>OZ024733.1:25306669-25906669 GCA_964016875.1 Fallopia convolvulus
GGAGTCAGCGATGAGATATGGATATGGTGTGTATTTAAAGTGTGCAAATTAACTAATCAGTATTCCACAGATCTCCGATTTGATCCTTGCGCTTGTTCAATTAGGTGGGACCGACCATGATCGACTAGGCAACCGGCTAAGCCAAAAGGACCCCCTAAACGTGAAAATAATGGTGGAATGAAACATAAAGGAGCATTTTTAGGTCGCCGCTTAAGTTGGTCTTTGAAAAAGATCAGCTAGTTGGCCCCGCGTAATGCAAGGATGAGATCCTGCAACAATCCACATGCAACCTTCATCGGTACTACTAATAAACATCTAAAAAAGATATCAAACTGAAAATCTAGCAAGCTATATAAATTCTAGAAACACATTAAAAGAAAACAGAGAAAGAACGATTAAAAGTACAACACCAATATTGCAGACTTGGAACATTAGTTTCAATAAGCCACAAAATTGTATATATAAAATGATTTTTCTATCCTATGCCCCAACGGCATAGGATAAGAATCCAATTTTAGAAATATATTTTAAATTTTGTATTTAGAATGTTTTTGATTATTTTTTAAAAGGGTTTAGACTTTTTTATCGAGGGTTTTAGTTTTTATATTAGGATTCTTATCATATACCCTAAGGGCATAGGATAGAAAAACCGTTTATAAAAAATGAGAACAATAATCTTGAGATAATCTCACACTCAGCTAGATGAGGAATCCTCAAACATTAGCTTCTGTTAGATGTCTGATTTTCAGGTTTTTTACTCGTTTTTCATGTAATTAACTAATGTTAAAGTTGGGGTTTATTTACTTTTAGGTTCTAAGAGAATATATAAAAATCCTCTTATTCTTCATTTCAAATTAGATTTCCTCAATATAATTATTTCATATTCGAGCCATGTTTTTCTTGTTTCTCCACATATGGTAAGAAAAGGAACATCCTTAATTCAAAATTTCACCTTTATTATCATCCTAATTTGACAGGGAAGGGGTTAATTTTTGGTGAGGGCACTGCCCATGAGAGTCGAACTGGGGACCTTTGGGTATTACCCTTGAGGCTTAACCGTTTCACTACATGCCCGAAGGCAGACAGGGCAGGGGTTAATTAATTAGTAAAACTTGTTTCAATCCTAAGTTTGTAATCTGAACCTGACAACTATTTGTGGTTAATAGTTATATGCTAAGGCCAATTTCAGTATGTGTAAAAAAATTGGATTGACTTTCTACCAACAAAAAAAATTGGATTGACTCCCTCCCTCCCTCTCTCTCTCTCTCTCTCTCTCTCTCTCTCTCTCTCTCTCTCTCATTAGTTAGAAAATGAAGAAGTGGTTAACCCCCTTTCTCTCAATCAAACAACCTTTAATTATTTACGGGTTTTCTAACCAATGTCCTAAGGGCATAAGATAAACATCTTGTTTTGGAAAGATTCGTTATTTTTATGTATTTAGTGAATTTAATCTTTTTTGCTAAGGGTTTAGGCATTTCCTTTTAGGGTTTTAGTTTCCAAAATCGGCATGCGTATCTTGTTCCCTTAGAACATAGGTTAGAAAGACCGAATTATTTAAACTAAAAAGCCAAATTTGGTCTAGATGAAGACATTAATTTTTGTTCCCACTTTATTCTGTTGCTCAAGCACCTTCATGCATATTCATAACTAATTGAGAGCTATGATTGGATAATGAGGCTAGGGGTGGTTAATTTGAGATTACAAGAACAACAACAACATTTACCCAGTGGAGGTTCCCTTACGGGAAATCTGAGGGGTCAAGATAGAGGCACCACGGGCTTGAAGCGATGGGGGAGTGACCAAAAGACCCAACGTGACCACATAGCAAGACAAAAACAAGGCAACCAAAGGCAAAGCCGAAAACAGAGTAAAAAAAAAAGTAAAAACGAAACGAAAGTGAAACGTAAAACCAAGACATAAACCAAGGCATAGCTCCGAAGCCTCAAGGCCTCCATGGGCCGATCTATGCACGTGACTCACTGTCCACCACTCGAATCTTCTCCCTCCAACTATCCCTGCATAAAGCAAGATCTGTTGAAATCCCCAAATTGGTCACATCCTGCTTTATATTATACTTCCAACACGTCTTCGATCGTCCCCTCCCTCTACGTATGACTCCAAGGGCTAAGCTCTCAAACCTACGGACTGGTGCCTCAGGGCCCCGCCTCTGAACATGTCCAAACCAGTGCAATCTTGATTCTCGCAACTTATCCCCTAAACTGGCCACTCCCACCCTTCTTATGATCACTTCATTTCTGATTTTGTCTAGTAACGTGTGTCCGCTCATCCACCTTAGCATTCTCATCTCAGCTACCATCAGTCTTTGTTCTTGTGCTTTCGTGGTGGGCCAATACTCTGACCCATAAAGGATAGCTGGTTTGATCACTGTTCTGTAGAACCTTCCCTTTAGCCTGAGCGATACCTTCTTGTCATATAGAACCCCTGACGCCGCCCTCCACTACTGTTGTTAGGCCCAAAAATCGATTTGGCCCATTTGAAGAGACAAACTCAAGATCAAGCAACAGACCGCGGGAGAACGTGAAAGTAGAAGTCTTCGGGAGCGAGAGGAAGTCAGCGGTCACCAAGACGAAGGAAGAAAGCTTCCATCACGATAAAGAGATGCACGCTCAAATGACAACCGTTGCGGCAATTCCCTCTTCCGATATATGCGGGGAGTGGATAGCGGTTGTATATATGCCCTATGAATCCAGAGATCGTGGGACGTGGGAGAGGAACATGAGATTGAAGAGATTATATGATAGATATCTCCCTTGTCCTCGGCGTGCTCAGGAGGGTGGTCTCAAGCCTCGCCTCACTTGATCGGACCTCGCCTAAACGACACCCCGCTAGACCACCGGGTCGCTGAAACTCAAGTGTTGTTGCGCGCTGAACCAGACTCGACAGTTCGAAGGGCCCTACTTTAATTTCGGTCGTTGTTACTCACCATCTTCACCAGTTGAAGCGACCAACGCCAGGTGCATTTCGATCGGCTTTTGCTGCACTTGCCGCCAAAATCGGATCTGCGACGCTAGGTTCTGCCTTTGCTACTTTTAGGGCAGCAAAACAAAGTGTTCTTCATGTTGGATTTTTTGCTTTTTCTGTGCAACACCCATCTTTACACAGGGCGCTACTCGCGCCGGTAGTAGACCTCACCGGGTACTACTTATACTACCCTAACAACAAGTTCATTTGGATCTTGCAACTCGGGCATGACGAGAAAACGAAATAAATCATCCAACTCATTTTTATTAAACATCAAGTATAAAAACATTCATATAAATCCTGACTAGACTAGAACGAACACAAGTTTTCAACCCTTAGTTTCCGACGCTATTACTTCGACCAAACTAAGCAACATAAAGTTAAACAACGAAAACAACCCAAAAAACCCAAACCCAACTACAGACCTAATGACACGCACGCCAACATCCACTCCACCAAATCCCTGAGGATCCATCGCGGTTCCTAAAATGTACCTGAAATTGTAAAAATATTCTCCGAAGGGTCAGCTATAATTCTAATTCAAGCTAGAAAGCGTGAGATGCATATAGAACGTTTTAAAAACAACACAGAATCTAACAAGCGATATTCACACATAAAGCAAAAATCTTCAAGTCAACAATACAACACAAAGTTAAATAATCACACACAAAAACACAAATTCACACATACTCCCCACTTGGTTCAGGAGATAAGAACGAGAACGATGATTGTTTGATGTATATATATATATCTTTATTTTATCTTGTTTATATATCTAATTAATCATAACATTTGATAGGTTTAGATAGAAATTTAAGGAAATATAGAAGAAAGAAAAGAATGGGTTCGGCCAGGGTAATTTGGGTCGACCATTTGAGTGATCTTTTGATTACTGGAGTACCCCAAAGTATTTTGATCGGACCCCTAAATATATTAAATTAAAAACAAAATTAAGGAAATACCTAATATTAACGAACTTAATACTTATAATATTACATACTACCACCCTTAAGAAAGTTTCGTCCCGAAATTTAGGAAAACGGAAAACGGAAGTAAGAATAGAATACTTAGAAGATTATTAGATTTATCCCGAGGTTCTACAAATACCTCCCCCTAAGCAAATGGTTCGTCCCCGAACCGTTATTTTAGATAGCTAAGAATTGAAAACATAAATAAACAACTTGGAACCAAGAAAAACCACATCAAATCATCCACAAACGAAACCAAGCTTTCGAATCCAATAAACATAAGTAACTCGTATCTATAGAAAAATAGTCGATCCACATAACAATGCAAGCAAGGAATCCCATTTCAGTAAAACTAACAAATAACCAAGCAAGTATGCAAGTAAATATTATGTTGTCTTGCAACCAAAATTAGGGTTCTAACTATTAAAGTACGAGAGATTCTTCAGCTGGTGGTGGCAGAGTCATGACGTGTCTTCTACCTACTAAATGTAAAATGCCTACTCCATTTTAAAACATTTGAAAATATGGGCCGATTTGTTTTTAAGTTGAACCTCGGGTACCTCCGTTGTTCAGTTCCATGTGCCATTGTTGTCAACCTGGCTCTGATACCAATTCGTAACACCCCGTCTTTACACAGGGCGGTACTCGCACCGGTAGTAGACCTCATCGGGTACTACTTAGACTAGCCTGACAACAAGTTCATTCGGATCTTGCAACTCGGGCACGATGAGAAAACGAAATAAAACATCCAACTCATTTTCATTAAAAATCAAGTATAAAAACATTCATATAAATCATGACTAGACTAGAACAAACACAAGTTTTCAACCCTTAGTTTCCGACACTATTACTTAGACCAAACTGAGCAAAAAAAAAGTTCAACAACGAAAAACAACCCAAAACACCCAAACCCAACTATGGACCTAATGACACGCACGCCAATATCCGCTCCACCACTTCGTAGAGGATCCATCACGGTTCCTAAAATGTACATGAAACTGTAAAAATATTCCCCGAACGGTCAGCTACAATTCTAATTCAAGCTAGAGAGCGCGAGATGCATATATAACGTTTTAAAAACAACACATAATCTAACAACCGATATTCACACATAAAGCAAAAATCTTCAAGTCAACCGATATTCACACATACTCTCGCAATAGAGATACATGGAAGACATTATGAACTGGATGCGCAGATGGAGGGAGGGCAAGTCGATAGGCAAGCTTGCCAATTCGTTCTAAAATCTAAAACGGTCCAACATAACGAATGTTAAGCTTTCCTCGTTTTCCAAAGCGGAAAACACCTTTAGATGGAGACACTCAGACGAACACCTTGTGTCCTACTTCAAACTTAATATCCCTTTGCTTTAAATCAGCATAGGATTTTTTTCGACTCTGAGCTGTCAGCATTCTCTATCGGATTAAAGCAATGTCGGTAGTAGTCCTTTCCACCAATTATGGGCCTAGAAGTATCTTATCAGTATTCTCATCTCAACAAATCGGTGAATGACATTTTCGTCCGTATAGAGCCTCAAATAGATCCATCTTAATGGTTGAATGCTAACTGTTGTTGTAGGTGAATTCTACCAAACTTAACTTGGTATCCCAACTAACAGGACGGTCTAGCACGCAAGCTCTAAGCATATCCTCCAATGTTTGGATGGTCCTTTCGGACTTTCCATCGGTTTGGGGATGAAAAGCAGTATTGAACCTTAGCTCTGTCCCCATGGCTTGATGCAGCTCCTTCCAAAATCCCGACATGAATCATCCAACACGATCAGAAAGTATTGTCTTCGAAGTACCATGTAAACGAACTATCTCATGCACAAAAGTCTCAGCTAGCTTTTGCACTCCCCATGTTTTCTTTATTGCTATGAAGTGGGCACTTTTTGTGAGTCTGTCAATGACTACCCAAATAGCATCCTTTTGTCCTTGATTCTTCGGAAGGCCCGTCACAAAATCCATAACATTATCTTCTCATTTCTATTCCAGCACCGGCAATGGTTGCAATTCACCACCCAGCCTCTTGTGTTCAATCTTCACCTTTTGGCATACCAAATATTTTAATATAAACTCTGCCACATCATTCTTCATATTTGGCCACCAGAAATTGCGGCGCAAATCTTTGTACATCTTACTCGATCCCGGGTGGACTGAGTATGCTGATGAATGCGCTTCTTTCAAAATCAGAAGGCGAATCTCCTCATCAGTTGGCACAAAAATTCAGTCTTGAAACCATAACGATCCATCATCTTGAACGATAAAGCCAGGTGCCTTTCCTTCTTGCACCTCACAACTTATATTAACTTGCATGACATCTTCAACCTGTTTTTCCTTTATTTGATAAAAAAAAGGGTAGCATGAATCTCTAACATATTCATACTACCATGTTGACGTCCGAACCAAACCTCTATCTTGCACTAGATCAATTCCTGTTGCAGCATTGATTGAGCGGTGAGCGTTGTCACCATGGATTCCTGAGAGATTTTACGACTCAGTGCATCAGCTACAACATTTAGCCTTACTTGGATAGTAAATCAATTTGATGTCATAGTCTTTAAATAGTTCTAACTTTCTTCGTTGCCTCGTGTTCAATTCCTTATGAGTGAAGACATACTCTAGACTCTTATGGTCGGTGAAAATCTAACACTTCACACCATATATAGGTAGTGACGCCAAATCTTCATAGCAAACACAACTGTAGCTAACTCCAGGTCATGAGTCAGACAGTTCACCTCATATGTCTTCAGTTAACGAGATGCATATGCAATAACCTTCCCATGTTGCATGAGAATGCATCCTAAACCTTGTTTAGATGCATAACTGTATACTACATACCTATCCAACCCATCGGGTAGAGTCAAAATCGGAGCACTAGTCAAACGCCTTTTAAGTTCTTGAAAGCTTGCCACACATTTCTCATTCCACACAAACTTCTAGTGAACTTTACGGAGCAAATTAGTCATAGGAGGAGCGATCTTTGAAAATCTTTTCACAAATCGCCTATAGTATCCTGCAAGACCAAGAAAGCTACGAACTTCTTTCACATTCTGAGGTTGCTTCCAATCTGCAACTACTTGGATTTTATGAGGTTCTATCATTACCCCTTCCTGGTTGATAACATGGCCTAGAAATGCAACTTCCTTCAGCCAAAAATCACACTTCGACATCTTGGCATACAACTCGTTTTGCCTAAGGATCTGTAGAATGATCTTGAGGTGTTGTTCCTGAGTTGCTTCACTAGGTGAATAGATAAGAATGTCGTCGATGAAGACCACTACAAATTTGTCGAGATACCCTCTAAAACATAGATGCATCAAATCCAGGAACCCTGCTAAGGAGTTTGTAAGGCCAAAAGGCATGACCACAAATTCATAGTGTCTATACCGAGTGCGGAATGTCGTCTTAGGGATGTCCTCCTCACGAATTCGAAGTTGGTGATATCCTGACCTCAAATCAATCTTGGAAAATAACCTTGCTCCTCGCAATTGTTCTAAAAGATCGTCAATCCTTGGCAATGGATACTTGTTTTTTATGATGACCTTGTTCAATTCTCGGTAGTCAATGCAGAGTCTGAAGGTTCCATCTTTCTTCTTTACAAACAAAACTGGCGCTTCCCAAGTTGAAGCACTTGGTCTAATGTACCCTTTTTCTAGCAATTCCTCTAATTTTTCCATCAATTCCTTCATTTCCAATGGGGCCATTCCGTAGGCATCTTGGAAATAGGTCCAGTCCATGGTTCCAACTCAATGGTGAACTCTACTTCATGATGAGGTGGTAATTGATCGCCTCTCACGGTGTGCGAGGGTCTAGAGATACAATTTATAACCCGACCCCGTTGTAGCACGTGGTGGGTGTCGAACACTCGGGAAGTCTACTCGATCGATGTGCCTAGACACTAGGAAGCTGGAAAGGAGAGCTTAAAACAAAGGAAAACAAAGAGAACAATCGGGACCGACACAGAGGTCACGTCGGGCCCGATGTTGGCGACAAGAGGAAGTCGGGACCGACACTGGGTAAGTCGGGCCCGAGGTAGCTGGGTTTGTCGAACTTCAAAGATTAAAAGTAGATCTTGGGCTTTTGGGTTCCTTCTCTAGTAGATTAAGGCTTATCCACCCCAATTCAAGCAATGAGTGATGATCGGACTAGGATCGAGTGCTTTCGCCCTCGTTCCAACCACTTCTACACATCGATCATTGGGGAAATCCCCTTCGAAGCAAGGTCTTGAGATTGACACATGTTCACTTTCGCTATTTTGCCAATCTCAAGCCTTGATTCCCGACTTTCGCAAGGAATTGTAGCTCTATGTAGAGTGGGTTCCTTAGATCAAACACTCAAGGCTATGGAATTGGGGTTTCTAGCCCAAACCTAGCTAGGGTTTTCCCCCATAACCCAAGATCAAGGAGATCTACTCCATGTGACAAGCAAAGAAAGCAAACAAATCAAAAGGGAAAGCAATCATCATAATCAATCTCAAAACAAAGCAAAGTTTCATTCAAAATCAAAAGCAATCCACAAATTCCAATCAAGGGTTTCCAAATCCACAAGATCAAAACAAAGCAAAGCTAATCTATCAACCAAACCTATCAATCTTCCTCTCCCTTGGCCGATTCTCTCTCTTCTCCTTCTCCTCTCCTTCCTCCTTGCTCTCCAAGTATCCCCTTGAGAGTTTTTGAGGGTTGGGTCCCTTGCTAAGTGAGGGAACCTCCCTCCTTGTGGTAGAGAACCCCCCTTTTTGTCTTTAGATGAGGGGCAAAAGTGGAAGTTCACAATTTCGTGCCTTGGAGCCCAAGTAGTCCAGTGACCGACTTGGACCGACACGGAGGACCTCGGGCCCGAGTTACTGTGCATGTCGGTCCGAGGTTGAAACTTCAAGTCGGGCCCGAGGTTGGTTGCAACTCGGTCCGAACCTCGTTCCACCTTCTTCTTGTTGGCTTTCCTCTTGTTCTTCTTCATGGCTTGCTCCTCTCTTTCCTCCTTTAGCTCGGCCTTTGCTCCATGTCTCGACCCTCCTTCAAATCGATCCTTGATTCATGCCAAATTACCTACAAAACACATAAAAGGTGCGTAGTCTCCGAATCTCATAGAAATACGGGAACTAGGCTAAAAAGGAACAAAACGCACAAGAAAAGGGGAAAAAGAAACATATTTACAAAGGAAATCACATATGAAAACACCACCAAATAGAGAGACATCAGTAATCCTGGAATCTCTTCTGGAAAGACATCGGCAAACTCTCTAGCAACGGGGATCTCTTATAGTTTTACATCTTTCTTTTCACTCGTTTCCATAAAACACAAGAATCATGTGCACCCTTGCTGGAGCATCTTCATTGCCTTCATAACATTAACCATTTTCCCATTCTTAGCTTCTCGTTGCCCCTTGAACTTGCAAACATATCTGCCTCCTGCTGTGATGATTACGGTTGTAGTGTTGAAATCTATCTCAACTCCATGACGAGTTAACCAGTCCATCCCCAAGATTATATCATATGGGGCCATAGGTATACAAATAAGGTCAGCATCATACTTTCTCCCATAGATGGTGATCGAAAATTCAGTGAGTTGCTTGGTACGCAATTTCTTCTCCACATTAGGAAGATTCATAACGAAAGGATGAACGAAACTATGTTCGTGTTCCGAGTGTTTATCCTTTGAACATTCATAAACTAAAACCTATCCATTTAGACATTTGATCACCAACTAATAATCTCATAACATAAAATCCAAATTCTTTATTCATAAAGTTAGAATTGTTTAACATTCGATCAAAATTGAGTTCAACATGACTCAAAGACGACACAACTCCAATAGCAGCAAAGCAAACCAACATAGTTCGATGAGACTAAACCAAATAGGATTCAAACCATAACTAAGGCAGAGCTCGAAGTACTAATGAACGACACCCTATGGTTTAGGTTGATTGAACGCCTTCTTATACTTAGAAGCGGACATCGTATTCATCTTCTTTGGTGCTCCCAAACGATAGCAATACATATCCAAGAACACGGGATCAAACCTCCTAGGGTCCTTGATTGCCCAGTTGTTCTCCAACAACTCTAAGCCTTGTTGGATCTTGCGACATAATTTTGCTGCACCGACGCGTTCTCCTTTAAGGCGACTCTCATTATGGTTGATTGCCACTTCATGACGAGCCAACATCCCATACCAAGTCTCCACATGGTCACCCAATAGGATGTTATCAGCCCACAAATGTCTAGGCCTAAAGTCACCAATAGCTTCATGAGCAGCCCCTGGATGATACTCGTATTGGACCTCTCCTTGGTTAGCAGCTTCCTCTTGTAGATGGTACTCCATAGTAGCTTGGACATTAGCAAATGGTGTATTGGGAGAGTACACCATCTCCGACTCCTTTTCCTTAGGCTCCTTCTTTGGATCCTCCTTTGGTTCCAATGGGAACACATGACTTGATGGAGACCCAACTTCCATGGTTGCGGCTTCATTTTCCTCCATGAATTCTTCAAAGGTCAACAAATCTTCAGTTTTGATGGAAGGTGGAGGGCTAGCATCCTTAACAAGTCAAAGGGCTTTGGTTTGACTCCGGGTGAACATCATTGTCTATCACATAGAAAAGAAAAAGCATGGTTGGTAACTTATAGAACAATCCATAATTCTACAGTCATAGAGTGGGAATATGAAGTTGTTGAAGAATAAAAGATGAAAAACAACTAATACTTTCAAGCGTAGTTTTCAATCCAAAAACGAAAAACAAATATTTTTCGAAAACAAGTATGAAGACTTGGTTTTAAAAACTTTTAGATCTGATACCATAATTGTAACACCCCCGTTTTTCCCTCGGAGATATTACCGCCAATGACCTCGAAATTTATACTCTGAATCCACCCAAGGCTTTCACAGTATTCAAGATATAAATAATAATGATAACTCAATAAATATTAAAAACAAAATGTTCAAATTTCACAATCTTGAATAATCCAATACATGCGGAAAAGTAAGAATAAATATTCTTGAACAAAGCAGAAGTAGAATTCTTGAAGACGGTCCTTACAGACCAAGGATCTCGACCTTAAAATGATAAACAAATTATTCCAAATGAAACTTAAAAAGGTCTTCAACTTCTTCAATCTCGGATTACCACTCCTTTACTCCCTAATGTTCGGTATAGGGACGGTTGACACCAGTCGACCATGCAAAAGAAATAAAGCGGTCGGTCAGTCTAATTGAAGACTACCCAAATAATCTCATTGAATGAAAAATATGATGAAAAGAAATTAGGACAGCACAAGGCTATGGTTCCTTAAGAATGAGAAAGGTTATGTTGGGAACTTTAGTTATCAACAAATATTTTGAAAAGCATCCGTCGACTTATCAAATCTACAACCAACCTCATCGAATGCGTGTTCGCCGAATTCAGATTGGAATGTAGATTAATCAAAGCCGGGAGCCAGAGTGGTTTCCAAGTTGTAGTCACCACCCTGAACACGTTTTAATGGGTGTGCACTAGCAATTATCTTATTTAATTACAAAACATTGCATTCAAGTTGGTAGCTTTTAAGACGGTAATGCGATATGCCATAAGATATAGAATCCCACAAAGGGCGGAACGGGTTCCTAAGTCCCGATACAAGGCACTAGCTAGGTGCCTCCTCAAACGGTTGAGTGAGCAGGGTCATGACCAGCATTAGGGTCTAGGTCCATCCTAATGCAAAATATTATAAAGAGGTGTTCAGGGGTTAGTGAACCCCCACCCCTAGTTCTACGCTAGTCTAAAACAACGAATCTCAAATGAGACCGTGAAACAAACAGGTGCACAAACATTGCAACCTAAATATAACTTCTAGTGTATACTAGTAAACAATAAGCTACCATGGGTCATTATTTCTATGCATAATAAACCCTAATTCATTTATATGTTTCAGCATGGTCATTATTTCTATAATAACCTAAGTTCATTTTATTCAAACAAGTGTTCCCAACACAGCATGCAAACATGAATAAAAGTATTCATGACAAAATATGAGAGCGAACCACCACTTGCCTTGTTTGCAGGCGAACAATATGAAGATTCGATGGATGAGAATTACGCGGGGACCAACTAGTTCATGGTTCAAATAAAAATACAAAATAAATTGTATTAATTTATTTTGATCCTCTTTCTCGTTTAAAAGAGTTATTACTAAATTAGGAGTTTATAATTTTATAAACTTCTAATTTAACTAAGATGATTCCCGATTAATCCTAAGGTTATGAAAATTATAACTTTTCATGTTTTATGAAATGTGATCTTAAATACCTTATATAATGCATAAAAATATTCTCTATTTATTTTACATGCATATAATGTATTTTTCAATCATAATCTTACTCATTAGTTTATTCATAAAACTCATTAATTAATTTAATAATATTAATTTCAGAAATTAATATTTTCCGTAGGTGTATTCTCAAAACGTGTTCATGATAAATACATTACTTGTTCATTTGCAATCTCTTAATTGTTCAATATGTATTAGATGAGAGAGAAAGTTTAGCACCAGCGCTTATATAGACGCGAGAGATGAATTGTTCATTGTTAGGTATTAGTTGTTCATAGTTGTAGTTGTTCAATTGTAAATGTGTAGTTGTTTAGCTGTAGAGAGACGTAATTATTTGCGTAAATTATTGTTCATCCATAATATGAAAATACTTGTTCATAATAAATATCTTACTTGTGCATTTGCAATCTCTTAATTGTTCAATATGTATTAGATGAAAGAGAAAGTTTAGCATCAGCGCTTATATAGATGCAGGAGATATTATAGGAGAGAGATAATTAGATATGGATAGATTTATTTGTTTTTATTTTAATTCAAAAAAATTTATCCATTAATTTTTTTTAAATCCAAAGGTTGAGGATCCTCCTAATTATCTATGGTAAGAGCCCTCCTCACTTGATCTTAATCCCAAAAAAGCTTTAGATTTATGCAACAAAAGAAAAAACTATCGTATGATTTGGAAGTTGTTATATGGTCGACGGTGGCAAGAAAGAAGGATGGACAACGGTGCCTCGATATTGTTTTCGGCGGTGACAAGGTGGATGGCGACAGTGGCGATGAATGTCGATCTAGTGAATTGTGTGGTGGTTTTTGGCGTCAACGAAGATCGGAGATCAACAAAGGATGGCCAACGAGGAGGACGGGAAGCATGGAGAGCGTTACCAACAAGCAGTTCCCGGCGAATGGAGTGGCGGTTCCAGCGAGAGGTTTTCGGCGAGAAGCGTGCAATTTCACCTTCCTGCAATATCTGTAATTGGAGGATAATAAATATGATAAAATAGGGTTAATTTTGTCCTTTTATATGTAAAAAGGTTACTAGTGGAAAAACTATAAAAGGAGAGTATATTATTTGAAAAAATTAGTGAAATCTGGTTAGTTCTGTCTTTTTCCCAACTTTTTTTGGAAATTTCACAAAACCATTTGCCAAATGTGGCATTACACCAAACCACCCTTAAAAACATAAATTATACTAAACTATGTATATAAATGTTCTCTTAAAAAGCACCACCCCTAACCATCTGTTGTTTATGCCATTGATCCTTTATAAATTTATTCAGAACAAATGAGAACAAAGAAAAAAAAATCAAAATATCTCCCCATTCTATCCCCCAACCTTCATCATGTGTCTCATCCAACAATCCAACTACAAATTTTCTCTTTTTAAGTTCTAGATCATGAATTAATAGTAGTGTCGCATAGGAGATATCACTTCATATGTAATATGAAAATTTTGCCTTATAACCCTCGGATTAAGGTAAATTCGCAAGGTGTCCCTCATATCTCACTATTTCGCTAGATAACCCTGAACTTTTTAAACTATACACTCCAAAACCAGCCATTAGTATCATCCAAAAAACGCTAATTGTGGGGTCAAAAAAGGAATTTACATTTGCGTCTTCTTTTTCCTTTCTTCTCATAAGGTTTCTCGACAATGAATTTCTCTTGGATCTTCTTCTAGTGAAATTCGATGACATTCTGGATAAGTTTAGTGCACGTAGAGGACGACAACACTGATTGGAAATGTGATGGACGATGTAGTGGCCTGGGACAAATCCGTGCATACTAGCAAAGGGAGTGATCACTGACCACACTACTAAATTAAAGGACTAAACCAACGATCGAAAACCACTTCATTAGGCTGAAAAACCGCTTTATTAGGTCTAATACATCGGTTTTGACCGCTTCATCTGTTGGTGTAGCATTAGGTCTTATGCAACGGGTTTTACATATCTAATGCAACAGTTTTTCATCAGATTTGAAAATCGTTGTTATAAAAATTGTTGCATTAGTATATCTAATGAAGCAGTTTTGTTATTAGCTAATGCATTGGTTTTACTATATAATGCAACGGTTTCACTACATAATGGAGCAGTTTTGTTGCTCTAATGCAGCGGTTTCTCCAATCTAATTCAACAGTTCATAGTACCTAATGAAGAGGTTTTGTTTAACTAATGAATTAGTGGTTGAATCTAATGTAGTTTTGTAAGGAAATTATGTACAAATCTAATCAAGCATTTTTTATTGAAAAAAGTATCAATGAATAATTAAAATTTAATAATAGATTACAAAAACTTCAATGCGTTTACAAAGTGATTATCTATACAAAAAACAACAAAGTATAGCCTTACAACAAAAACTAAGAGTAACAAACTTGCAAGAGTTTGATCTAGCCTTAACAACAAAAGCCATATAAGCGTAGAAAACTTGTAAGAGTAGTCAAAACACATGTAAACAACATACCAACACAACAACAAATCAGAAAAATAATAGCCAAAAGACAATGAGAGATAGCAACTAGAAGACAAAAAGACAACATCAAAACAACACCATAGAAGCCATGGAAAAAAAATTAAGTATTGTAGACATAAAAAAGTTCTTAGATAAGTATAGCAAAGGAATTTGAATATAGTTGCAAGGCAATAAACCGAAGACAACTTAAAGCATTGTTGTTAGAACATGGTAATTTGTTCAGCCACGGTATTTCACATTTTGCATAGAAAACTCAACTACATACTACTGTACATTAAAGATCACGAAGTATATAAATGTGGCTGGTACCTAGAGTTACCATTAACATCTAACAACATCAGCAATTACTTGATAACCTCGAGTTTATCCAGTTTTACTTGTATTTTTGTTCCTTATATACATTACCATTGAGATTCAAAAAATTCTAAGAATATCATGCACATGATGAGTTCGAATATAGCATATAGTTAATTTCATAGATCCGGAATGTGGGTTTATTTCGAGTCTTAGACAGTTGGATCATCATCGCTTTCCTTGTTCAGATGCAAGCAAAATAGATTAATTTCCATAAGAATGAATCATCAACTATAAGAAGGTTGGCTAAATATACCTACATAAACACAATCACATTATACCATGGTGCTTAACCAAACTGACTATGGAACAAATATTTAGCACCTTATCATCAATAACTATCCTTTACTCTGAAATAAATTGCCAAAGGTGTATGCAAGCCCTAGAAAAATATGCCAGAAAGCTACTAAACACACAATAATCTCACTACTCCTACAATATCAAAATTTAAAACCTGACCAAGGAAAAGGATAAAAAACTTATACTTATGTGCACCAACACAGTTAACAACTCATACACAATTTTTCAAAGCACATTTTTGATCTACAAGAGATAATTAAAATTTGAAACATATATAATTGGGTGGGGTACTAAGAATTCAAAATCAAGAAGAGGTAAAATCTTATCTTTGGTATCCTAGAATTGTTTTTAGAAAATTTAGGAAGAAAATGATAGGAACATGATCCAAAAAATGATTATATATACTCATAAAATGATGGTTTAGATCCTAGGATTGTATATGAAAAGACAAGTCATATTCTTTAACAAATTAACATTTCATCGGTAGCTTAATTACAAACTGAACAACGGTGGCAACGTGGTGACTTGACATAAATACAAGTTCCATCAGACATAGACATAAGAATTTGAAGAGCCAAGAGCAACCCAATTTGGATGTGAATTAGAGGTACCTTCTTCTAAATGAATGACATACAAGTATTTTGAATAAATTCTTTATAGTATAGGATGCTTCCCAACAATCAATTGCTAAAGGATTATTTGATACATGGAAAGATCAATAGTGATGCATAGCCCTCTATAAACATTATGAAGAAAATGACACAAGTATCTTACTCATAAATTATAGTCAATTATATTGATCTGATGGTCTGGTGGATATCAAGTGAGTAAAAGAATTGACAATCATATCTAGAAGACAACTCAACAAGCATTGTGAGCATCGAAACATGTTCTATTACACCATCTTGTAAGTGTTGCATGTTATACAAGCATGAAAAGGTAATTAGAATCCAAAATCATATGGTTCATGTCTTTTAGTTCATGCTAGTTATTATTTTCTTTCGTGATTTTTGGTTCATGGTACTTGTTCTTTCGGTTCATATTTTTGTAAGCTAGGTTCATAATAATTCTTATGGTTCATGACTTTTAAATCTTAGTAGTTTATCTTATAATTCATGTCATTTGGTAGCATATTAGCTAAAATGGTAGAGCAATGTGCATGTGCACATAGATTTGGGCTCAAATCCCACATAGGCTAACTCTTCGTACGGTTTATGTTTTTTGGTTCATGGTAGTTCTTTTTTTTTGTTCATGTTTTTATATGCTTAGGTTCATGATAGTTTATCTTACAACTCATGTCTTTTAATTCGTATCCTAATTGTTATTTTGGTTCACGTCTTTTGGTTCATGATATTTGTTTATTTGGTTCAAGTTTTATAAGCACAAGTTCATAATATTTCATCTCACGGTGCATGACTTTTAGTTCATAAATGTTGGTGTATTGGTTCATGTCCTTACATGGTTAGGTTCATAACAATTGTCAATAAGGTTCATTAAATTTAAGTCACAATACTTGTTATTTTGTGTCATGTATTCATAAATGATATTTTATTGGTTCATGTCTTTATACGGCCAGGTTCATAACAATTTTCAATAAAGTTCATGAAATTTTATTCATAATATTTTTTATTTTTGTCACGTAATCTAGTACATAAACTTATTGTGTGGGTTCACGTCGTTATACAATTAGGTTCATAACAATTATCAATAAGGTTCATGAAATATAATTCAACATACATGTTACTCTTGTCATGTATTATAGTTCCTAAATAGTATAAGTTAATAATTTTAGTATACTAGGTTCATAATTTATGAACAATTGGTTAAAAAAAATAATCTAAGCGATAAGTTGAACATTTGGTCATTTTGTCGAACACATGGTGGGCAGTTAGATTGAATTGGTCATTAACCATTGTTTTCAATCAAAAACTTGAAATTGTATAGGAAAACATGCACAATCTTCATAGGTTTGATTATAATCAACAAAAACAGTCAAAACACACAAAAACATGTAATTGAAGTACCAAGCTCCAAATTTTGAAAAACAATTCCCAAATGTGAACTTGAAACCATACAAAAGAGAGCTATAGCAAAATCTATGAAGAGAGAACATCAATTGGGGCCAAAATCAACAAAAAGAGAGCCAAATTAGAAGAAGCAAGAGACAACAAGAATGGAAAAGATTCAATTGAAAAAGCCGAATAAGATACACGTTGTAGAGGTTGAAGAAGACTCTTGCAGCTTGTATTCTAGTTTAATGGGTGAAAGACGAAAATGCCCCTCCGTTAATAATATCACTTAAACGTGTTTGTTAATTGTAACCGTAGATGTATATTGATTAGACGGTTAAAAATTGCTCACATATTTCACTGTAGCAATTAAATGCATCTGATCGTAATTCATTACAATATAGTCATGTAATTTTCAGAATTTTCCAAATAGAGTGAAGAAATTATACGAACCTCTGACATTTTGAAATTTGACTACTCATGTAGATTCTCGTTTTATAGAGGGACAATATTTACGTACCTATATTCTCGACATGGGCGAATTCGGGTTATTCGGAAGTGAAGGTGGATTTTGAACAATATAATAATTTAGTATTTGGAGCTAGTATGTAAAAATTAACCTCAAATGAATTAAGCTATTTAATATTAACTTATCAATTTCAAATTTCTTATCAAACCTATTAATTAAATTAATTAATGATCTAGAAATGAGACTTAACAAATTCATTGTTGTATCAAATATTTCTTAACAAACTTATATCACCAACATCCACCATCAGAATTGGGCTTTACAATTGTAAAATATTTCAAATTTCTCCACAAATTAATTGAATTACAACGTACAACTTAATACAACACACAAATTGAGGGAAATTGGAATTGGGGCTTACCACAATACCACGGCAGTGTCACTAGTAACCATCTTTCGAGTTGACAAACCACACCTCCAGTCTCCACCCGTTAAGTCGTCAACTCGGGCCTCCAATATCCACATGTCGTGTGTCTCCTCGACCTCCGCTAGCTGTCATCCTCGTCGAGCTCTTGCTCGCTCATGCCTCTCAATTCTCAATTTCAAATTAGGTAAGAATTGTTGAATGAGAAACCCTAAAATTTCGTCTAAAAGTCATTTTTTTTTAAAAAACTTAGGGTTAAAAATGATGTATTTTTTCGCCCCAATCTTTACCCGATTCGTCTTCCTCCTCCGCCCCTGTCTTCCGTCTCCACCTTCGCCTCGTCCCGGACCGCCTTGTTTGGGCGAAATTCCAAAACTTTTCTTCATTCTCGGGCCTCCATGTTATTCCACACCCAAACTCGAACCCACCAGATGCAATTGCGTCAACAACTTCAAACCATGACCAAAGGCTCCATGTTAGTTCTTGATTATGTCGAAAAGAAAACATCCCTTACCAACGAACTTGTGGAGTGCCTTTGTGTCATGTCTGATTAAGATCTTGTGACCTATATTCTATTTGGCCTCGGATCTTAGTTTTCTTCTTTTCACTCGACAATTTCGATTAGCAAGGATCAAATTTTATTTGATGAACTCCATGGCTACTTACTATAGGAGGAGAAGCGTCTTGATGAGGACACTCGCACTGATAGCTCCAAAGGATCATCCTTGTAAGCCTTCCCAAGATCCACATGAACGAGCGTCGAAGAAGATCAATAGACTCGAGCCTAGATGCCGACGTTGGATCATTATAGGACAAGATCTATGATGTTTGTGTGATTGTAATGAGAGATTTGCAAGAGAGGAAGAGAAATGCAAGAACAAAGGGAAGAGAGAGATGTGGGATTAGAGAGAAAATGGGAGTAAAGGCCAATGGAAAGAGTAATCTCAATTTCCAATTAACCAAAACTAGGTTTTACAAAAGAGTAAGAGGCTTTATATAGAGAAGCTCCTTACAAGAAAAACAAGGACTAGTCCCGATATGCAAACCGAGACACACGTCCGCTAATAAAAATAAACATAACGATAATATAAATAATGTCAAATTATGCAATAAAATAAATAAATACATAGGCGCCGCTTAAGGCTCGGCTAGGCCAATAATGATCCGTCATATAAATTCGCTACCGAGCATATGGTGATGTCTGGTTCGACATGCTGAGTGAACTGTATTCGGGCCCTCACAAGGACTGAAGTAGTAGCCCTAGCAATGGCCTTAGCCCGAGAACGGGTGATAGGCCCATCTGAGTGAACACTCATAGCCTCTTCCTCCTGCTCAGCTGACATAGATGTCGGTGTGGTGTCATCACGCACCCTCTCGGATTCGATTGTTCCTTCAGAAAACATGGCATCCACAAAAGGTCATCATGGTCACGGCCGTGGAAGGCCATCGTCTTACTCGCAGTCATCCTTTGATCGCTCCCAAGCTATTGTGCCTCCTTCTTCTACTTCCTATAATCAATGGGCTCGACCAATCTGCCATATATGTGCCAAGCCAGGTCATGAGGCAACCAATTGCTTCAACCAAGTCAATAGCAATGATTTTCCGGTCACAAATCGGTATACTACAGCCGCTCTTAATCAACCGAGTCTATTTGGGAGCAAATCGACTTACACTATTTCATGTCAATTAGAAATTTCTCATTCATGGGTGGTGGATTTTAGCGCTAATTATCATCTTGTTGTTAATATGAATAATCTCAGTTTGCAGTCCAACTATGATGACAATGATCAGCTTGATGTTGGGAACAATACCTCTCTTCCTATAACTCATTTAGGGCACTCTATTTTAAATGCTAAACATGTTGCTAAGCCTTTAAATCTTTCTGATATCTTAATTGATCCTAAAATTGCTAAAAAAAAATCTAATTGTTTCCAAATTAGCCAAAGATAATAATGTGTATGTTGAATTTCTGATGTCATCTAGTTTTACTTGGTTTGCATGAGCATTTAGGATTAGATTTCCTCCTTTTCTAGATTAGGTTTTGGTCTTTTTGTGTTGATTTTCGTATTATTCGTAGTATGGAGGTCTACACAAGTTTTTTTTGCTTTTGTAGGTCATTTGATGGTGTTTTGGAGTCAAATGGAGAGGAAGACATGAGGACAAGATCTTAGTGAAGTTTAAAGACCACAACTAACACTAAGGAATGAAGATTTGAGGATTCCAAGAGCTTTCAAGAGTTGTAGTGGAGCTATTACAAGTCAAAATGCAAGTTAAGGAGTGAAGGAAGAGGTTAGAAGCCTTATCAAGAGTCATGGTGGCCATCACGATCCAAGCCAAGGGAAAACAAAGAAAATACATGCTCTCAGATGGCCTGTCACGGGTCGTGACAGCACAGTGCGCGCGAGATATTTTTGGCTTTCTTGCTTCTTTTTGGGCCCGAGTTGGTTTTATTTTTGGGATATCTTTTAGCATAAATTTTATGGCTTTTATAAGACTACTTGGGACTTAAGTTAGAGGATTATTATGCATTATTATTATTTCTAATAACAACTACAGAGAGGAGACAATTTCTAGGGTTTTTTAGTTTTACGCTCTTTCAAATTGGAATTTTTGCACTTTTGGATCTAATTTTCTTTCTTCAATTGAATCTCTAGTAATTTTCTCTTTCAATTATTGTTATTATTCTTATTCCATGTTTGATTTAATTGTTTTGATCATGAATTCAATTATGCTAGGCTAAACTCTATACTTCTAGGGTTTGGTTGATCCCAACGATGTAAAGCGGATTAGATTCAATACCTTTTGCTTGAATTAAGTTGGAAACTAATTTGATTTGATTCTAGGGGCTTAATCTAATAGGTTTAACTTGTTAGAGTCTTGTTTAGGTTGCGCATCCAGAGGAATAGTCTAAGTAAGTAAACAAAATAGAGAACACATCGAGAGGTGGTTTTATCTATTTGGAAAAACTAGAATTGAACTTGAGATTTATTTCTCA
Source organism: Fallopia convolvulus (assembly GCA_964016875.1). Classification (NCBI taxonomy): domain Eukaryota; kingdom Viridiplantae; phylum Streptophyta; class Magnoliopsida; order Caryophyllales; family Polygonaceae; genus Fallopia; species Fallopia convolvulus. The sequence goes on from OZ024733.1 coordinate 25,327,938, forward strand.
TGTGGTTAGTTGTCATAGAACTTCTAGATGTATGAGTCAAGTTTGATGCATCACGAGAGTGGGGCAAGTTTGGTTTACCATCTAGATTTTTAAGTTCTTAAAGGGTTTCTATCGGTTTTGTTTCGTCACGAGAGTGGGTTCTTAATTTGATAGAATTACATTAAGTTAAATTTGAGAAAAGTTAATTTACGACATTAGACAATAACCTTCATAACAAAATATCCAACTCAGTTTAGGTAGAAGTGAGATTTGAACTCCGTGGATCAAAGTTGTGGGGATTCCTTGCCTTGGAACTTTGTTTTCTCATATATTTTTACATCGCTATTTATTTGTTTTACTTGCTTTCTTTAGTTAGAATTACACCAAAAATCATTATATTTTAACTTAGAAATTAGTTCTAGAATTTACTAAAACAGAAACAATCCTCGTGATTCGATCCTGATCTACTACTACAACAGATCTCGTATTATTGTGAGTGTGTGGGAAACCATCACATGAATTTCACGCCAATTATTGTCTTGTTAAGAAGCTACAAGGGAAGACTCTTCTAAGAGGAACCGTTGAAACTAGCCTTTAGCCTTCCCTTCTTTTCAAGTCGAGTCGTCCAATTGCATTTGTCGACGACTATGCTTCAGTATATCACTAGGGTGGTGATTCCAAGGCAGGAGAAGCGAACCTCACTGAACACTAACGATGTTATTCTCCTTGATCTGTTCCTAAGGAAGGAAAAGATCAATTTGCCCAGGATCATAATTGGCCACATTTGCAAGTGTGTTGCCATGATCACCCATGGTCTTCCCTATATGCTGCTCTAGTCAAGGAAATAATGCTAAAAAACGACGTCTACCATCCCCAACAAGAAGAAGAGGAACTTGGACAAGTGATGGACATGTCCAACATCCTAAGGATGTAGCACTCTCAAGAATTGTAAGAAGAGGAACCTGAGCAACATTTGTTCCTAGAGGAAAAGGAAAGCACTAATGTTCTTCAAGCTATCAACCGAGTATGCTCCCTCACCTCCAAGATCTTCACTATCAATGAGAGGCTCTTGGATGTCCTCCTTCGCATTCAACAAAATCTTTCCCTTATTCTAATCCTTGACCAAGCCCCCGCCAAACTCCCTAGCCTATATGTCCTTATTTATTTTCCATGTTTATGTTTTATGTTTCTCTTCCATGTATGATGGCTTTCTATGAATGCCATTAATCTTATTTTGAAATGCTTGTGCCTTGTTTTTCTGTTCCTATGCTTTATGTTCAATTCTGTTCGATGATGTCAAGAGTGGAAAATGGAAAAAAGGCAGTGATGCATTGTTTAAAGAGAATACAGAATAATTTCTTTGCTAAGGGGGAACTGTCCACCAAAAATCCTGAAAAAATGAAACTACATTTCCATCTTAGGGGGGGACTATAAGTATGTATAAGTATCTTGTTGTTTTGTTTGGTGCCTACATTGTCCTTAAGGAACCACATCACTTATTTTCTGCACTTAAATGTTTATATGTGTTTATCCTCATCAAAAGGGGGAAATTGTTGGATTGGTGTTAGGAACTAACATCAGAATAATGATTCTCTCTCGGTTTTGATGATAACAAAACGCTATTAGGAATTAAACTTTCATTCAAGTGTTTCAGGAAATATAAAGTCACATAGGAACTACGAGGGAAACAATGCATAACACCTTGGAAGCGGTTCTTGCATGTGTGACATATCAAAAGGACAAAATGGTCTTTGCGGAACAAATTTGGGCGGTAAGTGAAAAAGGGCAAATGCATCTTAAAGAGGAAATAGCTCCCAAGGGTATGCTAGTCATTATGAGACATGTCTTTCGTCCCAAATGAAAAAGGGCAGAAGAGTAAATTGGAAAGGTCCACCGCTATAAGAAGAAAGCGATGAAGCTAGGGCAAGATAGATCACTCGTTGCATGAACAGTATTCACCTGAAAGCTACGAGAGACTGAGAGTGATCTAAAGCAACAAGGAAGAATCCAAGAAGAAGAAGAAGGTCCAAAGCTTGACGATGGCAAGTACGTGAACTTGACGTCGTCGTAGGAGTTAGTTCCAGTGCTAAACGAAACTGCACCATGAAGTTGCAAGGTTTGATTGCTTTGTTTGAATCGTTAGGGTTCTCATGAACTAGATAGGTAGATCCGTTAGTATTGCTAGGATTTGGTGATTGCTAGTAATAGAGAAGTTTGGATCTATATTTTGTAAAAAAGGAACAACGATTTATATAAAGTTATCATTCAAAATCCTCCAAGGTAGGTAGAGGTTTATCCATTCAACTTGTTTGTTGAAGTGGGATTCCTCTATGAGAGAATAGTCTTTGGAACAGTTCTCGCTTGTCTGAACTAACCCAAATCTTCGATACTACAAAAATAGATATCAAAATATTGAAATTCCTTAAAGGTTTTGCTTACAAATTGAGCAAAACACCCCCAATGAATTCTTATCCAACACATAGAAAATCCTCTTTTTCCATTTACCGAATTACGTACCCGGTACCCTTAATGACATAGTTTATCCTCACAATATCATATAATGCAATACTATTAAGATAAAATTAAACTTTTCAATTTTAAAAAGAAAAGAAAAGAGAAGACCGATCAGATAGTCTAACTAGCTAATTGATTAAGAGTGACGGAAAAAAAAGATGTATCTTTGCATCAGTGAACAAACTAGCTAGCTAGCTAGCTAGGGAGCTACAAGCATGTTCTCATCCCCTTTCTCATCGTACCTCTACACGTACATGTTCACATATGCAAAAGACTAATTAACTGACATAAGTCATAACCCAGATCGAGAGAGCTAGGATTCAGAGTAGGTGACTGATAGTCAAGATGAGGATAGATTGCAAAAGGGAGATGGACATGACGTCGTTTTGGGAACATATGGAGTTTGACTAAATTTCTTTTTCTCTTCTCTTCTTCTTCTTGTACGTTTTTGCCTGTTTTAATTTGAAGATAGCTACTCCTGACGTGGTCTAGCCACCCACAAAGAGCTGAGTGCTCGAAGCCGATGGAAGTACTCCGCTATCCCAAGAAAACACCTCGCCGCTTGCCTTGTTGTTAAGAGTTGGTGCAACCGGTGAAACGTCTGGTATCGCAAACCGTCCGCCTGCGAAATAAGAGTAACCATGTAATGTAAACGACGATATTTTTACGTTACTAGTGTGAAATTGTTTCTGTGATGGACGATGCTGAATTAGCCTGATCAGATGTTGACATTAATCATATAATTGATGAGAAGGTTGAACTAATAAAAGTCTTAATGTCAACGAAAACGATATGAACAAGGGTGTATGACTGACTATGAGCAATTGAGCATATGCATGCATGTCAAAAGGGTTTGTTGGGAGTTTTTATTATTTTGTTAAATCAGATTTTGACGCGGGAAAAAATTGGGATTTGACATCCACATGCGTTATGGGCCTCACTAGGAGATCTTTTGATGTTGATACATGTGGGCCCGCTCTTCTCCCTCATGGGCCTCCCGGGTTTCATGGGCTCCGTGCTTACTTCTAGGTTTATTCCAATTTTTTATTATCATTAACTTTTATGCACAACTGCTTCTCACCCCAACCCCACAAAAAAAACAATTACGCATACCTATTTTTGTGCAAAACATTTATGCGTATTGCTAGAGTATATCATCATAGTTGCAACCAAAAAAAAGAATATATCTTGACCAAAAAAAAAAAAAAGAATATATCATCATAGTATTTTTAGATTCTACCAAAGAAAAATATTAGATTCTACCAAAAAAAAAGAAAAATATTAGATAGTTTAATATCCAAAAACTAATGTAAATACTCAGCAAAAACTAAAGATCAATATTTAGAAGCCTTCAAGCATATACTTAAGTAGCTAGTACGATAGATATTCGTTTCAATTCTAATGGACGAAGCCCTTAGGCAAAGCCCCAAAAAATCAATATTTAGCACAACTTTACTTTTTGCCAAAAAAATTCATTTTGTATAGTTCTCGATCAAACTTGTACCAAATCCAAAAGCCAAAGTTTTAAATGCAAGACACATATCCCTGATTGGTTTTGGTAAAGTCTACCTACTATTCAATCTAGAAGCTTTTTTCTTTGAAGCAGAAAATGTTTTATATCATCACAATGTTAATATAAAATAATAAAGGTTGCTAGGTTGATCATAAGGCTAAAAAATGTCAACTCAAGACTAATATTCACCTAAAACCCATATGCTCTTCAATTTATAATAACAAGAACATTAAACCTTGGAAATTTCACTTACTTCTCATAAGATATATCTAGCAATTAAGATCCCTCAAAACCAAATAACCCCATAACAAAACAGGAATAGAGGGGCTATTAGAAAGTTATATAACAACGTACAACATACTTATATATATATGGTTGATGTCGTGATACTAGCTAGATAGGGTTTTCTGAAAATTAACAATGCGAGGGACCAGCTTATATATATTTGTAACAAATAAAGAGGAAGACACATAAGCCTGATTCTACTTTTTCACTATGCCAGCACAGGAGTAGGTTATCTGTTTGGGAGCAGGTTTATTTTTCTGTTCCATCCATCAGTAGGAGGGTAGGACCCGATTCTTCTCTTTTCCTAGCCTTTTTTATTTATGGTATATAGTTTTATGCATGGCCCCCCCACCCACCAATGACAACAACTCGTAAGCATAACCCATGCATGCAAATACAGTTAATTAATTACCGTACGTGAAGTATATGATGTAGGTTGATGATATAATTAGTTACCTGTCTTAAGAAGCCTTCTAGGGCTGAGAGCTTGTTCATGGCGACGGCCATCTGGCCCATGTAGTTTGGCATGTTGGGAGGCCAGCTCAGCGCGTCCGAGGCTACGGTGTCCGAGATTGACTGGTTCAATGACTCGAGCCCCTGGGAAAGTCCTTCTTCAGCCTCGTGCGTTGACTGCTGAAGTTGGCAAATTCCCAGCAGCTGCTGCTCCGTCAATGGCTCTATCTGATGCATGACTATCTATATTTCATTCCACACAAAAGCCCTAACTTAGTCATACATACAAAAATATATAGTGTAACATTAATTCTATTTCTATGTAGCAATTACAGATAATATCTAGCTAGTTCATTGAGCTTAATTAAAATTGTTAGGAAATTAGTTAGGCAAGGTAGTTTAATTTATAGAGAAGAAGCCAAATGAACAAACGGGCATTACTAGTAATTAAGATCCTTTTTGATAGGGGAAGAAAGAAGGAGACGTGCAAGTTTGCCCATATTGCCATCCTCATAAAAGCTCTTTCTTCTCTCTTTTCCCATTGTATTGAATTTGTCTCTCTATGGGCACAAGTGGAAGTAACGGACACCAACTTTTAAGGTCCGAACCAGAAATGGAACCTAACTTGAATTCTAGCGGAAACCGCCTCACAATGCCTTTCGTCATTTATTTCATGTCTAATTTCAACATTAACTTCTTCATGTAGACGCCGACAAATTCCGCCCCACTCCCATGCAAATTGAAATGTACTCTTATACCATTTTGTCGTGCCGTATCTTAGGGTATCTCCCATCCTTTTCTTGTACCTTCTATTTTAACTTTAGACGTACTATAGCTAGCAAATTTGATTACTGATGAATTGCGAAATTAATTAAGTACCTGTGTACGTAACTTATTACTAATAAATAAGTGTGCACTGTGAGAGATAATAATATGATGGAACAAGCTAGTACGTACGGTCGGTACGGACGTACCTTGATGACTTCAGAAGGCCTAAATCCTCCGATCCACATGAAGCAACGCTCAGCCGGAGTCATCCACATGCCAGAGACAAGATGAAAGATGTCGTTTCTCGCAATAACACCCTTAAGATTCATGGCCACGTCATAGTGTGCTAAGTAATTGTCGACGTACATCTTGAGTTCGTTCTCGGGTAGATGTTCTTGCACCGCCGCTCTCAGCTCGCATGTTATCTTGTGGTGCTCCTCCAACCACCTCGTATACTCTAAGTCGAACACAGCAGCGTCTGCACCAACCAGCAAACACATTTCATATTCCATTACATACTTAATATTAATTGTTCCAACTTTAGCTTCTTAATTTCACCGCAAGATTGGTATTATAAGTTTTTTTTAGCACAAATTAGTGTTTATAAATTTGTGGAAAATCACCTGAGCTTATGTTCGTGACACCGGAAGGAATGCCTTGCTCTCCACCTCCTCCTCCTCCAAAAAATATGCCCTAATTAATTACAAAGAAGCAATTAATTCAAATGTTGATCCTCTTCGATCAATCTAGTAGGAGTAATCTAGATTATATTATGGAAAATGTTATCCAGATTGAATTTCAAATGATCAATATTGTAATAGTTAATCATGTTTGACGGAATCAATTAATTAAGCATAATTATTGCGTATATAGTTATACAAAAAACTAATTATTGATGTGGACTAATTGGGTTGTTAGAGATGGAGACAGGTGGAGAATCTGATTAATTGATCATCTCACCTGGGCTCTGGCCCTTTGTAGTTCCTGCTCTATCTGGCTTAGTCGAATCCTACTCGACTCAAGTTGCTGAACATAAGCCTGGACAAACAAATTAAATCCCGTAAAAAAATATTAAAATTAGATTTTGAATATTCAAAGTGATGGAATATTTAATGCAATAGAAACTGCTTGTAGAATATGGGCATTAGCTATATATAAATAGGCATGAAATTCAGTGCATGGTACAAACGCCTACCTTTTTCCTAAGCCTGCTCTTCCTAGCCGCTTCTCTATTCTGTGCAAGTCTTCTCAACGTCTGGCATATTTTTTAGGGCACCAAATAAAAGAAACATTAATTGTTAGATAGATCAACAAGAGTTAATGCAATAATAGGCGTTACACTTGAACAAATTTGACTTCTATATACCATGAATTTTTATAATTAATGATATTTAATGAACTCCAAACTAAACAACTAGATACACATAATAATTACTTAACATCATTTACTAATCAAATATTTTGATTCAGCTAACCTTAGGATCGGGTGTTTTCGGCCCTTCTCCGTCCGAATTCGATGCTAAACCTCTGCGGTTTCCTTGACGCTAAAAATTCATCAACCACAAAATCAACAACTCCACTTGAAACAAAAAACAATCTGATCAAATAGTACTTAATTGAATATGAAGCAAGTTGAGCTCCAGGATATTAGAGAATTTAACCTTGATTGATGATTTGGATGGGTCAGATGATGGGGCGGACGCGTTGGTATTGATTTTGGGGTCAGTAGAAAGCTCCATAGATGGCTCCGATGGCCTCTTTGGACCAGTTGTGCAGGTGGTTGTTGATTGAGACAGTCCTCCTCCAGCACCTCCAGAAGGCTTACCAAATACATGTACCAACAAAGAAGAAATTTAAAAAATAATCAATATAACAGAACCACCCCGTTTGAAATTTATTTTTTATAAAAACAAGTTTGTCAAAATGCTAAACTTAGAGTTTGGGTACTAATTATTAATTAATGGCCGGAGTAGGAGAGAAAAGAAGTGAGATCAATTTGCATATATAGGATTTGATTTTAATGAATTGCGTACCTTTGCTGATGGATCTACATGCATAGGCTGAGATGGGAAGATGTTCAAAGTTGGTGGTCTCATCCCTGAATCCTCTGCAGAAAAAATAAAAATAAAATTAACACAAGCCACGAATAATTGTTTTTCCGTTCAATGATTAATTAGATGATATATAGGCCATCTCTTTGTACAAAGCAAGATTCGTTCATGTGATGATTATAACCTCAAAACGGTAAGTAATTATTGAAGGCGGGCAAAATTGCATAGAGATGAAAAATAAGTAAAAAGTGAGGATATGTAATTGTGGCTAAAGCTGCAAAAGCCAAAGCTTATTGCAGAAAACAGCATATGGAAAGTTTTTGATCTGTTTTTATATGATTGACCAGTAAAAAGATATGTAAAAGTGAACTAACTTTCTGTTCTGGGTTGGTCCAATATCTGCACATACCCAGAGAATCAAAAAAAGACTGCAGAATTAGAGGGAAAAGGAGAGAGAAAAAGGAGGATGAATTTTGTTGGTGCAGTGTGTACTATTCCAACTTCTAAAAAAAAAGGATCTGGGTCTAAGAAAAATATACAGAGGTGTACAAGTACATACTTTAATTTGCCATGCTTTTCTCATGAAATGAAACTGTTGTAAACCCGGATTTTAATCAAAGTAAAAAAACTGCCCAGAAGAATCTTCTGTGTGTTTGACTCTGCTAAAGAAGAAAAAATAAATGGAAACTCACGGCGTTGGTCTTCTGCTGAACAAGGGTTTGGATTATGATTATGACTATTACTATGATGATGATGATGATCAGACGGCGCTTGGCTGTCAAGATACAGAAATAGAGCTTGATCCAGCTCTCCCAAATCATACCCTCCTCCGCCGCCGCCGCCGTCTCTGCCTCTGCTTATCCATGAACAAAAGCATAAAGAATTTTTAAAACATGTTTTATGATCGAAAGCAAGAAAAACTGAAACAGTACAATTAACATGAGCAAAACCCAGATTACATGTAGGTCCCAACAGCTGATGTGGAAGAAGACGGAATCATGCCGCCGCCAAAGGAGATCTGATTACTCGGCTGCTGGTGTTGGTGGTGGTGGTTTTGGTGATGCATCTGGTGGAAATCAAGGTGGTGGGTTTGTTGTTGGTGGTGGTGGTGGGATTTGTGATTAGCAGAAGAAGCCATGAAAGAAGGTGGAGGAGGAGGAGAAGAAGAAAAGGGAGACCCAGAAATGAGAAGCTTTATTTCAGGCTCTTCTGCAACTTCTAGCGCCCTTGCCATCCCCATTAATGGCTGTCAAACCACTTTTCTCATGCTTTCTTTCTTTCTATCTCTATCTCTAGTCTGTATATGGGAGAGAGAGAGATAGAGAGGAAGTCGGTTACTTGGGTATATTATTGAAATGAAAATATAGGAGGCGGAGGCCAAATAAATAAATAAAAAAAGACAGATATTGAATTCAATGCAAATTAAACAAGAGACAAATACAAAGTGCCTTTGTTTTTGTTTTTGTTTTTGTTTTGGTTTTCTTCTTCTCCTCCCTCTCTTTTAATTTTCTTCTTATTCTCTCTCTTGGAGAAGGAGACGACTTTGAGCTAGCAGCAACCCCTCGCCTTTGAGATCTCTATTGTCTTTATAATATCTACTACTCCGGTTTCATAGAGAGAGTGGGGAAAGGGGGGATTTTCATTTATTTTCAAAACTAAACTAAAATCATACTCCTTAATTAGGCTCTTACGGATGGTAATTTGACGTGGGTTTTAGAGGGATGATAATTTGACGTGGGTTTTTTTTATCAGTCTGGTTAGAAAACAATGCGTAATCATTATTTCACTCGGGTAAATAAACTTGTACTTAAAAGTGATGAATCAAAGTACAAAATTGACAAATAAATTCAAAAGCAATTTTTGGCCCTTTTTTTAATAAAGAAAGAGATTGGGAACCAACTAATAAATATGGGATCTTCCTAGGACACCCTAATGGATGAAGTTTTTAAGATCTGAATCAACTGTATACAACGAAACAATCGCATAATATAATCCTCCAAAGAATTGCACCCCCTAAAGATGTGAGATACACTCCAGCTTTGAAAATGGGCGAGTATACAATGGATGTCAGACCGAATCAGCTCAATCTCCCTCGGATAGCGCCAGTCTCCAAGCACGACATTAACCAACTGCAAATTATTGCCCTCAATCTGGATATGTGAAACACCACGTCAGGTGGCCTCGAGAATCCCCTGATGTTGGGCGATGGCCTCGCAAATCAAAACAGACTGTTGGCCAATCAATCCTCCATCGAAATGGATGGTTGACCTAGTGTGATCCCGGAGGATAAAACCAAAGGAGGAAACATCATCAGAGCTAACCGCACAATCAAAATTAAGTTTACAGTGGTTTTGTTTGGGTTTTTCAAGAGAAATACATGTTGTTCATTATCCACATTTTGTGGCCATTTAGTATTAAAGTTTGCTTCGAATATATTTGGTGGATAAAGTTGTGGCCTTTTAGCATGAAAATTGGCTTCGGATTGATAGAATACGTTTAATGACCAAAGTTGTGGCCCTTTAGTCTCAAACTTGGCCTCGAAAACATTTAGTGTCAAAATTTGTGGTTATAATATTATGTATTTAAAATATTAAAAATCCTTATAATCCACCTATTTATTTGCAATATTAAATATATACTATAATAATAATCTGCACCTACCATTTGCAATATTAAATATATACCATATGCATCATATATTATACAAAAATGGTTTAATGCACAAACCATATGTGGCAAATGGCCAAATGCACAATTGTTCAAAAAAAACCTACACCTACCATCTAAACCAGCAGTTGGACGACCTGTTTAGTAGTACCAAATTGTTTTGAAAAAAACCAACAGCCAACAATCCAAACCTTACATCAATTCCAACAATCCAAAATGGCATCACCAACAGCCAACAAGTGTTCCCAAATGACCATCACCAACAATAAAGACACCTTAAATTACCATGGAGAGAGAGAGAGAGCTAATTGCTAGCAATGTGTTCCATCACCTTCTCAAGCATGCCTTTCAAATCCTTGTTTTGGCTTTGAATTTCTTGGTTTTGAGCTTGAAGAGCCTTCATTTGATCTCACATTTCCGTCATCTCGTCCTTGAGAGGCTCGGTAGTTGGTTGTGGGTGGAAAATGCCCAAGGAATATGAGAAGAAATGCATGCATCAACCTTGTCGCTGCGAAAGAGGGCTTTCCCGTGCTCGACTAATGCAAATATCTTTCGATCTTTATGCCCCTTAAAAGCTTTTATCCACAACTCTATCATCTTTGCGTTTGACAATGGTTGAGCTGATGCATCGTTCCCTTGTTCCTCATCAACCAAGCATTCAAACTCAGCCTTGAAAAGAATTAAAATGCATTAATATCAACTATCAAGATTTGAAAGCAATATACGACATTAAGAACAAGCCGTAAAAACAAATGTAAAATAAACAAGTATGCAAGATAGATCAACCCTTAAGAATCATTAAGATCAGCCCATGACAAGAAAGATAAGCCTTTATCCCACATTAATATCAATTAGTGAAATAAATCTATGACACAAGATCGACCATATAGCATGAGCACTGAGCACATAACCTTTAGCAAATTGCATTCACAAACATATTCATAATGAATGATTTATAATAATATGTTCCATCATTCTTCTAGTATTTTCATCTTTTGATCTTGATTTAATCGTTCTGCTAACTCAAGGAGCATTAGCTTCAAAATGTACTAAACATGACTTCTTCTAAAATCCAAACAACCCAACAATTTCATAATAGCATCAGAATCTTAGCAGCTACAGAAATATACACATTCTACATGTAAGTAAACATTACATAAATCCTACTCTCACATGCCTCATGTCTGATTATGAAAAGAACGAAAAAGAAGTTAAACTACCTTCTTAGTCAAAGGCTCAACTAAAAAGGACTAGAAAAGTAAGTCAACAACAGATGACACCATAAAAGACAACCTTAAAGTAACCATAAAAGGCATATTTTAACAATAGCTTTCAACCCAATCAGATGTGTAAATGAGAAGTAATATTTAGCCCAATACTTACAATGATAGCAGTTGGTCATTCACCAAGTCCAGTTCCATCTTTGGTTGACCACAACTTCTTTACAACCTCGAAAATCATAGGCATGCTACCAGACTCACCACCCTTAAAAACAGAGAGTAAAATTGAGTTAAACATCAAAACAAAAGAGAAATAATATTTGAAAACTGATTGCAATTACCATCGTTTCCATCCACTTTGTGAACTTTTGAGAACATCCTCGGTATGCTCCAAACTCAAGTGATTTCTTTGAACTCATGTTCTCCGTATTCATCTTAGCTTGGTGCACCAAGTTGGGATTGGTTCAGAAGGTGTTTATCCTTGTCTAGTGTCTACTTGCTAACCAAGTTGGTTGTATATTTTTAGCATGGGCATTCTTGAAGAATAAGCATCAAACAATTATTTCCTTGAGAATAAAAGTTCAAGGCTTCGAAATATCCATACTTCGAATACAATTTTGAGTTTGAAACATATAGTCTACATGATTAGGCTTCCATATCATCACATCATCACCTTTTATCTAGGCCCTTTCAATACCATTTACAAAATTAGTATCAAACACACCAACCAATTAGCAAAATATAAAAGGCACTATAGCGAGGCCACTAATGAAAGGAATCCATTAATTATTCTCTATATAAAGTGAATATAACTCCATCCAATGAGCCTCACATACGCATAGGTGCACAAAAACAAACATGTCATAATATAAGCATTCATGGACTGTAGATATGCATATACAGATAATAGGTGTGGAAATACAAAAACAAAAAAATAGAAGGCAATACACTAGGGAAAACCATCTGAATTGAACCCTATCGGCTATCTCTCATCACGAGCGCCATCAAAACCTATTTCAAGTAAAAATTAACAAGTCAAAACCCTAATTTTTCTGAAAATTCCAAATTAGAACAATATGTTAACAAAATTGACAAATAACTCCCCTTGTCTATGAGGATTTCATTGGTGCAAGGGTCGTACATAGAAGAAATCTGGTCAAAGACGATGATGGTGAAGAGGAAGAGGATGGTGCAAACTTGATGAAATCGAAAGTGAATGTTAGAGGTCAAAGAACGGAAGGCGATGAAGAGGTCGACACGGAGGAAGGCGATGACAAGGTCGACACGGAGAAAGGAGAATGAGCCATCGGTGATAGGACTGTGAGGAGATGGAGTGTAATCATAGAGAGGGGGTTGGGGGAGAAAAGAAAGGAGGGAAAGAGAAAGAAGGGGGAAGGTTTATTTCGGATAGGTGGACAAACAAAAAAACGTTTGTGCCACAAACAACTAATAATAAAGTAAATTAGTATATTTAAGCAAATTTGCTCTAGTTAATTTCTATTATCAGTTAATATATTTTAGTATTTGCACTAAAATTTATTTATTTTTTAAATCAAAATTGCATCACATCTCTTAAATCGATCCAATGCATGGTAAATCAAATCCATCCCCTCGAGAGCCAAGTTGGACATTGCTATTTAGACTTTCCTCCACAAGATACATCGGTTTAAGATAGAAACAAGTATCAAACAATAGTTATTTAAAATATGGATTTTGTTAGTGTACAAAAATTCGCCTTTAATAAACTGGTTGATTACTCCCTTCTTCACCTTCCGTTCCAACTGCCTTTTTAACCTAAAACATGCAAAACAATGGACAAAGGGGGCAGGGACCCCCTAATCCACCTCTCATGCCTAAGTCGATCAAAAGAGCAATTGTTGATTGAATGTCGAGGTAAAGGACAAGACTTGCGTGCGAGCTCAGCGAATATGAGGTGCTCATCATACATGGCAAATACATGTATTTATAATGGAGGAGAAAGGGTAAGGGGGCCGAAAATTCTGTCCCCTAGGGCCGGCCGATCTGGTGCCTTGTCACCCAAGCAAGTGATATCTTGCTCCCCAATCCAAGTGCAAATTCTATCTTTCGACAAAGATAGAATCCTTCATCATAATGAATAACCGTCATATTTAATTTTATATTAAAATACTTATTGATAGAAAAACATAATAAATAAAAATTCATTTATGGCGGATAATAGAGAAAATAATTATGGCGATTAATTTTACCCGCTCACAAATGCCCCACTTAGGTTTTAGTTACGTTAGAACACAACTAAAACGTAAGTATTGTAGGTCCTACACGAAGTGGCCATGCGGATTAGTAAACGGGTTCCCCTAATGTGCGTGCGTATTTGTATATTCGTACATCTATGAGCGAATATCATGGGATCATTTGCTCCTCTACATACACACATATGTAGAAGTCTATTAGTGCAATGAACTAACGTTGCCCTCATTTGCTTTTAATGCAGAACTCAAACTAATGCAAAAATTGACTTTTATTAAAAATAAACATGAATGACATGATCTTAAGGACAAAACTAATGAATGCCAAGTAAAAATATAACGGTCTCATCAAAACCACGTGGGAAAAAGAGTGCCCTATTTACATGAATTTCCTAATCCCGAGATCCCTGCGCTGGGGAATATGGTAGCCGCGATCGCGCCCACGCGGCGGCGGTCGCGGCTCTTCTCTTGAGAAGGGACGATCTCAACTGCAAGTCCGTGGTCACGGGCGATGTTCCTGCGGACGCGGCTCGTTATCCCGCGGTCGCGGGCGATGGTCCCGCGATCGCGGTTTTACCTCAGAGAAGGAGCAATGTTCTCTGGACCAAATCCGTGATCGCGGCACTCAGGCGCGCGATTGCGGTTACGCTCTTGGCCCTCACTTCTCGGCTCGTCTTCATTCTCGTATGTCGCCGAGATTGTTTGGACGAACTCAATTTGCTTCTTTTTAAGGTCTTCACCATCTTTTGGTTTATTTTTCTCAATGTACTCGCGCAAATACCCTTCTTGAACCAAACCTTCAAAGCATTCCTTAAAGGACTCATAATTTTCAGTTATGTGCCCATGTACTCTGTGGTACATGCAATATCTCTGGCTTAGGTAGTCATCTTTGGGGAACTCATCCCGAGAGGGATAGCGGAAATAGCTCTCATGTTTTATAGATTCGGATGTTGAAAGTTGTGTAGACCGCTCTATCATGTTCCTCCGACGAGTGTGTATTTTGCCTAAAGCTCCCGTTTGAAGGACAGTTGGGCTTTCGAAGTGGAGAGGGCGACTTCCCTCTTTTCTTGTAGCTAGCTTCCTCCAAGCGTACATATTGGTGGCATGGATGCGTTCTTGAAGCTCAGCAATAGTGAAAGGGAGACGAAGTGTCAAGTCTTCCCTTAGTTTGCTTTGGAACGAGATTGCCTTTTTAAAGGAGGTAATTGATCATATTAAATTTTATAATATTTTTAGAAGATATTTTATATATGATAAAATATTAAAAATACGATTTTTTAAAACATGAAAGATGTTGGAATTGGAGAAAATTTTTTTAAAGAATATAATTTTTTATTTTTCCATTTTAAAAAAAATTATAGAAAATTTATTGAACATGTTCTTAATAAATAGAATAATTAAGATACATAATCACAAGCATTTAATTCATTGATCATGTTTCGATCATTCTTATATCGTGCTAACGTCACCACAACTTCTTTTTTTGTTGTGGTCAAATCGTAACTTCAACTCAAATGTTACTGTTTTAAAATGCTTGTTGGATAAATTTAAGTAATTAATTTCTCCTAACGTACTAAGAACCAGTCATAATGTAGACAAGATGATATAAATCTATTGTTTAGTTCAAAAGGACGACATAACCCAGTCAAAGTTCAAATCCATCTATGTACTTGTAGTATGAAACCATAGCCGTTGCAAGACATACATTTTTAAGTGTTAAATAACCTATAACGTAAAAGTTATAGGGAAAATTGCACTTAATTACCTATTATCTTTCACTTGTTCTATTTAACCACTCCTTGTATTTTTTTTTATAGATAACCACACATTATTTACAATTATGTGACATTTAACCATCAAAAAGATGGAAAACATAACTTTTTCTGTTAAGTATAATTAAATGACGCTTTTGCTCTTGATTTTTATATTTTATTTACAAAAATAAACCCTACCCTCCTCTTTTCCGGATAATAATTCTAATTTCTTGCTTAAATCCATTGAGATATTGGTTGGTCTTTGATACCGCTCCTCTTCCTCGTGTTGCCGGACTCCCACCCGTCGGCAGTCGTCATCGTTGGAAATCCTAACCCTCTTGTTGCTTCATCTCGTCCACCAACCTCGATTTCGTCATCCAACCGGTCTCCGATTCCGACCATTCAATGGATCATATCCTCACTTTCCTCTCACAATTCTATTTCGATCTCTAATTCAAAGGAGAGTAAGAAGATTGTGAATGTTTATAAACATGCAAAAAATCTACAAAGCGGAGCCATGGAAGAGAAGGATATTACCTTAGAGAGAGAATAAAACCCAACCACAATGATCAGATCTAAAAGCTTCTAGTGAAGAAGCCGGTGTAGAGGTTCACGTCTTCGGCATCCAACAAGCATACATCCGGCATATCAAAATCCTTCGTCGACGGGTATTAGGTTGAAGAGATTCGCTTCTCCAATGTCCTCTAAATCTATGGTCCCCATCCCGGCGGTGGCTACCAAGGAGGAAACCGGAAGCCCGTTGGGGAATCGGCCATTATTGTGCCTTCAAGGTATAGAAAACGAGGAGTCTGACGTCACCGTGTATTCGAAGGATGTCAATTTGTTATCGATTTGTGTTAATTTGGTTAATTGAATATGACACTTGATTATTTTTTTCCATTTGCATATGATTCAATCTCTATAGTTGTCGAACACTATAGTGTCTACTAGTATATTCCCACACTGCACTTATAAATACTAGTTTTGTATTTTGTTTGTGGATTTTGTATCATATAGATCTGAGTAGGTTTGTTACATTTGATTTGTTCATTTCATGTGATTCAATGTCCATGATTGAAATCTAGAGTTTATTTTTGTAAATAAGATAGAAAAGGAAGGGCAAAAATGTCGTTCACTATACTTAACTGAAAAAAGTTAGGTTTTCTGTCAAAGGGTGGTTAAATGCCACATAATTATAAATAATGGGTGGTTATTAGTAGAAAAAAATATAAAGGTGGTCAAATGCAACAAGTGAAAAATAACGAATGATTAAATGCAATTTTCCCAAAGTTGTAATCTAAAATTTGAAAACCTATAATAAGCTATCAAGCTTCTATACAACAACAACAACCCAGTGTGGACCTGCCTCAGGCAGGGTCTGGGAGGCCAGGATGTATACACCTTTCCCTCGACCTAAACATCGAGAGGGTGTGTAAAATAAGGCCTAAAAAACCAAAAACACACCGAAAAACGACACCGGAGGGGGAGAGAGAGAGGGGGGGGGGGATATATAAACGCGGAGACGCGGGAAGAGAGCCCTTCCTCGTCGGCTCACCCAGTTACCGCTCCTCCACCGTGATTTTCTCCCTCCAAAGGTCCTATAGTTAGCCAGGTCCACTGAAATATCTAGGAAGGCGAGATCCTGCTTTATACCTTCCTTCCGGCTCTTCTTCGGTCTACCTCTGCCCCTCTGAACATCGTTGAAAACCATCTCCTCAATCCTCAAATAGCTTCTATAAAAATCTATATTACAATCTGACCAAAAAAATTTATAGTATTACAGGAAAAAGCAGGATAATTAGTAACAATTTTATTTTTCAAAGAAAAAATATGCTATGAATATATATCACTTTAACTATTATGATTCTGATTATAATTGGAGGCGTACAATTAGCAAAATTATATAAATAAATGATTATAAATACTTTGGGCAGTTAAAATTTTGTGGTAAAGGACCGTCCGTTAATATGCATTGGCCGCCTACTCTAGACACGTAGCATAGATAATTATGCAGTGATTATTATTTAATTATATTTATTTTTAACATTTTGAACTATATACATTTAGTTTTCGACGATTAATTATTTTTAATTAGTTGACTATAAAGGTTAATTTCATTTGGTCAACTACAAGGTAGGCATTCTATTAATTAGGCATCGAAACCTTTGTTCATTATTTCACTAATTAATTTGTTTACTTTGCAAGTTGCAACTAGGGGGGCGTAGGCAAAGCCGCAGAGAGGTATAAGCGGGGCGGCAGACCCCTCTTCTAGTCTTCTCTAAGGTAGAATTATAATTATCACTAGATGGCTTGGCCCGTCCGATGGACGGGATAGAATTTCATGTATATGGTTATTGATTTTATAAGTGGACATATATAAATGTATATATTATTTGAATTAAAATAGAAATGCAAAATATACGTGTGATTTGATGAAAAAAGTAATGAAAGGAAATTTGGATTTAAACCTTAATTTTGAATGGTTGATTTAAACCTTATACGTGTGATTTGTTTATGAAAAGTTAAACATATAGATATAAGTAAATGTTATATAATTATAATTGATGTAATGTTATATTTTTCCCTCCTTTGTATTTTTAGGGCCGTGTATTCCAGTTGTGATGTTTTGTGTTGTATGTTTAGTTTTGGCATTTTCGTAAAACCAACTTGCTTATATTTGAATTCGTTTTTATCACTAATGTACGATGAGAAATATGAGACCGTTTATGCATTTAAGTAGTAAAAAAAAAGTGTTATTAAGTTAAATAATATTTTTCAGTATTTATGTCATGTTATTAACTTAAATAAGTAGAAGATTGTGTAAACCCAATAAGATATATTAGTAGGATAATTAATTTACATTTAAAAAATAGAACATGTATTGTTCTTGGGAGGAAGAGTTTTTATAGTTGTAAAGACTAGTAGACTAGTTGTATTGTGTATATGAGTTTTCGAACCTCTAGTTAAATGGTTTAGATTTTAAGGAGTACTTTGATGAGGTCTCTAATTCGACTCTAGGCGGTGTGATTGTGTTTATAATTTGTTATTAGTTGATTTTTTTTTTTGGAATAATAAAGCATATTAATTAAAAGAATAATAAATAACCTTGTTATTGGGCCTAACACAGAAAAAGCCCATCAGGGGGTTAAGGAAAACCCTAACTCTTTCTTCCTTATAAAAGATATATCACATTTAATAGGAAGGGTAATCTGAAATCTCGGACAAAAACTCTCCTTTTCTCTAATTTTCTCATCCTAGGTTTGAGGGAAACTTTGTGCAGAAACAAATTGGCATCGTTTGTGGGAACAAAAGTCAAGTCCAGGTTCACCACACCAGAACCAGGAACCGAGCTTGTTCCCGAGTCGCAGTAGTCCACACCTGCACCGACCGATCAAAGATCAACACTGTGCGAGCCGATGTTGAATCACCGTGGAGACGCCTCGATCACCAAGGGCCATCGTCCTGGGGGACAAGAAGCCAACCACAAACGAGCCAGATCTCGCTAACGACGAGTGATGCGAATCAAGGTTAACGTCGACCGACCGTGACTATGTCGCGCTTGCGGGTGCCAATGCGGAACCAAGACTTAGGGGAGGCAACCCAAGATACCCCCAAAGGAAATGGGAAGATCTGACGCTTTACAAAGGTTCGGGGTTTGAATCAAATGCTAGTCCTAACAATTGATTTACCAATTGCTTGGTTTGGGTCTTGTTGTTAGAATGAGATCCAGCACATTTTTTTCCTGATCAACGAGTGCTTTTCAGAGGAAGATCGGATAGCCCAAGTTGACCTGTTGAGGAAGAACAATGATTTGTTTGCCTGCAGCGCCTACAATATGCCAAGTCTAGGCCCCAATGTCGCATGCCATCTCCTTAATATTTCACTCGAAGTGCGACCCGTTTTGTATTGCAGTAGAAGATCATCTCTGGCCCATATGGAGACTGTAATAGCGGAAGTAGCAAAACTCGAAAAGGATGGAGTGATTAGGGAAGTTTGGTGCACAACGTGGCTAGCAAACATAGTTGTCGTTTCGAAGAAGAGCGGCGAATGGCAGGTATACTTATATTACACCAACCTGAATAAAGCTTGCCCAAAAGACATATTCCCTCTAATTCCAAAATTAGATTAGTTGGTAGATGCAACCGCATGTTGTGAGCAAATGAGTTTCCTTGACGCCTATCGGGGATATCACCAAATCCCGCTCTTAGAAGAAGACCGGGAGAAAATGGCATTCATTACTCCCTCAGTAATTCTCTGCTATAAAGTTATCTCGTTTGGGTTGAAGAATGAGGGTGCTACATTTCAGAGAATGGTGGTAAACTTGTTCGCTAGCTTGATAGGCAAAAGCATGGAGGTGTACACCGACGGCATGGTGGTTAAAAGAAAAAGCTCGCAGGATCATTTCAGTGACTTGCAAAAGGCGTTTGATGTAATGCAGACCGTTAATCTACATCTAAATGCATCAAAATATGCCTTTGGAGTGGGTTTCAGGAAGTTCCCGAGGCATCTAGTATCATGACGGGGAATAGAATTTGACCCAAGTCAAGTGAAAGCGTTTCGCGACATGCAAGCACCAAGAACGATGAGAGAGGTGAAAAAACTAGCATGAATGATGTCCTCATTGAGACGGTTCATCAGTAAGCTATCAGATAGAATTCGAACATTCTTTAAAAGAATAAAAAAAGGTCGAGGTTTCACCAAGGATGAAAACTACGAAAGGCAATTTTCCGAATTGAAGGATTACTTACAGTCCCCACCGATCCTAGCTTTACCGAGCAAAGGGGAGAAATTGAGTCTTTATTTGTCCGTATCTGATTATGAGGTAAGCATAGTGCTGATCAGTGCTGATCAAGAGCGAAGATCAAGTCCATCGGCTGGTATATTATGTAAGTAAGGTCCTAGATGATGTTGCCACAAGATATCTACCATTGGAGATATTTCTCTTGGCTTTGATCGTCACTTCCAAGAAGTTGAACCGCTACTTTTAGATGTATCCTATCCAAGTTGTTTCATCTTACCCGTTGAAGAGATTATTGACCAACACTGACCTTTCCATGAGAGTGGAAAAATGGGCAGTCAAGTTAGGCCAATTCGATCTAGAGTTCATCCCATGAACAATGATTAAGGTGCAAGTGCTGGTTGATTTCCTGGCCGAGTTTAGCAGCGACATGTCCAATGAAGCCTTCCATTTCAATGTTGTCAATGCAACCCCATGGAAGCTTAGTGTCGATAGAGCAAGGAATTGTGAGGATCAGGGGTAGGATTCGTGTTGACCTCACCCACAGGGAAGTTATACGAATCGATGTATGGTTAGATTTCAAAGTAACCAACAACGAGGAGGAATACAGAGCATTGATCCTAGGAATAGCGACAGCCAAAGATGTAAGGGCAACCCATTTGATCATCCATTCAGATTCACAACTAGCACCGCGGTAGCTAAATGGCGAGTATGAGGCTAAAACCAAGAAAATTTGCACATACCTTGTGAAGGCAAGAGAGATGTTGCTAAAGATAGGCCGCTACGAGGTGAGAAAAGTTCCTCCAGACTCTAACAAATCGGCCTATGCTCTCACGACCCTCGCAGCCTCTTTTGGGAAGGACTTCAACTGGGTGCAAATCAAAAGCTTGAGCCAACAAAGTATAGCATTGGTAGATGTGATGAACGTGCAAATCGGCATGACTGATTTGAAGACACCCTTATGGAGTACCTGACAAGCGGGGAAAAGTTCCCATCGATAAGGAGCTTGCTAAGAGGTTGCGCAAAAATGTGTCCCGCTACTAGATCTCACTAGAAGGAGCCTTATACTGCAAATCATTCTCAAGGCCATATCTATGATGCACCCAGTTGGACAAAGTCAAGAAAGTGTTGTATGAATACATGAAGGAATGTGCGGAATGCACGAGGCAGGTAGGAGCTTGATGCAAAGGGCAATATCTCAAGGATTTTGGTGGCCCTATATGCTAAAGGATGCTCAAAGATATGTAAGGAAGTGTGAGCAGTGCCAGAAGTTCGCTAACATAATCCACCGGCCAACCCAAGAGCTAAGAGTAGTAACTAGCCCATGGCCATTCGCGCAATGAGGTTTGGATATTGTAGGGTCTTTCCCCCTCCCCTCGGAAAAGCTGAAGTTTATGGTCATAACAATAGATTACCTTACCATGTGGGTTGAAGCTAAGCCATTGGCAAGCATACGCGATGTTGATATTCGAAAATTTGTATGGGAGCACATAATCACTCGATTCGAAATACCGTACACGTTAGTTAGTGATAACGACACCTTGTTCAATAGCTCGACATTTCAAAATACTGCAAGGGATATAGGATTCAGAATATATACTCTTCAATGTATTATCCCCAATTTAATGGAAAAGTGGAAGCAACCAACAAAACCAATATAGATGGTTTGCGAAAAAAGCTAGAAAGAGCAAAATGAAAATGAGTGGAATAATTGCCAATAGTGTTGTGTGCTTATATGACCACGCCTTGAGGGTCAACAAAAGAGTCGCCTTTCTCTTTAGCATACGAGATGGATGCGGTCATTCCGTTAGAAATCGGACTTCCAACACTCTGAACCACCCTCTTTATCCCAGAAGATAATAGTCGTGCCCTGGAGCTGAATATGGACTTATTAGATGAGAAGAGGGATGCATCGGCCATTTCCATAGCCACATATCAACATGCATTAAAACGAGCAAGGGCTAAGCACATGCATGAACGGAAGGTTCAAGAAGGAGATTATGTTCTAAGGAGAATTCATGGGGTAGGCAAAGATGTAGTTGAAGGATCTAGAAGGAAAAGATGTCCCATGACCATTCATTCAAGAACATTCCCTATTCCATGGGGATTTAGGACATACGAGGAGATTAGAAATTGGCCCAAGAATGTTACACATCTGCCTTGAAACTAGCCACTAGCAAAAAGCTATCATATTAATTACAAATAGGCACGAGACCTACCATGCCTAGAAGGCTAGAAGCCGAAGTCGTGAGGGAAGTGGAATTGGAATAATCTAAGATCCATCAGAAGTTCAGATATAAATGTACCCAAAAGATCAGGGGAAGTGGAATCACATCGACACTATAGTGGATGCAATGGCCGGTCACGAGCTCTTGACCTTCATGGATGCTTCAATGACTATAATTAGATATAAATGTACCCAAGAGATCAGGAGAAGACAACCTTCATTACTAGACAAGGGATCAGACGTATTGTTACAAAGTCATGCCTTTCGGCTTAAAAACACTAGAACTACTTACCAGCGACTAGTAAATCGAATGTTCCGAGAACAAATAGGAAGCATGATTGAAGTTTATATTGATGATATGTTGGTAAAATATGTGAAGGCCCAAGACCAAATCGATCAAACACCTAGAAAAATCATTCGGGATTCTCCAAATATATAGCATGAAGTCAAACCCTTCCAAATGCACGATTGGTGTCAACTTAGGCAAGTTCTTTGGGTACATCATGCAAAGTGGAATAGAGGTCAGTCTCGAGAAAGTTCGAGCTACAACTTCCCTAAGGTCCCTAAGGTGTGTAAAAGGCGTACAAAAGTTGTCAAGAAAGATCGCCGCACTAAATCGTTTCATCTTAGAATCCTTAGATCGTTCTCATTTATTTTATGAGGTTCTGTAAAAAAATCCTTCGAGTGGACATCTAAGCACAAAGAAGCCTTCAAGGGGCTAAAGGAATACTTCACTAACCCCTTCCTCCTCTCTAAACTAGAAGATGGGGAAACACTCCTACTATATCTAGATGTCGTCGAAGCGACCATCAGTGGAGTGTTAGTCAGAGAAGAAGACGGACAATAACTTCCTGCGTATTTTGTAAGCAGAACCCTTCTATCGGTAGAAACTTGATACTTGTCGCTGAAAAAGTTAGTAATTACGTTGGTAATGTACTCTAATAAGCTTAACTTTAGACTTCCCAAAGAGGTCACCCATCCCAATATGCTCTCGCTCATGCACACTTAACTTTAGAGTTTTTTGTGTTCACTCAAACCCTGAAAAGGAAAAGATCTTGTTGACATTTATAACACTTTAATCCATTACAAAGGATTCCAAATCTGGGGTATTACATAACTAAGTGTGCAAGATGTTATAACTGAGTGTATATGATCTTGTAACTATGTATGCATGAACTTAACACTAAGTGTGCACATTCATATAATTGAGTGTGCACGATCATATAACTGAGTGTGCACGGTATTGTAATTGATCTTGTACAATCATAAAAATGAGTATGCATAATCTTATAATTGAGTGTGCATGATATCATAATTGAGCATGCATGCTCTTATAATGGAGCGTGCTTACTATGTGATATCAAAATAGGAGAGTATAATTTAATCAAATCATCATGCATATTCATTTTTAAAATCTTACACAATTAATGATATGATCATGTATACTCGGCCATTAGATCGTGCATACTTAGTCATGATTTCGTACACACTTATTCATAAGACTAGTCACACTCAACTATAAGATCATGCACACTCAAAATTCACATTTTTCAAATAAATTAATTAAATACACTCATATTAATTTTTTCGAGATTAGACGACCCTTATATGTTCTTATTTCTCTCATGGGCAGTTGTCTTTGTAAGATGCTTACTCCTAATCTTAATTGAACAAATTAATACCCATAATAGTTGAAGTAGCTAGATCGAACTTTTCGAATTTATGCCCTCAGATATATGATAAATATTCATATTAAAAATGATTCTCCTAAAAATTACTCAAGATTTTTAAATCTATTTATAAAATTTATCTTTTAATTTAGGAAATTAGGTTACAAAAAGGGGAATAACATTAGATATATTAGAAAGACCGACTTAAGTAATACATTAGACTAGAAGAATGGCTAGCAAGACAATCTACCTATATATTTATAGATAGTGCTCTTATGGATCTAATTTCTTGCTAGAGATATAGTTTTCATCCACAAGACAAATCTATATATATATATATATATATTAAAGAAGTCATTTTTCTGACACATGTCGGTCTCACATTCATTTCACCTTTGTGTCGCCTCCATATTCAATTCGCCTATGTGGTGCCACATCATCAATACTCTAAAAACAATTTAATACTAATTTTAAATAAAGATATTTATAATTATTTTGTTTTATTTTTATATAGGTTTGTTACAAGCTAATAACTAAATCTTAGATTCATTCTTATCCCATTCTACTTTGATTAGTTATATATTTTATTGATTAATTATATATTCAAATCTCAAATTATAATGAAAAAAATTATATAAGTTTGAATTAAACTTTTGTTTGATATTATAAGTATATATTTTAAATTTAAACATATTTGTACATTTCATCAAAAAAATACATATGTGTACAAATTTAAAAATTGCTAAACTAATTCATTTTCTTTTAGTAAAGGAAAGAAAATATTGGGTCTTATATTAAAATAATGCGTAAATTTTATTCATATTGACATAAAAAAATTAGGCGATTTTGCAGAAATACACCAACTAAAAGTGTTTATTGCAAAAATGACCATGTTATACTTAAATAGCATTTGAATACCCACGTGGGCATCTTTGCTATAAAATGAACATTAATAAATCTTTTTTTAAATAAATAAAAATTCTTTTTTTATTTATGAGTTTTAAAAGAAATATGAAAATTCTATCCCGTCTTTCTATATAGTACATCCTGTCATTATGTATGCTTTATCCTTTCGCCGGAAAATTTTTTACTGGGAGTAACCGCCGAGCAGGGGGCACTGGGGCGGGGCGGGGCAGTGGGCCGAGGGGCATCGGGGCGGGCTGCGCGAGGCACTGGAGGCTTCGGATTCGAGTTGCAGACTTGCAGTGGGAGGCGTCGGATTCGAGTTTGTAATGGGGGAGGCGTAGATCTGAAAAAGAAAGAAGGGTTGAAGATGAAGGGAGTAGCCGCCGAGCAGGGGGCACCGGGGCGAGGCGGGGTAGTGGGCCGAGGGGCACCGGGGCGAGGCGGGGCAGGCGGGACTGTTTCTGAGGACAAGATTCACATTGTTTGCCGTGCTGATGGGAAAACCACCGGTGAAGCGTTTGTGGAGTTTGTTTCTACTGAGAAGGCTAAAAGGGCGATGTGCAAGGATAAGATGACTATTGGGGCGCGGTATGTTGAGCTGTTCCCTGCAACTTCTGAAGAAGCCAGACGCGCTGAATCAAGATCAAGACACTAATGAGTGTTCTCACTTCACTTGTCCTTGAGATGGGCCCTGTTGAAATACACATCAAGTTTCTTAGGCTCTTCTTGTTTCATCAAGATATTGTTCAAATTGACTGTAATGTTAAATCTTAGATCAGCATTAGGATTCATTCGTCTCTAAACCTTTTGACTTTTCAGTTTTTAAAGCATATGAAGTTTGGGTTTTGTGCTTTTCATTGTCTGTTGTTGGGAATCTTGTGATGTAACTTGCATAAGTTTGGTCATTTTTAGGCTTGAATGAAATATTATTGCAGTTGTATCTTCATGGCATCTGTGGTTTTGGTTTATAAAAGAATGTTTTGGGCACAGACAGAACAACCATGTTATCAAATGTGAAATTCATTTTCCTTTGCAGGATCACATGTACAAGCCATAAGAATACATGTTCTTTTGGTACACCAAAGCTACACTTTGTCAATCAAACTGACAATTATCAATCTATGGAAACTAATCTAACAATAATAAACTACAAATCTTGCTTATGCCTCGACAAAAAATTGATTTCTGATATGTAACTTCTCGAGAATTCTCCATGTGACAGCATCAGGGGACAACCCATTCTTCCTCATCTCTCCCAAAATCTGATAAGCTAGCTTCTTCAAACCAGACTTGCAAGCATTATCAATCAGAATATTGTAGCTCACAATATTTGGACACACCCCACAATCTACAAGCTCATACAAGAAGTCACAAGCTTCACTTAACTTTCCCGCTCGACAAAGTCCTTTTAAAACCGCTGAATAGACGAAGTCATCATGTACCTTAGAAGGCCAGACAACATCATCCCAGAATCCTTTAGCTTCCTCAACCTGACCCGCCTCAAATAACCCATCAAGAATTGTTGTGTATGTTGTGCTATCAGCAACCATTCCCTTAGAGATCATCTCTTTGTAAGTTTCCATGGCTTCAATAGGCCTCTGCAATTTAAACAGTCCGCGGATGATCAAATTATAAGTCACCACACTAGATGACACTCCCTTTTCGAGCATTTCCTTGTTTAATAAGTTGAGAGCTTCATCAACATTTCCAACATTTTGCAAGCCTCCAATGACAGTTGTGAAGCTCACAACATCCGGTTTACAGAATTTACCATTCATCATATCATTCAAAATCTGCATTGCTTCTTTGACCCCACCAGTCTTGCATAACCCATCAAGAACTGTATTAAGAGTGATCACACCAGGCTGGTCTTTCATAGTAATCATCAATTCAAGCACGTTAAGAAGCTCAGTAGGATTTTCCACAAGACGAATAGCTCTTAGATATATGTTGTAGATCCTAGTCTTGTCTACACTTTTTTGTCTCAGCATGAACTGAAGAACATCCTTGGCCTTGGCTAAATCATTCTCGTGGCAAAGACTTTCCACCAAGACTTTGTAAGTGAATTCAGATGGAATGTAACTAATCTGAATCCCCTCTTCAAAAAGTTGGTAAGCTCTCATACATCCGCCCTCCTGACTTAATCCATGAATAATTGAGTTGTAAGACACCGAGCTCGGGTTCAAGCTCCTTTTTCGCATTATATACACAATCCTGGATGCTCCATGGAATTTCCCAGCTCTGCATAACAAATTGATTATCTGAGAAAACGCGAATTCATCAGATACACTCTTCTCCTGAGGCATACCTTCTGCAATGGCAAACACTTCATGAAACAAACCTTCTTCGCACATGGCAAAAGCAGCATTGTTCACCATCAAAGAAGAGCGCCCAGAACTTCTCATCTACTCCCAAAGCTCATTGATCAGTCTCTTCCCACTATCAAAATCACGGTTTCTAATTACCACACGAATCAAAACGCTAAGGGTCAAAGAATTAGGCACCACACCTCTTTCAGACATTTAATCGAACACTTTCAAGGCGTCTCCTACTTCCCCAACCCTGCAATATCCACTCATCAACGTCGTATAAGAAACCACATTGGGGCAATACCCCCTCAAAACCATCTCGACGAGCAACCGATGAGCCAAATCCGGCTGCGAATCCAAACACAACTGATCAATCAACCGGTTGAGATTCACCAAAGAAGGAACAAACTCCGGGCTCACCCTTCTCCATATGAACTTGACCAAATCAGGATCTTGTGTGGGGCTTTCGAATCAAGCAAGCGCGCGATCAGCACATTGCAAGTGCGCTCGTCGTGTGCGCTGGGGTAGGCGTAGATCTGAAAAAGAAAGAAGGATTCAATTTTCGTATTAAACATAAATATTTAATTTAACTTTTTCTTTAATTCAAAAAAAATTGCATTTGGGGGATGAGTGGGTATTTTTGCAATAAAAATGGGTACCCACTTAATTAAATTTGGTAAAGTTGCAATTTTGAAAAAAGGTATACCTTTTTCGCAATATTGACTTTTTTTTGGTATATTTACTACTAATTTGTCAAAAAATTATTTATTTTTAAAATAAATAATTTATATTTGAATAAAGTCGTACAAGGTAGGGTACTTATGCTAATTCTATCCTAAAATCTCTTTCTATCTATCTAATATCATGTTCATACTTGATCATAAGAATCAATATCTTGATCTCCAATCTTCAATACCAATCGTCCAATATCTTGATTGATCACTTCTTTCCTTATTGAAGATTTCTTCTAGATGTTTTTTCTTATTTGTCTCCCCAACCATGTCTTCAAGTTCTCTTTCAGTTACTTCCAAAGTTCATTTGAGCCTTCCTCTTTTCTTTTGCTTTCTCGTTAATCCAATTGTTCCTGTTTTTCTAAAACTTCTAGAAACACTTAGAACAAATTCATAAAACATATGGTATTTATCATAATAAAAAAACCGTAGGAAGAATATGTAGGTGTCGTGGACTCATTCTTCATAGTTAATTCCCACCGAAGATCTTGTATCTACTGGTACTAAGGGAACAGTGCGTTGCTGAAGTCGCGAAGTTCCTTTCCGTGGATGTAGTTGAAGACGACGACTCTTCAGTAGATCAATCATATGCAATACTTTATATAGGTTTGAATCACGTAGAAACACTTTCCGAAATCAATATTTCGCCCCCTACATAGCCTCGGGGAATTCACGAAATTTGAAGTGAGATAAGACAAACCCATCGATCCCAAACAAGGCTCGTGAAAGGGATCGTACCTTAGAGTTCATGTAAAATTGATATTAGACTCTATTTCAAGTTCAATCATGGAGAGAGATGTTCTCTTATGATTATGTGAACCTACCCGACACTAATCTCCTAATAGCCTTTTATATAAGCAAAGGAAAGTACTTACATGGAACTGTTAGCAACAGTTACCGACGGTTACTAGGAGTCATTGTTATAAAAATCCCTTCTAGGCCCCACCTAGGCGTTGGAAGGTCCCTGCCCGCATAGCCTTCCAGACCGCCTAAGCACCCGTTTAGGACTGCCTAGGCAACTGTTCAGGCGCTAGGCGGTCCCTCTCCGCCCAGAGTCCGCCTAGCGTTTTTTAGAACACTGCTAGGAGTTAATTAACATCGGTTACCAAGTGACACGAAAGGTTATCATGAATAAGTCACGTTGCCCGTCACTTATTAACTCATTAAGGAAGTTACAATGCAGTTATACAACGGTTTACATGACCGTTATCAACAATTAAACGCGTGTCAAAATTTTAGTCATGTGTCAGAGAACTACTGTTCCTACTCAAGTGAACCACTGTACCCTCCAAGGGAACATATGTTGATAGGGTTTATTCTTGACAACAAATAAATTTATAAGTCAAGACCCCGCTGAGTTTAGGGGAGTCAGGATCGTTCCACGGGAAGCACGGTTGTTTGTCTATCAAACTACTAAGAAAAATAAAACAAAGCAAAGCAACACAACACGACTACGACCAACCTCGTTAACGACTTTGTCAGGATCGTTAACGAACTGCCGTGAACTATAAAATGCAATTTAACGATTAAAAACTCAGGATCGGTACCGAAGCAACGAAACTAGATAACGAGTATACTGAAAATAAATCCAAATAAAAATAAAAATATAGGATAGGAGATCACCACAACATAGCCATGCATATAAACTTGTAAGGAGATAAAGATCATGCCTTTAAACAGATAAATTCATCAACTTTCGCTAATTATCAAGTAAATCAATTTACTTTCATAAACTAACTCACTCAATCGCTTGGTTTTGGATCTAAAGCTCGAAACTTTCGTTATCGAACAATATCAAGATTCAAGTTACTAACTTTATCTTTCAATCAAGTTAAAACCCCAAATTACCTTGACTTTCATCTAGGCATAATCACAACAAGCAATCTAAAAATAGATAAAAGGCAATCAACACAATCTTTTACTCATCAATCCATGCACAACTTGTAATACTAGGTTTTGCTTTTGTCCTTTAAACGAAGAATCGGATTTCTTGACTAGCAAGTAATTTAATTTTTCGCAAATTATATAACTTCTTTTGTAACAACTATACTTCATAATAAATTTTATCCAAACTAGTTTGATGTATCAATTTAAGGGATAAATAAGTTAAAATATTATCTTTTGGTAACCTAATTTAATTCTTCTACTTCTTTGTTGGCCCGTTTCAACATTGGGAGAAGCCCAATTTCCTTTTCCTCATTCCTGGTTTTTCTTTTTTTTTTTTTTCATTCCTTCTTTTCTATTTAACGGGTCTACGCCGCCAAGGTTGAGTTCGTTCTTCTCCATTGTATATTCATGTAGTCAAAGCCTATGCTCCATAGTGTTAATCTCGCTCTCGTCCTCGTCTATCTCTGCCTCATTGGTTGTTAGCCGGTGATCGTCGTTTTGGGTTCTTCTCCACTATAAGCACATCTCACGCCTCAGCCGGTCTAGTCAATGGCTTTTACGATCGTCATTGGTTTGACCGTGTAGACCCCTTGTCTCCGATCACTTCTGTTTTTGCCGCTCTGCCACGCCACCGTGTTTGTCTGGCCGCCCCGTCCGGCGTTAGTCTCTAGCCAGGTTGTTCATATATTGTTGGTAAATATTCACCTTCCGTCTCGGTTTCTTTTGATCAATTGAAAGTTTTGATCTTTTCTTCTTCCTTTTATTTCGATCGTCAAATCGAGTTCATGAATTGGGGAGTGCATAATCTATGGTTTTAGTGTGGTTTTTTTTAAAGTGGAGTGTCAATTTTAATCTGGATTTTAGTTTACTAGTTAACGCAGGAGATCAGTTTGGAGAAGGTTCACTTGGAAGCTATCATTAATGTATATCTATTGGCATACTTTTTAATATATGAGCGTGTAGTGGATTCATTTTAGGATTGTTGAACAAGGTTGATTAATTAGCTTAATTAGTATTTAGTTAGTGGCATCAGGAGCTTTACGTAAATTCTGACTTTGGTTATATATGTTTTGGAGTTGTGGGGCTAAAATATGTTATAGCTAGGTCTCGTTAACTAGATTAAAATATATATATAATAAAATTTTATGGGTAGAGTTATGGTTTTAGAAATTGGATTTTCCTTCATGGTCTACAATATATAAGTGTAGGAACTAGATTCATTGTTTGAGGTTTAGAGTGGGACTAAGTAATTTTTATTTTGTTTTAAAGTTCCATAATTTCTAGACCTTCAAAGGTCTAACCGTAATGACTTCAATCTTGTTAGGAAATTGCTTTTGCTCGGATTCATAATTTTCCGTTTTCCGTGATCATCAAATCTTCTTCACTAGAGGTAAGTCGTTTTCGACTTGCTCGGTTCTTTATTATCTTGTTAGATTTTGTGCCGTTATTATAGGATTGGTTTTGGGAACTAGTCCCGAATATCTTTTTGGAATTGAAATGTTTTGGACTTGCTTGTGTTGTTGTGTGCAAATTGGTTTTAAATGGCTTTTAACGGAAATATGTTTCTGAACATTTTCTCTGCGTTGGTACCGTTTCCGGCACGGCCATTGTAGCTGGCGGAGAGGAAGGGTTGCCTATGTGTGGTCCATGTGATAGAGAAACCGTGCCCCTTCAAACGAAAATGCTATCTATGTGTTTTGGCAAGTGCTCCAGTGGAGGCTTGGCCGGGGTTAGAAGGAAGACGTGATGTGAGGAGTGGGAGGGCCTGCCTCTGCACTGTGGATTGGATGACGAGATGGAGAATGAGTTATGTTGTTTTAATTGTTCGATTTTGTGTATGTGTGTTTGGCTTGTGTGTGACTAACCGTCTAATTTAGGTATTGGCCTTAGAGTTATGGTTGCGATTGTGGATTCTGGTTGCTGACAAAAGAAAATTATTTTTAAACGTCTTATAATTTCCGCATATTATCTAGCTTGGTAGATTAGTAGCTGACCCTTCGGGGATTATTTTTCCAGTTATAGGTATGTCACAGGAAACCGTGCAGGAGCCTTGGCCGAATGGTGGAGTGGATCGATGACGCACGTGTCATTAATTTGGGTTTTTCGGGTGTACTTCGGGAGAATTTATTATGATTATTAGTTCTGTTGCATTATTTTTAATTGTAATGTTTTAGTGTTGTTTGGAAAATTTTGAGGAAAAATTCGGGAAGGGATACTTGGTAATTTTGTTTATGCATTTGGGCATTCAAACATGTTTTTATATTCAGTTTTATAAATCTGAAAGTTGGATGTTTTACTTGTTTCCTCGTCATGCCCGCGTTGTAAGATCCTAAAGTGTTGTTGTCAACCCACCTAAGTAGTACCTGAAAAGGTCTATTTTTAAGTAGCGCCCTATCGGAAGTCAGGGTGTTACACAACTATGCCGGGTTTAACCCCGACCCTAGATAAGAAAACTATTCACTACTCATAATCATAACGCAAACAAATTCAACAAAAGAAAACATTGAAAACAAACTACTTCAAATTAATTAAGAAAATATCGTCTTACAGACTTCAAAAGAAACCGAAAATAACAAGAATACCGAATCGAATAACGACTAACGACCTGACTTCACTCTCGTTACACCTCGGTTCGACAGCTCCTCCTCGGCTCTTCCCTCTCTCGGCCTTCCTCTGTCTGCACTCGAACTCTAAAGAAAAATCCCCCCCTCCTAGGCTAGAAAAGAAGGGTATTTATACTAACAAAGCTATCTAATATAAAAGGCTAAAAGATAAAAACTTTCCTAAAAGATAGAAACTAATTCTAAAAAGATAGAAATAAAATCTAAAAAGATAACAAGACCTAAAATATAAAACCCCTAAAACTCATTAAAAACCCTACCGACACGGAATAAATTCCCGCACAGGGTCGGTAGACAATAGATCGAACTTTCGAAAAACTCTATCCTTATGCCTCGTTAACGAGCCTGGATTTGGCTTTCTTCGACACTTCAACTCTAAAAATCTTGACTCTGACTCTTTCATCTTGTATTCTTCCGTCTTCCACCATAGCATTCTATTCAGCTCCAAATAGCACCATTTCCTTGCTAAAACCTACAAAAAGACACAAAATGGAGTAGCTTCTATACTTTTCACAAAATATGCAAACTCACCCAAAAACACACAAAACTAATTCTAAAACTACTAAAACTAGACCAAACAAACTAAGAAAACATACTAAAAACATGAATATCAAAATACCTCATACTTAGACTTGCTTGTCCTCAAGCAATCACTAAACACTAATCAAAACCAAACAATCATACTCATCAAGACATAGCCATCATCTAAAAACAACTTCAACACATAGAAGAAAAATAGCAAAAGACTATTAATGTCATCACACATATATGCACCAAATAGACATAAAAATACAATCCAACCTCACAAGGGATAATGTGTGTCTTCTCAACTCTCATGTGTTTAGGCTTAAAAATTCAACTCTCAACTCATCTTATATACAAAAACTCATAGAAATTGGAACTTATATCACCAAACTCTCCACCTAAGATTTGTCAAAACACATAAAAATCATCAAGAGAAACTTAGGCTCAATGAAAACTTCATAGAAGCTTCCATTCGGTCGGGTTGTAATGGGGCTTGGTAATAACAAATAGGCGTGAAAATATTTAGCTATGTGGTGCTAAAAATATCCGGGAATCAAAAACTCCTAAAAAACTCACACATAACAAAACACTCATAAAAACAACATACCAAACTCATTCTTCAACAATATGCACACTCATTTCTTTACACTCACCCATCATATCCTAGAAAGCCTCATAAAATAACTCAAAAGAATTTCTGATTTATCTTTAAACACAAATGCACATCTACTTCCTTTCTTCTTTATACTTTTGTGCAACCTCGTTAACGAACACAGCTAGGTCGTTAACGAACTTCATCGTGTATACTTCTCCTCTCTTTTCTTTTAACAACTTCTTTCTTTTGTGCATACTTCATTATCAAGAGATCTTTCTTTTTACAACATAAAACAAGAGACTTCCAATCTACCCTTCCCAACAATCCCTC
This sequence comes from Fallopia convolvulus, assembly GCA_964016875.1. Lineage (NCBI taxonomy): Eukaryota > Viridiplantae > Streptophyta > Magnoliopsida > Caryophyllales > Polygonaceae > Fallopia > Fallopia convolvulus. The sequence continues at coordinate 25,361,909 of OZ024733.1, forward strand.
AATTTCAAAACCAATCATAAGATTTCACTCACAAAACATACCTCTCCAAACTAAGTCCTAATCCCCGGATAGGGTCAAGCTTATCTCGGCGCGCTAGGGAACAATTTTGTGGAGCTAAGAATAAAAAGGCTTAAGGCTCAAATTGGCTTCAAAAAGAGGATAATAATAAGGTAGATAAGGATTAATAAGGCTTATAAAAAATAAGTTCTCTATCATATGATCTTCACAAGCAATGAACTATAAATCTCATATAGGTCTCAAGTAATAGATAACCATCACAATTCCAAGAGATAATATGCATATAGAGAGTAAATCACACAAGAAAAGAAGAGGGATTTTTGATGTTCTCCCTATAAGGCCAAAAACAACTCACAAGGTAATTTTTGTTGGATTGCATCACTTATGCTAAAAAGTATATATGCTCAATTTCATCAAATGCTATTCCTTCTTAACTTCAAAATAAGAATCCGGCTAGACTATCAAAGACACACTTGCAAGGAATTACATGATTATGCTAGAAACTACTATCATAGAACCATAAGAAAGGATATCTATCAATTCTAAACTCTCTTTTTTTTTTGAAATTTTCAAAATTTTCGATATTTTTTCTTCTTCTTTTTTTTCGTTTTTTTCGTGGAATAAAAATTTACCTTAAACAAATAAAACACATAAAACAAACAAGACACAAGACAACAAGTTTTCTACCTTTTCCCACCCCATACTTAAAATTACAGTGTCCCCACTGTAATAAAAATAAGAAGAAGAAAAGAAATAGAAAACAAAACAAAAGAAAGAAACACAAGAAAACAAACAGAAAACTTACAAAGTCTGTAAGCAGAAAACAGAACAACTCTTCAAACTGAATCAACGGCCAGGTGGTGGAAAATAATGCTCGAAGTTCCCCATGAAGTCGTACATCGTCTTCCAATGCTCTGCATCATCCGCCTCTCTCTGCTGATGCCTCGTATCCTCCATTGCCATGCGAGCAGAATAGACACTCTCCCATCTATCCATCCTCCGATGAATATGTGTCTGCTGAAGGTTAAGTTGCTGCATCTGGGCTGAAAGATCTTCGACCCATGGTGGCGGGATACTCGATCCTGTGTACTCGGGCTGAGGAGGTGCCTGGGGCTGGAAATGGTCTTGATACAGCACTGGGTTGTAAGGCATGATACCATATGAATGAGGGTCAATAGGTGGTTGTGGTGACATGGGCGGGGGATCGTTAGATGCTCTCGGCGGGTCGTTACCGAAGCTGTGATCCTTGGTAGAAATATCAAAATGGTCATCAACGACCCTGGTAGGCTCGTTAACGAAGCTGTTGTTGCCCAGAATCTCTATGTCGAGGTCGTCATCCTCAAAGTTAAGCTCTTTAGTGCCAGCCTCGGTAGAAGCCTCTATCGCAGCCTCGTTACCACCATCATCTTCATCCATGGCGTCTTCCTCTCTTTCGAACCGGGACTCACATGGCCTAAGCGTTAACTCATCTTCCGGCTTGGGCTCTAATGGGAATGCATGCCCAGTCCACGCCTCGTACCAATTCGGTACATAGAGTAGCTCCAACTTGGCTAGGGTGGGAACAACATCTCGACCAAGAACCTTTGTAGTGTACCCATCCCGACTTTGAGTGAAAATACCGGAGCTAAACCAATAACTCATGTTGAGCAACTGGGCATGGGCCGGTGTGTAGAGAGACAAGTCAACTCCAAGATTGGTTGCCAAGAGACTAACCAAGTTCCCGCACCAAACCTCCTTCGACTTGATTGACTTCTCGACGTAGTATAGCAATTCGTACCCCAAGTTCAATGGGGCGGGCTCCTCAAAAAGGATGGTGCGAAGGCATGCAACTTCCATCCTTGTCGGCCTGTTCAACTCTCTCTTAGGCCAAAATGTAGCGGCTAGGACTCGGAGAATGATCCTAAAAGTGGGGTTGATGATGCTTGCCCCGGATAGAGCCGTAGAGGAAGGCTCTACCTCCCCGGTGATGTAGCTCCAAGTCCTCGTCACCTTGTAATTCTTAAGGCTGTAATCTCGAGAGGGATTTGGGAACTCAAGTATAGCATTGAATTCCGCCATGGTATACTCACGGTTCACATTACCGAGCCTGAACCAAATTCGTCCCTCCGAAGTCTTCGACGGGAATCTTGTCTCTAGAGTGGCTAGAAACTCGGATGTGAGAGTCGGGAAATGTGGAACATTCTCCTTCTTCAACAAATGAGGCACACCGAGAATAGAAAAGGCCTCCTTGACATCATCGTAGATCCGTATTTGCTTGGCACTCGACCTCGAGAACCACCTAGTGTTGTGGTCCTTGCCTAGTATGGCATTGTAACGGTCCGCTTGTCCTTGAGTGCGGAGGATCACGTTGTCCATGCGAGGTGGAGATGGGGACCTCTGATTCCTCCTCTTCTTCTGAGCTCAGGTTGCGGCTCGGCTTGAACTTGCCATTGGACCTACAAGGATACAACTTTTCCAAGATAAGATCTAATCAAATCAAATAGACAAGAGACCCCATACTTGGTCTCGAAATAGCTCTCGGAATTCCTCGCTAACAGCCCAATTGGGTCTATAATGGGTCAGAACTGGTTTCTCAACCTCGATGATGCGCAGGGTCATTAACGAGCCTGGGTGGATCATTAACGAGTCGTCGTGAACCAATTCGCATTTTCCGAATATTAAAAATTCTAAAATTTAGCCAAGAATCAAGCATGCATCCCTCATAATCTTATGTAAGACACACAATCGGGTATACGCACCCCCATACTTGCTCGATTACCCATCCAAAACATGCAATAGTTGCCCAAGAAAAACTTATGGTGAAGATAAAACAATTCTAGAACAAGGTAGTTCATGCTATTCTAAATCAAATTGCAATGGAGAATCCAAGCAAGAACAAACCTATAGAAATCAAAATCAACCACCAATAAATTAAGCAATAAACTCATTGAGCAACAAGAACATGCCATTCGATCCTCTATGAACTAGATATGAAATTTTCGACCCTATAAACTATGAATCATGCAATAGAGAGTTAGGGTTCAGAAATCATATCGGTAGATTGAGAAATTGAAGAGCAAAGATCGAAAATTTGGGTGGTTAACGGGCTCGGAATCTCGCCGGTATCGACTCAAGCCGGCGGTGGACGTCGTTAACTGGGTGGGTCTCCGAGTTTTTGGTGGCGGTGAGAATTTCAAATGGTGGTGAGGGATTTTCGGTAGGGCTCTTGGGGGATTTAAGCTTGAAGATTGAAGATTTGAGAGTGGAGTTTTTGGGAGATATAGAAGGGTTTTTATAGGAGAGGGTTTGGGGTAGATGAAGAGGTGAAAGAGGCGGCCCATGGGTAGATAGAAGATAGATTAGGGTTAGATTTACTTAGCTGCCCGTTTTGCCAAGTCGGGTTGCCAAATCGGGTCGTTAACGACCCTGGGTGGGTCGTTAACGATCCGCCGTAGTCTCTTTGAGTGATTTTCGAGCCCTTCTTCCTGCATCTTGTTAGCTAAAAAATCTATTCTATCTTTCTAATTCTACACTACTTACTAAAACGTAAAAGAAAGCTAGGAAAAAGAAGAAAAGAGAAAAATTAAGAAAAACTAAACTATACTAAAAGCGGGTTGCCTCCCGTAAGAGCTATTTTTAACGTCGTTAGCCCGACGTACTTACCTTGGCTAATCCGACATTGTAAGAGCCATAGTGACTCTAATTTCTTCATCCGGGTCGGGTTGCTCATGAAACTTTTTCAATCGGTGGCCGTTAACTTTGAAGATTGCGCCTTGGTGATCGATCAACTCTACCGCGCCGTGGGGATAGATATGATGAACCACGAATGGCCCGCTCCATCTTGTCCTTAGCTTCCCTGGGAACAAACGGGCACTAATTTCTGATCATGCCACCGCTTGGTGCGCTCTTTGTAAATTTCAGCATTTTCATACGCCTTAAGCCTCAACTCTTCTAGTGCTTGCAAGTCCATGAATCGTTTTGCTCCAGATGCGTCGAGGTTCATGTTGAGCTCCTTAAGATCCCATAATGCTTTATGCTCCATCTCAACCGGTAAATGGCATGCCTTGCCATACACTAGATTATAGGGAGTGGTGCGTAGAGGCGTCTTGTATGCTGTTCTGTATGCCCATAGAGTGTCATCCAATTTAGAGGACCAATCTTTCCTTGAACAAGACACTGTCTTTTCCAAAATGCTCTTTATCTGCCGGTTTGAAACTTCAACTTGGCCACTAGTTTGGGGATGATATGGTGTTGCCACCCGGTGTAATACCCCATACTTAGCCAAAAGTGCTTCAAAGCTCCGCTCAATGAAATGAGATCCACCATCACTAATGAGGACCCGTGGAACGCCAAACCTAGGAAAAATGTTAGTCTTAATAAACTTGGACACGGTTTTAGCGTCCTTGGTCCTTGTAGCGACGACCTCCACCCACTTAGAGACATAATCGACCGCCACTAGGATATACTTGTAAGGGCCTGATGCGGGAAAATGTCCCATGAAGTCTATGCCCCATACATCGAATAACTCAACCTCTAGTATCCCAGTCAGCGGATTCTCATGTCTCTAGGTGATGTTACCTGAGTGTTGGCATTCATCGCACGCTGTCACATAAGCATGTACATCCTTAAACATGGTTGGCCAGTAGAGACCACTTGAAAGAATCTTCGCCGTGGTTTTGAATCCTTTTGCATGGCCACCGGTAGGAAGCTTGTGACATTGACGGATCACGTTCTCTACCTCTTCTTCTGGGATACAGCGTCTAAAGAGGTGCTCACTTCCTTGTTTAAACAAGTAAGGATCGTCCCAATAGTACTGTTTTACATCGTGGAGGAACTTCTTTTTCTTTTGTGGGGTTAGTCCCTCGGGGATTACGCCTCCTACAAGATAGTTAGCAAAATCCGCGAACCAAGGGGCTTTTGACCCTCTAACCACATGAATTGATGTAGAATAAGTAGAAGTAAAAGGGATTGAATCGAATTGAATGAGTTTTGGTTCAGAAATCTTACCTGACCGGGTCATCATTGGACCTGTGTGGGTCATTAACGACCTTGGAGCTGTAGTATTATCCTCGGTGACGACCCCCCGTGGCACGGTAACGAACTGCCCAACTGTTGTGTCGATGCACCTCAGGTCTTTGCCTTCGTGATCTATGCATTCCAGCCTCGGTGCCTCGTTAACGACCCTGAAGGGGTCGTTGACGACGGTTTTGTTGAGTTCGACCTCGTTCAGCATGAGGTGTTCGTCTGGTCTGGAATCATTTATTGGTACTTCATTGTTGGACTCAGTGATATGCTCAGCTGGTAACCTTGATAAGTGATCTGCCACCAAGTTTTCTGCTCCCTTATTGTCCCTGATTTCATGATCAAATTCCTGCAGTAAGAGCATCCAACGAAGCAATCTAGGCTTGGCATCCTTTTTGGCCATTAGGTATCTAACAGCCTCATGATCAGTATAAACGATCACTTTGGATCCAACAAGGTAAGACCGGAATTTTTCAAAAGCAAATACCACAGAAAGAAACTCCTTCTTTGTTGTGGTATACTAACTATGTGCCTCATCCAGCGTCTTACTGGCGTAGTAGATGGTGTGGAGTTTTTTATCCTTCTGTTGTCCCAAGACTGCGCCAACTGCATAGTCACTAGCGTCGCACATAATCTCAAAAGGTAGTGTCCAATCCGGGGACTGCATAATAGGGGCGGACACGAGGGTTGCTCTTAACCTGTAAAATGCTTCAAGACATTCTAGAGACAGCTCAAACACTATATTTTTCATTAGTAGGTTAGTCAAAGGTTTAGCTATCTTAGAAAAATCCTGAATAAAGCGTCTATAAAAACCAACATGCCCTAGGAAACTTCTAATGTCTTTTACAGAAGAGGGAGGAGGTAGTTTTTCAATAAGCTCAATTTTTGCTTTGTCTACTTCTATCCCTCTCTTAGAGACAAGGTGTCCTAGCACTATCCCCTCTTGAACCATGAAATGGCATTTTTCCCAATTTAACACAAGATTGGTTTCTTCACATCTTTTAAGCACACGTGCAAGGTTAGCAAGACATGCATCAAATGAAGAACCATAAACAGAAAAATCATCCATGAAGACCTCTACAATCTCCTCTATCATATCAGAAAAAATGGCCATCATGCACCTTTGGAAGGTGGCAGGGGCATTGCAAAGCCCAAATGGCATTCTTTTATAAGCAAAAGTCCCATAGGGACATGTAAAGGTAGTCTTCTCCTGATCATCAGGATGAATGGGAATCTGCCAAAAACCGTTATAGTCATCTAAATAACAGAAATAATCATGTTGGGCTAAGCGTTCTAACACCTGATCAATGAAAGGAAGCGGAAAATGATCTTTCCTAGTGGCACTATTAAGCTTCCTATAATCAATACACATCCTCCAACTGGTAGTGGCCCTAGTTGGAATAAGCTCTCCCTTTTCATTTTCTATGACAGTCATTCCCCCTTTTTTCGGAACTACATGGACCGGACTCACCCATTGGCTGTCTGATATAGGAAATATGATCCCAGCATCAAGTAATTTAATGATTTCCGTTTTGACCACATCATTCATGTTAGGATTTAACCTACGTTGATGCTCTATTGTGGGTTTATGATTATCCTCCATGTATATCCTATGCATGCAAAGAGAAGGGGATATGCCAATTATATCATCTAGGGAGTAGCCTATGGCTTTTCTATGCATCCTAAGCACATTCAACAATTTCTCTACTTGTTCGTCTTTTAATTTAGCATTGACGATGACAGGAAAAGTAGAATTAGGACCAAGAAATTCATACCTGAGAGAGTCCGGAAGAGGTTTAAGTGTTGGAGAAGGTTCATCTAGGATTAGAATTGGTTCTTCTGGTTCCGTCTTCAACACCTCTTCAAGGTATTCAATGCAGAAATTTCGTTGTCTTCAGTCAGGGTTGTTAATGATGCTGATGGAGTCGTTAACGAGCTTGCTTCTTCTGCCAGGAGAATCGGTACTGATGCTGGGGAGCTTGTTACCGAAACTGCAGGGGCTATCTCAGCCCATCTTTGACCGGAGAATTCATCACTGGATACAAATCTTCCAACAGGATCCCCACATTTAATAATTTCATTATGGGTGTAGAGCATCTTGACTTCGGCTCTATCGGTCTCCTTTATTGACTGTTTGAATTTGAATTCCGTCACCTCATCCCCAATTTCGAAAGTTAGGAGTCCCCTCCTAACATCAACTATGGCTCCAGCTGTGGCGAGGAACGGTCTCCCTAAGATAATAGGAACTACCGGATCTTCGGGCATTGCCATGACTATGAAATCGTTAGGAACAAAGAATTTGCCCACTTGAACCGGAAAGTCTTCTACAACCCCTGTTGGTTTGATACAAGAGCCATCGGCCATGTATAATCGCATGTTGATTGGCTCCAGTGGTCTCATGTTAGCCTTGGTCCAGATTGAAAGAGGAAGTAAACTAGCACTGGCTCCCAGATCACATAAAGCTTTGAATTTGTGGTCACCTATGCCAATTGTTATGGCAAATCTCCATGGATCTCCTAGCTTTTCTGGCAGAGCAACAGATCGGACCTCATCTTGCAGCTCTGTAATTGATCTTTTCCTGCTAAGAATATCTTTCAAAAATTTCGTGTAAGCCGGCATTTCGCTTAGGGCCTCAGCGAATGGGATGGAAATATTAATGCCCTGGAGAATCTTTACAAAACGCTTGAACTTACTCTCAGTAGAGTCCTTTGATTTCTTAATAGGAAAAGAAAGAGATTTCACCATTCTCGGAACCAAGTCAGGCTCGAGTGGTGGTGCTACCGAGTCGACACTAGGGTCGTTAGGTGCTTGCGGCGGGTCATTATCGACCTTGGTGGGGTCGTTAACTACCCTGGGATAAAGAGGAGGGCTCGGATTAGAAAACTTACCTAAACTAGGGTTGTTGATGACCCTGGGAGCCTCGTCACCATGGTGTGCCGGTTCGGTACTCGCTCTCGCTGGGTCGTTACCGAGTTGAACCGTGGCGTCCTCTTCAGTCTTGTCCTTAGCTTGGACACGCTCCGGTAGTGTCTTTCCGCTCCTAAGGTGTACTGCTGCTATTTGTCCCTTAGGGTTCTCCTCGGGACGGCCCGGGAGTTGCCCTTGTGGTCTTGGAATCTGTGCAGCAAGGTTCCCTAGATGAGAAACGACATTTTTCTTCCACACATCGAACTCTCCCCATCGTTTGTTTTGATTGTTAAGGTGGGCCTGAACTTCGTTAACCTTGTTATTCACTCCATTAATGCCTTCCTATAACCCTTGTACCCATGATGGTGGCTCTTGATAGCCTGGAGGTCGATATGGTACAGGTCTTCTATCCGGTGGGGGTGCTGCATAGTTGGCATTTGGGTTTGGATTGCCCCACGATGGATAAGTGTTCGGCCTGTCAAAATTACTAGGCTGGTTTCTGTATAGGCCTCTCATATAGTTCACTTCAGCATATGTCTCAACGGCTCTGACCTGCTCTATGTTAGTGCAAGTAGAAGTACTATGGGCAGAAGAGCCACACTCTTGACAAGATTGAGAGGATTTCAGAAAACTTACCTGCTTCTTCAGGCGGTTGACCTCGTCTTGTAGAAATTGATTTTTGACATCTGGGTCAACTTCTTCCTTGTTAGGCATGTAGAGACGCCTTTGGGGCTGGGCGGATTGTTGGGTACTATACATGGCATCATAGTTAGCCAGCTTGTCCAACAGTTCCCATGCGAAATTGGGCTCCATCTCTATAAAACCGCACGTTGTATGCGTATTGAGGCGGTTCTTTGTCTCTGCATTTATCCCTTGGAAAAAGATTTCTTGAAGCACATATAAAGGTTGCCCATGAGTAGGGCATTGTCTAAGCATCTCCTTAAATCTTTCCCATGTTTCAGAAAAGGTCTCGTTAGGCAGCTGGTGATAGGAGGTGATGTGTTTTCTAAACTCCGTTGTCCTAGCAGGAGGGAAAAATTTTGTAAGAAATTGATCATACAAATTCTTCCAAGTCCTGATAGACTTAGGAGGTAAGCTCTCCAACTAGCTCAGGGCCTTTCCAGTAAGAGACCACCTGAAAGCTTTTAACAGAACATATTTAAGTGAGACACCTTCAGCAGCTATGGTGTCACATAAATCAAGAAAATTCCTAATATGTTCCATAGGGCACTCGGAAGGTTTCCCTTCAAACTAAGCCCGTTTGATCAAGGATATAAATTGAGACTTAATCTCAAAAGGTTTCTCTATCTCCGGAAGCACAATTGGAGACTCTGGCACCCTCAGTTCCGGATGCATGTATTCTTTGGCATTCCTCGGATAGGCATTCAGCTCTTCTTGTAGACGAGCATTGTTGACTCGTTAATGCTCAGCCTCGGCAGCAGCGGCTTCTTTCTCGAGTTTTAACGCCTCCATCTGCCTCTATAGTTCGGCCATCTATCGAGTCAACTCCTCGGGTGTAGCCATAGCTCGGTTCTCTCGGCGTCTACGGTGCAGGGAACGTTCAGGTTCAGAATAATAACCGGCGTTGTCAAATTCCAGCCTTCGACGTCCAGCTGGCATACGCTGAGAAAACAGACAAAGAAAACAAAAATTAAAAATAAAAACGGGTCGGGCTATTCCCAGACCCATAGATAAACAAACAAACTGTTGCCTCCCCGGCAACGGCGCCAATTTGTTGATAGGGTTTATTCTTGACAACAAATAAATTTATAAGTCAAGACCCCGCTGAGTATAGTGGAGTCAGGATCGTTCCACGGGAAGCACGGTTGTTTGTCTATCAAACTACTAAGAAAAATAAAACAAAGCAAAGCAACACAACACGACTACGACCAACCTCGTTAACGACTTTGTCAGGGTCGTTAACGAACCGCCGTGAACTATAAAATGCAATTTAACGATTAAAAACTCAGGATCGGTACCGAAGCAACGAACCTAGATAACGAGTATACTGAAAATAAATCTAAATAAAAATAAAAATCTAGGATAGGAGATCACCACAACATAGCCATGCATATAAACTTGTAAAGAGATAAAGATCATGCCTTTAAACAGATAAATTCATCAACTTTTGTTGATTATAGCAAGCAAATCAGTTTACTTTCATAAACTAACTCACTCAATCGCCTGGTTTTGGATCTAAAGCTCGAAACTTTCGTTATCGAACAATATCAAGATTCAAGTTACTAACTTTATCTTTCAATCAAGTTAAAAACCCAAATTACCTTGACTTTCATCTAGGCATAAGCACAACAAGCAATCTAAAAATAGATAAAAGGATTTCAACACAATCTTTTACTCATCAAACCATGCACAACTATGCCGGGTTTAACCTCGACCCTAGATAGGAAAACTACTCACTACTCATAATCATAACGCAAACAAGTTCAACAAAAGAAAACATTGAAAACAAACTACTTCAAATTAATTAAGAAAATATCGTCTTATAGACTTCAGAAGAAACCAAAAACAACAAGAAAACCGAATCGAATAACGACTAACGACCTGGCTTCACTCTCGTTACACCTCGGTTCGACAGCTCCTCCTCGGCTCTTCCCTCTCTCGGCCTTCCTCTGTCTGCACTCGAACTCTAAAGAAAAATCCCCCCCCCCCTCCTAGGATAGAAAAGAAGGGTATTTATACTAATAAAGCTATCTAATAAAAAAGGCTAAAAGATAAAAACTTTCCTAAAAGATAGAAACTAATTCTAAAAAGATAGAAATAAAATCTAAAAAGATAACAAGACCTAAAATATAAAATATAAAACCCCTAAAACTCATTAATAAAACCCTACCGACACGGAATAAATTTCCGCACAGGGTCGGTAGACAATAGATCGAACTTTCGAAAAACTCTTTATGCCTCGTTAACGAGCCTTCACAGCCTCGTTAACGAGCCTGGATTTGGCTTTCTTCGACACTTCAACTCTAAAAATCTTGACTCTGACTCTTTCATCTCGTATTCTTCCGTCTTCCACCATAGCATTCCATTCAGCTCCAAATAGCACCATTTCCTTGCTAAAACCTACAAAAAGACACAAAATGGAGTAGCTTCCATACTTTTCACAAAATATGCAAACTCACCCAAAAACACACAAAACTAGCTCTAAAACTAGACCAAACAAACTAAGAAAACATACTAAAAACTATACTAAAAATATGAATATCAACATACAACGCCTATTTTTCATCCTTAATGTCGTATATAGAATTCTTGTTTTAGACACACGTTTCCCCTTAGGGATAAAGTTCCATCACTAACTTCTCATTAATGTTTCCCTCTAAATCTAAACTATGCTTACACGAGCGTGCACTCCGCACGTTTCCCCTTAGGGATAAAGTTCCATCACTAACTTCTCATTAATGTTTCCCTCTAAATCTAAACTATGCTTACACGAGCGTGCACTCCGCACGTCCAAACATGAGACATAGCAAAGTAAGATCTCATAGTATCGTATGAACCCCAATCACACGAAAATACATTGTTCTCGTATAGAGAACAATTACTTGATGAGATTAAAATCACGAACAGAATATTGTTCTAATAACAGTTCTTTATGATCTAAATATTATTCCAACAAAAAAACTACTGTATAATTTAAGATGACTGATGATAGGATATCAAAATTAACGATGACCCACTTTGTGTGGGTAAATCATTCCCGCACGTGTTTTAAGGTGCTCCATTCCCAGGTTGCAAATTAAACTTGTTAAGACGCGATAGTCTCTTACCAACCCGATCACATCATCATCTCTTGTACGTGAATTGGTCTCTATATGATTACGTACCAATATATCTAAATTTGATAAACCTGTACAAATTATTCCCCTAGATGGAATCAATCAGCCAAAATCAAAAAAAAAAAAAAAAAAAGAATGAATTAACATATCATATTTGATTAGCTATTTCGATAGCCCTATAGGGAATATGTAATAAAAATTATTAATGATTTTAAGAAACCTACTTGATTTTTTTTCCCATTTCATAAAAACAACGATATTTTTTCTTGTCTAGATAAGTGGTCGCCCCTTTATGTCCAAAAGGTCTATTAAAGGAATTAATCGCTTTATCACATTATAAAAACATGCGCTACATTCTACCAAAAAAACACATGCGCTAAATCAATAATCCGATGATTTTTTTTATCAAAAAAAATTAATCCGTTCATTTAGTGATAAAGTTATGCAGTGCTAAACGTCTTGATTGTTACATAGAAGGTTCAGGGGAAAACTGGTTGATTGATCTGAACGAGCTACAAGGCAAAACAAACCGAAAAAAGAAGCAATATCCAGGATTTTTTTTTAAAAAAAATACACAATGGGATTCTTGATTTTCAGTACGATTTTTATTGGGATGGAGCTGTTATTGTGTGTGGCCCACAGCTTCACAGGAACGGCCCACACTTATGCTATCTATTTTTAGCAAATTCTGAGTTTTCCTCAGCGAGCAGGGAAAGCAGTTTTCAAGGACGCATTTATTCCTCTTCTGATTCTGTTAGTGATACTTTATTTGTAAGTGAGAAATTCACTTTGTGGTAATGTGGGGTTTGTGAACTAGTCAGTAAAATGCATAAAATAAGTAAACCAGCTTATACAGATGGATTAATCTAGTGGTAGGGGGATTGGTGAGATTTGGTTTTTCACCCAAGTGAAGGGATGGAGACATCAAACCTAGGACCTCCCAACATTCCTTCATGTCTCTTATCACTCTAGGTCACTCCTTATGGGGTTCTGTTAGTGATACTTAACACAATGATTTTCGGAGGATTTTTGATAAAAATGACTTTTATAGAGAAACTGGAGAATGAATTAGGAGCGTCATATTTGCTATAATCAATGGTGTGTGATGAAGGTATAAATTAATTAACTAATGTGAATGTTGAATATGGTAACATATTGCACTATTTCAATCAGTAAAATGGGCATAATTATAGAGATTTGCAAGCTAACAAACTACCATAAAAAATTAAAAATTAAAAGAAGATAACTACCATATCTCTTTAATTTTAAATACAAATTAAGAAAGAAAAAATCTACTTATTATAATCAATGTGGCTTTCTAAAATAAATTAAATAAATCTTCTAACATATTGTTTCCTTAAAAATAGCAGATTTTTTTAGAACTTGAAAAAATAGATTTTTTTAGGAAATTCATGTAATAAAGAACAAATAACTCGAATATTAATTTCACAATTTTGAACAAGTGTACAACAGAACTCGAATATGTATACAATAGAATTTGGTTCAAATAAAACAACTTCTGTTGAACATTTAGGGTTATAAACGGCCCCATGTACTTGGGTCAATTGGTAACTTGGGCCCCTGTACTTTAGCCCTAACCGTTTGGCCCCCTATAGTTGCACATTGCGACCTATTGAACCCTTAGTCGCTGAGACTTTTTTTACGTGTGTTTTACGCGCGCTGACATGTATAAATATTTTGACACGTATATTCCATGTCATTTGGTTTAATTAAAGAAAAGGGGAAAAAAGATTAAAATAAAAAAAGAATAAAGTTACAAAAAAATGAAGTCATCTTCTTCGTTGAGCTTTTGTCATGGAGACTTGAATTTTTTTTGGACTTGAATATAATACTTGCCTCATGGTATTGCTTAGATCTAGGATTATGTAGTTTTTTTATGGTTGATCGAGCATGCTAGATTTTATTTTCAAAGCAATTATTGGATTTAAAAAGTAGGGCTCATGAACCCACAATTTACAAATCTGAAATTCATACTTGTGTGGTCATGAATCATGACTTTGCTTGAAGATATTAGTAGATCTGAGTTTAATTTATGTTTGCCCCATAATTTAATTGCAAATTTCTTGAATTTTTATGTTTAATTGAAAACCATATATAAGCTTCCATTGGAGAAGCCATGAGAGGAACAAGAAAGAAGAACCACCTTCTCTAGGAAGAACAAGTTGTTCGGCCACATGGCTTTGTTTGAAGGCCACATGCCAGCAATTGGACTAGATGATGATGATACAAGATCCAAGATCAAGGAGGAAGATGAAGTGGTAGCATCTGTGGCGGGGCAGAGAAAGAAGAAGAACAGTAAAGAAGAGAGAAAAAATAAAAAGAAATTTTTTTTCCAGATTTTCAAGGGAAGAAGAAAGAAAAAAAAGGAAAGAAAAAGAAAATGAAGCTATCTTCACTCGCCCAAACACTCAGCCAAAAGAGCGTAAAATGTACGCGACTTGCCACCTCAGCGACTAGGGGTTCAATAGGTCCCAATGTGCAACTATAGGGGGTCAAACAGTTATGGCTAAAGTACAGGGGGGGCAAGTGACCAATTGGCCCAAGTATAGGGGGTCGTTTATGTATTCTACCTTTTTGTAAGTGAGAAATTCAATTTGTGGCAAATGTCGTGAACTAGTCAGTAAAATGCACAAAATAAGTAAACCAGTTTATACTGATGGCTTGATCTAGTGGTAGGGGATTGGTGAGATTTGGTTTTTTCACCCAAGTAAAGGGGCGGAGGCATCGAACCTAGGACCTCCCAACATCCCCACGTGTCTCTTATCACTAGGTCACCCCTTATGGGGCTCTGTTAGTGATACATACTACAATGATTTTCGGAGGATTTTTTATAAAATTATTTGTATAATGTTGTTACATCAATTATAGGGGTGGATTCAAAAGAAACGACTTTTATAGAGAAACGGGAGAATGAATTAGAAGCGTCATAGTTGCTATAATCAATGGTGTGTGATGAAGGTCTAAATTAACTAATGTGAATGTTGAATATGGTAACATACTGCATGATTTCAATTAGTAAAATGGGCGTAAATATAGAGATTTGCAAGCTAACAAACTACCATAAATAAAATTAAAAATTAAAAGAAGATAACTACCATATCTCTTTAATTTTAAATACAAATTAAGAAAGAAAAAATCTACTTATTATAATCAATGTGTCTTTCTAAAATAAATTAAGTAAATCTTGTAACATATTGTTTCCTTAAAAATAGCAGATTTTTAATTTAGAAATTGAAAAAAAAAAGACATTAATTTTTATAGGAAATTCATGTAATAAAGAACAAATAACTCGAATATTAATTTCACAATTTTGAACATGTGTACAACAGAACTCGAATATGTATACAATATATGTAGATATTAAGTACAAAAAACTACGTATACAATATATCTGAATATTATGTACAAAATCTCAAACATGTACAAAATATATCTGAATACTAACTTCACAATTTTGAACATGTGTACAAAAGAACTCGAATATGCATACAATATATCTGAATATTAAGTACAAAACCACGAACATGTACACAAAATATCTGAATATTAACTTCACAATTTTGAACATATGTACGACAAAACTCGAATATGTATACAATATATCTGAATATTAACTTCAAAATTTTGAACATGTGTATAAAAGAACTCAAATATGTGTACAATATATCTGAATATTAAGTAAACAATTTTGAACATGCGTATAAAATATTTTGAACATATGTACCCTCCCTTCTTCTTCGTCGCAAAAACTCTAAATTTCAGTAAACCTAGTATTAGATTCAAAACAATTACGAACTCTAACGATCTACTCAACTAATTAGAGGAATGAACCCTTCAACTTCTGGAATTGTCGATGAAAACCCCTATCCTCATCAATGTTGACGATGAGGCTCAAATCGGTTTCAATTTCTCTACTCTCGAGCTTCGAATACATGCCATCCTCTCTAACTGGAAGGAAAGAGTGGGATTTGGGTGAATTTGATGGGAATGGGTGATTTAGAAGGAAATGGATAAAAATTGGTCCATCTAGCAAGGTTAAAAAAACAAATTAAAATGTGAGTGCCATGTCACTATTTTTTGACCGAAGCGAACGGATTTGGGATTTGGGTGGTTAATGACTAACGGAGCATATAATATGGGTGGTTTTAAATAATTATTCAAAATACGGGTGGTTAAGTGAAATATCACATATTATACATGTGTTTTTCAACCAATTCCTCTTAAAAAACTTGGAATTTTTCTTGGAATTTTTCTACTATAAATCCTTATATTCATAACTGCTTATTAATATCGGTTTTTCGAACCTATGTCCTTAGGGCATATGTTAAGCATTTCATTCAAGGCAACTAAAACCCTATTAGGAAACTAATGAACCCTTTAAAAAAAATTTAAATAAATACAAATTAACAAAATATTACCATTTGGGCATAGGTTAAGCTCCTTAAATGCATATATTGTTGTAAAACTACTCAACTGCATAAACATTTCCACCAGGTAACTATATTTCAACTAACCTTCAACACATTGTGTTTCCTGGTGTGTATATTCCTAAACACATCAGTGTTCCATTTACATAGAACATTTTTAAGAGCGCTGAGAGCGGAATACAAAAAGCTTATGCGAATGGGGCTAACTCCTACCTCATTACTCTCGAAATAAGCTGCAAACAGAATTGAGTCAAATTCTTGAGGAAGAAGAGCTTTTATGGCTTCAGAAGTCAAGAGAGAATTGGTTGTGTGTCGGGGATCGCAACACGTCCTTTTTTCACATGTCCACCATAATTAGGAGACGACGGAACCGTATTGAGTCCTTAGTTGACGAGGATGGGACCCGAGTTGATGATTGTAAACTTGTTGAAGGCATGGCGGTTGCATTTTTCAGGAATCTCTATGCGCCCTTGCTTGATTGGGTCGACAGTAGTCAGGTCATTCGCGGATGTTTCCCGCCTATTTTCCCGAAGGTGCGGGATTCCTTAGTTGCTCCTTTGACTGATCTTGAGATTCATCCTGCAATGAAGCAAATGGGGAGCCTCAAAGCTCTTGGCGTGGACGATTTTCACTCACTGTTCTTTCAAAACTCTTGGGATGTTGTTGGAAACTCAGTCTGCATCTTTGTTAATGATTTTTTCCGTACTGGACGGCTTGTTAGGGGAGTGAATGAAACACTTGTGATGCTCGAGGGTTGCTAGTTTATGGCGTTCTATGAGGTTGCCGGATGAACTTTCTGATTTTTTCGATCTTCCTTTTGCAGGTTGGGTTCGAGTGAACCTGTTATGCAGCAAGCGGACTAATGATAAAGTGGATTGGGTGGTCGTCTTTTCTATGGCACTTTGGTGGCTATGGAAATGGAGAAACGAAGCGGTGTTCGGGAATCCTAGGGATATCCATGGAGCTACTGAGTTTGTCGTTGCTCGAACTAAGGAATATAATGTCGCGTGGACTGCTAGAGAGAAAAATCAGAATAGACATACGCGAACTGAACAGTTTAATTGCTTGGACGAGGCCGGAGCTGGGCTGGGTTAAGGTTAACACCGACGACTTAGTTCATGGTAATGGTAATGCCTCAGCTGCGGGGGTCATCCGAGACTCCGATGGGAAGTGGATTTGCGGGTTTGTTCACAACATCAGGCATTGCACAGTACCCATGGCGGAGCTCTGGGGCATGTTCAACGGGCTTCGACTTGCTTGGAATAAGGGATAACGTCACGTTTGCTTCGAAACAGACTCATCTCTGGTGATTGAGCTTCTCAAGAATCCACCTAGTGCGACCCACCCCCTCTTTAGTCTGGTTTTACAATGCCAAGGCTTCCTCCAACAGGATTGGAATACCCGTTACTCCTTTTTCTTCAGGGAAGCAAACTATGTCGCCGACTCCCTTGCCAACTTTGCTTTCTCTTTTCCACTTGGCTTTCATTTGATTGAGGAGCCTCCTGTGTGCTCTAACTCTCTTATTTTGGACGATGCTCAGGGTAGAACCCTGCCTTGTGTTGTTTGTTGTTAGTTTTGCTTTTATTTAAGTTCCGAGAGGCCTTGCCTTTCTTTACCAAAAAAAAAAATATTTCAACTAACCTATTTTTTGTAATGTGCCCTTAATTTAGAAAATAAATCCTTAAAAAATCTTATAAATAATTTTAAAATATCAAATCTAACCAAATATTTTTCAATAAAGCTTCTTATAAAAAATTGTCAACATTTACTTAATATCCTCGCTCAGACCACCCACGGGGGTTGTTTAGATGAAACCAAGATTTGCATTTGCAGAATTCCATTAATACAGAGAAACCTGATAGGTCTACAGGTATAAAAACATTACACACTAAATTTCTGGAAAACCAGGCATCTGAATCCCAGGGAGAGAATCCTACATCAACTAACATATAATGCACAAGAACCTCTCTCTCTTTCTCCAGACAAATACGGAGAGCAAGATTAATAAACACTAGCTAGCTCCAGTAACTAGGATTCAATCAAGCCCATCTCTAGCCCGATGGAATAAAACTTGAAAGAAGACATATTTTAAAGCCGAAGGTGTTTGCAAGCATGAACTTACATGCACACCATCATCCACTCTTTCATGCAAATTCCAGGTATCAGTCTGACTGTAGGCAATATAGCTGGCGAATATTTCCAGAAGCTGCAACAACATAGATCGGGTTAAACCCAAAAGGCAATCAATAATGACCAGTCTTATGCAAAACAAACAAGTTAAGGTAAGTGTGGTTTTCAAGTTAAATGAAGGAATGAAGGAGCTCCCCGCCGGGTAAAGGGAAGCAGGCTTATTGTAGGGTTAACAGGACTGAAGTTGACCAGAGTAAATAAGAATTTCTTCTTTAAATGGCAACCTATATTGAAAAGAGAAATTAAAAAGCAAATGAGAAGGTAATTATTACATGATAGCCAGTCTTTGAAGTGAATATGAAGTGCACAAGAAAGCTCTCGTTTCTTATTCTCTTCAAGTAAAGTTTCCTTCAGAATTTGTTTTACTTCCCCAAGGTTGGTACGCTGCAAGTAGAAAGGATTAACATGAATATACAGAGTATAAAATATTGTAGGAGAATCAGTACAGCACATCATCTGAAGGAAATTGTTGCTACATACATTTCGAACCTGTGACCCCATATAAGCTTCTGGTAAGGGAAATGGATTGTCTTTAGTGTTCCCAGCAGATTCACCAAAAAACCATTTCGGAATCTGAGAACAAAGAGAACAGACAGTGTAACAATTCAAGTAGGGATAGGTGAGGCTGGCAAGTGGGGGGTAAGTAACAGAATGGATCAACTTGGCACAGTCCCATGATAAGAGAAAATTCATGAGCATTTGCATCTAAAGTAGAAATGTAAAGCAAATGATATACAAAAGCTACAAACCATACCAAAAAGTTTGTGAACGCATCTGGATCCACATGTGAGGCTGTTTCAGCTTGAACATCAGATATACCGGCAGGGTGAGAAAACGAATCATGTGGGTCAACCAAACCAAGTGCCAAAGGCTCATCCCATCTATTAACAGATGCCTCAATACCAGCTTCAGCCATGTGCTCCTCCAATTGAGGGTAAAATGTGTTATATGGGGCAACCTGAACACATGGGAAAAGATTGGTCCAATAGTGTCCAAAATACCACAAAACATGAATGATTCGTTATAAAGGAATTCAAGGTTGAAACTGAACTTTACAAAAGGCAAATTTATTTCCACTCAACTATTTAGATTTCATAGAGCCAAGATATAAAACCCCTCTGTAATGTGCCCAGAGCTGAAGGCGTGCATATTCGCAAATATTCTAAAACAAATGTAACATCTAAGTGGGTGATCAGACAGATGACATATAACTTGCATCCACGGAATGCACATGCTTCAGTCGCATGATAGTAATATAACATCTACCTCTCCATGCCTTCTCGCTCATTAAAGGTCACTATATAGTACTCAGGTAAATGGGCATTTAACTTCACTTCTGAGATTAGTCACTTGTCAGATGTTTTTTAATGCCATTTAAACAGGAGGTACAAGTAAGGCTAGTCGCTGCAGCTGCATCTTATAGGGACTTTATAGTTCTACTGACTACAGATCAGAAAAAACAACCACCTGGTAATAAGCAAAGCTGAAAAGACCAGCAAAACTTAGGAACATACCTGAAGCTTGTGATTATCACCAACAATAAGCGGTCGATGATTTACACCTAAGAAGAAAACACACTCGCGACAATTGGCTATTGAGATTCTTTTGGAAACACAAATCACATGAACTCGCTCACAATGTTCTACCCTTACAGCCTACATTGACAGAAATAAATTTACATTTCATAGTTCGAAGACTTCAAATCCAACTCCAAAATATCTAATAAAATATTAAGTAGAAGATAGTGCCATTACCTTGCCAACGGCTCCAAGAACTATAGTTGTATCAGAGCAGCCATATAATGTGGCATATTTTAAAGGTGCTAAGACATAAATTACAGAATCATGACAATTTGCAACCTGTAAAGTAAGGTATGTTAGCTTCAGGGTACTTGAAAACAGAAATTTCCTTCCTTGATCCAAAGTAAAAAGAAATCCAGTCCCGGCAAGAAAAATAGGACTTCTCAAACAGATGAAAACAAAAAAAAAACACATGAAAACATCAAGTTGTTTTTCTTCATCAGCTCAAGGAAATAAAATGAGTTAATGCTGGCAAAGTTAACTCATAAACCTCATTGTTATCCTTACAAGTCTTTAATATGCGGACATTATAAAATTTAATGAGGTTCTGCCAAACAAACCCTATCACTTGACATCAAGTTGTTCTTTAATGAGTTTTCAGTTCTTTTAACACAATAGGTCAACTTCCGATGGTAGACGCATATATGATTAAGGGTATGTACTTGGTTTTTATTCCCACAAAGCATCATCAACATTTCATTTATAGCAAGTGTAAAACAGCTAAAAAAAGTCTAGTTTGTTAGTTACACTGCAGCAGAAAGTATTTTGTCACATGGATCAGGAAGAAATATTCCAGTAACATACTTAATTAGCATTTTACTTTATTATAGTTCTTGAAGAAGAAAGCTTACCCTTTTGCATTGAGCTAACTGCAAAAACTGAATAATTTAGGGGGCATTGGGACAAAGTGAAATTCAGCTAATTTGAAGCTTACCTTAACAGAAGAGCCATTCAGATCAGCTGCTTGTTTTACAAATGATGATTTAGAGACTCCTTCAATAAAATTCAAACCCCTAGCACTTGGTGTGGCCTTAGCTGAAGTTGGACTGGCATCAGTCATGGCAACATCCTGGTCAGAATTGCTGCTACTAGGTGGACCACTATCTTTTGCGGGGATCCTTCCAGTAATATACTCCAGAGAATCAGCTATATTCTGCAGAAGCCAGTCATGAACTTCAGCAGCAGGAACAGGGGCAGCAGGCATATCAGGATCAGAATTTGCAAAGAATGGGGCAGCTTGGCGCAATGTAATCCCTTCTGATCCCCTCTCGCCAAAGTGAATCAGAAAAGCAAGGTGTTCAAATCTCTCCATTGGAAAGACCTGAAACAAGACAACTAAAGATTAATATGCAATAAATCTATAACTTGCCAAACAATAGGAAACAATGAGCAAAAGAGAGAGAAATGATCCAACTATGTTGTTAAGCCTGTGCTCTATATGATAGTTGAACTAGCAGTATTTTGCATGATGCTATTGAGCCCAAGTTATTAAACATATAGAGAAGCAATCACACCCAGTTCCATTGACAAACCAGAAGAGATGGGATTCGTGGAGTATAGTTGGCCATCATCATCATTGACCCAGTGAGGCTCCGCTACAGCGGAATCTGGGGGTCAAGGGTACCCCTGCCCAAGGGAAAGGGGGTACACCCGATAGACCCAAGAAAGACTGAAATTCAGCTATGTGACAATAATAATTGAATTTAGTTAGAATGCACCAAAATTGATATAGGGACTAAATCCAACCCAAGGGCAGTGTATAAAAGCCAATGAGCATGAGGATGCGCCCCCATATACTCGTGGAGTACAGTTGGTAATTTAAAAAATTGAAAAAGCTCAGAGATAGGATTTCTAAAGAAGCCACATTTTGGACCATCCTGTGTGCATTTCATTTGAATCAAATCAGGAAAGATGATCAGATTCTCAGCTCACGTCATATAGCTTCTGGAACTGGTTCTCAGAAGAAAGGTAGCATAAAATTTTTTAAGGATGGGGATGCAAATAGTATCCAATAGCTGATCTAGAACTGTGTCATGCTATGCTAAAAATCACAGTTCTCAAAATTAATATAACCATCGTTTTATCATCACAAAGCATAAATGAAGTAATAACTCCACCAAAATACTGGGAACAAAGCAGTTGTTGCAAACCAGAGAATTTTCATCTTCTCCATCAACTGGCTCTGCTAAAAGAGTAAGAATGTTAGCCAGATGCTTCTGCAAGTATGATAATTGATGAGCCTCCTCATCTGCTTGTGATGGCATAAATTTACGGCTATTGCTGCGTGCAAGCTACAAGAGAACAAAAGGTATATGGATTTCATGTTAGCAAACAGACCATAGCTAAATAATCAGCAAACAAACATGTAACACCAACCATAGATCAAGGGTTTATGTCAGAGTAATGCAGACACAAATGCTCACTCAATGACACAAATGCTGGAAAAGGGACCGGATTTATTTCCTATTTGATGCTGTTAGTTTTAAATAATAACACGGGTAAAAGAATATCACTGTTATCTGAAACATGTATATTCTAGAAACACTCTAATTAAAACAAAGCCTGATTCATTCATTGATGTTTTCTTCTCATACTCTTCTTGTTCAATGCTGTCATGGGAGTTAGAAAAAAAAAACACCAAAATAGAATAAGGAACATCAAATCACATCAACGTATAGAGTAATTCCATATATCCGGCTCACCCGGGCAACCAAAAATAAAAGGTTTGTCTTTAAAAGATTAAACACAAAGGTCACTTTGGGACTGTCTATAAGCACCTTAAGCAATTGAAACCATGTCTACGTGATAGGAACTTTACCATTGTTGATTAACGCAATCCATGCCCTTTACCGCTCAATTGGTATATGCTTTATCATCCCAACCACAGTTAATTCAAACAACAAAATACTGAAGTTGGATGCTTGTCCAGAATTTAGTCAGTTGTATATTGGACGTAAAATGATAACAAAGGTCAAAATTTAAAGCTACAACAATGACATTGTTAAGCTCTACAACCCTTTAATCAAACAACACCATCTTTCCTTAATCTATTCTTCTCAATTCTAGTTAAATTAAACAATAGAAACCACATGAAAGTCGGTTTCGATGAAACGATACAGAAGAAATAGAAGCCGAATGAAACAGAAAACAAAAGTATGGATAATATGCATCAAGTAATGACCTGCAGCGGCGAAAGAGCCGACAAAAAGCCATCGAAGGCAGAAGGCATAGGCCAAACATCGCCGATGGAGGCGGAGTCCTTGTTCGTCCTGGGAAGCAACCTCTTGTAGGACTGAATATACAGAAAGAGGATCAAATCGAAGACATTGACGCCGGCCGAATCGATTTCGTCGGGCTTGGCGGAGACGAGCGGATCGGAATCGAAGGGGAGAATAGAGGAGATCGCGTCAAGGATGAGCCGCGCGTGGTCGGGCGAGATCTGAAGGGTCTCGGCAATATCGTCCGGGCCAACACGAAGGGAAGGCTGAGAAGAGCGCTGAATGAGCTTCTCCTTGATGGATCCCAGGGTGATTATTCCATCATTGAAGATGAGCTTAGGGATTGGAACCAGGCCGTGCTCGAACGGCTCTCTCCTGGTGCGGAGGTAGATTGCGTCTTTCGTGTTGACGGAATTTTCCGTACCATCCGCCATTGATGATGAAAATGCAGAAAATGGAAATCAAACCTTCAAAGCAGAGAGAAAAACTTCTTGTGGAGACTGGAGAGAGAAGGGGACCCTAGAGAAGTATGGCGGTGGCACCGTCAGCTCCGGCGCGTGTAAAACAGTTACCTTCCTCGACAATTTAGGAAATTTATTGGAGTTAAATTGAGTTTTCTGTAATAAAACGTTAGCTAAAAAATTCGACCGAAAAGATAAATTGGTTTAGCAAACATTATTTTTTCGACCAAAAATTTGCACTCGCTTGATCGGGACAGAGTTTCCAAAGCTATTAGGTTGATGGAGTCTGTTGCTGGACGGGGATTTTCTTCTCCGTAGTTGTGTGAGTGTAAGACGATTGTGTTTTTCTCTTCGGACTTGTCCCCCGCAGATGCTCGGACAGGGACGGACCCAGGATTAAAAAATTGGGTGGGTTGGATTGACCTTATATTATGAACACAAAAACTATACGTGTAATTGTCTTGCTTTTTTCAGGGATCGGTAGTACAATACATTTTTTAATTACTTTATAGATTAAATAATTTTGATAGTTGAAATTAATTACAGAAAAAAAATTATTTTAACCATAAAAACTTTTTTACTAACAAAATTTAATTAATAAATAATCTATTATACTTAATTAGTTCATAATAATGAAAAATAAAATAAAAAATAAGAAATTGATTTTACAAAGACAACAAAGAAAAGGTATGATTGGTGGTGTAATTGTGGAAAATGTGATTTCATAAGAATTGGAAGAAAAGATACATATAGATATCATTTGATAAGATTTGAAACAAAAAACAAACAAAAGGAAGGAAGCAGGCTAAGAACCAGAACAAAATAACAAATAAATGGAAGAGAGCAGGCTCGAAAACGGGGGTGGTTGGTAATAGGATAGTAGACTCCTTACCAACTAGGCTATAGAAAACATGTGAAATTAACCTTAAATATATTACTATAATAATTTTTTAGGGTGGGCTGCTCCTCTCACCTTCGACAATGCCTTAAGGAAGGTTCTTGAAGAGATCATTGTGGCTGGGGGTGCTGGCTTTTGTGATTGGCAATGGCGTTGTGCTACCCTACCCTTTCGGCTTGGTGGTTTCGGGGTGTATACCGTTGATGCTTCCATCTATGTTTTTGTTGCCTCGCGTCTGCAATCTCTTGATCTCTAGAACAGATTGCTTCGCCATTGTAATATTGTGGATATAGGGCTTGCCTGTGATTTAGCCTTGAACAGCTTTCGAGATTTGTGCAACTTCGACTCTCTTGTTCTCTGTCGTGATGTACCAGCCCCCCTTTTATGAAAAAATTGGCTACCGTATACTTTGATATGGTAGAGAAAAATTTGGTGAGTCAGTACAACCGAGTGTTAGGGAAAAGGCTATCCTCATTAGCAACAGGTCAACGCACTCTTTGGACTTCTAGAGAATCCTCCCAATTGAAGGGTTAGGACAGACGATGCACCCAAAACAATTCAGGTGTGTTTTGTGCTATCGTCTTGTTATTCCTATATATCTTGCTGGTTTTACTTGCCCTTTTTGCTCATCTAAAATCATATACTGTTTTGGCGATCATGCGGTCCATTGTGGAAATGATATTGGTCTTAAGTTTCGGCACAACCTAGTCTGGGATGTGGTTGGTGATATCTGTACTCAAGCTGGTGTCGTTGTGCAAAAGGAGGTACCTCTTGGTTTTCTGTCCGAGGAAGGTAGAGATCTTCGACTTGCGGATCTTTTGGTTTACTCTTGGGACAGAGGGACGAACATCTGCTTAGATGTCACATGTGCCTCTCCCTTCATGTGGGCTGGAGTTGATGCTTTTGTCCATGGAGCTGCTGTTTCTAATGCTGTTGTCCTGAAGAAGAGGAAAGTATGAATTGAAGTGCATAGACAATGGATATAGTTTTATTGCTTTTGCTTCTCTACTTTTGGAGAGCTAGGGAGCGATGCCCTTGAGTTTTTGTCTAGGGTCACACGGGCTGCTCATACTAACACGACTAAGGCTCCGTTCGGTAAATAGGTACTTATCGGTGTTGATGTTGATGCTGATACTTATGGTTGTTGATGTTGATCGTGGATGCTGATATGAGTTGTTTATTTTCCAAATAATCCGGAATGTGTTCGGTAAACTGAATTGCTGATATTTTAAGCAAGAGGTGTACAATTACCAAAAATGGCTTAATAAAGGGTAAAAAAAATAAAAAATAAAATTTAATTGGGAAATCTCGTGGGTCCCGTTTACTTATATTTTGGTAGAAAAGTTAGCTTATTTGACATAAGGTTGGAGGCACTGATTATTTTTTCAGCCGATAAGTATCGAATATAAGTAACTTATTTCAAATAAGCAAATTTTGTCGAACACATAAAACAAAGCTTATTTTTTCCATATAAGTAATTGCGTACTTATAAGTATCCAGATAAGTGTTGCCGAACGGAGCCTAACACTAATATTCGTTCTTTTATTTTTCAGTGCATGTGCTTTGCCTTGAATAAGGATGTCGGAGCCTAGTTAATTGCTAGGCTCTCATCCAACTTTGTGTAAACCGTTGGTTATATTTAATAGCATAAAAATTTAGAAAATAATTAATAGCATAAAAATTTAGAAAATAAATTAAGATTCACTTGTCCTACAGAAAAAGCACCAACAAATCTAAATTCCTATTTACGGAAACCAAGCAACATTTCTGCTGCACTATCAAAAACAATTTTTAATATATGATTTGAGATTCTAAATTTTATTTGTGGGAGATGGTATGTCCGGATTTGATCTCTTCTTCTAATTCTGTCTTCCATTGAGTCAAAGGACCTATAAGGCTATAAGTTCACAACTCCTGTCAGTTGGGACTTGGGAGTTGGGAGTACAAGTATACAGCGTTAAATTGAGCACCAAAACTAAACATTAAAAACGCATTCTAAAGCAACAATCAAAACCAAGATGGAAAAGGCATTGGTTTATACATAGGAAGGCTCGTTTCAATTTAAATTGGATGACCTGAAAATTTTGCATACAAAATCAAAGTTGCAAAAATTACAAATGCATGTCAACAAAACACATATGGGTGTTACACATTGAGTTTCTTCTATTCTATCGAACCAGAAGGAATAACTCATCATCACTTCAAGCATTTGATCTTCTTAGTGGCATCTAGTATTCCTTGGATTCGCTCAGGGTGCGCAAGTTTTAACAGCTTTTCGAGTTTTGCAGCTGCTTCGGATAAGTTATCCTCCTTGACACATGAATCCGAGTTGTAGGCAAAGAGAACTTCATTTACATCTTCCTCCAGTTGAAGACTGTAAGTGTGAGCGAAGACCTAAAACGGGAAATAAAAATGAGATACATCACAGAGGCAAGAAAACGGCCTTCAAATTCAACTAGGCATAAGACTGAAAAATCTCATCTCATAATGGAAGAATATAGGATTTTGGAAGAAATAAAATTCCATAGGTAACCTAAAAATAATAAGACTCGAAGGAACCCAATTTAGAATAATCAAAACCCACCTAGCCAACAACATCATGCAAAGATTTTAAGAATTAAGATGAAGGAATCCATCAAGAAGGCAATCAACTTTACACTCACCATTTTAATCCTTGATATGATCGAGTTCTTGATGGAAGGTGATCTTGACACCAGATTAACAATGAACAGACCTTGTTCTGAGAGTACGTCTTTCACCATAGTAAAGAATGAATCTTCCACGAAGTCTTTGGCAGGACAGGACAATCCAGAGCTGCATTGGGAGCGAAAAAAAAGATATCACTTTCTGAAAACAATAAAATGCATTATTGGAGAAAATTGTAAGCTTTTACAGTCGCAAGAATAATAATGGAACCTTGAGTCAGAAGAATCAACGTCAATTATGATGACATCAGTTTTCCTTGTCTTTTTGCATCCACTATGTGTTTCAGAAGAGTTTCCATTTGAAGAGGATGAGTCTGCATCCCCGACAGCAAGATCTCTAAGATTTCGAACAAACTGGATACCATCAGCTATGTGAGCCTACATACGATAGAACAAAGATATCAATGCCTGCTTGGAATACAATGCTTGGAATGCATGACATTTGCTACCATGAAAAGTAAATTTTGAGAAACTCTGAGCAACACTAAACACAAGTCATCAACACCTGCCGGATTTAAACTTTCATACAGCTGTTTTTTGGAACGAAATAACATTTTTTTACAGCCTAAGTGAGCATTTGGAGCACTGCCACCTATTATTGTTAGAGGCGATTTTGTGACATGATAAGGGAAAGGATATAAGCACTTTTTGGGATGGTTACATTTAAAGCATCATGTAGGCGATTCCACGTCCTCTTATCGGTATCATTCCACCAACACGAGAATAGGAGACACATTAGGCTTTTGGTTAGTGCATTTGAGCCATAGGATACAGATGCTCTTAAGTAAGAATGATTCCATTTCACTTAGCTTTCCCCTAATTTACCAAACAATCCTTAGAATTATCTTTATGGAACAAAAGGGCATACAGGATAAGTAGTTTTACCTTCAAGTGATCGTCGTCATGAAAGCTGAAATAGTCTTTGGCAACTTTGAGAACCACTGGATCCAATTCCACTGCCTAAGCCCACAATAGTATATCATCATTAGCTAGAGAAAGTGAGCAGGCAAGCATTTCAAGCAATCACATCAGATATCATCAAGATTACCTCCACTTTAAAGAAGGGCAGGCAGTTATGGAGAAACATAGGGAGTAAACCAGCTCCAAGCCCAATGACAACAGCTTGAACCTGTTGGGAGAACATCATATCATCAACATCAAGAAAATAGATTTCCGCTTTTTTTGCTATTTATCTTGGCAGCAGTTTCTACCATTTTGTATGGCTTAGACAGCACAAACGGTAAAGAATTCTAGAAAGGTTTAGTATTTGATATTATCAACTACAGTCTGCAATATCATTATAAAAAAACACTTTAACTTACAATAGGTACAGTCAAAAATAAGCAAGCAAAATCAATAGATCATTTCCAAATTAAGTACAATAAATCCCAATACCCCAGAAATGGCTTGCTACTACAGCATAAGGCAATATAAAGACTAATCTTAGTTCCTTACCGTTCCTCCAGATGACACCATATGTTCCAAATAAGATGAGATCAGTGTGAACCCAGCAATAATTCCGCTGTGGTAAGAACTTGCCAGAAAAGAATGATCAACCTTGACATTGTTGCTCAGTTCTACAAAATTGAAGAGCAAAAGAATGTAGTGCCACACATTAAAAATATGACTTTTTCCTTGACAAAAAGAGCTGTGAATCTTGAGATTTACTCATGTTTTGACACAAGAAGCACACATGGGAATCGATAATATTCTGAGCCATATGTAGGAGTCAAGTTAGTGAGGGCCGTATTAGATAAATTTAAAAGTTGCAAATAGAAGTAGATCGAAAGCTCTACACATTTTAAGATGTATGAAGAGCTTATACTATAAGAGTACCAGTGATCGGAGATTGCTGAAGTCCCTTTCCTGTCTGCTTTTCTCTTCCCTTGGATTTAGAAGTTGAACTCAGTTTCTTCTTTTGTGTCTCATCATCACAAGGGGAAGCTACACTTTCTTTTATAAGCAATGCTTCAGATTGAACCAAACCCTCAGTTCTCCCAAAAACAAGACGCCGAAATATCAACTCTTCAGATGAAGAAAGATGACTAATATGGTCATCAACGCTTTCATAGACCACATCCTCAACAATCATCAAACCAGTCAACTTTGATGAGGCCTGCAGGATAAAAGAACCAACACATTTCACCAAAGCATACATGGAAAACTATCATGATAACGTGTTTTTAGTTTAAATTGACTTCATTTTCATTTAAAAAACAAAGGCTCCATTTGCATTAAAAAAACATGACCCCATTTATTCCAAGATTGCAACAGAGATTTTTCAACCTGATGAACAATTTCCCGCTGCTTAATTCCATCGCCTGCCATCATAAACCTGTAAGAATTCATATTCAAAACAAAGATGAGATTAAAACTTCTTACAATTTCCTACTTAGCCATGTAAGAAGAAAGTAGCCACAATAGTATTCTAGTGAAGAAAATAAGAGTGTGTAATGTATTTGAAAGTCGGTTTTACGTACAAACTGAAGGAAAAACTCATCTTATTTATTCAAATTTTGAATAAAGATTAAAACCAGCCTGAAGAATAAGAGGGAGACCAGGTATCAGATAGAAGGAAGGAGTGAGTCAATAGTACATACGGGATTTGGGACTCATCATTATTCCTAGGTGCTAGCTGTCTGACAAGGGGAGAAAGATCCTTCTGCAAAGGAAAATATTTTTAAGCAACTTTTGTTTTGTCATGTGGCAAGGATCAAGCTATAGAAAAGAAAGAAAATCACCTGGATCTCATCCATGCTAGCATTAAGATGGCTGGAATCTAGCAGAATCTAAAAGGAAACATATAGAAAAGTTAATATATAATTTTGAAATAGAAATCTTTAAGAAGTTAATGGAACAATTTTATTATGTGCTAAGCTGAAGAAATCATACCATTATCAAGCGGGCAGCCTTTGAGCTTTCAACTACAAGCCATTGTCCTTCTTCAGAAGAAAACAACCATTCATGGGTCCTTGCCTACATCACATACAATATCACTATATGACAAATAGTTCAAAAACATTAAGCTTCTGAGAGAAGCCCTAAACTCCAAATTCGATTTATATGAATTCTTTAAGTGATATACTATGCTATAGCCTTACAGCATGGAAAAGGGTTCGGACTTGGACTTTAAGCCCCAACTTTGAAAAAATAACCAATGAAATCAAGAGCTAAAACACTGGACTATGAATATTATAATTAAGTTGGACTTTCAATTGTCGGCCCTCTGGTTGGGATAAGAACAGATGCAAATTAAATATTATACAAAAAGTTAAGCTGCATATAAAGAACACCTTTAGTGCTTGAGAGATGGATCAATCTGGAATTTGTGATAAATAAAGGACAAGTATTATATTTCTGCCCATGTTCATAGACTTGAGGTAGGAAGCAAGGCACTTAGATATTTTTTAATCTCCAAACTCAGAGCATAGCTTAGAGATATGTGAGTTGGAGGTTGAATTTTGGATTATTGGACCAAAGCATGAGCTACAATACTATATTTACATATGTTCAGCAAGCAAAAGAGGTACAATCAGATGAACGGAAGGAAGTTCCTTCTAATATTGAAGGAAAATGCTTGATGTAGAAAACAAAACACATCTATGTGAACAAGTAACAACGTGATGAAACATTTAATTGCAGCTTCTGGAATTCAATACATGAGTTTTGGACAAAGCAGGATCAAATGACATCTTCTTTAGTCTTTCTCCATACACACAAGCATTTTTGAAAATAAATATTGGCAGTATAAACCAAATAAACTCTCTTAACCAGATGATTTGACATTGCAGGTATCACAGAGCTAACAATAAACTATTATGTTCAGCCACAACAAGAAGTTCTCTTCGGAGTTTTTTCCTTAATTTTTTTTGCACTCTAAATTTTTTGTTGGTGAAATCATAAAATTCCCTACACTTGGCAAACAGAAACATATACCTAAATGCTAAAGCTTCAATACAAGTTATTAAAACATCGCTTTGTAAGCAAAAATTGAGGATATAATAGTAAAAGTTCTACAAGCTAACCTTTTGTACCAAAAATACTCCACAGTAATAGGAGAAAGGACCACAACTTTCTTGGGCATCAAGAACAACAGCTCTGTAACGAAAAGAGGACTCTCCATGTCCACCCAAAATAAGTTGGATTCGGCGACCTGGTTTTAGCTCCATAAGATCACCTTCAGCTCCTAGTTGAAGATCTTCAAGTGAATATATAATACCAGAACCATCTGAATATTGTTCACGGAGTCTATTCTCAGTAACAAGCGCAGTATGAAGTCCATTAACCTGAAAAACTTTGGAGACTTTTATTCTTTTTCAACGCAGGAAGGACATGCCAATGTTAAGATAGATCCTACAACTTTGAGACGGATCAAAATTTTTAACTATGAACTTCACCTGATTCGGCCCACAGCTAATGCTTGAATGATCATAAGATGCAATTATCTGATGAAGTGATGAAGAGTTAGCTTTCTCCACTACTGCCATAAATGTAGTAAGGCCGGGTTTACTACTTTTACGCTTAGGAATGTAATGGATAACCATTTTCCAACCAAACCGGAACTTTGAGAAAAGCAAATCTGAAATGGAACAGAGAAAGTGTTAATAATTGCAAGCACAACTAGTCATGTATAATCAACAATAAATACAGGACATAATCATGAATAGGAACAAAACATTTTTTTAATTCAAGATCTAAAAGTACATTTAGGTCAAGAAACCCAAGACAGTTGGTGAAAATAGAACAACTAACACTTTTGAGGGAAAAATACCTAAGACATGAGACTCAGCCAGTGTGAGACAAATGAACTTCCCTCCTAATTTTAGGACTCGCTTTACCTGGCCAGATAGACAATAAAAGAGGTCAACACAAAGATGTTCAGTCTCTTAGCAGAGAAACCACTAGTAATCCTGAAGAACATACAAAAGAATCTTTGAAAATGTATGCTCATGTGAAAATCCAGGACACCTCTGATAAATACTGGTTCCCAAGCTTCGATCCGACCTTTGGCTCCATCAAAGCATCCAGTCCCCCTTTATCAAGCACAACATCAAAAGTGCCATCCATGAACTGATAAAAGAGACATCAAAATATCTTTGAGAACAACACTCAATTATATAGACCAGTCTAACAAGTATAAAACTCTAAATAAAAATGCAGAATCTTTGAAACAGTGAAATGGGGAGAATAGACCTGCATCTGTGTCATGTCCATGAAACGCCATCGCATACTAGGTCGATCCCGGACATTGCGGCGGAGCATATCAGAAATAACAACCTTGGAGAAATCAATATTTGTAATTGCATGAATCCCAGCATCATAAAGATGCTCCGAAAGCCGAGAACTACCACAACCCGGAACCAGGATTTGCAGCTTTGCATTGGATGTCCCAGTGGCGTCTGAAGTTAGAAGAGACAGAAGATGTTCTTTGAGCTCAGGCCACTCAGCATACCACTCAAAAGTATCATCACTTCCCCTGATAGTGAAGAATTTGTCCCAATTTTCCTTGCTGGTGAAATCTCTTAGTGTTTCCAGCAGCTCTTCTTGCTGGTTTCTCTTGCCTTGAGATTGGGATTGCTTTTTCCTTCCCATTGTTCGGCCAAGATGTAAATTGGACCAATAAATTACGATCCACAGGCGAAGTTGAATGGGTTTTATTGCCAAGTCTAGCTCTTCTTACCTTTGATTTTTAGGAAAACAAAAGATATGAAAAGACTTCATCATAAATTAAACAAATTACACATATTGCACAAGCAGCAGGATAAAAATATGTATGAATGGGTCCTCACCGAAAAAAAAAATCTGTATGAATGAGGGAAATAGTGTCCAGATTAATTTGTCTCTTAAAAGCATAATCTAAACAGTATAAGGTTAAAGTTTGATGATATCTGGAACATTACAGGTATGTTCAGTGAATATCAAGCTGAAAAAAAAGAGGAATTTTCAGTGTTTGAAATTGATGCTTACTAACCAGAATATACCCATGAACAAGAACAATTGTGAATCAGAGAGAAGGGACAGAGATGGAGAGGCAACTGGTGGCGAGGGAGAGGGATGGAGATGTTCAGATAGAGGAGGCGATTGGTGGCGAATTGCAGACGGGAGGCGGGCAGAGAGCGGCGGAATTGGGAAAGAAAGAGGAGGAAGAAGACAACCCATAAACAAGCCCATTAAATCAAATAAGCCCAATAAGTCTAATAAATCCTAAACTTAAAACAAACTAGAGGACTGACCTCGGACGGGATCAATATATTTTTCTAGAATAACTTTATAGTAATTTTCTCCATGGATAACTTGGGTTGTAGATTGCTTGACAACATTATTGCCCTCAAGTTAAGTGATTTATTTGTTGTCTTTATAAATCCTATACATACAGTATTGCCCTCAAGTTAAGTGATTTATTTGTTGTCTTTATAAATCCTATACATTTCTTTGTTTGGAACAAAGGTTAAGTTCTTTATAATATATATGTTTTCCATCCTCTAGGCTAGCAACAACAATGAGCAACATTGCTCCATAAGTACACTGCAAAACATTCCCCTATAATCATAAATTGATAAAGGTATGCTAGATGATGGAATAATACAACTTTGAATTATTGTTTGATAGGAAATTTTATTGTCGCAAACAAGAAAGTTGGTAATGAGATATATGCAATATACATTTGTGGCATAGTGGCATCCCATATTCTACATAAAATAACTTCAATCTCATGCTCAACACCATTACACAACTCATCAAGACTGTAAAATCTAGACCCTTGTTCATGTGCTTTGTTTGAAGTCATGCTTTCACCCTCTATTTCTCCCTTCTAATGTACGTAAAATGCAAAATATAATTAGTATATATATATATATGCATAAGATATTTCTATGAAACCATAGTGCTAACAAACAAGATTATTGGCACAAAGCGGTTTACCTCGATCGTTGTTGCAAGTGTTGATGCAAGTGATGCGTAAAGTTGCGGCTCAGGACGTATTTATACTAGAGTTAGGAAATTCCAAAAGTTGTTGAAGGAATTTCAAAGGATATTCTTCACTCATTTATTGGTGTGTTTTTTTTTTGCGTTGGTACTCCAAAAGATAGGTTGTGTAGCAGTACACGATAACCAAATGTTATGTAGAAGCGAAGAGAATATGGAATGACATATAGTATTAATTATATTAAACAACTATATACTTAGTGGAGGGATTGGAATAGATACCATATATATGTTTTGTATGTAATTATTGTCAACTAAATTAATGGTTTAAAAAATAGCATTTATTGAATTTGTACATAATAACAACATGAAATTTGGAGGGGATTTTGTTGACCATAGTGCATTTATTTCTCTCTTGAGGGAAAACTTTTAGAGTTGTAAAGATAAAAGTTCTATTTTTGGGCCCACAAATTAAAACATCAAACTTGAGAATCTTAACATTACAAAATTTAATGGGTACAGTAAGAATTTTAGGACCTAGGACCACGGCCCACGGCTATTAATTTCTTACCACGTGATTATGTATATAGATTAAACTAGGTGGATGGCCCGTGCTATCGCACGGGGTCTCATTGATTATATTTTATATTTTATAGTATATATAGATAGATAGATATAGATTGTTTTTTTTCACTATACATATCTCCAAGGGTTTCTTGATTAATCCTTATTTTTCAACAATTTCAAAAGTTGTCTTTTATTTTTTGCTTTGTGGTGAATGAAATTGTGATGTGATCATGCAAAAGTGAAAAACTTATATAGTATGAAAGAAAATGGAATACGAAAAGGTTATATTTTAAATTTGATCTTATCTTTTGTTTGGAATACCAAAGGTTGATCTTATCTTCTCTTACTTTTACTTTTATTTGTAATGTAATACCAATGGTTATAATTTAATGATATTAAATTCATATTGTAATACTAAAGGTTGTGTGTAATACTAAAGGTTACTACAAAAGTTGCTTAGTTATGTCAAATGTTATATTTTATATTTGATCTTATCTTTTGTTTGGAATACCAAATGTTGATTTTATCTTCTTTTATTTTTACTTATATTTGCAATACCAATTCTTTTTTTTTGAATAGGAAAGGATTCGAAATACCGAACACACTCGGTAAAATGAGAGACCGAGACAAAACTCGGTAGCCGGACAAACCGGCATGAAAAAGAAAAACAACCCAAGCTAACAAAGAAAACTAAAGGGAAGGCATTAAACGGGAGAGTATGACACTTCTGCGGGTTAGAAACCAAGGCGTATAATGCCGCCGGATAGTAAGTTAAAGTCCACGCGAATCAATGCGTATAGAAGACCAAACTCTAGCCGGAACCACAACTCGACCCAAACGCCACCCCTACGAACTCAAGAGCTTGGAAATAACCTAGCTTGTGCAATACCTGCAGAGACAAGCAAACATGGAAAATCATAAAGTTAACCCACAGTGGGCTTGAGCCCAAGCAAAGAGCCAAACCAGGCCCAAATCAAGCCTAACAAACATGGACTAAAGGGAACCACAATCCACGCAGGCCCAAAGGCCAAATAGCCCAAGCCAAATCTAGACAACCACGTTGACAAAACGGAACCGTCACGATCGAAACTCGAAGCCGTAGTAACGGGTTAAATTCACGGATTAAATTTGGGCCAAAATGATGGGCCCAAATTAACCAAATAGCTCATATACCAGCCCAGCCCACAAAGAGCAAGCAGCAAAGAGAACCGTAACACGAAATCACAAAGGGTTTACTGTAGCATTCATCATCCCCAACGCTCAACCATTGTAAATTTCAGTCGAAAAAATCAGACCCAGGCCTCCGGCCACTCAACAGGATGGATAGATAGAAACGTCGACGGCAAGAGACCACACTCAATCGGTACCGGAAATTAGAGCAACATTCGCGAAAGGGACGCGCCTAGATTTTCGAGGGCATCGGAAACACCGAAAGTCGATCAAACCCAGATATAAAAAATCAGACGAGATCTCCATCATCAAAGTAAACAAACCACCAGAGTCTAAAAGGTCCACCGTCGAGGAGAACATCTAGAGTGATTTTGCCCAGACAAAAAGGAAAGTCGAAAACAAAGGAACTTAGATCCAAACGATTTACCCAGATCTGAAAAGTTCTAAAGAAAAACCACAAACCGATTTGATAAAAGGGTACTAATTTCTCAAAGGAGCGATGGCTATTGACAAACCAACCGACTAGCATCAGCGGTTGGTTATCTTCTCGGCATCAATATGCGATACTTTTGAGTAATATTTGATTGCACTTGTCAAGTTCGAAAAATTGATACATCATACAAACGTTGTTCTTTGTAAAAATTACAAGCCTCCTCGGCAAACTCTAAGCCTTATCGGCAGAACACATGGTCTTCTCAGCCGGATATCAGAACTATTTCGGTGAAATTTCTTGCTTCCACTTTCTAGAGAGAAGGCAGAGCCTCTCTCTCTAGAAAGGAGCGTTATTATTTTCCAATTGTCAATTATAACTTTGCAATACCAATTGTTTAATGGCTTTAAATTCATATAGTACAAAAGTTGGTATTACGCACAAGACACAACCTTTAATATGTGTGTATTGATTCCTAAATTTAAGGAATAAAATCTACATGAATTGTTAGGTAGCCTAAATTTAAAGAATACATATCACATGAAAAAAAATTCACATTTGTAATATTATGCATTATTAATTTAATGTTTTTTGATGCATTTAAGATTTTATAAAATTTTGAATATTATATAGATTTTGAGAGTACAATTCCTTTCTTTGTTAAAGTATTGTCTTACAATATAATTGAAAATGATACATGTTTTTAAAGGTTTTTCTTAGCAAAGTATTATTTTTTGGTAAATATCTTACAACGTAATTGAAAATAATACATATTTTTATATAACGTTTGAATCATGAAATTTTCTAGCTAATTGGTAGTGACAAAGTCTCCATAGTTAATAATGAATTTCAAGTACCACGCACTAACAACAATGGAGAATATGAAGTATATGACTTTAACTACAACTTGATACTAAATTCAAAACCTCGAAGTACATACCGGTTACTACAATATCACACTCACATTCCAAAAATTGAAGATTCAATCAATCAACATCTACAAATAAGAATATCAAAACCTTCGCTTGCACCTGCACACCAAGCAACAAAATATGGGAGAAAAATTGAAAGATTAGTATCGAAATAAGAACTTGAATAATTGATCATTAGAAATTAACATATTCTAAATGTTAAAACATAATCAACACAATGGAGAACAAAAAGGAAAGAACAAAAACTTTTATAGTTTATGAACCTCTAAAACCCCATGACTATCCAATATATATGTGTATGTGTGTAGGGGAGGGGTTTTAAATGTCATTAACTATGCAATAATGTGTGATATGAAAAGTCTTAAACGGTCGATGGCTACTTAAGAGGTACATAAGTTATAAACTCTAACTTTTTCATTTCAGTAAATATTTGAACAATTATATTCTAATCAGGCGTAATTATATGTCCGACCAATAACGGAAAATGAAAAGTCTCACCACTCTCACAAATGTTATAGACTAATAAATGTTTAATATTTTCCATTCTTATTTTTGTGTAAATATTTATATGAAGAAAACTAATGCATTACATAACGTATAATTATGTGTTGTTAATAATCATAAACCTGTTTTTTAATAAAATAAAATCAAACAACCGTGAGCCAACATAGTTTCATGTCGGATTGTCGGTTAAAATTTTTTTATTCTTACAAAATTTTAAATCGTTTTCATACCTATTTTTAATAGCAGAGTTTATTTGGGTTGACAAATGAAATGTAGCATATCATTAAATTGTTTGAAATTTAGATTGAGAACTATATAAATTATTTTTTAAATAGGATTTTTAAAAATGGGTTGCTTTGCTTATGTGGGTTGCTCATCTTTTATAATACTTTTCTTTATCCAATTTATCTTGCAAATTGCAACCCTAAAATCACTTTTTATTTTTTTTCCTCCCTTTCACTATTATTATTACATTAAATGCTTTGGTCATAAATTGGCCAATTTTTTCCATTTTATAATAGATATAGATTACTAATTATGTTATCCTGAACCTAAGATTAATAGCATAAATTTTTTTAGCCCAATGATAATTACTTTAGCTCATAAATTTTAGTTGAAAAATATGAGTGTTCCTGCAAATAAAGTTCTTACCCAACAATCTTTATTTTTATTTGATAGTTATTTTATCTCATAAATTATAGTTGTAAAATATGAGTATTCGCAAATTAATGGGATAGTATAATCTAATTAGTTTCTCAAAATAATAAATTCTCATGGGAATTCCTTGAAAGAAGAATATTTGATTATTAAGCATTAATGATTTCAAACGGAATAAGAATTGTTGGTTTATTTAGATTGATAGGTCAATGTGTTGAATTAAAATGTTATTTGTTGAGTTGATACGTTGGTGGTGTGTGGATTTAAAATTTAGATACTTATAGATATTATCCCGTAGTAGAAAGTCGCATGTAGTTTAAATTGTCAATTGTCTTTCTATGTCAAATTATCTTTAGTATATATATTTTATTTTTATATACTACTTTAATATTTAAACAAGTACTATTTGTGCAAATAATTTTTTACTATTAGACATATTTAAAGTTCGCCCCCTTCCCATCCAGTTGATCTTGTATCCGCCACTATCCTCAACAGGGAAGACAACCACAGTCCGGCGGCAAGTGGAGTGGAATCCCGCAAAAGAGTCTAGACAGGGTGGGTTAGGGTAATGCGAGGCCGTATGGTCTACGCAGTGCTTCCGTAATTAGTTACCACTTAACATAAGCCGGTACGAGTCTTTGACAATTTTTTTGATAAAATGAACCGGGTCAGATTATACATTGCCACGAGTTAGTTGATATCACAAATTCACAATCACTTCATAGTTCAGGCCGAATACATCTACACACTTAAACTTTCACATTTTTATCAATCACTTCCTATACTATAACATTTTCAAACAAACCCTTAAACTATACTATTTTTTGTCTTTTAAACACAAATTGCTCATTTGACAATACGCGTGTATCTCAATCTCATAATTATGCGTAAAACGAGATAACCACTCTTATAAATGTTGATGTGTAATGCTAAAAAAATAAAAGCTATATAAAATGAAGATGACAACGGTCATCTTCATTCTTTTTATCTCCTTCGTTCTCCATTTTTGATTCCTCTCCTTCCTTACATGCTTCTTCTCCATCATTTCTCTCTCTCCTATCGTTCTCCTTCTCAATTTATTCATCTCCTTCATCATGTTTGCATTTAGCAGGCTCTCTCGGATCGATGGCGAGCAATTCGATTTTCCAACATGTATGTGTGAAGTTGCGGCAACTTTGAGGCATTCGCGGACTATAAACGAACCCATGAAGGAGGTTTTTTGGTTTCTTAAACTATGGCCGGGGTAATATAATTCTCTTGAATTTTTTGAAATCTCCAAAATCCCCAAATTCCAGGGTTTTGGGTTACATTGCAATTTCATGCTATTTGTGAGTCATTGTTCATGGTTTGATGTAATAGTAAAAGTGTTGTAATAGTTTTGTGTCTAATTTGGTGTGTTGCTACAAAGGAGGGGGCTTCCGGTTTTTTCCAATGGCTTGACCCGCCATCGACAAACCATACGAAGCATGTAATTATGGGGTTACTACGACGAGTAAAGGAACGGGAGGCATAGCGGGACAAGGCCAGGCGTAAGGCAAATGTTTTGGTCATCATTTTGTTGCTGATTATGTCAACCCATTGCTTGAAACTCATGATGTAATCTAGCTGGCGAGTTTTTAAGATTGATAAGGTCGTTCTTTGCTTGTGTGTTGTGGCAACATTAGCTTGTATTTGTAACTGCTTTTGTATGTTTGGAATGGAAATATAAGCTTGGCAATGTGCTATTTGGTGAAATTGTAGCATAGCTTCTCTTGTTTTTGGACAAAAAACTAGGCTCAATGTGCTATTTGGACAACGGATTGACAATAAGCTTCTTAGCAATATTCTGTTTAGATAAGCTTCTTAGCAATATTTTGACAACAGATTGACAATAATGTTTGCACAACATTCTGTTTACATGGGATTCCTAATAACAACAAAATTTACATGAGCATAATTAACCATCTTGTTGGTTACACAAGCTTGGCAATATATAGCCAAAACACAAGTTTGGCACAATTAACCATCTTGCTTAATAATGTTTGAACTGGGTTACTTTAGGGATTGTGTGAACTGGTTTGGTTACTAAATGGGACCTGATTTTGGTGTTGGAGCCAAGTTGGACCCGACGTGTTGGAGCCACTGGTTTAGCCAAACTTGGATGCCCCTCTCCAAGGCACATTTGATGTACTAGCTGAAGCTTGGTTGCCATTGTTTCTTGGAGACTAATAATGGCAAGGAACCATAGATTATATAACAAGAATGCAATGTAAGAAGAATGTAATCTATGTAAATATTGATAAAGGCAAACATTGTGTGTTGGAGCCACTAGTGGAGCCATTGAATCTCTTCCTCCTCTAGAATTCCCCTTGTTAGCACACCCTCTTTTGTTGTGTCCTTTATACTTACAAATGCTACAAGTCATCAGTGCCTCATCTTGCCAACTTTCTTTATTTAGCTTTCATTCAGTTTAACGATATCTTACTTCTGATGAGAACATCTGATTGACCTGAAGTCCCTTGAAATTCTCTGACATAACGCATTAGTTCCCTAATGGTGTTTGTCATTATCAAAACTGGAGAGTTCGATTGTTGATATAGTGTTCTAAAATATGAGTTCCCAACACCAACCCAACACATATGTTGTCAATAGAGTATGCCAGTTTATGCATAATCCTGCTGAGGTACATTGGGCTACTGTCAAGCACATTTTGCACTTTTTGAAAGGCACTATCTCTAATGGTTTGTGTCTTCAATAGGAGTCCGATCAACATCTTGTTGCCTACTCTGATGTTGGTTGGGCTTGTGATCTGAGTGATTGTCGTTCACAACATGGTTTTTTTATCTACTTTGGTGGCAATCTTATTAACTAGTCATCTCGAAACAAAAGATGATTGCTCATTCTAGCACTGAGGTTGAATATTGAGCGATCGCTTTTACAATAGCTAATTTTATATGCTTGCAACAACTGCTACAATAAATGGCGGTTCCTATTAGTGCATCACCTATTCTGTTGTGTTATAATCTTAGTGCTACTTTTCTATCTACTAAACCGGTTTTTCACCAGTGTTCCAAACATATCAAGATTGACTACCACTTCATTCGAGAAAAAGTTGCCTCTGGAGAACTTGTTGTCCGACATGTTCGGTCTCTTGATATTAATATTTTTACCAAGGTGGTTGGGACTCATCATTTTCAGTCTTTGCGTTCCAAGTTACATGTTCGTCCCCGATCATGAGCTTGTGGAGCCTGTTAGACTAATATGATGTTATATATAATAGTTTGTTAACAATATTTCCTTTTTGTAATTCTTGTTATTATATCCTTTCTTATAGTTGAGACTGTAATCTTATCAAAAGGATCTATTCTTAT
Source organism: Fallopia convolvulus (assembly GCA_964016875.1). Classification (NCBI taxonomy): domain Eukaryota; kingdom Viridiplantae; phylum Streptophyta; class Magnoliopsida; order Caryophyllales; family Polygonaceae; genus Fallopia; species Fallopia convolvulus. The sequence goes on from OZ024733.1 coordinate 25,403,666, forward strand.
CCTTCTAGGGTTAGCAGAACTCTCTTGTACATCTATACACAGTAAAACCTCTATAAATTAATAGACTGGGACCAAGATATTTTATTATTTTATCGAGATATTAATTAACCGATAAATTAATATTTATTAATTTAAAGATTTTTTGTAATAAGAGCTTTTAAGATGTACTATCGTAGAAGATTTTACCATATTTAAAAGGCTATGAGTTAGGACAATTTAATCTATATAAGATTAATGTTTTTGTTGCTATCAATCTTAGAGTCTTGGCTTGGATAGTTAATGATGAGCAAGAGGCAATAACAAATTGTTTTCGGCACTACAAAATTCATTCATGGGATGAAGTCTCAAGGAAATATAGATGAAATTGCAAAAAATATTTAACACAACACTAGAAATATTAGATGCAATAAGAAAAAATATAAGCTCCAAATAGACTTAAGTTTTAAGGAAAAAAACAAACAACACTATAATCATATCTCACTAAATTATCTTAGTTATGTTTATGTAAGTTTATATAATTATTAATTTATGATATTAATGGGAACTTATATTTATATAGTAATTTTTTTAAAATATATTATCTTATCGAAATTTATTAAATTTTTTCCATTGGCCAAAGTGGGGATCGGAGAAAAAATATTATCTTAGAGAGTTAATTAATTTACCGAGTATTAAATTAGGAAGGTTTTACTGGATACGTATAATGAGAATGCAAAAGGTATCAACTTCTCACAAACACTTTAGGTATACTAGTTTTACCCGTCGTACCATGTACGACTACGATTCGATATTTTATAGACATTATAAATAGTATACTAATAAAAAAAATATAATATAAACTTTAATATAAGTAATTTATTGCTCGTAGGATGTATATAGTTTTGTAATCAAATATTACATTCTTCATATTTTATTACTTTTCATGTACGTAAATTTAGTGTTTATCAAATCTTTCAATATATCTATTAAATACATTAATTATCTAGTTTTAGTAATTTTAAAAATTATAAATATTATCATTAATGTTTTTATAAAATAAAATCACTATATATCCATAAATAAATTCGTCAAAAGATATATGCTAAAATATTTATATTTATTTAAGGTATTTTAAATATTTTATCTTCAATCTTAAATACTTTTATAAGGAAGCTTTCAAAGAGTATTATTATACTAAATAGATATTTGTTTGATGTTAGAGATAAACTAGTTGATGACCCGGGCCTTGCCCGGGCACTTTTTAAAATAAAAAGTGTAATATATTATTTAAATGTGAAATAGGTATTATAATTTAAATAATAAAACAATATTATAAATATTTAAGTTAATTATAATGATATCTTTTATTATTAAAATGAATACAAATATTATCTTATTCTTTAAAATGTTATTTATAATATTTATGTAATAAACATACAAAAGTTGATCTTCTTAGCTCATTGGGTGACCCGAATCTGCACAAAAACCACAATGAATTGACCCAATCAACCCGTAAATTTTAATGACATGAACTTGTACTCGACCGAACCTGAAATGATCGAGCCTAAACCTGACTGAACTAACCCGATTAACTGGTTTAACATTAAGGGATTAATAATTTTTTATTTATTTATTAAGGTATCCATAATATAAAAAATCAACATACTTATGAATAGAAAATTAATATATTGTAAAACATAACATATCTATACCGATATTAATTAAAAAATTGTCATACTTATTAATATAAAAATGGTATAAAAAAATCATCATGCTTATAGATAGAAAATTTAAAAAGTTGTCATATATTTGTGAATGAAAAATTAATCTACGAAAATCGAAAATTAATATAAATTCTAGCATTAAAAACATGGTCCGTATTAGTTAAAAAAGTGTGGGCATAGTTATGGATGCAATATTAATATAAACAATTTGGTAACTAAAACTATGGCGACTGAAATTAAAATTTAATGACAATATTGTATTTAACTATCATATTTATAGATAGAACATTAATATATAAAATTCGACATATTTATGGATGAAAATTTAAAAAGTTATCATTCTTAAGCATAGAAAATTAATATTGAAAAATTTGAAATTAATATGAAAAACATGATCAATATTCATTAAAAATTTTGACATACTTACAAACAAAAAATTAATATAAAAATCCGAAATTAATATAAAAATACATGATTAAAAATATGGTTCATACTAATTAAAAACGTTGGTATAATTTTTAATAAAAAGTTAATAGAAATGAATATGAAAATTTAATATTGAAAACCCTTAAATTAAAATATGGTTCATATTTTATACTTATAGATATAAAAGTTATCTATTTCATTATAGATATTAAATTAGTTTATTATCGGATTTTGAAGTAAAAAAGGATAGTTGGGATATTAAATTACTATTTTATATTTTTCATATTTATGGATTGAAACTTAATATTAAAAATATACTTGTAGATAGAAAATCTAAAAAAAATGATTTTATATTTATCATATTTATGGGTAAAAAAACTTATCTATTTTTTTATCTAATATATTAAATTAGTATTTTTATGTGTTATACATATGGATAGAATTATTGTATTATTTCTTTGTATTTGTTAAATTTTGATTAAATTGATACATGTAAGGATATTTCTATAAAATCATGCCTATTCTATCTACAAAAAACTATCATTTACAATATAATAAACATGTGCAAAGATAAAAATAATGAAAACTCGTACCGAATTTTCAAATTGATAATCATACCAAATTGATAATTAAATATTAGGATATAATGAAAAAATTTCAAGATAAAGTTAATATCCGTACGACAAATCATAATTCGTTAAAATTGATCAATTTTTACTATACTTTTTGCAAATTTCGTTATCCATATAGTATAATTTTTATAAATATTGTATGTACAAACCGTAATCGTGAAAAAAATAACCATACGATCAATTATGTAGTATATTTTTTCTATATTATATGGATAGAAGATAGTTAAATATTACAATATAATGAGCATGAACAAAGATAAAAAGAATGGTAGACATAAAAAGTTATCCAATCTCATAGTAAAGTGAAAAAATATATAAATTCTTATATAGAATATTTTATTTATACTATATGGATATAAGATAATTAAATATTACAATATAATGAAGATGAATAAAGATAAAAATAATGGGTAGAGTCAAATTTTTTATACAATCTCATATAAATTTGATAAAAAAAATTAATAAGTCAAGTGAGTGGATAAAATTGGAAATTACATAAGGTGATTGAATTACATAATATATAATTTATTAAAAAATCATTATTAAAAATAGATTGGTTGGGATATAAATTCTTAATGACGAATCTGCCCAAAAGTGCTTCAGGTTTAGAAGATATATATTGATTTAAATAGTTAAAAAGAATTTAGTAGAAAGAAGTTATAATATTAGAAATAAAAATTAATTTTTTAAATATGAGGTAGAAGTGGAATCATTCTGGTGGCTCGAAAAGGTACATCTTTAATTTATAGTTATAGATATTACCTATTTTTATTATTTTTAAACATTATAAGTATTTATCATTAATTTTTTATTACAAAAGAAAAAAATATATTTATAAATAAATTAATGAAAAGACATCATACTAAAAGATAATAGATATTTATACTTATTTAAAAATATTTTAAATTTATTATCTTTAATTTTAAATATTTATATAAGGAAGTTTTCAAAAGATATTGTTATGCTAAATAGATAATTGTTTGATGTTAAAGATAGATTTAAATAGTTAAAGAGAAATTTAATAGAAAAAAGTTAAAATATTAAGAATAAAATTAATTTTGTAAATATGAGGTGGGGCCAGAATCGTTCTGCTGGTTCGAAAAGGTATAGCTTCATATATACTTATAGATAAGCTTCAACTAGTTGAAGTCCCGTGATATTCACGGGATAATTTTACTAAAAAACTATCAATTTTACGATATTGATTTAAAATACTAAATATATTTATATAATTTCATAATAAATTATGCAATAGACATATTTTTTTATATTGTACTCCATATTTTAATTGAATATATTTTTAAATAATTTTTCATTATTTGTGGAGATCTTGTCCAAATTTAGATTGAAATTATTAAAAATATTGATTTTACTTTTTATTGATAATTTTTAAATAATATTTTCTTATTTTTTTAGACACTAATATGTATAAAATACTTTATTTTTTATAAAGATAATAATAATTACGATAGGTTATCTACGAAGCATATTATAATTTATCAAAATATTTTTTAAAGTTAATTTATAAAAATTATATATTCGGGTTCTTATCTTTTACTCTATAATAATAAGAATGTTTGTAAATATCAAAAATACAATATAAAGATTAGTATAGAAGAGAACATTATCTTTGATTTAAAAGATAAAATATAGAGAAAATTACCTATCTATTATTTTGCAAAATTCAATTCATCCATAAAGTTGTTTTCCATACAGATTTACATAATGGAGAAATAAAATATAAAGGAAATTAATGTATATGAAAATTTACAAAATTCAATGTATTAATCAACCTATCATCCATATTAAATTACAAAAATACACAGAGATTAAAAAAAAATTAAATGTAAGGTGGGGCTATATAAAAAAATATTCTATATTTACATAAATAAAATAAAAAGGAACTTAAGAAAAATGTAATGTAAATTTTTATCAAAATTTAATTTAAGCAAGTATTCATCAAGATTTGTAAATTTATATTTTTGTATCAAACTTTGATTTTAAAAAAATCTTTAATATAAATTCATAAAAAGATAAAGAAAATCTAATTTTATTAATTTAAATTAAAATTCGAATTTTTTTTGACATTTACAAAATAATCTTAGTCATCAACATAAAATTATATCATTTTATATTAAAAATATATCAACATAATAAAATTTATTATTTAAAATTATATCATTATATAGATATAAATTTTATACTTGGAGCTCAAGCCTTGTTAAAAGATAAAAAAATATTAAGACCCTAAATCTCGTTAAGAGATAAATATATTAAATTAATATGGAAAATATCATCTCATAAGAATTTATGTATATAAAAATTATATAAATATGTTATCTATTGTAGTAAACTAATACATAATCCATAGATAGAAAATTATAGACATAAAAATTTATATAAGCATGTTATATATATATATACTGCAAGAATACTATAAGTTGTTGCAAAATTTATTAAAATATAATTTCAAATTAATTTATTCAAAAATGCCACGTGGCGCAAATTTTACAATAGACTGGGGGTTCTGCTTTATAATGTACTAGTTATACCCGTCGTGCCCTGCACGACTATGGTTCGGTATTTTATAGATATTAAATAAATATATAATATAAAAATTAATATAAGTAATTTATTCCTTGTACAGTGTACAAATTTTTTATTTTTTGAAATCAAATAAAACAAATTAAATATAAATTATTAAGTTTAATGCTAAGAATAAAAAAGATTATTAAGGTAAAATAATGTACATTTCTCATTTTCCTTGATGATATTTCATAGATATTTAATTTTAAACAAAAGATAACATATGAATAAAGAAGTATTTATATATTAGAATATAGAAGAGATAAGATTTACATAAAATAATAATTAAACTAATAAATAAGATATAATTGAAAGATGAAGATAAAAATAATTTTAAAAAATAATTTGTTTTCAATTAAGGTGGGGCCAAACACATTTTTTGGCTCGTTATAGTAAAGATTAGATAAGATTAAATATTATATTTTTTATTACTTTCTATGTACCTTAATTTAGAGAGTATCAAGTATTTCAATATATTTATTAAATATTATATTACCTATTTTTAAACTTTATAAGTATTTATCATTAATTTCTTATTATAAAAGGAAATATATGTATATCTATAAATAAATTCTTGAAAAGATATCATGCTAAAAGATAAAAGATATTTATACTTATTTAAAATATCTCAAATTTGTTATCTTTAATTTTAAAAATTTGTATAAGGAAGTTTTCAAAAGATATTTTTATACTAAATAGTTACTTGTTTGATGTTAAATATAGATTTAAATAGTTAAAGAAGAATTTAATAGTAAAAAGTTAAAATATTAGGAATAAAAATTAATTTCTTACATAAGAGGTGGAGCTAGAATCGTTCTGGTGGCTCGAAAAGGTACAACTTTAATATATAGTTATAGATATTGAAAGTCTATTTTTTACCAAAATTTTATTTAAGGTAAATCTTTTACATAAATAGATAAAAAGAAAAAGATAAAATAATTTTCTTTAATTTTAAATAAAATTCGAATTTAATTTTTATTCATATAAATAGATAGAAATTTAATTGGAAAAACTAAATTAATATATCTATCTTAATATTAAAATTCGAATTTAATTTTTATTCATATAAATAGATAGAAATTTAATTGGAAAAACTAAATTACTATATCTATCTTAATATATAATATCTAATGTTCTATAATTTATTTTAATTTTAGATAAAATCTTTTAGGTCTATCCTAATTCCTAATATATAATAGATAACATTTTTATTTTAGATAGAATCTTTTATAGATTAATTTATCATATATCTATATTATCCTAAAATAATATCAGCATATATAAATTTCCAAAATAAAAAATCCTATGTGGCGAAATCCTAGGTGGCTTAATGTGGGAACGACACGTAGGAAAATCCTAGGTGGCGCAACGTGGTGGCCTTACATAAATAGATAAAAAGAAAAAGATAAAATAATTTTCTTTAATTTTAAATAAAATTCGAATTTAATTTTTATTCATATAAATAGATAGAAATTTAATTGGAAAAACTAAATTAATGTATCTATCTTAATATTAAAATTCGAATTTAATTTTTATTCATATAAATAGATAGAAATTTAATTGAAAAAACTAAATTACTATATCTATCTTAATATATAATATCTAATGTTCTATAATTTATTTTAATTTTAGATAAAATCTTTTAGGTCTATCCTAATTCCTAATATATAATAGATAACATTTTTATTTTAGATAGAATCTTTTATAGATTAATTTATCATATATCTATATTATCCTAAAATAATATCACCATATATAAATTTCCAAAATAAAAAATCCTATGTGGCGAAATCCTAGGTGGCTTAACGTGGGAACGACACGTAGGAAAATCCTAGGTGGCGCAACGTGGTGGCCTTATTCCTTGCATCTTTTATATATATACATAGATTAGGGTAGATGAGGTCAATTCAATATGTTAACGATGATTCGCCTATGTGAGATCTTAAATATTTTTTTTTTTTGGTTGAAAGTGAGATCTTAAATATTAAGGATACACAGTGGTTGCTTGACGTTAATAAAGACTGTCGGACATTATAACATCTAATTCTCCACTGATCATTGTCTCGCAACATTTCCAAACAGAAAGCAGGACTGCTCTTAATAACCGCAATGAATGCTCACAAAACAAAGTTACATTGGAACAAAAGAAGACATTGAGAGTGAAATTTGAAAGCTATATTCTACTGGTTCTTGATTTCTACCCCCATAGCCTAGCTTGTGGGAAAAATGCTGATCAACTTCTCTGCCTGATCCGGGAAGAAAGTAATGAAAAGAAATGCACCTGAATCATCCATGATTAAAGAAACACAACAGCAATTAACATATAAAGCATGATATGCAGGGAAAAAAAAAAGTGGAAGCAACAGATAAGGACATGTAAAATAACTTACAGACGAGAACGGTTCCAAGCACAGCGGATATCTTTCCTTGAACTGTGATCAGACCAGCTTTACCAGCATTTTGTAACTCAGTCGAGCCCACAGAGTTGAAAGTTCCTGGCAATATATAAGATTTTTCTTTGTTAGACATTCTATTATGCCTGCTGTATTAAGTGGATTGTATATTGTATGCATCAAGTTTTTGCCTTTTTGGATTGAAGTTTCTTTTACCTGATTTTACAGACTGTAGCCCAGATACTACGCATGCTAAGTTTTGAAATCCTGCTTCCTCTAACCTCCTGGCAGCTGCAGTTGACCTTCAAGACACGACAGATTCCTATGTGCTTGAGAATTATGAGCAAAATATTTACTACCAACATCATTAAAGAGAGTATCTAGGAAAAAACCAGGAGCATTCTCAGGAACATTTGATGGTTACCGATGCATTTAAATACAGTATGAATTTGTGATAATGCTGTAAAAAGGAATGTATTATAATGTTACATGTCATGTAAATATCTGCCTTCAGAGTAGATAAGTACTCAAAGTGTGCTGCTATACTAGGATGTTTGGTGCTGAACCTTCTGAGTGAAACTATGTCTACATCAGATGTTCTAAATATAGGTCCGTTTCCTAGCAAACTTTCCAGCAATTACATCAACCTCCAATAATCATATCTAAGCCAGTACGTACTTAATAAGCTGTTTTTGTTTTTCAAATTGCAGTTACTACATTGTCAGATGTTGGAGCATCATCATATAAACTAAACTCTATTAGCTCCACATCTGTGCTAATCGTTATTGTTATGGACTTGGGTATATTCTTCTATCCACAGAGGAAAAATTCAGCAGCTTACAGTCTACAAGTTGTGAAAACAAAGGGGAAAAAAAACTTCGGCTATCAAATAGGGTTCCTATGGTAACTAGTATAAAGCTATATATTGGCACACACTTCATAACTGTTGATGTAACAATAGGAATTCTTGTTCAGCTTGCACATAAGAGTTTTGATGGAGCAATTATCTCATTACTTGAAGAAAAAGGCAATTAACAAGCCTTCCACTGAGTCACTGGTGAAGCAAATGCTGCAGAACACAAACCTTAATCCTTCTTGGCAAACTATCAGCAATTTACTTTCTGGTGAAAACTGGCTCTTCACGGACTGTACAAACTCAGGATTTGGCTTGGTGAACGGCAATCCAAAGAACAAGCCCGCAAAATTGTTATGTACAGTCCTTTTTATTATTGTACCTGCACAATACAACTATCATTCAAATCAGAAGCCAAAATGCATCAATCTAGCAAACACTGCGATGGAGATGAGTAGCATTGACCCAAGAACACAAAACTTGACAATTTAGAGCAAGATCCTTAAGAGGGAAGGTTATTTTACCTAAGTCGTTGTCTTGGTTTTCAATGAACAAGGGTACATGGTAGCAAGATGAGATATGAGATCGTTTATATTGAGCATTGTCTCGCACATCTACGATGGAATAACCTTCAGCATCTACAAGTGTTTTGGCCTCCTCGGAATTAACAAAGTTTATTTCAGCTTTGATTTTGAATCTTCTTTGATGCAGTGATTTCCGGGAGATAGCCCGCACATGATGAGGCTCCAATACAAGCCAAGCAGTCTGAAAATTGCTGAGAACACAACCTCTTATACAATCTCTCACTTCCATGTTAGAAGTAAATTTAGAGCTTGCTCAATCAGAGATGAAGATCAAACAGAATAAGAATTAACTGATATTTAATTGTAAGAGGTGCATGAGCGAACTTATTTCCACAGACAAATCTGTTCAACTTTTAAAAAAAAAGTGTATATATGATATTCAAATCCCTAATCCCCCAACACATGAAAAAACAATAAAAAGAATCCTAAGAGCTACTCGCAGAGATAGTACAAATTTGAAGGGATCAAGGAGCTTAATGGTGGAGATAATTAATGTGAAGAATTGTCAAAGCTGAGTCTTAACCTAACTTATTGGGGTAGATTGTAGTTGGCTGTTTTGCAAGGTCTGAAGCTGGTAAAATGATTGGCAAAACCATAACAATTACGGCTACTTGAATCTCCATTGAGAAATTGCTAGTTTGCGACTAGAAAATTAGAATTGTTTCCCGTAATCTCACCTTCTAAACGAAGCTTAAAAAGGAGATTCTTATCAACTTCGTATCAGCAAACAAACAACATAATTGAAAAGTAAAATTGGAGAATGCGGGTGAACTGGAACACTTGGCCAAATGCAACTTAATCGGAAGGAATACCACGAAGAAGAAGAAAGAGTGGCTTGTCTTTCCGTTACCTGCGCGATGAGAGCGATAGTGCAGCACAGCAACTAATTCCCGCCATGGAATTGCAATGGAAAAGCTCTCTCTCTATTCTCTCTCCTATCCGGCTCTAAATGGTGTCGCCTGGGCCCGATGATATTTAGAACAAGCAATAACCTACCGCCACGTGGCTGTATAATTGGATAATTTCACCTACTGATCTTGTTCTAGGCAGAGCATTTTGGTTTGTATCATAATTCATATATAATGAAATTAGTTTCTACCAAAAAAATATATAATGAACTTAATTGATAATTTGATTATTTGTTTTGTCATTATTTACTTTATTAAAGGAAGATTAAACCATATTTTGATCAACATGAAAGTAATTAAGTAATTGATTAATAACATATTCCAACAATGTTAAGCAAACGATCGGTACATATGTTATCCACCTAAAAATCCGCCGCAATGTCTTACACTCTTACTCTTACTTCTAGACCATGTACCTGAAAATTTCCGAGGAGGCTTCCTTTGAGAAATTTTTAGAGAAAATAAAGTCATTTGAGGTTCTTAAGATTTTAAAAATAAGGTCCTTCACATACAAATTCAATAAGAAAATAATAGTTGTGAATATTTGTTGCGTATGAGTTTCCTGAGTTTGGTTCAAATGAAACCATCTCTTAACATGAAACGGAAAGAACATTTAGGGTCTTTGGATGAGATGGATGGAGGGCTCGTATTACTCCTGATTTTCTTTTTACAAAATACAAAAAATCAGCCTGGTGGCATATTTGTAAATAAAACTAACTATGTACCCCTAACTTAAAAATATCAAAAAAAGTTGTAGATACACTCAATTTCCCATGAGCCCCCACGACTCCCAACAAAACCAAATGCGACGATGGCCTCACGAGAATCTCGTTCCTCTCACAAAATTCGATCGATCTCGTTTCGAATCTCCACTGTCTATTGCATTCATTGGAATTTTCGTTTCGAGATGGCTCCAAAAAGAAAACCAGAAGGTAATTCATAAACCCTAATTTTCGATTTCATGAGTATTGTTTGTGAGAGTTTGCTAATCGATGTTTGATCTTGTTTGTATTTGTCGATAAACCCTAATGCGTTCTTTGCTGATTTTTTCTTGTCAATTGGTATTGTGTTGAAGGCTACTTGGGTTTTGCAAGCTGGGTTGACTCTTTACATTGATATGTTTGGTTTGAAAGGGTGTAGCAAGGTCTCTGTGTGGCCTGGTCATGTGCTTGTTGATGTCAAGTGTGATCTTCAGGAAGATAGCTTAAGAGGAATTGCATTGATGATTTTTTTGTTTGTTGTTCATGCAATTTGTGTTCTTGTTGTTGCTTTTGGGGTTTTATTGTTGATGTCATGGAATTCGAGGTTGAGATTTGGGGTTGGGGATGTTGGAGGACCTTTACTAACACAGATTGATTCAGAAAGTTTGTTAATGACTGATATTTGTGATTTTCAGATGGAATGAAGAGTTTTGTATGAGATTCATAGATATTACTGGTGTTTTGATGTTAAATTCATAGATGTTCTGATATTACTGGAAGTGCATTATTTACTTAATTTGTATGAACTGTTTGCATGTTAATTCTGGATTTTTGTTGATTATTACAAAAAGTGCATTCTTAGATATATAAAGTGCATTAGGAAGGTGGAAAAAGTGCATTCTTAGATATATAAAGTGCATTAGGAAGGTGGAAAAAGTGCAAATTATTAAATATATAGTAAAAGTGCTTTTCCATAGTAGTTAAAGTGCAATATTAATAGATAAAAGTGCATTCTAAACTTTTTCAAGTGCATCCAAACTAGAAGTAGTGTATTGTACACTAACAAAAGTGCATTCCTAAATGCATATAATGCATTCTCAATAGATATAAATGTGCATTCCAATTAAAGTGCATTATGAAGTTAAAAAAGTGTACTCAAGACTATCAAAAGTGCATTCCTAACAAATAGAAAGGTGCATTCCAAAACTGTTTAATTGCATTCATATTCTTTTTTTTCCTATGATTTTAAAAACAAGTACAAGCAAGAATACATTGCTCCCGAAACCAAAAACCAAAAAAAGTGCAGAAATGTGATCTCAACTAAGTATCCTAGTTTGGCAACTAGGACTGTACCAGATGTGTTTACAAAAGCTATGCAATCCTTGAATGATGTCCAAAAAGAGAGTGTTAAATCTATGGGATTTGGCCATCTACTCCACTTCGAGATAAAGGACATCCCCAGCAACCTTGTTGTGTGGTTGCTACAACATTTTGAAGTAGCTAGATGTGAGATACAATTTGATACAAAAGTGCATTGTATAGTATGAAAAGTGCATTCTTAATTATGAAAAGTGCATTGTAAAGTATGAAAAGTGCATTCTCATTTACAAGTATTTTTCCTTTATGTTAAGTTTAGAAAAGTGCATCCTTAAATGTGAAAAATGCATTTTTAAATGTAAAAAGTGCATTGAAGAATCTTAAAAAAATTGTTTTCAGACTATGTTGAGTTTTACTTCCTACATTGGATTACAATAAAAATCCATACTTAATGGATTTATGGTGCATGTTTAGAGGCATAATTTAAGAAAAGATTATTAGCTCAAATGGAAGAGCAATGTGCTTACGCACAGAGATGTGGGTTCGAATCCCATATAAGCTAATTTGATCATGACCTTCTTTGAAAAATAGTGGTTAATTAGTTATTTGTCATACAACGATAAAATATAATTTCTTTTTAGTACCTAGCTAGTTAGGTTGAGAATAAATGCGTTAAGAATTAATTTATGTAAGATATCATATTAGCCCATGTAGGAATCGAACCTACATTTTTGTGCACAAAGCACACCGCTCTACCATTTGAGCTAATATGCTACTTGTACTAAAACAAAAATTTGACCTTTATATGGTTTTAACTCGGATGGACACGTGGGTAAATAGTATATCATTTCCCCTTGAGATAGCTCAATGAAATATTCACCACTGTTTTTAAGTGATTCCTCATTCAGAACAGTAGTTGAAGAAGAGTTTAATGTCCCCACTACAACATAAAGGCAAATCAAAAGGTGTTAGTTGAAAATCAGTAAAAGTGCATTGCAAATATATTAAAGTGCATTACATACTAGGAAAAGTGCATTATAAAAGCTGCTAACTCAAATCACTGAAAAGTGCATTACAAAAGATATAAAAGTGGTATTAAGTAGAAAAAGTGCACTACTAAATATAAAAAGTGCATTATTACTTGTGAAAAGTGTAGTAAAAAGGTGTTAATTCAAGACATGATCATTTGGTCCATATCCACCTTGAAGTCCAATATCATAACCCTTACTACCAAAATCACAATGAAATTAACTATCATATTTTTGTATTATGAGGTTGATTATAAATTATAAACTATGTTCTCTATAACAAATGGAATTAGATATATGGTCGCATATATGTTCTCTAAATACAAATGAAAATTGCATTATTAAGTATGAAAAATGCGTTATTAAGTATGAAAAGTGCACTAGTAAGTATGAAAAGTGCATTATTATGTCCGAAAAGTGCATTTTATTTGCTAGTATTACTCCTTTATGATTAGTTCAAAGTAGCAACGAGAAGAAGAACGAGAAGATGAATTCATTGTTCCTATGAGTATTAATGACTCTCGTATATCTAATTTCAAACGAGAAAGAAAATTCTTCTTCTATTCACACCTATTGTCACATACTTAAAATTCCTCTTCTACTCACACTCTCTTAGATAGTTTAGAAACCCTAGAATTTCAAATAACCTAACGAAATCACCACTTTCTGCCATGATTTTCGTTCAAACAAGGTCGAATCAATGTTGATGGAATCACCGAATCCGAATTGCGATCACCAAAATACACCCCCAATACAATGTTGGATCAAACAAAATACACGCCAAAGCCGAATTGCGATCACCAAATCGCCCCAACAGAGCGAGAGAGAAGAGATGGAAGAGTACCAATTGATACGACGTGGCCTGCCGCCATAGATGCTACTTGGAGAAGACAATCGAGCGGTCGTCTATTCACCCCCAAGGGGCTTGAACAAAAAAGGATTAATTAATTAAAGAGGAAAAAGACATAATTTCCCCACCTTTAATAAAAGGAGAAAGAACATCAGCCCTTGGATCAAAGAGATCCAAGGGCCCTGAATGCTCCTTCCGTTTCATGTTAGGAGAGAGTTTTATGGGAACCAAACTCTGAGTTTCCTTTAATTTTGAGTTTATCCAAAGCCTTTCTTTCAAAAAGCCAAAAAAGAGGTGCATTAATATGCTTCTGTTTTTTTTGTGAGGGCACTGCCCATGAGAGTCGAACCAAAGACCTCTGAGTACTATCATTGAGGCTTAACTGTTTGACTAGATGCACGAAGGCTATATTAATATGCTTTTGTTGTCATGTCTATATCACAACACTTCTTATGAGGTGTCACTTGCTAACTGAAGAAATTTGTATCATTCGATATTCATATGCTTTGTATAATTGTATCAAGGTTTATGCACCATGAACCACACAAGTGTGGTGATCTGCTTCCTTGAAACAACTTTACTGAAATAGGCTTTTATTCATTGTTGAAACCCGATATAATACGCGCTATAAACGGGATTTTAATAAATACTAACTCTCGGGTCTCGTACAACCGAACAGTTTTCGTACGTGGATTATTCCTCCTCCCCACCCTTCAGTTGATTGTTTTTGTACTCTTTACAAATAAAGCTTTTGGACTTTATACCGTAAATAGCGCGATCTCACTCGGAGATCAGACACGTCGAGCTTCGGCAAACGAGATAGTTCTCTAGCCAGAGGGGTTTTTCGACCCTTTTAAATGTCTCATGACCAACCTATATATAGTATTGTCCAGCTACTTGCTTGGGTTGTTTTGCTCGATGTGGGACAACTTTAGAGGAAATCCTCCACACTAAGTAAGCTCTCGCAGCTTTTATGAGCAGTGCATGGAGGTCCTTGATTGGACCAAATCGAGTGTGTCATGCAGATTAATGAAATTGATTTGAAAAGGTGACCTACATGCCTTTACCGATTTTCTTATGGGATTAAAAACCCATTCTTTGCCTTAAAAGGCCATGCTTATGCTTATTGGGCCAAGCCCTTTAGACGATATCTCATTAGGAGCTTGTTTTGTTGGCTCTTTTGGGCCAAACCAATTTGCATTCTTTCTTTAGGAAAATGGTGGAGCCCATGTGCATGGAAACATGCAGCTCACCCACTCCCGTTTGCATGTACGTGCTTTTAGTGATGATGTCCAAAACGGTAAAATAAGAAGTGGGTCCGGAACACAAGAAATGAGCACACCCGATGCGGTTCCCAAGGAGGATTCTGGGGCCCACAACCGTACCCATCATTTAATTAAACAAAATTCCTACCCCCGCGAGGCCCTTTGAAACCTCGGACCACTCAGCGAGGTCTATAACCTCGTAACCGACTCTATTGACACACCCGCCCACCGGGACCACTCAGCTAACGCCGCTCCCCTAAGCCAATCACCGGCTGCCTCGCCTCCGGACCAATCAGAAGCCCTGATCTCGGGCGTCCCACATCGGACAATGATGAGAACTCGACTCCCCAATCCTCTATAAATAGAGGAGAACCTCGTAGAAAGAAGGGGTTGAAAAACATCTTGAACTCAAGAACTATCTTTCTCGTTGAAGATCGACGTGATTGAAACATCGTCAAAAGACCTCGCTATAGACAAGTGAAGTTCACAAAAAGAATTCAAGTCATACAGAGCCCTTGTCTGCATCAAGGACCTCGCTACACAATCTCGCAAGCCACCTTCGCCGCAAAATCAGCCCAGCCTCGCGCCAAGATCGGTCAAGCGACCCCGAGGTGGTAGAATCTCATAGTGATTAGGAGATCTCGGACATTGTTAGGTCGAGATCTCGAATATTCGTAGGAGGCCTAGGGTGTGAATCTCGTTTATTTGTAGGCCTCGTTGGCTTGTAACCTCGTTGTAAAGAAATAATAAATAAAGAGCAAGCGTTTGCACAATCGAATATAATAATCTCGTTTCTTGTCATTTAGTGAACGGTTTATTTCAGGTTTCATCACTGGTGCCGTTTGTGGGAACCTCTTCATCCTAAGCAGTTTCTCGATTTATGCAAACCTTGGCTTCGATCCCCTCAAAATGGCTTGCCCAAACAATTTCTTCCCTCAACACCCCGATAACATGCCCGAAACTGCGCAGTGGACGGGCGCGGGGCCTTCGGGCTGCCCGTTCGTGGTCCCCCGGGTTGGACGTACACCGCCCCGCAAAGCCCATTCCCATTCCAAGGATTCAAGCAGGGCGGCGCACCCCCGAACCCATACCCCTACCCGGGTTATGGGCAATACCAGCAGGGCTTCGCCCCTTCGTACGTCCCCGTTCCCCCCGGGTGAACCTCACTCCGAGTACGTACCTGCGTACGTCCCTGGGTATGTGCCGGAGCACGAGTCCTCCACTAACGGCTCGTCAACGGAGAGGCCTCCCCGAGATCTCATGCAGATCTCTTGGTCCCGATCGTGACGTTCGAGGCTGCAGGACCCGGAGTTGTCCGAAACAACGGGGAGAGCGGTGCACTACCCAAGGTCGCGATCACACAAGTCGCGACCACCACCCCAACCCCAAGTGGAGGCCAGGAGCACCTCTCCGTTCATAGACGAGATCCGGAACGCGCCAATGCCCAAGGGCTTCCTAAGGCCACAAATGGGGATTTATGACGGCTCGGCGGACCCGGAGGAGCATGTGAAGCACTTCGCGGTCCAGATGAACATAAACGCCTATAACGACGCCATATTCTGCCGAGTCTTCCCGACCACCCTGGAAAAGGCCGCGATGACATGGTTCTCCAGCGTTAAGATTGGGTCTGTGGCCTCGTTCGCCCAATTGTGTGAATCCTTCGTCACACATTTCAGCGGCTCTAGGAAGCGCAAGAAGAACATGCGGGATCTCCGCGGAATTGAACAGGGGGAGGGTGAGTCTTTGGGCGCCTTTTTCCCGAGGTTCACGACCGCGATGGCAGAAATCGCGCATGTTGACGAGTCGTCGGTACGCGACACCCTCATGGGCAACCTAAGCATCGGGGCTTTCAAGAATTTCATTTTCTTGAAGAACCCAGCAACATACGACAGCTTGTGAGCCCGGATCACGACCCAAGTGTACGCCGAGGATGCCGCCAACCAGAGCTCGCGACCGAGGACCGATAAGGAAATTGTCGTCGAGGCTAAGGGGAAGGCAAAAGTGGCCGCGCAGGCCGCGAGGGATGCGTATGTGACGTAAGCCCATAACCCCGCCAACTACAACAACAATAACAACAACAACAGAAACAACAATAATAACCGGAACAACAACGACAACGACAACACCCCTCGCTTCCCGCTTGGGGTTGGAGAACCTCATGTTTAAATCTACCCCTCGCTTCCCGCTTGGGGTTGGAGAACCTCGTGTTTAAGTCCACCCCTCTCTTCCCGCTTGGGGTTGGAGAATCTCGTGTTTAAGTCCACCCCTCGCTTCCCGCTTGGTGTTGGAGAACCTCGTGTTTAAATCCACCCCTCGCTTCCCGCTTGGGGTTGGAGAACCTCGTGTTTAATTCCACCCCTCGCTTCCCGCTTGGGGTTGGAGAACCTCGTGTTCAAAATCCACCCCTCGCTTCCCGCTTGGGGTTGGAGAATCTCGTGTTTAAAGCCCACCCCTCGCTTCCCGCTTGGGGTTGGAGAACCTCGTGTTTAAATCCACCCCTCGCTTCCTGCTTGGGGTTGGAGAACCTCGTGTTTAATTCCACCCCTCGCTTCCCGCTTGGGGTTGGAGAACCTCGTGTTCAAAATCCACCCCTCGCTTCCCGCTTGGGGTTGGAGAATCTCGTGTTTAAAGCCCACCCCTCGCTTCCCGCTTGGGGTTGGAGAATCTCGAGTTTAAGTTCCACCCCTCGCTTCCCGCTTGGGGTTGGAAAAAAAACCATGCGAGGTCTGAGCGAGGCTCATGACCTTGACATAATAATCATCATGCAAGGTCCGAGCGAGGCTCGTGACCTTGGAATACAAAAAATCATGCAAGGTCCGAGCAAGGCTCATGATCTCGGCATGGAAACAAAACACCCGAAGTGGCCCGAGGATGCCACATGTTGTGACACTCGGACCATGGGGTTGGATCGATATGTATACAAGTAAATTAAAAACAAAAGACCAAAACACACCCATGAGGTAAAGATAAAGAAAAATCGCATAAGATAAGGCCACAAGGGCCGAGGTGTTTTAATTACAGACCCCGCAGGGCCACCAACAAAAAAAACAAACATCAAAAAACCAGAAACACCCTTCACTCCTTCGAGGCCTCGGCAGCAGCATCTTTCGGAGCATCAGTAGCAGGGCCCGTAGGAGCGTCGAGGACAGGCAGAGCAGAAGCAACGACAGGTTGGGAGCTCGGCACGTCGACGGGTTGAGAGCCCGTGGCAACAGGGTCCAGACTTCCCTGGCCGGGGTCCTCCGCGAAGGGCGCCTCGGAGACCACTGTCCCATCCTCTTTAAGGAAGAATTCGCATTCTTCCTCGGGCTCCTCCCCAGCTTCTTCCCCCATGGTCTCCGTGTAGCTGGGGTTGAAGAAGGAAATGCGGGGGTCAATATGCCCATACTTGGAAACCGCCTGCTTGACCCCCATACGGACGGCCTGGCGGAACATTTTCTGCATGCTCCCCAACAGCTCCTCCTTATATTCTGCCGACTCCACATATTTGGGCCCCGCGGCCACCACCTCCTTATTAAGTTCGTTAACCCGCTGTCGGAGGTTGGTGATCTCATCCTCTATCTTCAGAAGCTCCGCCTCCTTCTCCTTAAAAAAGTTATGCTCTGCGGAGAGTTTGCCCCGAAGCTCCTCGTTCTCTCCCTGTATGGCCTCGGCCACGGCCTTTGCCTTGGTCGCTTCCTCCTTCGCCCTCGCAGCCGCTTTCGCCTCGTCCCTCCCCGCCCTCGCCTCATCCTTCGCCGAGGCCTCCACGGCTTTAATCCGCTTCCCAGCCTCGACGAGCTCCTTCTCTTGCCTCGCGCACTCCTCAGCGCGAACTTTAAGTGCCGCCTCCATTTTTTCCATCCTCGTCTGGAGGAGGGTGAGGCGGCTGCGGTTGTAGTTCTCGAAGAAGGTGTGCTGAAAGTTCACAAAGTCGTTAAGAAAAAAGAAAGACACGAATCTCAAACAGAAGCGAGGTTCATAAAAGTGAAGTTTAACATGCCGAGTAGCAGGCGGCCTCATCGTTAAGGGCCTCCTCGGTGAGGTTGTTGGCCCACGAAACCTCCTCCTTCCACTCATCCCGACCCCACTTCACGGAGGCACCCCTAGCCGACCCGGGGCATTGGAACTTGGCGGGAGAAATATCGGCGGCATTGATAGCTTGCCCCTCAAAGTTAAAGGAAGGGATAATCTCCTTCCCCGATGAGCCTCGCTGGCCGTCCCCCCTATGCTTCTTTTTATCCCCATGGGGGGACTCGGTATTTTTTCTCTTGGACCCGGCTCCTTCGCCGGATCCTCGGGAGGCCTGGGATGACGGCTTCGCGACGTCTCCCTTAGGAGGGGCCCCCCCGTGGGTTTTCACCCCGAGCACCTTCAGAGGCGGGGGTGCGGGTTTCGACTGCGAGGTGGGTGGCTTCGCCAGCGCGGTTGGCTCCTTTATAACAACCCCCTGTTGGCTTCGGGGGTTCGGAGCGTTGGAGGAAGAAGTCACAGGTTTCTTGCCCTGCGACTTTGAGGTAAGAGAGTCAAATAGATCAACCACTGTCAAAGAAAAGCATGGAAGTAAGTTAGATAAGAAGCAAGAAACAAGTCAAGCTAGCGAGGTTTTCAACCTCGCGGCCTAAAGACAAGACGTTAAACAAAACAAGCTAGTGAGGTCCCTAACCTCGCTACCTAACAACAAAGGGCAAATAACAAAAACAAACAAGAGAAAAATTAAGTACCCTCTTTACCCTCGCGAGAGGGAAGGGTGAGACTCAGGCCGGCCCGCTCAAGCCGGTCCTGCGCTAAATACTCCTAGAACTCTGCCTGGCGCTCCGAAGCATATCGGGCCTTGAGTTCCTTAAGCTCGGTAACGTTATGTGTGCCCCTGGGCCGGACGAAGTTGTCCGGCGCCGTGGGAAAGTTGAGATATCTCCCGTTGAGGTCTCGAACCAGGAACCACTTCTTCTTCCACGGCCCGACGTTCGAAGGGGCCGTGGTGAGTTTAATGCCTGGCAAGCTAAGATTGATGAGGCAAGACTCGTGCTCCCTCCTCGCAAGAAATAAGCTCGACATGATGTCGAGACTCGGCCCATCCCCAAGCTCGCGGCTGCGAACTATGTAGGCACACAGCAGCCTCTACGCATTGGGAAACAGCTGTGCAGGGCAGACGCGCATGGCCCACAAGAAGTCAACGATGTGTTGGGCCAGGGGTAGCCTGAAACCTGCCTGAAGACTGAACAGATGCACAACCACGTATCTTTCGTAGTGTGCCAAGGAGCAGCCCTTCCCTTCGGGAAGCGCTAGCTCGACTCCCTCGGGCCAAGCAAAGTCTTTGGCGGCGTCCGCGAGGTCTTTTAGCTTCAAGGTCGTGGGCTCCCCCTCGGATAGGAAGGCCTCATTCGAGTCAGAAGACATAGGGATCCGCTCCTCAAGGACGGGCGGAACACTGGACACAGCATCGGTGACGTACTCTGCAAAAAAGCTCGCGGGCTCGTTGGAGTCAGACGATCTCACAATAACCTCGACAACTTCCTCATCAGAAATCGACGACGACGCCATCTCGACACCAGAGGATGCGCGAAGTCGGGAGAAGCGCGAGTTAATGGAAACAACGGAGTCGCTGGAAGAAGGGTCGCTGAAAACCAACGAGGGTGACCTCGGATTCTAGGAGTCGCTAGTCTCTACACTCCCTACGGATTCGGAAACCTCCTCGTAGAATCTCTCTTGAGCTTTGAACACGAAGCCTGGCGGCGGGCTCTTAACCTCTTCGTAGGATCTCTTCTGAGCTTTGGACGCGAAGCCTGGCGGGGGATCCAAAGAAGCTTCCCTAGGCATGAAAGAGCGATGTCCAGGCCACGAAAGGCGAACACTTGGAAAAGAAAAAAGAAAAAGGGGGTTGAGACATCGAGCAAAGTAACCAAAGAAAGAGAACGCGAGGTTATAAGGGAAGAAGGCCACGTGGCACCCTAGGGATACTCTGACAAGATAGGACGACAATGGAGATGTTGAAGCGCCAAAAGGAGGAGAGAGAAGGTGAAATGGAAGCCAGCGGTGGAAAGCAGCGGCGGAAACCCAAATGTCCCGTCAGTCAACCATCATGACGTTTGGGTTTCCGAGGATATCAAAATTCAAAACCACCATGAGAGAACGCAGAGACCCAGCCGTCGATTAGTGGGCGAAGGGTTCAAGGGCATGGCGGTCGCCACCCTCACTCCACCGTCCCGCCGCCATGATGCTGGCGCAAAACACCGAGAAACAACCATCGCCCGCTAGGGCACAAAGCAAAGCAAGAGAGAACGCAAAGAAAAGATGGCGAGGGCACCGCACAGAAGCGCACGCCACCCACACCATCACCGTTTGGCCGTCGTGACGCCGGCGCGAAACACCGGGCAGCAAACCCTCGCCCACCTAGGGCATGAAACGGGTGAAGAACAAGAAAAGAAGAAATTAAAGGGCGTCGTGAAAGCGTAAGCGCCGCCCTCACCCCTTATGTTCCGCCACCGTGACGCCGGCACGAAACACCAGGGAACATCCGCCTCCCGTCGAGAGCAGAAAGCGGCGAGAAGGGAGAAAAGAGTACCGAAAACACAAGAGAAGGGGTCGAGCACTTACTTGCTTAGAATCGGAGTGGAAAAGGCGGTGGTGCAACTGGAAGATGGCGGAGGGTCGTCGGTAACCGTCGCAAGAAACTGCTCACCGGGAACTGAGAAGACGAAGAAAGAGGGAGAGCGAAAATGTTGGGAAGAAGATGAAGAGGAAGCGTGTGAGAGACGCCCTTATAAAAGCAGGTTGGGCCTCTCCTCGCTCCCGAAAGGCTCGGTGGGCCTACCTCACCTGGGCGGCCCATTAAGCAAAATACAAAGAACAAGCCCATGAAGCATCACCCGTACAAGCAAGAGAAAAGCCTAAGTATAGGGCCTCGCGAGTAGAACACCGCGCAACATGTTCACTCAACCTCCAAGACCCACCTCGCAAATCCTGAAAAGCTTATGACCTGCGGTCCTCGGGACGAGGCCCCCAGGCCATGGGGTTGTGATGATGTCCAGAACGGTAAAATAAGAAGTGGGCCCGGAACACAAGAAATGAGCACACCCGACGCGGTTCCCAAGGAGGATTCTGGGCCCACAACCGTACCCATCATTTAATTAAACAAAATTCCTACCCCCGCGAGGCCCTCCGAAACCTCGGACCACTCAGCGAGGTCTATAACCTCGTAACCGACTCTACTGACACACCCGCCCACCAGGACCACTCAGCTAACGCCGCTCCCCCAAGCCAATCACCGGCTGCCTCGCCTCCGGACCAATCAGAAGCCCTGATCTCGGGCGTCCCACATCGGAAAATGATGAGAACTTGACTCCCCAATCCTCTATAAATAGAGGAGAACCTCGTAGAAAGAAGGGGTCGAAAAACATCTTGAACTCAAGAACTATCTTGCTCGTTGAAGATCGACGTGATTGAAACATCGTCAAAAGACCTCGCTATAGACAAGTGAAGTTCACAAAAAGACTTCAAGTCATACAGAGCCCTTGTCTGCATCAAGGACCTCGCTACACAATCTCGCAAGCCACCTTCGCCGCACAATCAGCCCAGCCTCGCGCCAAAATCGGTCAAGTGACCCCGAGGTGGTAGAATCTCATAGTGATTAGGAGATCTCGGACATTGTTAGGTCGAGATCTCGAATATTCGTAGGAGGCCTAGGGTGTGAATCTCGTTTATTTGTAGGCCTCGTTGGCTTGTAACCTCGTTGTAAAGAAATAATAAATAAAGAGCAAGCGTTTGCACAATCGAATATAATAATCTCGTTTCTTGTCATTTAGCAAATGGTTTATTTCGGGTTTCATCATTTAGATCATTCATGGGCAGGTTTCATGCATATACGTACATGATTAATTAGCGATCTACGCTCTTCTTGTACTTAATATATAGAAGCATTCAACCTACACGCGCCCTTACTTATCGGGCTTAACTTAATCCTTATAATATGCTCTTGATTATTTAGCGATTATTTCGCGCACCATCACAACCCCTTGGCTCGGTGTTCTCGTTATACGAGGGCAACGAGACAACAAACAGGTGCGCATGCCTAGCATTAGATGCTTGCGCTTTATCGGTTATAGCCATGCAACGCGATCTAAACCCTGTGTCGAGTAGAGAGCGCGCACTTTGCAATGGGAGTTAGGGCTTCGCCCCCTAAAGTCGAGATTAGGCACCAACCTCGAGCCTCGCTCGGGTTGCACACATTTTAGAGAGTTAGGACCTCGTCCTTTAGAGGGTTAGGACATCGTCCTTTAGAGAGTTAGGACCTCGTCCTTTTGAGAGTTTGCGAACCTCGTTCGCTTATAGAGTTAGGAACTCGTCCTTTTGAGAGTTAGTGAACCTCGTTCGCTTATAGAGTTAGGACCTCGTCCTTTGAGAGTTAGCGAACCTCGTTCGCTTAGAGAGTTAGGACCTCGTCCTTTGAGAGTTAGCGAACTTCGTTCGCTTATAGAGTTAGGACCTCGTCTTTTGAGAGTTAGCGAACTTCGTTCGCCTAGAGAGTTAGGACCTCGTCCTTTGAGAGTTAGCGAACTTCGTTCGCTTAGAGAGTTAGGACCTCGTCCTTTAGATTGTCAGGACCTCGTCCTTTAGATTGTCAGGACCTCATCCTCTTAGATTGTCAGGACCTCGTCCTTTTGATTGTCAGGACCTCGTCCTTTTAGATTGTCAAGACCTCGTCCTTTTGGATTGTCAAGACCTCGTCCTTTTAGATAGTTTCCAACCCCAAGCGGGAAGCGAGGGGTGGATTAGCGCACTTAGAACCGAGAGTTTTCAACCCTAAGCGGGAAGGGAGGGGTGGATTAGCGCACTTAGAACCGAGAGTTTTCAACCCCAAGCGGGAAGTGAGGGGTGGATTAGCGCACTTAGAACCGAGAGTTTCCAACCCAAGCGGGAAGCGAGGGGTGGATTAGCGCACTTAGAACCGAGAGTTTCCAACCCCAAGCGGGAAGCGAGGGGTGGATTAGCGCACTTAGAACCGAGAGTGATGTGAACCCCGTTGAAGGATTCACGAATGGACCGATCTTGGACTCGTAAATGGTCTTCTCACGTGCGTAACCGATAGATTTGAGACGAATAAACGTCTAGACGAGGTTTGGGTGAGAATTGAAAGGATTAAGGAAGGTGGCTTCGTTTGACGGAAACCTGAAGAATATGGGATAAGATGAGAATTTGGGTGATGCCTTAGAGAAATCGTTCTGGAGCAATCTCAACAGAGTAACGGTATTATTCAATCAAGCTTAAGAAATAATGAGGGGGCGTGCCTCTTTTATAAGGAAGAGGGCACGCCAAACCCTAGACAAAACCCTAGCGGCGTGGGGAAGTGAAGGGAGGCGCAAGCATGCGGCCCAACCACTTAGCCCAAGCCCAAAACTCATAAAAATAGAAATGACATAAGTAGCAATGTTTCGGAAAGGAAATAGTACTGAAAATAGTAAGAAACATAAATGGTCACGGTGGCCTAGTCGCGAGTGTCGCGACAAGGTCGTGACAAGGCGTCGGCGCGCGAAGGCATGTCGCGACACGAGGCGCGTCATGACTTCGGTGTCGACGGGGCTGGTGCGCACTCGAACCTTGAGTGTCGAGGCCGAGGCGCACCAGAACCTCAAGTTCCCACGCCGGGGTGGCCCGACGTGGCATGGTGCTCGGCCTGCGTGGCTGGCACGACACCGAGAATGAGGTTCTCGGTGCCGCGGTATGTAGCGTCGGCTTGGAGTGCCGGCGCGCCTTCGATGAAGGAGACACACCGGGTGAAGGGTGCGCTGGTGGCTGCGCCGTGGCTTGCGAGGACGCGCGCGACGAGGGACGAAGTGGCTCGGACTATGGCACGGGTCCTGCCTCGAGTGATGGGTCCGTCGGAGCGCACGGACATGTCTTCCTCTTCTTGGCTCGCCATCAATGTGGGGCTCACATCACCCTCCCCCCTTGGGTGGGAAACGTTCCCGTTTCCTCGTCATGATACTCGGGATCTATATATGGAGAGAGATCCGAGACATTGAAGGAGGCGGAAACGTTGTACGTACCCGGGAGGTCGATGATGTAAGAGTTGTCGTTGATGCGCCGGAGGACCTTGAAAGGACCGTCCCCTCGTGGGTGTAGCTTCGTCTTTCGAGCAGTGGGAAAACGTTCCTTTCGAAGATGGACCCACACCAAATCTCCGGGCTCAAAGATCAAAGTGTGGCGTCCCTTGTTGCGTTGGGTCGCGTATTGATCCGAGCGTTTCAGCAGCTGGGCCTTGGTGCGCTCATGTAGGCATCGGATATGGTCGGCGCGGTTGGCCGCGTCGACATGCTCCTCGGGCTTGAAAGGCAAAGGCACCAAGTCCATCGGCGTGTGAGGATTACGCCCATAGACCACCTCGAAGGGGGTCATCTTCGTCGCAGAGTGGTAGGACCTGTTATAAGCAAACTCAACATGGCAAAGGTCCGATTGGTCACCTCAGTCTGACCATCGGTCTGGGGGTGATAAGCAGTAGAAAACAGGAGTCGTGTCCCTAACTTCCCCCAAAGCGTTCTCCAAAAATGGCTACAAAACTTGGTATCCCTATCACTAACGATAGTTCTAGGAATACCATGTAGCTTCACAACATGTTCAAAGAACAAATTAGCGATTTCCACCGCATTATTAGTCCCTTTACATGCAATGAAGTGGGCCATTTTGGAAAACCGGTCTACGACTACGAAAATGGAATCCTTTCCACGCCTTGACGTCGGCAGGCCCGTGATAAAATCCATGGAAAGATCCTCCCATGGGGCGTCCGGAATTGGAAGTGGCGTGTAAAGTCCATGTGGTTCGGACCGAGACTTGGCTGTATGACAAGGCACACAACTTTGACAGTACTTGTTAACATCTCGAGCCATGTGAGGCCAGAAGAAATGCTCACGAAGTGCCGCCAATGTTTTGGCTATGCCAAAGTGGCCTCGGCCATCATGAGCCTCTTGGAGCAACAAGTGTCTCACCGATGAGGCCGGAATGCAAAGCTTCCCAGCTCGGTAAAGATACCCATTGTCCAAGAAGAAGGACTCATGGATGCGAGAGTGCTCAAGATCTTTAATGATTGAGGAAAAATACGGATCTGAGGCATATAATTCCTTGATCATCGCGAATCCAAGCAACTTGGAATGAAGTTGAGTTAACAGAATGTACCTTCTTGAGAGAGCGTCGGCGACGACGTTCTCTTTTCCCTTTTTGTGCGCAATGACATAAGGAAATGTCTCCATGTACT
The DNA here is from genome assembly GCA_964016875.1 of Fallopia convolvulus. NCBI lineage: Eukaryota > Viridiplantae > Streptophyta > Magnoliopsida > Caryophyllales > Polygonaceae > Fallopia > Fallopia convolvulus. The sequence goes on from OZ024733.1 coordinate 25,430,139, forward strand.
CAACCCAACGAGCGTGGCGCCTATTGAGAGTCGTTTGACTCTTGAGATAAGCCAAGGCCGCGTGATCCATATGAATTACGAACTCGCTTGGCCATAGATAGTGCTGCCACGTCTTAAGGACCCTAATAAGAGCGTAAAGCTCTTTATCATAGGTCGGATAATTCAATGTAGCCCCTGCTAGCTTTTCGCTAAAGTAATCGATTGGCCTTTGTTCTTGAAGGAGTACGCCGCCAATACCATAGTCGGAAGCGTCACACTCGATCTCGAAGCGTTTGGAGAAGTCCGGCAATTACAGGACCGGGGCTCGGCACAAAGCATCTTTCAAGGCCTCGAAGGCGGCCTCGTGATGCGGCATCCACTTTATTGTGGCTGCCTTCTTGGTTAAAGAATGGAGTGGCCCGGCGATAGAACTAAAGTCCTTGATAAATCGCCTATAGAAACCAGCTAACCCCAAAAAACAACGAACCATCGTCAAGGTCGTTGGGGTTGGCCACTCACGGATGGCCCGAATTTTGTCAGAATCCACTCGTAGGCCATCCTTGGATACGACGAAACCAAGAAAATTCATCGTATCCGAGCAAAACACACACTTGTCCAAATTTACATACAAAGAGTGTTCGCGGAGGCAATCTAACACCTTCCTAAGGTGCCCCGCGTGAGAGTCCAAAGTTCTACTATAAACTAAAATGTCGTCAAAATACACGACGACGAAAAGTCCCAAAAATTTGCGCAAAACAAAGTTCATCAATCTCATAAAAGTAGAAGGAGCGTTAGTGAGGCCGAAAGGCATCACCAACCACTCATAAAGACCATGTTTGGTCTTAAAAGCCGTCTTCCACTCGTCCCCTTCTTGCATCCGAATCTGATGGTAGCCGCTCCTCAAATCAATCTTCGAAAACAGCACGACACCATGCAACTCGTCTAGCATGTCATCCAATCGGGGAATCGGGTGGCGGTATTTGATGGTGATTTGGTTGATGGCACGGCTGTCCACGCACATCCTCCAAGAACCATCCTTCTTCGGCACCAAGATAACCGGAACCGCACACGGGCTAAGGGACTCCCGAACATAACCCTTGTCCAAAAGAGATTGGACTTGGCGTTGTAGCTCTTGAGTTTCCTTAGGCGACGCCCTATATGCAGCCCGGTTCAGCAGTGAGGGACCGGGAATGAGATCTATGCGATGCTCGATCCCCCGAATAGGTGGTAACCCGTCGGGGAGCTCGGCAGGCATAATATCCGAGAACTCCTGTAGCAAGGCAGAAATAGAGGGAGGTAATACATGTGTCTTATAAATAGTAATATTCAATAAAGGACACAATAAGAAACAAGTAAAACTCCCCTCAATGTGCTTGACTACGTCGCGCCGTCGGCATAGGAACAACCGATCTTGCACCGAGCCGAGGAGTGGGGGCTCAGCGTCCTCGCTCGTCCTAGGCGCGCCATGGGCGCCATGATGTTGGCCAACAAGCCCCTGCCAGTGAGGAAGAGGGGCTCTAGGCGCGCCGCTGGAATGTGGCTGGATCGGACCAGCGCCGCTGGGCAACGCCGGTGGCGCGTTGTGGCACGCAGCCGAGGACACAGACGGCGTCCGAGGCTCTTCCTTCAACTTCTGTCGGCGTTTTTGGGTTGAATCTGCTTGAAATCCAGAATGTGGAGGGGGGAACCAGAAACGCCGCCAGAATTGGTCCCAAGGCCAGAAGCGCCGCTGGTGGTGTCATTCGGCGTAGGCACGGCCTTGGCTTTGTCTCGAGTGTTGGCTTGTTGCCTTTCGGCCTCATCCTGCAAAGCTTCACTCGGAGACATCGGTAAGATGGTCACGCGTTTACCATGGTAATTGAACATGTAAGTGTTCAACCGGCCATCGTAAATCACGTGACGGTCATACTGCCATGGACGACCAAGAAGGAGATGAGTGGCGTCCATGTCAGTGACATCAAATAAAACCGAATCGGAATATACACCAATAGAAAAAGAAAGGCTAACCTGTTTCGTGATCCAATGGTCACCATCATTCGAAATCCAAGCAAGTTTGTAGCGCTTTGGATGGTCCGTTTGAGGCAACTTGAAGTGGTCAACAACCTTCCTTGACAAGAAATTCCCGCAGCTTCCCGAATCGATTATTACACTTAGGGAGACGTTTTGAACCAAGCACCGAGTACGGAAAATATTTTCCCGTTGATCGGTGGGCACGGCCTGCCTCATGTTAAGCGCGCGACGCGTCACTAGCAACAGCTTATCAATGCCGGCGTCGATGTCCGATGGTGCGCAATATGCACCGTCTTCGATTGGCCCGGCGTTGTCTTCCTCCGACTCATCCTCATCAACGCTTTCGTACGCTGTGGTTTGAGCCGAGAATAGCACACGCTTCGTGTTAGGGCAATCCCGTTTCAAGTGCCCTCGGCCACCACATAAATAGCACTCGATGCCTCGAGTCCTTTGTGGGGGAGGGGCTACCTTGTCACGGTTTTGACCAACCGAAGTGCCTTTGGAGTCCATTCCGGGGGTACCTACCTTGGGTTTAGAATAAGAAGAAGGAACAAACGGTTTAGTACCCAAAGCGGAAGGACTAGGGTTAGAACCATACCTTTGAAATGGGGACGTCTTCGGCCTTTTGAATTGCGTGTGAAGCTCCATGGCCGTGTGTATCAAGCGTCCCAAATCCTTGATCGGCAAGACAACCAAGTGATCTTGGATCCATTGGTGGAGTCCCGCCACGAAACGAGACCGCAATGCCCTCGGTGAAGCGCTTATGCCGGCTTTGAAGAATAAATCTTCTAAGTAAGCAAAGAACTCCTCCGGAGTCCGGGATCCTTGACGGGCGTCTTGGATCAAAATCCGAACCTTTTCCTTGTAGTCGGGTGGGATAAATTTCCTCTTCATTATGAAAACAAGTTGATGCCACTCGGTTATGGGGGCTTTACCCTTTCGGGCCCGATCCGATTCGAATCGGTTCCACCACATACGAGCGGCACCCTTGAAATGAAGGGTCACCACCTCGACTTTTTCGTGCTCCTCGTAATGGCAATGCTTGAGCACGTGTTCGGTTCCCTGCAGCCAAGAAATAAATTCATCAGGGTTGTAATTTCCAAAAAAAACTTCAAATTTTACCTTAACGTCGCGGCGTGATACATGCGCCGGACGTTCATTATCGGCGCGCCGATGGGCACGCGGAGGCGGTGTGCATCGGCGTCGGGGACCTCGGCCAAAGCCTCGGTGTGGCCCGTCGCCATCGTCGCTGGGCTCGTCGTCTCCATCGCGCCGAGGGCGCCGCTGGTGCTTCCGGTCTCGGTCATTGCGACGTCGATCCCCATCGCGCCGAGGCCGATCGCGATTGTCACGACGCTCGTGCCGATCATACACCGCGCGGTTCTCGGGCAACTTGGGTCTCGGAATCCAATCCCGATCCCGATCTATCCATTCCTCCGAATCATGGACCGGAGGGTGGTCAAATTCCTCCTCGGAATCCTCCTCGTACTCCGTTATAGAGAACTCGGAATCCGAAATTGGAGTTGTTGAACTTTGATAACCTCGGTAATCATCGACATCGAAGTCATCGCGGTCTTTGTGGTGCTTTCTCCTAGGCGTCGAAGTGACCGCCTTTTTCTTTTTCTGGGCTTGTTGACGTCGCCACTCCTCGGAGTCATAGTCCTCATCGGAATGAACGTCAACAACCTCTTCTAAATTTTGAGCCTGATTAGTCGGGCGACTTTCCTTCATGGATTCCAACCTTTGGAATCCCATCAGGTTAGCCGCTTCAACCATCGGACCCTTAGCTTTTTCTTGCGCCGTAGCCCGCGGAACCGAGACGCCGTGTGGCGTTACGCTCGGCTGTGCGGGCTGCGTGTGAATCGTCACCGCAGGGGGCGCTTGTTGTTGTTCGAAAAACCGGTTGAGCATACGCTCCATAGTGGTGAAGCGTGCCTCAAGCGCCGCAAGGCCATCGGGTGGCACGGCACCGGGCAACGTCGCGTCGGGCGTCCCGAGGAGACCCGGTTGGAGCGCCGGCACGAGTGGTGGGTTGTTGTGTTGTTGGTTTGTGAGGCCTTGTTGGTTGGAATGTTCGTCACCTTCCATGCTACCGTCTCCTATTTCAACCATAGATATGAACAAGTAAAAAGTTCCAAAAAACAAGCAAGCAAAAGAAACGCCCGGATATTGTAAGACTCGCCACGCAAGTACCCTTAGTTTGCACGAAAAGTACTTGAAAGGAATGGGAGGCTAAAGATCTCGACGTTGCACAAGCACGGAACAACACAAAAGCACAAACAAGCAAGACAATCAAGCATGCAAGTAAGAAAAGAAGAAGAAGGCGTCGGCTTTGGTAAGCCTTGGCACGTAAGGAAAGAAGATAGAAAAGGAGAGGATCTCGGCCTAAGAGGGAAGGCGAGATTGTGTCTTAACAAAAAAGAAACAAAAAGATATGCAATCAATCAAAGATATGCAAATCAAATCAAGAGAAGATATTATTTGATTGGAGAGAGAGGGCCGAATATTTGTGAGATACTTGCCTTATTTTGGCTTGTGTATCTCACAATATCTTTTGGTTTTTTTTAATAACAACTAATGGATAAAGATTGCCTTATTTTGGCCTTGCTTTTCCAATTTTTTTTTTTGTATTTTCGGCAACTACGAGATCTTTGGAGATTTGATCTCCCAAGATTCTTGCTTTTACTAACCACCACGAGATCAGGCCAAATCGGACCAAATCTCGCAAAAATAGAAACAAAGAGAGACGTGCACAATTCAATCAATCCAAACAAACATGAAGAATGCAAGCAATGCTCGAATTCTTAAGATGATGAACCGATAACAAGTGCAAGTCGGCGAGGGATATGGCTAATTTTTTTTTTGTGAATTTTTCTGAATTTTTCGAAGCAAAAACGATGGTACTAGTGGGTGTTGGTAGAGATGGCGGAAGTTAAATGAAAACAATGGTGGTAAAGAAAAATTTTCGTGCTAAAAACGAGTAAATGAGTGAGAAAGACTTACGCAATCCGAGGCTCTGATGCCAGTTGATGTGAACCCCGTTGAAGGATTCACGAATGGACCGATCTTGGACTCGTAAATGGTCTTCTCACGTGCGTAACCGATAGATTTGAGACGAATAAACGTCTAGACGAGGTTTGGGTGAGAATTGAAAGGATTTAAGAAGGTGGCTTCGTTTGACGGAAACCTGAAGAATATGGGATGAGATGAGAATTTGGTTGACGCCTTAGAGAAATCGTTCTGGAGCAATCTCAACAGAGTAACGGTATTATTCAATCAAGCGTACGAAATAATGAGGGGGCGTGCCTCTTTTATAAGGAAGAGGGCACGCCAAACCCTAGACAAAACCCTAGCGGGGTGGGGAAGTGAAGGGAGGCGCAAACATGCGGCCCAACCACTTAGCCCAAGCCCAAAACTCATAAAAATAGAAATGACATAAGTAGCAATGTTTCGGAAAGGAAATAGTACTGAAAATAGTAAGAAACATAAATGGTCAGTGTCGCGACAAGGTCGTGACAAGGCGTCGGCGCGCCAAGGCGTGTCGCGACACGAGGCGCGGAATGAATTCGGCGTCGAAGGGGCTGGTGCGCACTCGAACCTCGAGTGTCGAGGCCGAGGCGCACCAGAACCTCAAGTTCCCACGCCGGGGTGGCCCGGCGTGGCATTGTGCTCGGCCTGCGTGGCTGGCACGGCACCGAGAATGAGGTTCTCGGTGCCGCGGTGCGTAACGTCGGACTGGAGTGCCGGCGCGCCTTCGATGAAGGAGACGCACCGGGTGAAGGGTGCGCTGGTGGCTGCGCCGTGGCTTGCGAGGACGCGCGCGACGAGGGACGAAGTGGCTCGGGCTATGGCACGGGTCCTGGCTCGAGTGATGGGTCCGTCGGAGCGCACGGACATGTCTTCCTCTTCTTGGCTCGCCGTCAATGTGGGGCTCACATCAGAGAGTTTCCAACCCCAAGCGGGAAGCGAGGGGTGGATTAGCGCACTTAGAACCGAGAGTTTCCAACCCCAAGCGGTTAGTGCACTTAGAACCGAGAGTTTCCAACCCCAAGCGGGAAGCGAGGGGTGAAATGATTATAACAGAGAATTTGTCAATTATGTACCATCACTCGTGATATTTGAAGGATCCACCCATCAACATCACGTTTTCTTCTTTCCGAAGGGGGAATAGAGTGGGCCAAGCCCGAGCGTTAACGAGGCCTTAAATTGCCCACCATTCCAAATTTTGTAAATGGCCCACGAACATTTAAAGCCAATGAATTTTTATGCAAATTAGGCATGCACATGCCATGGCCTATGCATTGCCATGCATCATGAGGTGCCATGGAATCTCAAATTGCCATGAAGCCTTAGGCCTAGGCAAGGAGATGTATATGCGAAATAAAGTGCCGAATCGGATTGGGCCTAAATTAAGATAGGCCCCTCGATCGAGCCATACGTGTTTAAATTGGGCCCTCTTCTAGTTGGTCCACCAACTCATATCCGACCCCATGTCATGGGCATGTCATGCAAGGAGATTATTGATCTCGCTGATTATATGCAAAGCATTTCAAATCAAGTATTTACTGCATGTAAATAGTTTAGATTTGCATATGGAGGTTTACCTCTTTTAGTGACCATCCAACGTGTTGAATTTTGGAGCGGAAGATATGGCCTATACCAAGCAATGTCGATCGGAGCGGAACGGAGCCAAGGAAGTAACCGCATGCCCAAACAACGCGTGAGTTGAAGCGGTTGTTGCCAACGCTGATGCCGGTCAGGCCACTAAGGACCATGTAGACACTGTGCGGTGTCGCCTTGCTAGATACCGTCGCACGAAAGATCCCGCATGCCTCCAAAGGAACAACCAACAAGATCACCGCTGGGGAGTGACATGGTAAAGTGGCCTCAACGGATCACGAATCACCGACGCCGAAGCACAGCTCGCCTATGGATCCCGAAGACCCCGAACGCCAGCCAGCTACTTGGTCGAACAAGAAGACCACTAGAATTGCCCGGACGACGATGACCGCGGACCCCAACGAACAACAAAGCCACCAACCATATATCATGACATCGCACTCCTGCCCTCGAGACGGACTCCCTACTAATTAACTTCCTCTTTTTTTCTTAGCTAACAAGCTGATTAGCCCTCAAATGACAGTCCTTAAACGACCTCACACATTGGCCTACAAAACGACCTCGCATTTTGGCCTATATAATGACCTCGCCTCCGCCATGAATCATCATGCAAACATGCTACTCATGAGGTTTATGCATATAAGAAAAACGCAAGGGAGGCAAGCATACCAGGAGTGAATCCCGAGGTGCGTAGCGCAGCGGAGGCTATGGCCATGGAGGAGCACGAAGCCCGCCATGAAGACCGCACAAAGTAGGCGTCGCCAACCCCGACGCAGAAGCCAGGCGAGGGACCTCGAGGCCTGCCCCAACTCCACGCGAGGTCACACCGACCCCGCCTTCTATCCATTTGCTTGCCTCGCACGCTGGCTTTGATTGGGTGCCCCCGCTAATTCACCTTTAACAATGATCTTTGCTAATTACCTTGAAAAGACCCCGCCAGCCATGGACGTCCATGCCTACAGCTTGCCTTGATTTTGAGGTTGACTATCTTTGCTAGCCCACGACCTCGCTTGTTGGCCTTGGATCGTGCCGCACCGGAATCACGTCGCACCCACCATAGAGAAAGGAGGATCGCGCCAACTTGCCTCGGAGTAGGCCGCGAAGACCCGCCTCGGCGTAGACCGCGGAGTGCCTTACACCATGACCTCGCCTGCCTAGCCAACCTCACTTGTTGGCCACGTCCTCACTTGCTTGGACCTCGACCCCGCTTGGACCTTGACCTCGCTTGCTTGCCCAACCTCGCCACACATGTTTGGCCAACCTCGCTACGAATGCCCACTAGCTAGCTAACACATTGCTCTCATGTGAAAGGGAGGAGGCCCACACACTTCGCTTGTTACCCGAGAGTAGGTCGGATAGGGAGAGTTGATTCCCACAGACGGCGCCAGTGTTGAAACCCGATATAATACGCGCTATAAACGGGATTTTAATAAATACTAACTCTCGGGTCTTGTACAACCGAACGGTTTTCGTACGTGGATTATTCCTCCTCCCCACCCTTCAACTGATTGTTTTTGTACTCTTTACAAATGAAGCTTTTGGACTTTATACCGTAAATAGCGCGATCTCACTCGGAGATCAAACACGTCGAGCTTCGGCAAGCGAGATAGTTCTCGAGCCAGAGGGGTTTTTCGACCCTTTTAAATGTCTCATGACCAACCTATATATAGTATTGTCCAGCTACTTGCTTGGGTTGTTTTGCTCGATGTGGGACAACTTTAGAGGAACTCCTGCACACTAAGTAAGCTCTCGCATCTTTTATGAGCATTGCACGGAGGTCCTTGATTGGACCAAATCGAGTGTGTCATGCAGATTAATGAGATTGATTTGAAAAGGTGACCTACATGCCTTTACCGATTTTCTTATGGGATTAAAAACCCATTCTTTGCCTTAAAAGGCCATGCTTATGCTTATTGGGCCAAGCCCTTTAGACGATATCTCATTAGGAGCTTGTTTTGTTGGCTCTTTTGGGCCAAACCAATTTGCATTCTTTCTTTAGGAAAATGGTGGAGCCCATGTGCATGGAAACATGCAGCTCACCCACCCCCGTTTGCATGTACGTGCTTTTAGATCATTCATGGGCATGTTTCATGCATATACGTACATGATTAATTAGCGATCTACGCTCTTCTTGTACTTAATATATAGAAGCATTCAACCTACACGCGCCCTTACTTATCGGGCTTAAATTAATCCTTATAATATGCTCTTGATTATTTAGCGATTATTTCGCGCACCATCATTCATGACCCCTTTCCTTAACCCTATAACCAAACTCATCTTGAGGCTCCAACTTAAATAGAAAGAGTGGTTGCTTCTCAAATACTAAAAAAGGATTCCATTAGGATTTACCTTGGGTGCAAAACATACCCTAACTTTTAAAACAGTGGTACGCATGAATTTATCAAAGGGGGTAGCACTAAAGTTCAAGTTTTTTCGCATAAGCCAGTGGCATTTTTATTAATAGTTTGAGATTCATTCGGAACCTTTAAATACATAGCACTATAAATAGGACCAATTGATATTTTCAACTACGAAAAACAAATTTATACATATTTCTAGAAACAACATGTAATAACCCAAATTTTTTTAACTTTATAGGTATAAATGGGGTTATTAGAATTTATAAAGATTTATCTTATTTAAATAGGTATAAATATTATAAATTAAAATATAAATTTTATACATCTCCTACAATTATATTTTCTTTTAATGAAACGAATAAAAATAGAAAATATCCGAAGTAAGAATAGGAGAAAAAAGAAGGCAAAATAGAAAGGGTGTTTATTAAATGTAAGCCCGTTGAGCAGGTGGAGTAGAACTAGTGAGCCAATACATTATCCTTACTCTTTCATCAATACTTTTATTTGTATATCAAAAAGATAAAAAAGTAGGGGATTTGAAAACATCCCAAGGAGTTTGTAGGAGGAAAGTGGGGATGACCTCCCCCTCAAACTCCCCTTTTGGATCTGCCACCGCTATTACCCTCTCATTTGGTCTTCCTATGAAGTCGTTTCACTTTATGTGTTTGATTCATATAAAAGTCGTGGAAATTTATTTTTGAAAAAGTTGTAATTTCTACAAATAATTAGAATTCCACTTATATTGTCAAGATAGGTAATCTACTTCTTGTATTCTAAAATAACAAAATCTCAATTTTCCATAATAATACAAAATACAAGTTTAAAACCAAACATGATTTTCTACTTTTTAGAAAATTTTGATTCTTAGAAGTAGAGATTGAATCAAATGAAAATGGGGCTTATCATGAAACTAAGAACGAATCTGGACCATCCGATTGAAACACTAGAAATGAATCTAGGTCATCCGATTAAAAAAATAAAAAATAAAAAAATTTAATTTTTTTTATTTTCTTACTTTATTTTGTTAAGTCTTTTTACGTATGTAGAATGATATAAATCGAGTATGAACATAAGGCCATAAAACGTGAACATGCAATACTAATATGTGAACGTACCTATATCATATGTGAACGTATACTAAATTTCCTGAAGTTAAAACGCGGCTATATGTGAACAACTCCTGTAATAATGTGAATATGTAGTGTTTAAAGAAGCAAATTAGAGCCTACGCTTAGATACCATGAAGATTTTGATAGCAAAAAATTTGAATAATGATTATTTTGTATTGATGAACAAGAATACATGACAATAGATATTAAAGATAACTCTATAGGATTTGATAAAGGTTTATTATTAAAATACTAGAGGTAATTGAGACATTTACCTAGAGAGAATAAAAGAATTTGTACATAATTTATTAAAATAAAATGTATGATATTATCCCTCAATAAGAACTTCCAATTCTAAGTAGCTAGGTTTGAATGGTTTCCAGTGGAAGTGAGTGGACTTCACTTTCATGGAAAAATGCATAGGAGATAAGGATTTTCAATTTTTTTAAAGGCAACTCCAAATACCTTTCCTTAAGTTAATAATGTTAATATTGTCCTCTACAAATTCAATTTTCCTTAGTCTAAGGTCTTTAGCTTGAATAAGGTCATTTCTAAGTATTATAACTTCACTCATGATGATAGAATTTGTTCCATGCTTATCTACACCAATATTGATAGATTTGCTAGATGATCTCTTATTCTAAAACCTGAAATTACTTTACCATTTCATTTATTTTAAATCCATCAAAATTGATTTTAAAATTACCATTATGTGATTTAATCTAATGAATGTTTCTTCTTTTTTTAGGTATGTGGTCAGAGATCCAAGGTATCCCCTAACCAATAAAGATTAAAGACTAATCCTTGTTCGGGTATTGCCAATGCCTATTGTGAGGACAATCTTTCCAAATCAATTTTTCCATACACGTTGTTATGGTAATTTGAACTTCAAACATCTTTGACAAACATTTAAGGGTCCTAATATCTCATTCCACTAGATCAATTGATTATTGGTAATGAATAGTTACTCCCTCCGTTTCGTAATTTAGCGGTTTTTAGAACTTTGCACATATATTAAGACAAGCTTAAAGTGGAATTGATGAGATTTTGTTTTTTTTGTGTACAAAATTAATATGGGATTAAATCATATAATATCACCCAATGAGTGACATTTTTTAGTATTTATAAGTATATTGGAACAAGAAATACATTAATTAAATGTTATTTTTGGCAAATTTTAGTATTAATTAATTAAAAAGAGACTTATATTTTGAAATTTTATTTGAAGCTTAAAAGCCCCTAAATTGTGAAACGGGTGTAGTATTTTTTAAGTAGGAGTAATAACATGGACTTGCTCAAGTAATAAATTAAAAATGTAAAATAAATATATGACAAAGATATGATAATTTTATGACCAGCTTAACTTTCCTTCTTAAAATTATAACTTATTTAAATTTAAATTTAAATTTTAAATTTTAAATTGTATAACAAGAAGTCAAGAACCCATATAATTATATCTCCTTATATATAAGACTACATTCCATTAATAAATACGGAGTATTGATATTGCAATTAATATTAAACCCGTTAGAATCCCGGGGAATCGTTTCAATTTTAGCAAGAAAAAATCACATTTACTCGTATAAATACCCTCTCATTCTTCCCCTCCAACCCTAAACCACTATCAATTACACTTGAGTACTAACCCTAAATTTCAAAGCATCATCAAATTTCATAGAAATGGCTAGAGCAGTTGCGATTTTCTTCATTGCCATGTTGTGTTTTGGTAAATAGTCACAATCTTATATGTTTATTTATACTCTATCGACTTAGTTCTACTTATTTTTCTAACTTTAAAATTATGGTCATTAAATTTTTTTTTATTTAATTAATATGTTGAAAAATGTTTGTATTGATTTGTATTTCTCTCTATCTATTAGCTCTAAATAATTGTTAGTAATAAATCAGTTATTACATTTAGTAAATTTTGGATTTTCAATAGTATATTTTATATTTTCAATAAACTTTTTAATATATGTGGAAAAAAATTAGAAGGACAATCAGAACTACACAGAAAGAGTATTTATTATCCTCTTACTAACAATCTTATTATTTAATTTAATTCATTGTTTTGTGTAGGTTTTTTTAGAATGGCAATCGGACAAGAAGAAAATCACGTTGTTGCCAAGAACATAACTTAGCATCCGGACCATGTCACGATGATAGCAAGTGTAATGACTATTGTTCATCTTCGTGTAGGGGTGGAGAGTGCAAACTTCGCAACCATAAGCATATATGTCATTGCTTTTGCTAGATATATACATAATTACTTAGCATATAGCTTAAGTACTTTTAATTTATGAATAACGCAATTTCTTCATGAAATTATATATCTCTAAAAGAATGTAATTTCAATATTGCATCAATTTAAATAAAGTTGTTATCACATAGTATAATTGATGCTTTTAAGGCCAGATTTGGTCAGACTCTCTCACTCTTATTTACATTTTTTTTTGTTAAAGACATTTTCCATATCCTAAAGTTCTAACCATTTGATTGAAGGCTTCTACATATATTTCTCTATTATGCTTATTGTTTCATTGTTTTTATGCATGCGTGCTATCGTAAACATCCTCACCCTCTTTTGCACCCTAATATGTATTTATCAAAGTAGTATGAGTTAATTTGTGAAGTACGTAACAACTTTTTATAGATATCACAATTCAATTTGAAACGGTTTTGGGACGTATTTCAATCGTGGCGTATTGAACTATTGATGCAACACAAATTTTTCTAGCTCAGTTGGTGTTATTATGCAACTCTCAATGATCATCGATCCATTAAACTAGCAAAATGTCTTTATCGAATATCATTCGATAAAAACAACCTTAATTTATAACTAGGTACATATCTAACGTTGATGAATATAGTATATATATGCTGTAGGATGAAGGCTACATTTCATAAACTCGATCGAATCATTACTTATCCAAGCTCAAATCCATAACCTAGGGGCTTTGAAAACATCCCAAGGAGTTTTTGTAGGAGGAAAGTGGGGGTGACCGCCTCCTCAAACTCCCTTTTTCGATCTGCCACCGCTATTACCCCCTCATTTGGTCTTCCTATGAAGTCGTTTCACTTTATGTGTTTGGTTCATATAAAAGTCGTGGAAATTTATTTTCGAAAAAGTTTTAATTTCTAAAAATAATTAGAATTCCACTTATATTTTTCCATACTAATACAAAATACAAGAAATTTAAAACCAAACATGATTTTCTACTTTTTAGAAAATTTTGATTCTTAGAAGTAGAGATTGAATCAAATGAAAATGGGGCTTATCATGAAACTAAGAACGAATCTGGACCATCCGATTGAAACACTAGAAATGAATCTAGGCCAAAAAAATAAATAAAAATTTAATTTTTTTTATTTTGTTACTTGATTTTTTTAAGTCTTTTTACGTATGTAGAATGATATAAATCGAGTATGAACATAAGGCCATAAAACGTGAGCATGCAATACTAATATGTGAACGTACCTATATTACATGTGAACGTATACTAAATTTTCTGAAGTTAAAATGCGGTTATATGTGAACAACCCCTGTAATAATGTGAACATGTGTATAAAATATGTGAACAAAATGTAAAATGTCAAACGTCGTGTTTTTGGCAAAAATAAGCGAAAAAATAAAAAATAAAAAATAAAATTTTATTTTATTTTTTTGTCAAATTTTTTTACGTCGTTTAACGCTTGTATTATGATTTAATCGAACATGAACATATGACCATAAAACAAAACAGTACTAATATGTGAACACACTTGTAATATATGTGAACATATTATAAAATCTCTAAACTGAAAAATGTGATAATATGTGAACATGTCTTATAATAGTGTGAACATATGCATAAAATATGTGAACGTAACGTAAAAAATCAAATTTCATGTTTTTGATTAAAACAAGCGAAACTAATAAAAAAAATTAAAAAATTTTTTAAAAAATTTTTATTTTTATTTGTCAAAATTACCATTTTGCCCCTATCTCTTCTAATCTTAGTCATCCATTTCTCAAATCCAATGGTCCTCATGTGTTTCTAGTTTTCATGATAAGAATCATTTCCATGTGAATCAACCTCCTTAGAAGTAACTAAGTTCCTAGAATATAATATCTCATGCTTAACCAAAAGAGGGGTAAAGTCTTGAAATTTCCATTGTCAGGCTTATTTTATAGCTATGAGACATCTCCCTTGTTAAAGTGGTTTTTTTTCTTGTCCTCCATTATTGCATGATATGGTGGTGATGGTCTTTCTTTTTCTCCTTTTTTTGATGCATTTTATTCTTTCGCGGGTTGAATCTTCCTTCTGTCATCTCGACTTTGTCATTTCCTTTCATTTTATCGATCACATATATGTCCTCTCTAGAAAATAAATGATCCTTTTCCTTACTCAAGCACTTGGGATTCTTGATTTACGTGAGTTTGTTTGTCATCGCCTTGCTCTAGCCGACCACTTCATGTTCTTTCGTTCTTCTTCGGGCACATGACTCCTCTGCTCCTTTGTAAAATTGCCTCACTTTTTTTTATTGTTTTTCATTCTTTCTTTATGTTAGTGTGCTCTTCGATATGGCGGACTTCCTTGATTCTCTAGTTTAAATGATGTATTTGGCATTATTTTTTGTCGTTTGTTTTTGCACACGAAATTTAAGCTTTGAGCACCGCGCTATCATATGGTGTGAAAATTTCACATCATATGATGTGTGAAAATTTGGTGTTTTAGACTCGATTCATGAACTGGGATAAAAAAACTCCTAATTAAATTTTCACGCCATCATATGACATAGTGCACATAGTTTAAGGGCGTGTTTCATTTTTCTCCCAAAAAATATTTTTTACATTCTCGAAATCCGTGCATCTCTATTTATTTTTTTACGTTTTTCAAGACACAAAAAAATTTGTGTGCAAAAAGTTTGAGCCTCTTTTTAGGAATTTTATTCTTTTTCATTTATTTTCTCCACAATTTTCCCTTATAATCTTTGATCTGATGTGACCCTTGATTAACTTGTCACATTACCAAGTCTTGAGCAATCCTTAACCTCCCCATTAACTCCAAGACTTAGCTTCCCTAGGAATCTTTTTATTTTTATTTTCCTTTTGTGAATGCAATCATTTTTTTTTGGAGTCTTATTAGTAAAGATTTCAAACCTTGGTTTCCAATATTGTAGCTTGGCCTGAATAATTCACAATTTTTTGGATGTTGCTATTAACGCGTTGACTACGATTATTATGAGTCAATGTCTTCACCAAACAAGAATTTTTAAGTGATCCTGATTCAATAATGGTGGTAAGATTGCCATTATAATCTCTCTAGACCAATAGAAACGTTGATGCATTGTGATACCATCAAGTCTTACAAGGGCAACTTCCAAGATTTTTAGGGGAAGATCCCCTAGTAAGATCCTTATGTCACTAAGAAAGTACTTGAGTGTATTGGTTTGAGTCTCATACCTTATGTACATGGCATGCGGTCATTTTTTGTTCTTTTGTTTTTATGGAAGAAACATTTTTCTTTTGCATTTACAATACACTTGAGTATTCTTACCCTCTTGTTTATAACTATGAACTCTAAGATATCTAAGGCCATCTCATTGTGATCTAAGTCTCATCACTCTTTGAGTTGTTCCCACACTACCAACAATAACAACAACTACCCAGGTGGATTCCAATACAAGCGGGATCTAGAGAGTCGAGATATACGTACCCTTGCCCTCAGTGGAAGTCACGAGAGTATGTTTGATAGGCCCAAGGCAAAGAAAAAGAAAAGCAACTCCTTCATTAACTGACTTAATGTTCGAGCAGTATAAAAAAGATCTAGCCTAGAGTAATTTAGAAAATTTAATTTTCCAATGACAACTCCATAGATTGTAGGATCTTGCAATAAATCACCTTTATTAGCAAGTAGTTTATAGTTCAGAGGTAGAGGGGTACATAAAAATGTATGATTGTTCAAATTAATGTGTGGAATAAGCTTTCTAACAAATTTCCTTTGATTCAAAGCTACTCCTTCAAACACACAAGAAACTTCCAACCATAAAAAATAGTGCAATCGACGTAAATCATTTATGTTGAACTCAGAATCCAAAAAAGACCTTCAAAGCAGAAGTTTTGGACTCATCTATCCCAATCATAAGTAGATCATCAACATATATTGCCAGCATTGTGATATGATGATTTTTGACTTTAATCAAGAGAGAATAATCGTTCTAGGATTGACAATATCTAAATGAAAAAAGAGTTGTAGAGTGACGATGAAACCAATATCTTAAATCTTGCTTCAAGCCACATCATTTTTGTAACTTGCACACAAGATTTAAGGGGTTAGGAATACCTTCTAGGACTCTCATATATACTTCATCATCAAGAGACCCAGATAAAAAGTGTTATTAACATCTAATTGATGTAAAGCCCACTATTTAGAAACAAATATAACAATAATACTCCTCAAAGTTTTCATCTTCACAAATTGGAGAAAATGTTTTCAAATAATCAATACCTTATCTTTGTGTGAATCTTTTAGCTACCAATATGGCTTAAAACTTTCAAGAGTACCATCTAATTTCAATTTCACCTTGAATACCCACTTGTTGTCCACAACTTTCTTATCAGGTGGCAATGAAACTAGCTCCAATGTATCATTGTTTTCTAGTGCATCAATCTCCTTATTCATGGCTTGTACCGAATGGTCATGTTTGGAAGCTTCTTTATAAGATGTTGGTTCAGTGAAAGAAGTTGACATTAAGGCACAAGGAGGCAATGAGGAAATTTTACAAATGTAATCTCCCAAATATGATGCTCGCTTATGGGTCTTGGTAGATTTTTTAGAAGCTAAGTAGTTGCGCTCGACCACGATCGCGGGCTTTGAGATAAGTAGTTGCGCTCGACCATGGTCGCGGCCCGCGGTCACGGCTACAATTCGTGGCCATGGTTGCTCGTCCAAGTTTGCGCGGTTGCCTACGATTTTGTAAACTTCGATTACTCTCAGATTCAACAACACGCATTTTTGAGTCCCATAGTTGGCCAAACCCATCAAATTCGGACCATGTAGCGTTACGATCGTCGATTCCATCACTTGACTCGGACCCTTGACGGCTCGTGCGATGAGAGGCCGTGCTTAAGAGTGGGGCCGGTCACGGTCTAGGTCGTCTTCAAGCAAGGCGCCTTGCTCGGTGCACGCTAGGGTTCGATCCTTCGAGCAAATATCGGAGTTCGCGTAATCGCCCTGGGTGCCGCGGTCGCAGCTTTTGGTTCTGCGGTCGCGGTCTTCTAGTCCGCGGTCATGGCTCTCTATTCCGCGGTCGCGGTTTTGCTCAATGAGGGCATCACACTTGATTTTGCTTTGCGCGATTGCTCCAGGACTTCGAAAAGTCACTTCTTGCTCTTCCGGGGTCGATTCTAACACCATAATTGCGCGGATCGATTGCTCGTTCTTCATAGACGATGCCAACTGTTAGTGCACAAAAATTTGTCTTCAATGCACTGATCGAATACTCCTCTTGACTCTCTTCTTCACCTTTCGTTCCAAGCTCCTCTTCAACCTAGAACCTGTAAAATAATGGACACAATGGGCAGAGACCCCCTAATCCACCTCCGATGCCTAAGTCAAAAGAATAGTTTGTCGATCGAACGTCGAGGTAAAGGACAAGACTTGCTAGCGAGCTCAGCGAATATGAGGTGCTCATCATACATGGTGATGACATGTATTTATAATGGAGGAGAGGGAGACAGAAGGTCAAAAACTCTATCTCTTAGTGCGGGCCGATAATGCTCTAGGCCCAACAAGCGATTTCTTGTTCCCCAATCCACGCGGAAATTCTATCTTTCGACTATGATAGAATCTTCCATTATAACGAATAACCATCATATTTAATTTTATAATAAAATATATAATTGAAAATAAACATTAATAAATAAAAATACCTTTATAGCGGATAATAACAAAAATATTAATGACAATTAATTTTAACCGCTCACAGTATCATATAGTCATTGGCTTGTGCCCAAACGTTGCGACATAATATTTCTAATATACAAAAATATTTCACAGAGCGATATTCATTAGATAATTGTGGGATGACATTTCCGATCGTCCCGGAATGAACGAAATTGATTATTTTAGTGGGGTTAAGGACTATATTTTATCCATTGCATTTCTTAGTAGCTCTAAGCACTCTCATAAGATTCACTAGTAAAAAATATGGTATTAGTATGGTCTTGGTTACGCTTAGTGCAAATATCATTTCGCTCGTTTTACAAACTTCTAAACTTAAATGGAGTGTTTAACCTTTGCACGACATTTGAGATAGGATGTAAAAACATTCTTTCACCTTCACACATAATAAGAGTGTGCATGAGGATTTTCTAATGATAGTGTACTTGGGTATAAATATCCAGCATCCCCATAATGTAATGTTTCATGAGCATCGGGGAGCCAATCGACTCTATTCTTATAAAGATCGATCAAGGTAAATCCTCTAATAGAGAACTCGAGATATATGAAACATTGCCTCTCATTGTGGCCATCGTCTATCAAAGTGAAATCGAGCATCTTAGAAAGGATTTGGAGATCACGATGAGGAGGTGGAGATCTGTCACATAGGTGCTTGTTGGTTTGAGAAATCGATGGTGGAACTAGATAAATCGCTTGTTCCACGACTCTATAAAACCCTAAACCGAGAACAAATTGGAGGAGGGCTAGAACCACCAATTCCGGTTCCAAGTTTGATCAATTTGGTTCCAAGTTTAAATTGAATTGATGACCACCTTTACATATAGGTTTAAAAATGTTATCTTTCACTCAAACTGATGATTTTGACCTTCAAGAACGGTTGTGCCCGATTATACTGAATGCGTTCTCTAGACATAATGGGTTTATCAACAACTTACATTAAAAAATGAAAAATTTATTCTTTATTCTTTATTTTTTTAATAAGGAAAGGATTTGATGCACCTAATAAATTTAGTAGAATGAGAAACTGATAAAATTGGTAGCCGAACAAACATGCATAGGAATGCAAAACAAGAGAAAATTCAGCAAAACGAACAAGAAACCTAATTCATTTTTCTTTATTGATTTTTAAAAAAAATCCTTTTAATTGTTCATACAAATTGTTTTTTAAATGGAAATCAAGAATATCCTGTAAAAAGTAACTTCACTTTGGGTGAAAATAAAATTTTGAGTAGAAAGTTATGTTGTTTGTCTCAAAAAACATGAAAAATAACGTCATCTATTACAAGATCTTTAAAATATAATTTTGACAATAAAAGTGATTATATAAAAGTGAAACAACAAGAAATAATGTATTTTCTATTATAGTATTGAAAATACATTATCAAAAAATAGAAGAAGAAGAAGAAAATACAGGATACCTAAAAATCTTCCCCGCGCATATAGACTTTGTTTTTGACAACAATTCATTAATCATTTTAACCTCTATAACTTTGAATTCATGAATGATTCCTAGATTTGGATCTCAAATTATATTTGCTAGCTATATAAAATAAGGAATATTGAAATTGAATTTATTGTATTCAGTAAAGCCTTTTTTAAAGCTAGGATCATTGTTTTCCTAGGAAGAATGAAAAGAATTCTAAAGGAATTGTTTAAAATGAATTTTTCTTGGCTAGTGAAATGAGAATGTACAATGGCTGAAATCCTGGTTGTTGGAAGATCATCCTGGAGGTTGATAACTACTGATGAGTGATGAAATAATTGTACAGACAAAATGAACACAATTTATGAAATGACATTTTATGATGATTATCTAAGAATTGAATATCGTAAATGTATGACAATTTAAATACATAAAACAATCAACGGAATGCGCGCAACGCAAGAAGTGGAACCAAGGTCCCTAAGCCATGTCAGTAATGAGACGTTTGTGGCTGTTGTAGTGCTTCTCTATGAACACCCTCGACGCCCCTCGCACGGCTTTGCTCCACGTCTGCACAATCAATCAACAAATTCACATTGTTAATCTCAATCTAGGGTTTTAATTGACCAAAATCAATTACAAATTCGAATTGCTGCAGCTTAGTAGCTTACCTTCTGAATTGAACCTAGCACCGATCTGTTCTTGACATCCCTGGCTCTGGAAATCCCCAGCCGTCGGAGCACCGCCGACCTCGGCCGCCCCGTCCCCGGAGCAAGAAGCGACCTCCTCTCCACCAGACCCCCTCCGCCGGCGCCGTCGCAGCTCTCCCCTTCCGCGCTTCTCCGGCGGAGTTTCCGGCGCTTTGCCACCCGCGCAGCCTTCCTCGCGGCGGCGGCGGAGTCGGTGTCGGAATCTGAATCGGCTTCAGCGAACTTCTTCAGCAGCTCGTCGGAGGATGCTTTGCTCACTTGCTGAACTTTTGCTGTTTCATTAATATTTCCGGTTGTTTGGATCGACATTGTGAGAAGGAGAGATTGAGATCGAGTTGGGAGGGAGAGATTGAGATTTGAGAGCGATGTGTGGTGGTTTATGAAGCGGGAAAGTGGACCGTTGGGAGCGGTGAAACATTTGTGTTTGGGCGGTGGGGGCTGATGATTTCAATAAGGCAGAGAATATAGCCGTTGGGAACGACAGATGGGAGGAAGAAACAGGACAAAATGCAATGGGATTAATTATAAATTTACGTTTAATATAAGAAGATCGGATCCAAAAATGCGCTCCTATAGTTTCCGATTATTTTATGTCTAATGTCTAGTGTATTGTCCCGACCGAGCACAAGTGCAAGGGTGCTAGCTAGCTAGAGGAGGAATGCGGCCATGGGCCATCCTAAAGAATCAGCTCAAGACAAAATAACGGACGAAAGAAGGGAAGCTGATAATTAGATCATCTCCAAAAATAACATTTTTCTTTCTTTCATATAAGTATAAAATTTTATCTTTCACAATCATGAAACTAATTACAATATTATTTAACAATGTGTCAAAAAATAGTCTCATTTTAATTTTTTTTTAAGAAAACAAATTAATTTTATAGATGAATAAAAAAAAATGGGACCCATTATGTAAGTGAAATTGTGTAAGAGTGGGTAACTGCAACAAACTTAACTTGACAAAGTTTTTTTATTTTTCTGACATAAAATTAATTTTGTTTTTCTTTTAGAGGTTTAAGAACTTGACAATTTCACCATTGAATATGACGTGCAATGGAGATGATTATATCACTTCTTTACACTCTTTCTCCATAGAGAAGGTCCTCCTTATTGTACAAATCTAAAAAAGAATACTCTTTTAAAGAGGAAAGCAACCCATACTTCTTCTAAGAGCATGTGTTATCAAGAGGATTCTCTCTCCTCTCTTCTTTTTTTTACACATTTTTTTTTTATTAAAAATGAGGATCCTCTTGGATGTAAGTTAAAAGAGAGGATCCTCTCTTGCAAGAGGAATGGGGAGAATTCCTCTATGGGTAGAGGAATGTGCACATTGGCTTTTGTGCATTCCTCTCCATATTCACCAATCAAAATTTGACATGTGTCTCTTATCTATCAACTACATTCATTTATTTTCATTACAATTTAGCATTAACAAATTACAAATAAAAATAATTTAAAAATGATATTTTAAAAACAAAAAATAAAAAAAAAATAATTCTTGCAATTTTTTTGTCTATAAATTGAACCTAATATTGCATACCTTTTTCATCTATCAACTACAATCATTTATTTTCATTACAATTAAGCATTAATAAATTACAAACAATAATATTAAAAATATGACATTTAAAAAAAATCCTACAACTTTTTTTGTCTATAAATTGAACCTAATATTGCATACATTTTTCATTTCATCCTATCTTGCTATCTTCCTCCCTCATCATCCCCATGGATAATCAATTTATATTGTCATAAGTAATATATATTTTTATTGAATGTTAAATTAATTTATTAATTAATTAAAATCATAAGGAGTGAATAAATCATAAATTGATAATATGAATATGTGGTAAGATATATGTATAAGAAATTAGAAGAGAGGAGAAGAAATGATTCCCATTGTTGTGGGTGGATATAGAGAAAGAGGAAAAGGAAGAGGAAAGAGTGAGGTAAAATATAGGATAGGTGAGGTGTCAAAAGGAGGTAAGGAGAGAGAATGTGACACCCCTATACCCTATGACGTATACTTTGTAATAACTTATTTCACATATAAACATATAATTCACATATAAGCAACTATCCATGGAAGCACAAAGCGGAAAGTAACAACCATAAAAGGTTGCACACACACATCTATGTCGTTACTTCTCATACTAAAACATCTATTAATCTAGCTTCTATTACAAGCCATATGTCTATGATGCAAAATGAGGAGGAGAAGGTTGCATTGAGCTTCAGCCGGCCGACCTGTATGAATGTGACCTCTAAAAGAGACACACTTTAGAAAGAACTAGCTGAACCTGAAAAATTGGTTTGCGATTTATGTGAGTCGCATACTCAGTGAATATAAACCATCATCAATTATTTCACTCAAGGTCAAACATTTAGTCCATGTACATATACATACATATTATACATATGTCATATGAATTTACTATGCAAATGCAGATGTATCCGATTTATTATTCTGTGAACTGTTCAAGCCTGAATCTGCCCCGGGTTTACTGTATATGGACTCTTATGGTCCCCTTTGAGAAAGAAATCCGAAGATCTCCTCATTATGACTCTTATGGTCGCTTTAAGAAAGAAATCTGAAGATCTCCTCATTGACCCGTAGGTCCTGTATGATCCGAGGATCCTGTATGCTTTAAGAAAGAAATCCGAAGATTTCCTCATTACAGTTCAGGGCAAGACAGTCACAGGTCCTTTAAATCTCATGCAATATGCTATGCAATCAAGTGCATCCTGTAATCATATATCATATGCTATCTGTTAACATACTTCCTGTGCAAACAACTCTGGAAATTTCAGAGCTATCACATATATCCAAATAAATCATATAGTACACATATCCATATGGCTCATATAAAACATATATCCATATACCTCATATATCACATATAGCACATATATCCATATATTCATATTTCACATATAGCACATAGGGTTGAATCTCCGATCTATACTCACCTGTTCAAGATAGATACTATATTTTTCCCCCTTGACTTTGACCACGGTCTATGACTTGTGCTCCTATACATAACCCAATGCAAATTAGGCTATTTACTCTTACAAACTCTAACCCCAAATGCAATGAAATGCCAGAATGCATTATAACTTCTTGTGCATCTTTCCAAATCCTTTAAAACTTGACAACAATAAACTATATATATAGAAGAACATTTTTCTAGTTCAAACCTTTCTGAAAAACTTGATCAAAGGGCTCCCTAATATCCTTACAAGGAAAACCCTAAAATTACTCTGAAATCTTTTACCGAATATAAATCCAATATCGAAAACACCCTCTGAGAACTATAAATCGACTGATTTTTAAATTAAAAGCAACTATAGATCTAGATCTGGAAAAATTAGAAAAATCCAGATAAACCATTAACTAATTAAAACTTACCAAACCACGCTTATACTCCAAGATTAAAACACGATAGAAGAGATCTTGATCCGGATCCAGCAAAACAACAAAGATTTTCTTCTTTTTCTTTCTTTTCTCCTTCGAACTTCTCTAATCTCCAACTCTCTCTTTTTTGTTTAACTTTAACTACGTAGCTTTTATGTTGAAAATAAAGACCACACCAATATATATATACATAATACATCTAATACGATTACGAGGAAGTCGGCAATTTGAGTCGGCAATATTTTATCAAAATTCGACTTTTCACCCTCCAATCCTCTTTACTATAAACTTTACCCTGAAATAATTATTAATTAACTTTTAATTAAAAACTTTTTAAAATATAATAAACTTAATTCGAAAATAAATATTACTTTTTAAAAACTCACTATATATCATGCCATTATGCTATGCATATGCTATTACTATTATATGAATGCAGTATGACGTATGCTTTTTGGTCGGGGATGTTACAGAGAAAGTGAAGGGAGGATTGAGAATCCTCTTAATAGTACATGCTCTAAAGAGGAAAGAAAGTTTTGTCCTTTGTGCCTAAATTTGTACTTTCATCTATCTACTGTATTTTACAAGTGTCCTTCCAACCTTCAACTAATTTTATTTTTTTTAATTTTGATCTACCATTAATAAATTTCCAGCATAAATATGGCATTTTTTTAAGAAAATAAATTAATTAATTTTTATAAATTTTTTGTATATAAATTGAGTTTTAATATAGTCACATACAATATTGTTAAGATCGGAATTTATAGACAGTATCGTAAGGGACATTAAAATTGAATTATAAACTTGCTATATATCAAGACTCAAGAGGTATGAAAGTAAATCATTAAAAACACATACATTAGCCACCGGCCACTCTATCATACAGTACATATTTATAGGCGACTTTCATACATAATCTCGGGTAAATTTTAATAATATAAAGAACATTCATAAGTTTGAAACAAAAAGATAACTAAATACTAACATATTCTTTCAAAAACAAGTGTAAACCAATGATGTATGGTCAAATTAGCAAATTTAACGTGCAAATTTGCGACCAAATTACAAAAAAGGGTAAATTTCACGTTCTTCCAATATAACATAATCTTCTATATCTTCTATACAACATATAAAGTTGTCCCTTAGTGGACAAATAAATGCTCAATTTTTTAGTTAATTAATTATATTTTTTTACAACTATAAAAACTCTTCCTCTCAATAGCAATAAATGTTCTATTCTTTTAAATACAAACTAATTATCCTACTTATATATCTATCATATTCTCCATATTCAGTCCATTTAAAAGAGGGAGGTTAAAAGATTAATTATCCTACTAATATATCTTATCATATTCTCCATATTCAATCCATTTAAAATAAAAGAGGAGGTTAAAAGTAATAAGAGTATTAATGGGTTTAGCCTTTCCGACTTCTATGATCAACATTTTATATTCCATGATCTATCTTTTAGCCTTTCAAATTCCTCCATCAATGTTGTCATCATACTCCCTTCAGCTTCCTTCCTTAATGTTGTAACAACGTAATAAATAGTCATATCCTCAAAAGCTAGCAGCCCCTGGACTGTATAAATAGTCATATCCTCAAAGTCTTTACCTTTCATCCAGCCAGTCATCGATTGCCTTTCGGATTCCGCTTGCAGACCCATTTCAAGAGACGATATAGGTTGCATCTTCTTCCTGTTTTGGTTTGATATTACAATCCTGCAAATATTAGGAACAAACATTACCTTTTGTTTTATATTTTGCAGGGAAATGGGCATATTCATCCATGGAGATCCAAAAGTTGCCACCCTTGGCTAACAAAACATAAGAACAACCCAAAATTTGCACATTTGATGAACTGCCTCATGGTGTCCATCATGAGCTTGAAGTGATGATATGTAGAAAGTGAAATGCAACTAATGCATATGGAAAATATCTAAGTACGAAATTCTTGATTTCTGATAGTAAGGTAAAACATGATACATTTGGAGGTCCAATTTGTAAGAAAACTTTCCTCTTAACATAGTTTTATTCATTTATAATTATAGTGTAATCTTATACAATGTACTGCGTGGAGCAATATTATTCATTGTTTTATTGGACGGATTAAGATATATAATTTGCATTTCTATTCTAATTTAAATAACATACACAAATCTATGTCAAATTATAAAATTAATAACTATACACCACCCAACAGACTGACCAAGCCATCTAGTTTCTCTAACATTTACAACCAAACCAACATTAAATTGAAATTTATCAAGAGTCCCATATAATTATTTTCAGCTCCTATTAGGTACGATCGTTTTGTGAAATATGGCCCACTGAAATGGACCAAACCAATCAGTTGTGCAAAGGATTTGACTTCTTTTACCAAATATACCCTTTCAAGTCCAACCCCGCGTCGCCTTCTCATCTCCCACTTCCGTTCACGGGTCATCTATCTTCTGGTACTTGTTTGTCATTTCACCAAATTTGCTCTGCATTTGTACTTCTGAGTTCTGACGAAGAGAAATTCTCTCTCCTCCTCCGCAACGTGTCCCCAACTACCTCCTCTCTACACCAGTCACCTTCCTATCCCTCCAGCCGGCTGATGGCTTCGGCGCCGAGTATGATACCGCCGTCACCACCGGGGCTCCGCCGACTTGAATGCTCCACTCGGCATCTTTTCCCGCAGTTTCCCCCCTTTACAACCAGCCGTAGAAGCTCAGATCGCTGGAGGAGGTTTAGCGATGGCGTCGGCAGGCGAGGAAGGCCTAGGGCGATGGTTCAGCAGTCCGTGCAACAAGGACCTTCTGCTACTTATGCTAGAGAAATGGAACGCCTCTCTGCTAAGGAATCCCTCTTGCTTGCTGTAAATTCGTTTCTCTCTCTCTCTCTCTCTCTCTCTCATCGCCAATCGGTATTTGAAATTGTTTAGGTCCGGATTTGATTTTGCATTTGGTTCATTGGTCGTTAGATGAACTTTCGTCTCATTAAAATGCCGACCTGTTTTCTCATTCCTTTTTACCCGATTGCTGATTAGATGCTCTGATTTGATGTCCTTTTTACTCTAATTTGGCTTTGATGCTTGTGCATCTGGTGCAAGTGAATTGCTATGTGATTGTAAATCTTGATGTTTATGTTAGGATGTTATTGATTGTTGCTACTGTTACTTTGTTAGTCTGTTATCACATTTTTTTTCGGTTGAAAGTCTGTTATCACTTATCACACTATGAATGGCTGTTAGTTGATGACCTACTAAATACTAATACAACTATAATTGATTTTCCTTTCTAGATTGCACATCTGAACATGAATGAATTTTTTTAGTCGATATATTATAACACAGATTCAGTAAGTATATGTTTGGCAATACATGATCATAGTGTAAACGATGCTGTTGAGACATGTTAAAGGTAGTTGATTACTCATAAGGTGAAAGTGCACTAATTTGGAGGCCATATAAATATAATGTGAGCAGTGTCTACCAAGCACAATCTAAGTCACTCTAACCTCCTATGATGATATTCTGTCTGTTGATACTTGCTAGTCAGTAATTAAAATGTTCCTGGTCTTCGATTTTGTCTTGAGCTAGAAACATGTGGCTATCTGCAGCCTGCAAAAACATCTGTAGTTCTAGACAAAAGTTTAAAATATCCTTTTTCGGCTGTGCTAAGCTTCATTACCCATGGATCCCTTACAGTTTACATCAAAACTAGAACTGATTACTTGTGTTTCACAGCTCAAGGATGCAGGAGGATTTGAGTCTTTAGTCACTGGAAAGACAACAGATGTGCAGCGAATTGATGTGACAGAGCGAATAACTAGCCTTGAGCGCCTTAATCCAACACCTCGGCCAACAACGTACGTGCTGAGTCCTTAAAAGCTAAGGTTGTGTCATAAACCATGCGCAAAGAGTTTATTTACTCTTTTAAGCTTTCCAGGTCAGCTTTTCTAGAAGGCAATTGGAAATTAGACTGGTTCAGTTCCAACCCTCCAGGACTCTTTGCCACTCGCTTTATCTTTCAGTAAGCATAGTTTGTAAGTTGAAATTAGAATCTGATGTGATTCAGCTGAAGCTTATTGCTGATTGGTGTTATTCTTTGATGTAGGACGCTACCTGTAACCTTGGTAAATCTGTCAAAAGTAGATGTTCGGATTAAGGATGGTTACACAAAAGTTACTGTGAATATGAGAATATTAAACTCGGTAATATATTCTGATGACTTTAACCTTCTGTTTACATTTTCCTTTAGCTACAAGCTAAACTTGCATATATTCTTCTTTTCTTTTGTCTGGGTATTAGCAAAATTTATATCTGCTTTGGGAGTAAATTTTTGCTTAATTTATCCTATTATTTCAGGTTATGATTTTTATTTGTAAAAGCAAAAAATGGAGAGGCAAGATTAAACCTTCTATTGATTTAGCCTTACCATATTAGTAAGTTTTTGTCAGTGGCTCAATGCCATACTTGTTTTGTAGTGCTGATGTTTCCATCATATGTGATTTTTAATTGTTTAAATGAATCATTGAGCTAGATAAATTTGTTGGAAATTTGGTGACATATAATTTCTAATTGTATAACATTTTTGAATGTGAGACATGTCACATTAATAATTTTGTAGGTATCTATAAGGAGATTAAACAAAAGCCTTTCAAAAGAGATTGAAAAGATTGTTGCATTTGCTCTTTTGTTGCCACAGAAGTGCTTCGCTTGCCCTTTTTGTTGTCAATTAATGTTTTCTTTGCTTTCTTTTTCCTTTATTTTTTCTCTTGTTGCCAAAAGAAGTTTCGTTTGCTCTCTTATTGCCAAAATTATATTTGACTTGCTCTCTTGTTGCAAGTTAGTTGTTTCACTTGCTCTTTTGCTGTCAAAAAAATGTTTGTTTGCTTTCTTGTTGCCAAATAGATGTTTCATTTGCTCTTTTGTTGCCAAAATGTTTATTTAAAAATAATCGTTTCTGCAGGCCATGCAAAAAACTCCCTCTGATTTCAGGTGTTGTGTTGATTGCAGATAGAAACTAAATTGATCTTGTCCTCCAAGTTATCTGTGGAAGGGCCACTTAGAATGAAAGAAGAATCTGTTGAATGCTTAATTGACTCACCTGTGGTGATTGAGCAAGCGGTGCCTGAACAGCTAAAAAGTGCACTGGGGCAAGCCAGTGGGGCAGTTCAACAGCTTCCTGTTTCCATCCGTGACGCATTTTCAAGCGGGATTACTGTTCCCTTGAGTAAGTTGTTCAGAGTTTGGTCTCAAGATTTTGCTTAGCAAGATTACATATGAGAACCTCTCCTTTTTTAATTTCCTTTCCCATACCAGTTTCTGCTGAAATATTGAACTTGTTCTATGTATAAGATAGAGGTCCAGGGAAGGTTTATTTTGATTTATGTGCTAGAAAGGTGGAAGAATTAGCCATCGGGCTTGGAAGGGTATTATTGGCAAGGCGGTCTCGTGATATGTTTTATTCAGCAACTCATTCTTCCTGCATCTGTATTTTTTTTTAAGTTCTATTGTTCTTTTGTTTCTGTAGATGGAACTATCCAAAGGCTGTTGATGATATCTTACCTTGACGATGAAATTCTGGTAAGTTCGTTCAACAACCTGTCTTTCATGATTTGTGTAGGCTTAATTTTCAATTTTTCATATGAAAGCTGCTGCTCATTTGTACTCTATTTTTGGATGAAAATGCAAATCTTCTGCTAATTTCAATATAATCAATACCTGACGGATATCCATGACCTCAGCTTGAGTGAGTAGTACACCTGAAAATTTATAGGTTGCTTATCAGTTAACTTGTTTCTAAGAGAGTTTCTACAGGTGTTAATCTTTGTAGAAAGCCTTAGAATTAGTAGATATCAAAAGATACATAAGAGTAGATATTGGGAGGGTCTCCCCCAAAATGGGGTCACGAAGTACCCGGTCCGGATGTAGAGCGGTGTCTGACCGATCGAACCGGGCGAGCCAAAAGGCAAGACCAAAAAAAGATACATAAGAGTAGAGAATGAACATGAATTAAATTCAACTATGAAATTGGGCTGGATGCAAGGATGTAAAGGATAAATAGGAATAGGGCATGAACGAGACTTTAAATTTGATTATTAAAAGGCTGAGCTTTGGTATCTTAAAATATCTAGTCAGTGTGATAATGGTATGCGAATAGAGCTTTAATCTGATGGGATACTGTTCTGTTTGCTTTGTGTTTGATATTTTAACGATTTATGTTTTTTAAATTTTGCATCTGCTGTAGATCATAAGGGATACTGATGGGTTATCTGAAGTTCTGACGAGGTTGAATGTTGCACCATCGCCAGGGACAGAAGTAATACCTGAATACGAGAGTTAGATGTACCCTTTTGTTTGCTCATACGACCTATATGTACAATTTCACATCACTCATCACCACCCCCCCTATTTAGCTTGCAATACTCAAACCCTTTTATTCGCAATGTTACAAATTTCCGTTGGAAAGCTTTTCAAAGGTTCAATAGAGATAATGAAAACTTGGTGGCTGAAGTTGGTGCGTGATTGTCTATTTTTCATGGTTTTATAAGAAATTTTGGGGCTAAAAATGAAACATCAGTTGGAAATAGTAACATTGAATATGACCGAGGTATCTACTTCAAGTGCGACGAATCGGACACATGTCCACAAACTATCTTAATAATGAAGCAACCTTATGGTCTATTACGCCTACTAGGGCGACGTAGAGAACTACCATTCATGTCCAAAATTTTTGGTTCTAACTACTTCCTTTCTAATTTCACCTCTATATCTATCATCGCGTCGACTTATCAAAATGGTGGCGAAGAATGCTCATGATGTGGCTTTCACATTCACGGTAGCCTTGTATATGGTTGGTTTATTCGGTTGACAAACATCAAATATCATGCCAAGATCTCATATGTTGACTGAGCAAGTCGCTTCTACTTGTCGGTATTTCATATGAATATATTCGTCATTGGTCAGAATTCTCGACCACTCCTTTATTGCTAGACCATTGTTTGTCCCCTCGCCCCTCTCGATAATCTGTTTCGAGATCGGATTAGGTGGAGACAAGTTAGATCTTTGGCTGACTAAGCCTTCCTCGGTGTCCTCTTTGAAAATTTCTATCTTCCCTTAAGTGACTGGCTTAGTAAGTTTGGCTCAATGGAACATGAGCATTAGTTTTAGCTGGCATGACTTCTTCCAATTCAAAATGAGCATGAAATTAGTTTCCGTTACAACCATTTTCTGTAAATGGCTAACGATCGACATTAATATAGAATATCCGTAATTCTATATTTGAAGAAGGAGATAGTTGAAGAGAGTTTTGAAATTTGAAAACAATTTTTTTTATTTTAACACATTTATAATCTAAAGGAATTTTTAGGGTTTTAGAGTCTCTATTAAAAGCTCATTTTGTAAATGATTTTAAATTTAAAGGGAAACTTTTAAAGCCAAAAAATTTCTTTCATAGATGATACGAAATAATTCTAAACCTCTGAAGGAGAGTTTAAAGATTTTTAATTGTAGGATTACAACTTTTAACTCGACTTTACAAGGAGATAAGTTCATTCTATTATCGTTAAACAAAGTGTTTTAATCTAAATTCTTTGATTATAGTATGGATTGGTGAAACTATTTGTATAAGAAAGTTTTTAGATAAGGATTAGGTATGCTACCTTTTAGCGAAAAGAACTTTGTTTTAAAACTCTCGGATAAGACTGGGTAAATAAAATGATTCCGGTTCTAGGAACTTATCATAGGATTTCCAACTTATTGGGTTCTCTTATATGTGTTTTGATTTAAACTTTCAGCGAAAGTGGCTAACTTAGAAATTTCTTTACAATACTTGTGACTTAAGCTTTGATATTTTTTGAAAAGAAACTTTTGAATTGAAATTTCTTTAAAAAAAAATAGAATTTGGACCAAGGTTTTATCCTTTTTAAGGAAAACATTAAAGACTCGGCTTTATAAAAACTTTCGGATCTGATACCATAATTGTAACACCCCTATTTTGCAACAATGTGTATTATGGCCAGTGACCACAGAATTTTCATGTCCAAAGTCACCCAAGACCTTAAATTATATAATTAAACATAATTAAAGGAAAATGAACTAAAATCAGAATTTTCTTCATTAATAAGAACATTTGTTCATTATAATGGTGGTTGATTTACAAAGGATGTAGCTGTGGAAAATAAAGCTCATATTATAAAAGGGTTTTCAAAATGATGTATTGAAAATACAAGTATATTTCCCAAGACAACTCATATGATGATGAATTGTTTGGATTAAAATGGAAGAGCTGGTGCACCATCTTCTAAATGCTTTGCTGTAGGAAAATTCTTTCCTTCTTCAATGTCGTCTTGCCTTGATCTTCTATCCTTGCATAACTCTTCTCAAACCTTCTAGCCTTCATCTTCAGCCTTATGACAAACTCTCCTAGAGTTTGATATTTTCGCAAAGGGCGAGAAATACCTGGCAAAGTGCGGAAACAAATGGAATTAGTCTAAGGAGACTAAGCAAGGGAGAATGTATAATTCTCAAGGGTAAGGGTTGGTAATATCATCAATTTATCAACAAAATAATGAAGAAGATTTATTTGAATATAACAACATCTTTGTGGAGCTTATAAGAATGGAAGCTAGTTTATCTCGAAGAAGATAAACTATTTCACGTGAAGAAGGATACTACGAGATTGTAGTTCCTTTTAGAGTACGAATATTATTGGGAACGCTTATTTCACATCAAGTTTTTAGAAGCCTCCCATAACTTTGTCGGACCTCAACCAACCTCATCATATTCGAAGCTCCAGATCGGGGAGGTGGCCCGAAGGCGCTTAAGTACCAAGCCTACCTAGACAAGCTCGAATAAGCATTCAATTTGGAAAGACGATCGTCAAAAGCCGAGAGTCGGGTTGGTCTTCCAAGTTGTACTAAACCATCCCGGTTCATTTTAATTATTGTGCACTAGCACTTTTATTTCTTAAGTGTCAAAGCATTTCATATAGTTTAAGATTTTTAGGGTGGTGGGGGGCTATGAAAGAGCCAGATCCACAAATGGAACGGAGTTCCAACACCTAGTTAGTGTGTATCCTCCTCCTCCGAGTAGGAACGGATAAGATCATGATCCAAATTACAGTGGGAAGAGAGGGCGGCGAGCTGTACCACTCGATAATACCGAGGGAAGAGAGGGTGATGAACCGTACCACTCGGTGAGTTATAATGAAATGTCAGGGCAAAATTCGCATCCCTAATCCTGTACTAATCCATAACAAATCTCGAAAAGAGATTGAAACAAGCAAGACCGCAACAAACGAACCTAAGTTCACTTCTAGCATATGAATAATAATAATAACGATAATAAAACGTCGTTATTTCTAACAATAGATATATCCTATGTTCATTTATTTAAGCAAACAAGTGTGAACCCAACATAGAGAAGATAACGAAATCGAGATATCGAAAAGGTTACAAGGAGAATATCTACTTGCCTCAAACTCGACTTGGCCTTAACGAATAGCACGAAGTTATGGGCAACTTAAGTTTTGGTGAATACGACCTAATAATCCGAGCATGGATAATTCAATAAAATGAAGTATATTAATTTTGTTTCTTTACTTCTTAGTTTTAAATCCATATAATTCCACTTTATATGAATAAGGAACAATCTAAATTATTATCCAAATAATTTAGTTTGGAATATTCAATAATAATATTTCCTATATTATTATTTCATGATAAGGTCATTTATAATTTTATAAAAATTATAACTTATCTAAATGAGAATCCATTTAAATAAGTTCATAAAATGATAAGCAATAACCCTTCCATAATATTTATATAATTTGACTCAAATAAATATTATTTATATTTGAAAAAGATAATTTTAAAATAGCCAATAAATATTTATGGGTCGGAAAAATACCGATACGAGACAGAAATCGGTTTTTTTGACACGCAAAATGAGGTGGGTGAACTAGTGGCCAAGCTTCCTTCTTCTCCTCTCTCCTTGGGCGGCCGACTTCCGAAGGTGGTGCCTCGGTGGTCGGGCGAAAGAATGGAGGAAGAAGGGTCTTTGGGTTTTGAACTAGGAGAATTACAAGTGTGGAGAGGAAGAGAGGGAGAGTGGATGAGTGTGGAATTCTACCAAGTCCACCACTCCTTATATAGAACAAAAATGGGTCTTAATCTAGGGAGTAAGCCTAGGATAGGTTTGGTGGGAATGAAGGGTATTGGCCCTTCATTAGTTGGCTTTGCATGGATTGGCCATTTTTTGAGTCATTACATGCATTGGCCCTCTTAGGAGGCAATGATATGCATCGGCCAACAAAAGTAGCATTGCATGCAAGCTCATTTGCCATGTGTCATAAGGTAGGCCCCTAGAATATAGTTGTTGGGATTTTTATAGATAGCAAAATATGTTAAAAGACATAACTCCTTTTGAATAATAAAAGAGATAATATGGCATGGTGGTTAGGAGTGTGAGAGAGTGGATTGAGGTCATGGGTTCAAATCCCACATCCCCCATTTTATTTTTCCTTCCCATCCAAATGCCAAGTGGGCCAAGTTTATTGGGCTTTGCCTAGGCCCAATTTGCTTTTAGTGAAGTTCAATCGAAATGATTGACTTGCCCGAATTACAATCGTTTTGTCAAATTTCTGTCTTCATAGCTTATTATGAGAATTAAATTACCTTTCCAAAATAATTTAATTTATAAAGCGTTTTTTCAAAGACGGAATTTAACTTAAGTGAGATCGAGTAGAGACATTCTTTATTATTAGAATAAAATATTTATTTATAAAATAGTGGACTATTACACCGACACAAGTGGATCATCAAATATAGCCGAAGAGACGTCTATAGAAACCAAAGACAAACAATTATAGGACAATTCATGTGAGGGAAAAACATCCCCGTAGAAGGTAACATCACGAGTGACAATAATTTCTGAAGTTTTGAGATCAAATAGACGCCATCCTCGTTTCCCATTTGGATGGCCAAGGAAAATGCACTTTCGGCCTTGCGGTGCAAATTTATCTTGTGATTTGGGGATGTAGGAAGCATAACATAAACACCCAAATACTCGAAGAAATTTGTAATTAGGTGCGCGACCATAAAGGAGCTCATATGAAGTAAAGCCATTCAAGATTTTAGTAGGAGTCTGATTGATCAAGTAACAAGCAGTTAAGACACACTCACCCTAGAATTTAATAGAGAGATTGGCATGGAAGCGAAGATCACGAACAACGTTTAATAAGTGACGACGCTTGCATTCAACGTGCCCATTTTGCTGGGGTGTGTATGCATAACTATTCTCAAACAATATACCCTTCTTAGAAAAGAACAAAATGAGGGGCAAAAATTTTGTGCCATTGTCTGCACGAACACGACGAACCTGTTGTTTAAACTACGCAGACACCATGGCACAAAATTGTTCAAGACATTTAGCAGACTCTGATTTAGCTTTCAACAAAAATACCCAAACAACCCGGGAATGATCATACACAATCGTGAGAAAATAAGAGGCACCGGATCGAGACAAAGTACTATAAGGACCCAATACACCACAATGGATTAAATTATAAAATACACATGCTTTGTTAAAATTATCAAAAAAAGAAGCACGAGTTTTCTTGGCTTTAAAACAAATATCACAAGGAACTACAATAGTACGTATAACTAGACGTCTTTAACATAGGCAAATAAGACAAAACAAAAGTTGAAGGATGACCCAAACATAAATGCAAAAGATTGGCTGATAACTCATATACAAAAGAGCGACACGCTCGAGCTTCGGAATTGAGTGCACGTAGCCAGTATACCCCCTCGTTGCTCACCCGCTCCAATCATTGTCCTTGAAATTTGGTCATGTAGGACACATAATTTGTGAGTCAGAGTCACAATGCAAGAAAGATCTGCAGTCAATTGTGCGAATGACAATAAATTGCAAGTGAGACGAGGCACAAATAGCACATTCAAAAATTTCAAAGTTCCAAAAATAAAGTAGTATAATATTAATAGAATCAATATGAACAACATCGGATAAGAGGTTTGTTTCATTGGTCAAATGAAAGGAGGTGCTTGTGTCGAGAATCCAAAAAATTTCAAAGTTCCAAAAATAGAGGTTTGTTTAGAAGTCTTACCGGAAAGTTTATTAGAGGCAACTAAATTATTCATAGCATTGTACAAGGAAACCATAGTTTGCCATTGAGAGTCGGAAAAACCCGATCCAAAAGCTTGACGATCTTGGGCGGTAAACTGCGAGCCCGAAGACGAGCCCAAAGGTTGTTGCTGCACTGCATTAGCGCTTCCTAAATTTCCATGACCTCGACCAGATTGTTCGCACCCGACACTAGAGTCAGGGGTGTGCCTCGGCCATGGCTAAGCTAATGAAGTGGACGAGCCTCGACCGATGGTTTTCTTCTCATAGAACTAGTCATAATACTCGACTATTTTAAAGCAAGTAGGAGCATCATGCCCATCTCGACCACAATGAGTACAATGTAAAAGTTTGTGATCGATCGACGAAGTAGAGGATGGACGCGCGGGCACTAGAGAACGAGCAGCGAAGGCCATGTTGCCGGTTTGCTAGTCTCTTTGTTTTTGGATAGATTTTTAGTATTCCTCTTGGATGACCAAGCTTAGACATGAAAGAGGGACAATATGTAATATCCGCGAATTTTATGGATATTTTCGAATTTCTCAAATATCCTTTATAGTTCTTTTAATTCGATGCCGACGCGAAATGAAATAATTTTAATGGGAATTAAAAATTCTAGAAAATCCTCAGTGATATCGAAAAATCATAGAAAATTGATTTATCGACGAGTTCACTTCCTAGGATTTTCTGATGGAAAAAGTATAATTATTTAATACGCGGTCTTTTTAATTATGTATCGGAAAGAATCTAAAATATGAAACGGAAGTCTTAAAAATTGAAGGTAGCATGATAAAATCATGAAAAAATTGATTTTATTGGTCTACACAATTTACATGACGTTTTATGTGTAGTAAGTTTTTCCACCCGAGGTACATAATTTTACCGCTTAGCGAAAAATCCTGTTTCGAAACGAGAAATTCTCTTTTTGACCCTCACTTACTTAATGGGGAATGAAAAATCCAATATCTCTTTGGGATATGTACGCACAGTTGGATAGAATTCAGAGAAAGACAATTCGAGAGAGAGTTTAGAACGACGACAGAATCGGCGAGCGATTCTTCACCTCTGCACCTCTCTTCCCTTTCCCCTACCTCCTCCTCATCTCCTCCTTCACCTCACCTTCTTCTTCTCTTGACTTCTGGGTTCGTAGTTGCTGCACCAGAAAACCAGAACCAGCGACAAAATCAGGACGGAACGACAAGCGCGGGAAGAAGAATTCGAATCTGCACCGCCGGCGAGCACTAGCTCCTCCGACCACCACCCACGGGCAACACCCAACCACCCTCAAACCCCTGGAGCGGGCCATTATCGAGCTGAACGAGCCATAGGCTCAAGTGAGGGTAAAACGCGATCGAAGTTAATTAGCAGTTTGGGCTCGAAGCCACCGCACGATCAGTCGGTTCCGTTTTACAAATTAATTTTATAGTTTTTATAAACTTTATGTTGTTACGACCTCGTAGGTTCAAACCGCTCGAGAAACGGATGTCAGAATCTCTACTTATAGCGAATACAAGTTTTGACATGGATTGGCAGGTAAAGGACTTCAGACAATTACTCAGGATTCGTTGTTAATCAGTATGATCCGAGATTTGGCCACCATTAAGAACCATTGCTAATGAACAATTTTTATTTAGAAAATTGTTTCAAAAGTGAAACGGTTAGTTATTTATAAGTTCGCCAAGATGGCTCCTTAAAGCTTAATAGCTAAGGATTAATTATAAATCGATATACGGAAATCAAGTCATTTATTGATTACGAAATTGTAGAATTTGAGTATACAACTAAGAAGTGTATACGTGAGCTCGTTGTTGAGAAATCTTTTGTTATATTTGGCAGAAGGGTGATTAAGATTTCTGTTGTAATCACCAAGAACGTTGAGCACGCCTTCTAAGACAAGTGGACGACTTCCCTTTGTTATAAATTAAGAAATTCAATTTATATTGAATTATATAGTTACGAATAAATCGTCTGATTACTGAAGTGTGATTAGTTATAGTTGTTAGAAGTAATGATCGAGTCGGTTCTTAATCAGTTTCTTACTTTAATTGAGAATAAGTTTGGTCTAGGTGATCTCGTTTTTGAGATGAGATTTGTGTGAGTTAAGTAGTCTAGGGGTAGGAGCCGAGTCTCCCATGACCTCTTTATAACAAAGTCTATATTGGGGGGCGTAGCTTGCTAGCGGATCCCAATATTAAAGTCATGACTCATGTCTCGCTCCATGCTGGAGGAGGACATCTGTGCACTCTAGTTAAGTGCAAAAAAAACTGATGTGGGTCAAGCGGTCACGGATGAAATAGGCCCTCTCACCCTGACGACATCAGTTACAAGAAAAATTGTTAGAAAGGTTGAAATTGATATGTAAATTAGGTTAAGTATCTAAAGCGTT
Source organism: Fallopia convolvulus (assembly GCA_964016875.1). Taxonomy (NCBI): domain Eukaryota; kingdom Viridiplantae; phylum Streptophyta; class Magnoliopsida; order Caryophyllales; family Polygonaceae; genus Fallopia; species Fallopia convolvulus. Next base: position 25,468,231 of record OZ024733.1, read on the forward strand.
ATATGATAATATCCGAATGGTTAGTCTATTCGATAACCATTCTTGTTATCCTTTGCGTATGACGAATTCTTAATCAATTATTGATTAAGTTAATCCATATAGTTGCAACTCTCTGTAGAGTTTTATCTACCCGCTTGGGATTTCTTTAATCTACTATTATTGTAAATTCTTAGTTTATAGTTCTTACTTGTTGCAATAAGCTTACTCGGGTTAACGTCTCCATTTGCTTAGTCTTTTAATAAGACTGACTTGTTGTTTTTGTTTATTATTTTTGTTTGGTACCCGCTATCGTTATGTGTCGCTGTAGTTAATAAAGAAGCTCGCCAGAAGTACAAGGATTAAGCAAAAGATCACGATAGGAGATCTAAGAATTTTCTTTTGGGAATGTATTGCTGAATTAAGCTCTATGTGATAAACTTGTTTTGTTAGTGTGAAACTGTTATCCTTTTTGGGGTAAGGAAGAGTGGTTGGTCTGTAATATGTTATACTTAACTAGTCGTTTGTAAATGTTTAAAGCCTTGGGTGGCCTTGATTAAGATTAATTAAGGTTACTGGCGGTAATACCCTGGTAGGTAACAAGGGGTGTTACAGAAGTGGTATCAGACCGAGGTTCCTCTAAAAATAGATTATCATTTGATATCCTTTAAACCTTGGATTTAGGTTTGAACTTTTGATGCATAGAATTGTGGAGATTCTAAATTCTTTTGCTTGTTCTTTTTCCAAGAAAATGAAGAGGAACCAAGGGCAGCATAGTAAGGACGATCTCGGAAAAAGGGCTAAGAACAGAGCACTTATCGTTGATGAAGCAGAATCTTCTCAAGTAAGTTTAATCAAAGGGTTTCCGGCTTCGCCAAGAATGGAAATTGAGTACGTGGACATACCCAGCGACGAGGAACTAGGTATGGAAGTGAACCCTGTAGTCATCTTGAGCGAAGAAGAAGACCCTGAGGAAGAAGAGGCCCCGCAATTAGAGCAGATACGGTACTCGAACTCCAGTCAATCTTCACTATCTTCGCATGAGTCTGGATTTTATACTTCGTCTCAACGGCTTTCCCCTTCCGTGGATGACTATTCTCGGCAGATAGCAGGATCGGCGAGTCCTAGTTCTTCTGAAAGGGGTCCGGTTCAGGAAACTGAAGGTAGAAATCATGTGATGATACGATCTTGGGAGGATTGGATATCCTCTGGGAGAACTCAACTTGTGAAATTTGAGGTAAAGACGGAAAGGTTAATGAATGCCGTGCAGGCCTAGAAACGGGAATTGGAACCTTACGAGGATCTTTTTATCCGGGGCATTGCGGGTTTGCATTTAAGCCCTTCCCGTAGAAACCTCTTCTATAGGAAACTAGAGCAAGGGGAATCACTTTTATATGATTAGAATATCTTAAAGGACCCCTTGCAGTTTGAGGCTAACTTTTTAGATAATTTATGTCATCCTCCCTCGTTGTATTAAAGAATGGATAAGGGCATGAACGAGTCAAGATGAATACGTTGGTTTTCTTAAATGTAAATTAAGGTTTGCTGTAAGAGTTTAAGAAGTTGTGGGTTTTTGGTAAATAACTTAGTTTGACTATGTTGACTAGTAGCGTTGTAAAATAAAGAAAGTTCGCTGGTGTTATAAATAAATGGTATTTCTGTTGTTATGTATGCGTTATGACTTCTTATTAGTATGAATTGAAGAAAATTTGTACCTTTCTTGGTTTTATTCAGATGGTGAATACCAGAAGAACCGAACAAAGTGTTAACTCGGTTAGGGGCCCTGGAGAAGGAGAAGAGTCACAAAATCATGTAAAACAACCGGGCCCTAGTGTTCCAAGAAATATAGTCTTTGATGAAGCAACATTGGAGACTCTGAAAAATTTGATGTTTCAGACTATTCAAGAAGCTCTCCCAGCCATTCACAATATACCACCTAGAGCAGAAGGAGCTGAACAAGGAGAAAACCTGGAAGTGGAAGAACTTCAAGTACCTCTTCCTGTGCAAAGTGCAAACTTTTCTCGAGTTGTTAAGACATTCCTCTCTATGAAGCCTGATAGCTATGATGGAACTGGTGAACCTGTCAGAATAGCTTACTGGTTTTCTCACATTGAGCAGTTGTTGGAGAATGTTTCTTGTGCAGAGGCTGAAAAGGTACGTATGGCTGCTTTACAGCTTAAGGACGGGGCGAATGAATGGTGGATAGGAACTGGGTTATCTAAACACCCAAATCTTAACTGGAGCATGTTCAAGGAGAAAATGATGGATAGATTCTTTTCTTATTCTATGAGGAAAGAAAAAGAAAAAGAATTGCTATATCCGCAAGTGGAAGGTATGAAAATACCAGAAATGGCTGCTAAGTTTAATCATCTGTTGCAGTATGCTGGTCCAGGAATTTCTTCAGAGGAACAGAAGATTGAGAGGTTCTATGAATGGTTGAGTCCAAAGATGCAACCACTGATGGTCCATATTAAATGTTCAACCTTAGAGCAATATGTTGATGCAGCTTCCCGTTTAGAAGTTTCTTTGGAGAAGTCGGATAAAGAAGTTGAGAAAGGTGGACAATCATCCCAACAACATACCCAAGTCAGTGGATTTAAGAGGTCATCACCCTATCAGAAGTTTGAGAAGTCAAACCGGATCAAAACTGAGTCTAGTTCAATTAAGACATCACAATCCGGGCAAAAGAAGAATACTGGAGTTTGTTATAACTGTGGAGGAACAGGACATTTTAGCAGGCAATGCCCTAAACCTATGAAGAAGTGTTTCCAATGTGGGAAGGAAGGACACATGCGTGCATACTGCCCACAGAATAGAAGTAGCCCAGCGCAATCACGTCAAGCCTTAGTGACACAGAATAGCCGTGTTCCGACTGACGCTAATAAGTCCGTCTCTGTTCAGTCTACTGCTCAGAATAGGGGAAAAGCTCCAATGACTTCTTCAAAGCCAGGCCAACGATTGTATGAGATGAGACGTAGCGACGAACCAAAGGCTCCTGTATGTCAAGGTATTTTATATATTCAATCAGTTGTTGTTTTCTTGTTGTTTGATTTTGGAGCTACACATTCTTTTATATCTGAGGACTGTGTAAGACAATTAGGATTAAAATGCTCCGAAACATGTGACCCTTTCGTAGTAAACTTACCTAACCAAGAAAATATAATAGGAACTAGACAACTCAACAAGTTTCCTATTAGCATACAAGGTCGGAAGTTTGAAGCCAACCTTATATGTATTCCGATGGCTCCTTATGACATTATCCTAGGCATGGATTGGTTATTACAACATGGGGCAATAATAGATTTTAGTGCTCGAACGGTGACTATTCAGGATGAAGGGAAACATGTATGTCAGTTCAAGGGAAGGCGTGATACAGATGAGGGAAGGTTGATTAGTGCTATGAAGGCCGTTAAGTTAATCCGTCAGGGTTGTGTTGGCTATTTTTGTTACCTTGAGGAGAATTGTAAGAAAGAGTTAGATATTGAAGAAATCATGGTTGTAAAAGAATTTTCTGATATCTTCCCAGAAGAACTTCCAGGATTGCCTCCGAAGCGTGTTGTTGACTTTACAATCACATTGGAGCCTGGAACGACACCGATTTCTAAGGCACCTTATAAAATGGCCCCTATTGAAATGAGGGAATTGAAGAAACAACTAGATGAATTATTAGACAAGGGATTTATAAGACCGAGTGCTTCACCTTGGGCGCTCCGGTACTGTTTGTCAAGAAAAAGATGGAACTTTTCGCTTATGTATTGATTACCGTGAACTGAATAAGGTTACCATTAAGAACAAATATCCCTTGCCCAGGATTGATGATTTGCTGGATCAACTGAAAGGTGCTAAAGTCTTCTCCAAGATTGATCTAAGGTCAGGAATCATCAGCTTAGAGTGTGTGAAGAGGACATTCCAAAAATAGCATTTCTCACTCGCTATGGTCATTATGAGTTCCTGGTAATGCCTTTTGGACTAACAAATGCACCGGCAGTTTTTATGGACCTGATGCATAGATGTTTCCATGGATACCTCGACAAGTTTGTGGTGGTCTTCATTGATGACATTTTAATCTATTCAAAAGACAAAGATGAGCACGAAGAACATCTTCGGTTGGTTTTTGAAATACTTAGACACCAAGAACTTTATGCCAAGTTGTCTAAGTGTGCTTTTTGGTTAAAAGAAGTAACTTTCTTAGGTCATGTTATAAATCAAGATGGGGTTATTGTAGATCCTCAGAAAATCCAGGCCGTTGCTGAATGGAAACAACCTCGAAATGTTAAGGAGGTAAGAAGTTTCTTAGGACTTGCTGGGTATTATCGACGTTTTGTAGAAGGATTTTCAAAAATCTCTTTGTCTATGACAAGTTTACTTCGAAAAGCCAACAAGAAGTTTGTGTGGTCTGAGAAATGTGAAGTAAGTTTCCAAGAACTTAAGAGACGTCTTACCAGTGCTCCAGTGTTGACATTACCAGAAGGGAATGAAGGGTTTGTGGTCTACAATGATGCTTCAAAACAAGGGCTGGGATGTGTGTTAATGCAACACGACAAGGTTATTGCTTATGCTTCTCGGCAACTCAAAAGTTATGAAGTGAATTATCCAACACATGATTTAGAACTTGCTGCGGTGATCTTTGCTTTAAAAATTTGGCGACATTATCTTTATGGTGTCAAATGTCAAATATTTACTGACCATAAAAGTTTAAAGTATGTATTCACTCAGAAAGAGTTGAATATGAGACAAAGAAGATGGCTGGAGCTGATCAAGGACTACGACATCGAGCTTCTCTATCATCCTGGTAAGGCTAATGTGGTAGCTGATGCTCTAAGTTGCAAGACCACTCAGGAAAGTTTGATAGCCATGTTAACTATTCAGCCGAAGTTGCAATTGGATTTGATTCATGAGGAGATCGAAGTTTGGTTTGCAAGACAACAAGGGTATCTGAATACTCTAGAAATTCAACCAACTTTGTTTGATCAGATTAAGGAAAAACAATCTGATGATGTAATTCTGATCAAAATTAGCGGAGAAGTACAAGAAGGTAATGCTCCTAGTTTTGTCATTCAGGATGATGGTTCCCTCTGGTTTCAAAATCGTTTGTGTGTACCTGCTAAGGAAGAACTCCGAGCTACCATCTTAAAGGAAGCACATTCTTCTGCTTATTCAGTTCATCCAGGTACTAGTAAGATGTATAAAGATTTGAGAAGAAACTTCTGGTGGCCAAATATGAAACAAGACGTAGCTGATTTCATTTCCAAGTGCTTGTGTGCCAAAAAGTCAAGATTGAGCACATAAGACCAGGTGGAATGCTACAGCCTCTCCTTGTTCTAGAATGGAAGTGGGAAGACATTACTCTGGATTTTGTTTGTGGACTACCCAAAACCCAAGGATGGAAAGATGCTATTTGGGTCATAGTTGACAGACTCACCAAAAGTGCTCACTTCATTGCAATCAAGATGACTTGGGGCATACAAAAGCTAGCTGAAGTGTTCTTACATGAAGTGATTCGTCTTCATGGGATTCCAAAGACTATTATCTCCGATCGGGATGGACGTTTTACCTCCAGGTTCTGGAAGGAATTGCATCAAGCAATAGGAACTGAGCTGAACTTCAGTACTGCTTTTCATCCTCAGACTGATGGGCAATCTGAAAGGACGATTCAGAATTTGGAGGATATGCTTATGGCTTGTGTTTTGGATTGCTCAACAAGTTGTGATGCCAGCTTAAGCCTGATTGAGTTCACTTACAACAATAGTTGGCACTTGACCATCAAAATGGCTCCCTTTGAAGCTTTGTATGGTCGAAAGTATCGATTGTCGATTTGTTGGGACGATAGTGCTGACAAGATACTCCTTGGACCAGAGTTAGTTGAAAGAACAACATCTGATATTGCTTCAATACGACAGAGGTTGTTAACTGCTCAAAGTCGCTAGAAGTCGTATGTTGATTTGAAGCGAAGGGATGTTGAGTTTGTTGTTGGTGATAAGGTTTTTGTCAGAGTGTCACCCTCAAAGGGTGTGTTCCGCTTTGGAAAGCGAGGTAAGTTGAATGCTCGTTATGTTGGTCCTTTCGAGATTTTGGAAAGGGTTGGCAAGCTTGCTTATCGATTAGCGTTGCCACCTTCAGCACACCCAATCCACAATGTCTTTCATGTTTCTCTTATAAGGAAATATGTGCCAGATGAATCACATGTGCTCAACTATGATGATGTAGAAGTTCAAACAGATGGCACCTATGAAGAGAGACCAATTCGAATTGTGGATCGTCAAGTGAAGAAGCTACGGAACAAGGAAGTACCCCTAGTAAGAATTTTGTAGTCTAAGAATGGTGGAGAGGGGACAACTTGGGAGACATGGGAAACAAAGCAAGAAATGCTTATTCGTTATCCTGAGTTGGTATCCACCTAGTGGGAATCTTTAAGGGGGTACTACCAGCTTTGCAATTTTGTTCATGTAATTGTGTACATCGACATCTTTCGTCTCTTTAACTTGATTTTCCTAGTTTCGTGGTCGAAACCATTTTTAAGGGGGTACTAATGTAATATCCGCGAATTTTATGGATATTTTCGAATTTCTCAAATATCCTTTATAGTTCTTTTAATTCGATGCCGATGCGAAATGAAATAATTTTAATGGGAATTAAAAATTCTAGAAAATCCTCAGTGATATCGAAAAATCATAGAAAATTGATTTTATCGACGAGTTCACTTCCTAGGATTTTCTGATGGAAAAAGTATAATTATTTAATACGCGGTCTTTTTAATATGTACCGGAAAGAATTTAAAATACAAAACAGAAGTCTTAAAAATTGAAGGTAGCATGATAGAATCATGAAAAAATTGATTTTATTGGTCTACACAATTTACAGGACGTTTTATGTGTAGTAAGTTTTTCCACCCGAGGTACATAATTTTACCGCTTAGCGAAAAATCCTGTTTCAAAACGGGAAATTCTCTTTTTGACCCTCACTTACTTAATGGGGAAGGAAAAAGCCAATATCTCTTTGGGATATGTACGCACAGTTGGATAGAATTCAGAGAAAGATAGTTCGAGAGAGAGAGAGAGTTTGGAACGACGATAGAATCGGCGAGCGATTCTTCACCTCTACACCTCTCTTCCCTTTCCCCTACCTCCTCCTCAGATCCTCCTTCATCTCACCTTCTCCTTCTCTTGACTTCTGGGTTCGTAGCTGCTGCAACAGAAAACCAGGACCAGCGACAAAATCAGGACGGAACGATAGGCGCGGGAAGAAGAATTCGAATCTGCACCGCCGGCGAGCACTATCTCCTCCGACCACCACCCACCACGAGGGCCACCACCGGGCAACACCCAACCACCCTCAGACCCCTGGAGCGGGCCACTATCGAGCTGAACGAGCCATAGGCTCAAGTGAAGGTAAAACGCGATCGAAGTTAATTAGCAGTTTGGGCTCGAAGCCACCGCATGATCAGCCGGTTCCCTTTTCCGAATTAATTTTATAGTTTTTATAAACTTTACGTTGTTACGACCTCGTAGATTCAAACCGCTCGAGAAACAGACGTCAGAATCTCTACTTATAGCGAATACAAGTTTTGACATCGATTGGCAGGTAAAAGACTTCAGACAATTACTCAGGATTCGTTGTTAATCAGTATGATCCGAGATTTGGCCACCTTTAAGAACCATTGCTAATGAACAATTTTTATTTAGAAAATTGTTTCAAAAGTGAAACGGTTAGTTATTTATAAGTTCGCCAAGATGGCTCCTTAAAGCTTAATAGCTAAGGATTAATTATAAATCGATATACGGAAATCAAGTCGTTTATTGATTAGGAAATTGTAGAATTTGAATATACAACTAAGAAGTGTATACGTGAGCTCGTTGTTGAGAAATCTTTTGTTATATTTGGTAGAAGGGTGATTAAGATTACTGTTGGAATTACCAAGAACGTTAAGCACGCCTTCTAAGGCAAGTGGACGACTTCCCTTTGTTATAAATTAAGAAATTCAATTTATATTGAATTATATAGTTACGAATAAATCGTCTGATTACTGAAAGTGTGATTAGTTGTAGTTGTTGGAAGTAATGATCGAGTCGGTTCTTAAACAGTTTCGTACTTTAATTGAGAATAAGTTTGGTCTAGGTGATCTCGTTTTTGAGATGAGATTTGTTTGAGTTAAGTAGTCTAGGGGTAGGAGCCGAGTCTCCCATGACCTCTTTATAACAAAGTCTATATTGGGGGGCGTAGCTTGCTAGCGGATCCCAATTTTAAAGTCATGACTCATGTCTCGCTCCATGCTGGAGGAGGACATCTGTGCACTCTAGTTAAGTGCAAAAGAAACTGATGTGGGTCAAGCGGTCACGGATGAAATAGGCACTCTCACCCCGACGACATCAGTTACAAGAAAAATAGTTAGAAAGGTTGAAATTGATATGTAAATTAGGTTAAGTATCTTAAGCGTTATATGCTAATATCCGAATGGTTAGTCTATTCGATAACCATTCTTGTTATCCTTTGCGTATGACGGATTCTTAATCAATTATTGATTAAGTTAATCCATATAGTAGCAACTCTCTGTAGAGTTTTATCTACCTGCTTGGGATTTCTTTAATCTACTATTATTGTGAATTCTTAGATTATAGTTCTTACTTGTTGAAATAAGCTTACTCGGATTAACGTCTCCATTTGCTTAGTCTTTTAATAAGACTAACTTGTTGTTGTTTTTTTTTTGGTACATGCTATCGTTATGTGTCGCTGCAGTTAATAAAGAAGCTCGCCAGAAGAACAAGGGTTAAACAAAAGATCATGATATGAGATCTAAGAATTTTCTTTTGGGAATGTATTGCTGAATTAAGCTCTATGTGATAAACTTGTTTTGTTAGTGTGAAACTGTTATCCTTTTTGGGGTAAGGAAGAGTGGTTGGTCTGTAATAAGTTATACTTAACCAGTCGTTTGTAAATGTTTAAAGCCTTGGGTGGCCTTGATTAAGATTAATTAAGGTTACTGGTGGTAATACCATGGTAGGTAACAAGGGGTGTTACACAGTATAGGTTCTGAAGCCATCAAATTAAATCATAGTGTACTTAACAAGACATCATCTAGTCCCATGAGGAACTGTTGAGTTTGTTCTTCTTCTTTGGCCTTTGTCAAGCGTGAGTTAAGCCCACAAGTGCAATTGTCTAAGGGAGCGTAAGTGGCGAGTTCTTCCCAAAGCTTCTTGAGGATTCCATAGTAAGTAACTATAGAATTCCCTTTTTGATGAAAATTGGCAATGCCCAAGAGAAGATGCAAAAATCATGGACCATTCCCAACATAAAACCGTTGCTTCAAGTCTTCCCAGAGCTCTTTTGCGATTGCAAAATAGGTTATGGAAGATCGGAGGAATGGTTCAGTTTCCTGTAAGATCCAACCGACGATCATGGAGTTAATCAGATACCAGTATTCGGTGTGGGTGGACCCATCAGTAGGCATAAGAACCGAACCATCAATAAAACCGAGCTTTCGCTTAACGTTGAGTTTGTTACTCATGCTTGTAACCCATTCATTGTAGTTGTTGCCCTTAAGAGCGATAAGACAGATGGTGAGACCGGGATGATCAGATGAATTTACATAAAAGGGTGAATTCAATTTCGGGGTAGTGATGGCGACAACATGGGTGTTGGCAAGTGCTTGTTGAAGGGTGGCGGGTTGCGCAGCCTGGGTTTAAGCAACATACATCTCTTCTCTAGCCATTGTTGGTGGTGTTTGACAGAAAAAAAAATTAGGGTTTTAGATTTGGTGGAGATTTGGCTCCGATACCATGTAGATTTTAGAGAAAAAGATATTTCATTGATTACAATTAGATCCAATGATCCCCAAAAATAGGATTTACATGACTTGCTCCCCAAGCTATAATATTTACAAGATAATGTTGCATAAAATAATATCTATAGTTACATTACAAGTTACGCAATGGGATCTGTGGGTGTGGCTCATGCGGATCTGGCTTGAGTTTTATCGTTCGCGACCGCGCGAGTATGGGGTTGGACTCGACTTGAACGAACGTGTAGGACTTGGATCGGCTCGCCACTCATGACCGCGTAAGGCTTAGATCGGGCTTGACATTCATGACCGCACAAGGCTTAGATTGGGTTTAACGTTCATGACCGCGCAAGGTTCGAGATTCGAGACCGTGCTCGCGACGATGGCACTAGGGCTTTGTAAGGCTCGATTACGCCTAAGGATCAACTCGCCTCTCTTGATCGCGCCTAGGGCTAGGCTTGCCATTCTAGACTCCGCACGGATCTGGATCAACTTGGTGGTCCGGACGTGGTTCGGGCGTGGGTTCTAGTCTTCGTGATGGTATCGAACCTAGGCCTAGCCGAGCCTTATCGGTTTTTTTCTTTTTATTTTATTTATGAAATTATAATATGTTGCTTTTATTTGGGCTTATGTTTGCATACATGGGCTAGTCCGAAAGTCCTTCTAGGGTTTGCTTGAGCCGCATCTATATAAGGCCGCTAGAACTATTGTATTTCCTACGTTAAGTTTAATAAAGTCAAAGTATTGAGTTGAGATCACTCCTCCCCTTTGACTCGGGCGTCACCCCTTTCTATCCCTCTTCCCCCACCCTTGATTTTACATTGTCCTACCCTCGCTCACCCGAGCACTAGAGGCCAGTGGACCATCTTTTCGGTGGTCTGTACTTATCCCGATTACTCAACAGAGAAGATCAAGGGACCTTGAGTTCGAATCCTGGCGAATTGTGACCTGATCCTCTTGGGTTGCTATCACTTCGTTTCTTACAAACAACTATAGTTGTTTCGTCACAAAATGTGCATGTAGATCTAAAACAATTGAAAAGTGGATAGAGAGACTTCTCAGTAAAAGTTGGTGACCACCCTTTTCATTAATGGGGGTGTCTATTTAAATATCTCCTTGGCAGCTAGGATTTTGGTGATCCTTTATGGGCTTTTGAGCCCATTAATTAATTTAATCCTTTATTTGGTATAAATTATATCAAGCTAGGTAAAATTGGCACTAACAATTAGTCTAACGGAGTTTCATCCTCTTTTTTTTTTATCATGAAATGGGGTTAGCCCCTTACGTGGTATATTAGAGACTTAAATAGAGTCATGCCCAAAAGGGCCTACAATATTAGGAATCAATGCAACAAATCAATTGGAATATTAGAAAATTCAAAGAAAGTATCGAGCGATATGATCCAATTCACAATTGTGTCTACCTCCTTGTTTGCTTGTTGGCGAAGATGTGCGAGCTTCACCTCCTTGGTCTCATTAAAGATGATATTCCTACGCCTGTTAATGAGGCGGTAGTTTCGGTTGGGCACCATGGAGTTCGCATGGAGTAGCTGGTATGCAAGTAAAGAGTCCGAATAAAACATCAATTTGGTCCCTCCTAAATGCAGCCAAACCTGGAGTCCATGCCAAATAGCCTAGATTTCCACCGTAAGTGCGTCACAGCTCCCACATGGGAAGGTGAAGGCTTTGATAAACTTGACTAACGGAGTTTCATCCAAAAGCCAAATAAGTATGCCAACTTATTTTTAAGTATTAATAACATTTATTTCATCTTATATGTCGTGGAGTTGAGCATCTACTAGCTTCTGGCAAGTTGGAGTCGACATGGACAAAGGCGTAGAACTTGACAGATTTGCAAAGAAGAGCTCAATTCCACTTTGGTGGGACTTCTGACCATGGGTTCACTTTTATAAGTTTGCTCGGGTCCGGTTCATGTTTTGTAATAAAGGGTCCGATTTAGCTAGTAGACCGGTCTCTTATATAGTAAAATATTTTGCTTTCTTGAGCCCCAATTCATGCTCTGTGTATGCGTGGCTGTGCTGGCCATCACAAATCTGAAGGGCTGAATTCATGTGTTGATTGAACTTAGATTGATCCCGTTCTTAATATAATTTTGATTGATTATGTTTGGGTTGTCTGATTGCACAAATACCCTCGTTTTCCCACATGGTATCAGAGCCATCGGGATTCTAAGGCTTGTAATTTATGCGATTGTTTGCTGTGCTCAATATGGTTGGTGTTTTGTACGTTGTTGATGACTCGCTCGATCTGATCGTTATGTTGGACGTTGTTGTTGACTCGATTTAGTTGGTGTTCTTTATGTTGCTGTCAAGTCGCTAGGTTTGATGGTTGCGCTGAACGTTGTTGTTGAGTCGATCGTGAAGCTGCAAGTTGAAGCTGGTTGCTGATGGCGATTGAAGAGAAGGAGAAAGAGGCCTACAAGGTGGTGACGACATCGAATGTGGTTGATTTTCTGATGTTGATGAACTCGGATTATCCGGGAATGGTTCTGACTTGAACATTTTTTTATGGAGGAAACTTACCAAGCTGGAGTCGCCATGTATAGCGGGCGCTTATGGAAAATATGAAGCTGAGCTTTATTGATGGAACAGGAACGAGACCGGAGACTGGGTCTGTGGAGTTTGAGCGATGGATGAGGTGTGACTCGATAGTATCAAGCTAGATTTTAAACTCAATGACACCAGAAATGTCGAGCAGCTTCATGTTTACAAATTTAGCTAGGTCATTATGGTTGGATGTTTGTGAGCGGTTCAAGCAGAGCAACAAGCCATTAATCTACCAGCTCTGGCAAGAGCTATCCCAGGTTACACAAGGTAATTCCTCCATCACTCTCTATTACTGTCGTTTGAAGAAATGTTGGGACGAGCTGGCCAATCTTGCTAACTTGCATGTTTGTAACTGTGGTGTGATGATGAATTGAAAGTGTAATTTAGCTAAAAGGATGTTTGATAGCTTGCATATAGGAGTAGTTTAGATACATGTTTTATTTATGTTTTTGCTAGTTTTAGGTTGGTTTTTATATAGTTTTTAGGTTTTTGTGTTGTCGGGTATTATGCGCTGGTTTGCTCGGTTTTGCAGGTTTTTAGGTTCAGGAGCAACAACGGGGCGAGGTGTAGATTGACCATGGTGGTGGTGGACAAGCTTGAGGAAGCTAGGAGTGTTGCATTGAGGATTGAAGAGCCAAGAACAAAGAGGAAGCTCGGGACACAAGCCGAGCATTCCGCCCGCGTAATCTGAACTGAAGCATAATTGCGCGAGGAGGAACAATTGCGCGGCCGCACATTTTGGTCAAGCCGCGCATTTGTCATATTCACGCGGGTGATGATTTGGGCCGAAGAGTTGGGCCAGGCTTGTAATTTTCGGGCTTTATTATATTATGTCCAAGTTTGTGTGTTAAAGATATAATGTTTGAGGGATATTTTTAGAGGACATATTTAAACCTTATGTTAGATTATTTTCTCATAACTTTTGATCAACTTTTGGAGGCTAGGATTTTTCTCTTTGGAGGCAGACTTTGAACCCTTTGTAAGTTTGATTTTATTTTGATTATGCATTGCTAAATTTCTTTGTGTTTGGCTAGTTATTGAAGTCATGATTTGTATGTAGTTGTGAGGTTTGATTGATTCTCAACAAACTTGAATAGAAATTATTCCTGTGCTTAATTGAATCTAAACTAGGGTTTTGTTAGATTGATCACCTAATTGAATTTCTAGTTATAACTGAATCTGATTAATTACCGGTTGGAGTTAATTTGATCAAGAGTAGACTTTAATCAATTAGTATCGGTTGGACTAGTTGGTTGGAGAAGGGAATAAATTCACAAGTCACTTAGATGTCTGGTTGCTCTAAGTTGTTTGTTTCTATTGATAACTTGAATCGTTATGCTGTTATTTAATTGAATCTAGAAGGTCTTCTAGTTTGTTAAATAATTAGGGTTGTTAGACTGGTAGTTCTATCAACTAAATATGAAGTTTGGGTCTTAATCCTTAGTAGGATCATTATCCACAATAGTTTATTCAAGTGAGAAGAGAATTAAGAGAATCGATGATCAACAAAGCAATATCATGATGGATTTAACTAGTTGAACACGTTTGTCTTTCATATATTTAAATCATCTTTGCATTCATAGTTAGTTTTATTCTTGCATAGTAGGTTAGAATTTACAATTACAAACACCCCTTTTGGTTACTTGGCATACAAGTAATAACACAAATACAAGAGTCTCTGTGGGATCGACCCTTACTTGCCGCTCTACTGAGTTGGTAAAGATAAGGTTTCTTTGATAGGTATTAACGACCACTGAAAATACCTCATCAAATTTGGCGCCGTTGCCGGTGCCTCGTCGCTATTTGTGTTCTTACTTTTGTGCTGTTTTTGGGTGTGAACCTGTTATATGGTTCATACCCGTGCTACTAACTCATCTCCTTTGCTTTTTGATCCAAATATTGGCAGGACACTCTTCAAGCTAAGGAAGGAAATCCAGAATCACTTTCAGGCCCTACCGTTCTTTCTTGAAGAATCTGACTTTGAATCTGAATCTACTGAGATGGGTGACCAAACATTGAGACAGCTAACTGCACCCAATCTGGCACAACAACTGTTGGCGGTGCAATTTCCTGCTCTTGCTGAAGGAGTCAAGTTTGAGCTGAAATCTGGGTTGATTCATCTTTTGCCTTCATTCCATGGGCTTAGTGGTGAAGACCCCAACAAGCATCTTTCTGAATTTCATGCTATGTGCTCAAGCATGAAGCCCGCTGATGTGACTCACGACCAGATCGCGCTGAGAGCCTTTCCTTTCTCTTTCAAGGATCAAGCTAAAGACTGGTTTTATTACTTGGCTCCGGGAAGTATTGATACATGGGCTAAGATGAAGCAAGCTTTTCTAGAGAAGTACTTCCCTGCTACAAGGCTCAATGATCTGAAAAAGCGAATTAGCAATATTGAACAAGAAGTTAATGAGTCCTTGTACGAATACTATGAGAGATTTAAGAGGTTGATAGCCAGTTGTCCTTTTCATGGCTACACTGATCATGGCCTCTTGGATGATGAGAGAAGAATGGTTAATGCAGCTTGCCAAGGTAACATTCTCAACAAAACTCATGCTGCTACGTTTGAACTATTCACACAACTGTCTGAGGCATAAGACAATTCAGGAAGGAATCTGGTTCTAAGGCTGCCAATGCTGTAGTTGCTAGTTCATTGTTGCATGAAGAAGTGTTTGAGTTGAAAACCATGATGAAACAATTTCTACAGCAAGGTGGGAGACAACAAGTAAAAGCCTGTGAAATTTGCTCTGATAATATGCATTCTACTGATTCCTGCCCCCCACTCCAAGAGCCCCAAGCTGAAGTTAATATGGTGGGCAATTATGGTCAACAAAGGCCTAGGTATGACCCCTTCTCTAACACCTACAATCCGGGGTGGAGGGATCATCCTAACTTGAGGTATGGCAATTCTAGCAATCAACAATTTAACCATCAAGGTAGCTAAGCTCAGTACAGACCGCCTTTCCAACCTCAAGCTCAAGGAGTGAATCAGAATTCTATGTCCACTGAATAGATGATCAAAAATCTGACTCATACTGTTTCGACAATGCATGGCTCTCTAACTCAGCTTCAACAAGAAACCAAGTCTAGTATAAAGAACTTGGAGAGCCAAGTTAGTCAGATTGCTGATGCGGTAAGCAAGTTAGAAGCTAGAGAATCCAACAAATTTCCATCACAGACAGAGCTCAACCCGAGGGCGAATGTGAGCTTTGTCTCTATTTATGATGGCCTTAAGGTGGGACAGGTGTACACGTTGAACAAGGCTGATGAAACGGAGGAACAAGTCGAAAATGAATTACGCGGGTTAGGCTCTGAAAGCGCGGCCGCGCAATGTGCAAACCGCGCAATAGCATCTCAGTTGAGATTGCGCGGGGGTAGAAGTGGAAAGCGCGCCCGCGCAATTTGGTGCCAAACCGAGCAATCTGGGCGAGGGCAACGTTTCTTCTGAAACTCCTCTGGAGCCTTATGTACCTGTTCCACCCTTCCCTGAAGCCTTAAAAGAAACCCGGAAACTGAAGAGTGACAAGGAGCTATTCGAGGTCTTCAGTTCATGCAGAGTAAACGTCCCATTATTGAAACTGATCAAGAGTGTGCCTCGGTGTGCCAAGTTTTTGAAGGAGTTATGCACTTTAAAAAGGGGACAGAAGTAGAAAAGTCAGAAGCAAGTTAAAGAGAAAGAACATGTGTCAGCTGTGTTCCAAAAGCGTTTGCCTGAGATGTGCAGTGACCCTGGCATGTTCACCATTCCGTGTATGATCGGAAGCACCAAGGTGAATGAGGCTCTAATTGATTTAGGTGCATCTGTCAATGTTCTGTCTTCCTCCTTATATGAGAAACTCGGTATGGGACCATTGAAAGAAACTCGAACCATAGTTGAGTTGGCTGATCATTCCACTGTGCGGCCCAAAGGAAAGATTGAAGATGTATGGGTTACGGTGGACTCCTTGAAATTTCCGGCTGATTTTCTAATATTGGACATGGGATCGGGAGCTGGAAAAAAGTCTATGCTGCTAGGACGACCATTCTTGAAGACGGCCAATACGAGGATTGACATTCCACAAGGCACATTAAAGATGGGGTTTGATGGAAAGGAGATCGAATTCCATAGCTCGTATCCTTCTTGATATCCTTTTTACGTCAAGCTAATGACGTTAAACAAGCGCTTCTTGGGAGGCAACCCAAGGTTTAGTTTACTTTAGTTTAGTTTTGCTTTGACTTTTGTTTTAAGTTTCACAGTTTTTGCTTTTGTTTTGTTTAGTTTGTTTAGTTTAGGTAGAAATAATCCTCAAACCTACAATTAGCTCGGACAAGCTTTGAGTTACAGTAGCTAAAAAACTCGGATTGGGGAGTAAAATTGCATGGTCAAGTAATCTGGAGCCAACCCGAGCAATACAGGCTCAGACAAAATTGCGCGGCTTGGGTGATAAATGCGCGGCCGCGCAATACCCCAATCCATCCCGCACAATCCCAACTGGGGGGTGTTACGCGGCTTCGCAATTGCGCGACCGCGCAATTGCTGACGATGCCGTGCTTTCGGCCGTTTTCAGCGAACCTAATAAAAAAACCCTGAGTTTCTCTTTCTTCATTCCAGCCTTTCGACAACCTCCATCTTCTTCCTCTCAAAACTCCATTGAAGACCTCAAGCTCAAGCTCCATTCAAGCTCTTTCAAGGCGGATTTTCAACCCCAATCAAGCAAACAACTCCACATCAAGCGGGATTCAAGTAAGTTTTCTCAAAATCCCCATTAAATTTCGGTTTTTGTAGATTGAATCTAGATCTAGGTTTGGCTAGAAAAATTCGAAATTTACCCCTTTAGGCTCGGATTTAGGCTTAAGTCCTTCACAAAAGTTCGTTTATTGCATGATTCTAGCCTAGATTCTTGTTTTGTTTGAGCTTTGCATGCAAATTCGAGATTGACCTAGAATTTTGATTAATTTTTTATTAATTTGTTCTAGGTAGTGGGGGAAGAGAGTGTTTGAGAGCTTATCTGTGAAATATTGTTGTGGTTGTCCTTGTCGGGACAACAAAATTGTATTTGCTTGGTTTGTTTGTGGTGTTTGTGCAGGTGTCTGTGATATTCTGATATTATGGCTCCAAAAAGAAGTAGAACGGATGGTGCGTCTTCATCCCGGGCTGCTAGTCAGGGTGTACACCTAGTTCCCCCTGCTATGGTGGGAGAGACCACCCAAGAGACTTACGAGATTAGTCTGACAAAGAATAGCCATATAGTCCGGTTTGAGTTACTGAAGGATAGGGAGTGGACAACAACCAGGTATATAAATTGGAATCTGATGAATGAGCTCGGTCTAGCACATCTGTTGAATGAGATAGGGGCATATCTTGAGATGAGGGATTTCTTACAGCTGTGTGAACCCACTTTCAAGGGGTTAACACTTGAGTTTTTGAGCACCTTGTCCACTGACTACAAAGGAGAAGGAGAGATCAAATTCTGGCTAGGAGGTATAAGGAGAAAGATGACCTTGAAGGAGGTCAACTGTGTGTTTGGATTCTGTCACTTTCCCGGTAATGATGTAGTACTAAATGAGACTGGTGCTACATGGGCTGATAAGAATTTCTGGAAGACCATCACCGGGAGATCAACATACAATCCTACCCGAGAAAAAGCCTCTCACATTACTCACCCTGCTATTAGAGTCTTTCAGAGGTTTATTGCTTGTACGCTGAATGGGCGGGGTGAGGGTGGAAACAATTGCCCCAAGAAAGATCTTGTTGTGTTGGGCGCTAGTTTATTAAGGAAGAAGTTGAGTTTGGGTGCTATGTTGATGCACCATATGGAGCATGTTGGCAAAAAGGGAGGAGGAGCTATCTGCATTGGTGGGATTGTGACCCATCTGGCCAAGCATTTTGGAGTTGATCTTGACAGGTTACAGGTTGACATTCCGCCCTTGGCTATAGATTTCACCATGCTTAAGAAGATGGGTGTTCTCTACAAGTACAAGAACTCTTATTTTTGGGTGCTTGGGGATTCCAAGAAAGTAATGAAGCTTCCCGATGGGAGCCGAGTGAAGATTGGGGATAGCCAAAGCAATTGGTTCATTAAAGTTCGGGCTGGAGATTTGGATGTGAATGATGTCAAGGGCCCGGTTAGGGGTAAAAAGAAGGCTCCAGTTGCTATTATGGAGGAGTCTGATGAAGAGGAGATAGATGAAGATTTTGTTATGGCTGAAGAAGAAGAAGAAGAAGAGTATGCTGAGGATGAAGAAACTGATGAGGAGGATGAGTTTGAGGAAGAAGATCAGCAGAGACAATTTGATCTGTCTCTACCTGCTGGAGGTGGTCCCCAGTATTCTGATACGCAATACAGTCAGATGATGGATATGATGAGACAGATGCAGCTGGACAACACGCAGCGATACAATGATATGTCGTCTCACATCGATCAGAGCTTTCAAAGTATGAGGGGTTATGTGGATCAGAGGTTCACTGCTTACCAGACTCGTCAAGATCAGCAGCTTGCTGCTTTTCAGGCCCGCCAGGATGAGCAGTTCAGACTGCTCAACACTAGACTTGATGTATGGAGTTCAGCGGGCTATCCACCTCACATGTCTTATCCTCAGTATGTTTTCCCTGATCCGCCATATCCTCAGTTTCCGTCGTACCAGCCACCTCCTACAGAGTATCCACCACCATCAGATTTTCCGCCTTACTACCCGTCAGGCAACTAGGTTTTGTGAGTCTTTCTCTTCTCTTTACTTTTTACTATACTTTGGGGACAAAGTATGTTTTAAGCATGGGGGAAGGGAATTACTTTTGCATTGCATATAGTTGCATTAGTTTAGATCATATTTAAAAATTTTGCATGCATTGATTAAAATCCTGAAAAATGAAAAAAAAAATCAAATCAGAAAAATTTGAAAAAATACAAAAATATTGCATTCAGGTTCTTATTTCCCCATTGTTTGATGCCTCTTGTGTTTCTAAGTTAAGTATAAGTTCTAACCCAAGATTTGTATGATATGCTGAAGTTGATATGATATAAGCATGATCATTGATTGATTACCTTGATTATAGGACTGAGCATGTGTATAGCTTGAGTTTTTGATTCATTTTGAAGTTCTAGACAAAAATTAGCCTTGTGAGATTTTTGGCCTTTCATGATTATTTGTTCTCTACATTTTTGAGTGTATCACCATGATTATCTAGCTCTAGAACTTGCGTTATGACTCTTTGTTAAGACTGCTTTATATGATTGAATGCATGACATTAAAATGATTGAGGCAATGTTTCTTATAGCCTATTATTTCCCTTCCTACCTTACAAGATCCATGTTCTTAATACCCCATTTCTCTTGAGCTTTAAGCCTATTTTTGATAACTCCACAAAATTTTCCTAACCTATTAAGCTTGACCCATCCGGGATTTAGGACCTTAGGTTGTGTTTTTACTTTTGTGTGAGTTATGTATAAGTATGGGGAAGTTACAAGAAAAAGAGGAAAAGAGGAAAACAACTCTTGGTTGCAAAGTTTGGAAAAAATGAAGATGAAAAGTATGTTGTAAAAGAAAAAAAAAAGTCGAGTTTAAATGTTAGTAATCTTCATAAGTGAAAAAGAAAAGAGTTGAAGAAGAGGCAAAAAAAAAAAAGAAACGAAGTGCATAAATGAGTGTTTGGAGTTGAAAAAGAAAGTTTGGGAGAAGTAAGAGAAGAAAGTGTTGAATTTTGGATTAGGATTAGTTCTTTATCCCGGATTTAGCCCCACAGACCAAATATAATCCCTTCCAAATCTCTCTTTACCTTATCCCCGTTACAACCCTTAAAAAGACCTCTTGATTTTTGTTATGTATTTGATCCCCAGCGGTGGAGATTTAGAACGCTGATGCAAGCATATGGTAGTCTAGTTTTCATGGCTGATTTTGAGTGGAACACATACCTTTAAACACTTGAGAGTTTGAGTGCAAAAACTTTTACCTTGGTGAGGTCTAGGATGAATGAATGGTCTTTGCTCTATGCTTGTTATAACGCATGCTAGGAAGTCTTGGTTGGGTTTTTAATTATATGTGAAATGCTTGTTTGACTTGAGATGGATGTATGATTGCATTTCTATGGTGTGATGTAGATTTATGTCTTGCTTGAGGATAAGCAAGGGTTAAGCATGGGGAAATTTGATAGCTTGCATATAGGAGTAGTTTAGATACATGTTTTATATATGTTTTAGCTAGTTTTAGGTTGGTTTTTATGTAGTTTTTAGGTTTTTGTGTTGTCGGGTATTATGCGCTGGTTTGCTCGGTTTTTGCAGGTTTTTAGGTTCAGCAGCAACAGCAGGGCGAGGTGTAGATTGACCATGGCGGTGGTGGACAAGCTTGAGGAAGCTAGGAGTGTTGCATTGAGGATTGAAGAGCCAAGGACAAAGAGGAAGCTCGGGATACAAGCCGAGCATTCAGCCCGCGTAATCTGAACTGAAGCATAATTGCGCGGGGAGGAACAATTGCGCGGCCGCGCATTTTGGTCAAGCCGCGCATTCGTCATTTTCACGCGGGTAATGATTTGGGCCGAAGAGTTGGGCCAGGCTTGTAATTTTCGGGCTTTATTATATTATGTCCGAGTTTGTGTGTTAAAGATATAATGTTTGAGGGATATTTTTAGAGGACATATTTAAACCTTATGTTAGATTATTTTCTCATAACTTTTGATCAACTTTTGGAGGCTAGGGTTTTTCTCTTTGGAGGCAGACTTTGAACCCTTTGTAAGTTTGATTTTATTTTGATTATGCATTGCTAAATTTCTTTGTGTTTGGCTAGTTATTGAAGTCATGATTTGTATATAGTTGTGAGGTTTGATTGATTCTCAACAAACTTGAATAGAAATTACTCCCTATGCTTAATTGAATCTAAACTAGGGTTTTGTTAGATTGATCACCTAATTGAATTTCTAGTTATAACTGAATCTGATTAATTACCGGTTGGAGTTAATTTGATCAAGAGTAGACTTTAATCAATTAGTACCGGTTGGACTAGTTGGTTGGAGAAGGGAATAAATTCACAAGTCACTTAGATGTCTGGTT
Source organism: Fallopia convolvulus (assembly GCA_964016875.1). NCBI lineage: Eukaryota > Viridiplantae > Streptophyta > Magnoliopsida > Caryophyllales > Polygonaceae > Fallopia > Fallopia convolvulus. The sequence goes on from OZ024733.1 coordinate 25,489,568, forward strand.
GCTCTAAGTTGTTTGTTTCTATTGATAACTTGAATCGTTATGCTGTTATTTAATTGAATCTAGAAGGTCTTCTAGGTTGTTAAATAATTAGGGTTGTTAGACTGGTAGTTCTATCAACTAAATATGAAGTTTGGGTCTTAATCCTTAGTAGGATCATTATCCACAATAGATTATTCAAGTGAGAAGAGAATTAAGAGAATCGATGATCAACAAAGCAATATCATGATGGATTTAACTAGTTGAACACGTTTGTCTTTCATATATTTAAATCATCTTTGCATTCATAGTTAGTTTTATTCTTGCATAGTAGGTTAGAATTTACAATTACAAACACCCCTTTTGGTTACTTGGCATACAAGTAATAACACAAATACAAGAGTCTCTGTGGGATCGACCCTTACTTGCCGCTCTACTGAGTTGGTAAAGATAAGGTTTATTTGATAGGTATTAACGACCACTGAAAATACCTCATCAATGTTGGAATAGGAAAACCAATTACGTTTGATGTTTTTTTTTATGAAACTAAATGGTGACCATGAACAAGTGAAAAGCCAAATACTTGCTATGGATCCCCTCCATCATGTGTCTAAGGCTTTCCAAATAGTGCTAGGAGTTGAAACAATAAAGAAGGCAAGTAATGGTGTGGTGAGTTATGGGGCTGCTTTTCTAGAAAATCAAGGAGGGCAAATGAGAGGAGGAAATAGAGATATTGAGGGAAATCGTTCAAGCTTCAGTGGAAGTGGTAAAGGGAGCACTTATGGAGGGGAGAAAAAGGATTTTAGAAAGCCAAGAGACAAGAGAGTGTGTTACCATTGTAAAGAAGAGGGGAACATAAAGGATAATGTTTCGAGCTTATTGGCTACCCGGATTGGTGGAAGGGTAAGAAGGGAAGGAAGAATTATAAGGTAGCAGACTAGCAACCAACGTTGAGATTGAAAATCAAAACATGGGAGAGACACCACTTGAGCATGGTAATGGAGGAGATTAGAGGAACATTTTTGAGCAACAGATTATGCAGATCTTTTCAACTCTGTCAAGTGCTTGTCAAGATATTGTTAAGAGTTTCAGACCAGAGAGAGCCATGAATGTGGAGGCAAGGAGAGCTCCAAGTGGCTATGGTTTCAGGGGAGGAAGAAATGGCAATTCAGGATTGGGTTTTGATGAAGGCACAAGCACGGGAGGTAGGATCAACAAGCACGACATACACTTTGCAGGTATTACGGTCTCAGTTTTAAATGCAACTTACTACAATACAAAAGATTGGATTGTGGAAAATGGGGCATCAGATCACATGACATCCTTTTATGATTTGTTGCTCAAGCCACGACCAGTCAAATATCTTGTGCATATAGTGTTGCTTGATGGTAGTGCAAAAATTGTGAATACAGTGGGTGATGATAGGCTGAATAAGCACTTGATTTTGGATGATGTGTTGTTTGTCCCAGATTTTAGATATAATTTATTGTGTGTTAGTAAATTGGTATGTTTAGAGGGCCTAGTGGCATATTTTCACAAATATTATTGCATGATGCAGCCATGCAGGACCATGTGAGTACGAAGATTTTGGCAAGAGGAGAAGGATCATGAGGATTTTTCAGAGTTAGAGCTGGAGCCACTGGTCAAGATGTTTTAGTTTCATTTTCTAGTAGTTTGCCTAAAGAAAGTGTCAGACATTATAGTTGTGCAAATTTTGGTGAATGTGATTTTGTTTTAATGCACAAGAGGTTGGGGAACACTTCAGTGTTAAAAATGTTGCACATTCCTAATTGCAAGGGTTCCTTGCTAGAGAATATTTGTATGTGATGTCTGTTCTTTAGCTAAATTTCACAAGATTACTTCCCCACCTAGCAATTCATACAGTGAGAATTTATTTGAGCTTTTACATGTGTACCTTTGGGGTCCATATAAGGTGGTAGGTTTAAATGGTGAGTCTTATTTTCTAAATATAAAAGAGGACCATACCAGGGGTACATAGACATATTGTTTACAAGGGAAACGACAAGTTTGTAGAGTGTTGTCAGATTTTCTAAAATATGTACAAACAAAGTTTGGTGTCACGCCAAAGGGGATAAGGTCAGACAATGGAACTGAATTCGTTAACAGGGAATGTAGGGATTTATTTACCGACTTTGGGATAGTTCATCAGAGGACAATGGTCTACAGACCCGAGCAGAACGACATATTGAGAGGAAATATAGGCATCTGTTGGACACAACAAGAGTTCTGTGGTTGCAAGTAAGGTAGAGATTTTGGGGGGGGGGATTGTGTGTTGACAACAACATACATAATCAATAAGATGCCTTTAGGGGTACTTAAGTGGGAAAGTCCATATGAATTGCTATTTTCCAAGGTGCCAAGTTATGAAGAACTATGGGTGTTTGGGTGCTTATGCTATGAATACAATGCACTAAAACCAAGCGAAAAAATGGAGGCAATGGGGAGAAGATGCATTTTTATTAGATATCCAACAAATTACAAAAGGTACAAGTTGTATGATTTGCAAAATAAGACAATCTTTTTAAGCAAAGATGTTGTTTTTCATGAAAATATTTCCCATTCAAGGGATAAGAAACTCATGACAAATAACAAAATACCTTGACGCCAAATGGGACATACATTGATGATGGAGAAGAAGAGATGTTGGAAGATTCAGCTGGATGTATTAGTGATCAATTCCTGCCAAATATTGAGGGAAATAGTGAGCAAGAGAGACAACATGAGTTTGAACACATTTTCCTTCACCAAATGTGATAGAAGCGAGAGGAGGCGAGTATCTATTGCAAGGGCAGGGTCTGAGAAGGTCAGAAAGGCTAAGAACATCTTCAATTTGGCAGAATGATTATGTCATGAACAGCACAAGGCAAGATTATTTTGCCTCTCTAGCAAATGTAATGACAATCTATGAGCCTCATAACTTCAAGGAGGTAAAGGAGAATCCATCTTGTATAAAGGCAATGCAATAGGAGTTAGGAGCATTGGAGAAAAATGAGACTTGGAGTATGACTCAGTTGCCCAAGGGAAAGGTTGCAAGCAAATCAAAATGGGTATACAAAGTGAAATACAAGCCAAATGGGGATGTAGAGAGGTTCAAGGCAAGATTGGTCGTAAAGGGGTTTAGTCAAAAGTTGGGAAAAGATTATAAACATACCTTTTCTCCCATTGCAAATGTGCCAAAAGTGAGAATATTGATTGCTCTGTCTATTGCTAGAAGATGAAATTTACATTAGCTGGATGTAAATAATGCATTCCTACATGGGCATCTGGATGAGGAGATTTATATGGAAGTGCCAGAAGGATATGGGGATGCTAAGCCGGGAGAAGTGTGTAAGCTGGAAAGATCTCTTTACGGCTTGAAGCAAGCCTCTATGCAATGTAACCAAGAGTTAAGTTCTTCCCTTATGTCTCTGGGATACATGCAATCTCATGCAGATTATTCATTGTTTGTCAAGGCAAAAGACACTTCGTACATCTATGTTTGTGTATATGGATGACATTCTGATGACACGCAATGATTTAGAGGAAATTAACCTAGTCAAAGAGGCCTTGGCCTTGCATTCTAGATTCACTATTAAGGACCTAGGGAGAGCAATGTATTTTTTGGGAATTGAGTTGTATAGAGATGAAGAGGGTGTGTTTTTGACTTAGCAAAAACACATAAGTGACATCCTCAAAGATTGCAACATGACCAATTGCAAGCTAGTAAACACACCTCTACCCACAGGATTGAAACTGAGACAAGATGAGGGGGTGCTGCTGAATGATCCAAAGACCTAAAGGAGGTTGGTTGGGAGACTTTTATACTTGTCCTTGACCAGGCTAGATGTGTCATATTGTGTGCAACATCTTAGCTAGTTTGTGTCTCAACCCAAAGTTCCTCACTGGCAAGCCGCCACTCATGTCTTGATATATTTACATGGAACAGTCAATTTGGGATTACATTATCCAGTTCAGGAATCACTAAAGCTTACAAGTTTCACTGATGCTGTTTGGGGTTTATGTATGATGACCAGAAGGTCTGTATTTGGGTACTGTGTGTATTTGGGACATGTCTTGGTGTCTTGGAAAACGAAGAAACAAAAGACAATATCTAGATCTTCAGTAGAGGCTGAGTATAGGAGCATGGCTTCCACGACATCAAAATTGATATGGTGTGGTTATCTATTGACTGATTTGCAAGAACAAGTGGAAACTCCAATCACACTGTTTTGTGACAATAAAGTTGTGCAGCAACTAGCTGCTAACATATGTTTCCATGAGAGACAAAGCACGTTGATCTGGATTGTCATTTCATTCGTGAGAGGGTCCAAAGTGGGTACATCAGTACATCATACATTCCCACTGAACAACAGATTGCAGATGTTATAACAAAGGCACTCAGTCACCATCAACACCTCTATCTCGCTTGCAAGTTGGGGCTTGAAATTGCTCCAACTTGAGGGGAGGATGTGGAGTTGAGCATCTACTAGCTTCTGGCAAGCCGACATGGACAAAGGCGTGGAACTTGACAGATTTGTGAAGAGGAGCTCAATTCCACTTTGGCGGGACTTCTGACCATGGGTTCAATTTTATTAGTTTGCTCGGGTCTAGTTCATGTTCTGTAATAAAGGGCCCGGTTTAGTTAGTAGACCAGTCTTTTATATAGTCAGATATTGTCCTTTCTTGAGCCCCAATTCATGCTCTGTATGTGTGTGGTTGTGTTGGCCATCACAAATGTAAGGACTGAATTCATGTGTTGATTGAACTTGGATTGATCCAGTTCTTAATATAATTTTGATTGATTGTACGTGTTTGGTTTGTCTGATTGCACAAATACCCTCGTTTTCCCACATACATCACTTTTTACTAAAAACTCATTTTGCTACTTCTTAAACTTAAAATTTATGTTGGTTTGCTTTGTCACACAATTAAGATAAAATTCAACATTCGTGTTATTTTAATGTGATTTTGTAAACTTCTTGACAAGTTAAATGTGATTTATTCAAATCTCGTAACACTAGAGATGGGATTTTCCTAGAATTTAAGTTTCAATTTGGAATATGATGCTACAATTAGGATCCAATCTTGGACTACAAGAAATCTATCGTATTTTATGAGGCTGGGCTTGAAAGCCGTGACACCTAAATTTGCCTAGGTTTTGTGTACACCACAAATGATAAAAAGAAAATGCCAGTGGCGGAGGGAGGGGGGCGCGGGCGGGGGCGGCCGCCCCCGCCGACGACAAGAGGAGCGGTACTTTTCATAGGGTCGCCCCTAGGGCTGGGCGAGGATGGGGGCGGGAAGAAGAAAGGTGGGGCGCTAAGCCGCTAAGCGGGGGCAGAATCCAGTGATGGAAGACGGAATTGGAAAGTCAAACGTCGGACATCGGTGACGGTCGGGATTGTCATCGTCTGTCGCTCTTACTGAGATGGAGATTGGAATTTGGAGGAGATAAGACAATTCGGGCCTTTCATTTTAATGGGCCTATTAGAATTAATTGAGTGGGCTTATTAAATTTAAAATAATTGGAATTAATGTTAAAAAATGAAATCAGATCTTCATTTTCCTTAGGTCAAAATTGAGACTTGCATTTTCCTTAAGTTTCTAATTATTTTTGTTCAATCAATCCCTTTTTTAATTTTTAACGTCTTTTTTAGTAGATGGTGTCTTAATCTTAGTCTATTATTAAATTTTTGCTATTGTGAATGATTTGTTAATTAAATTTGTGAAATGTGAACGGTAAATTGATGATGATATTGATGACTTTATAATTACATGATTTTGGTAGGAACTTTATTATTTTGAATTTTGATATACAAATTTGATAATTACTAATTTATTATGTTTTGAAAAGTTATTATTTATTTGAATTAATAGGTTATTGTTGATTGTATTAAAATGGTGAAGTATTTTATGTCATAAAATATATAAAAGAGTAATTTGAGAAATAAAATACGAGATGAATGGTTGAGTGATAGCTTTGTGGATATGTACAACTATTAATCAACGAAGCTATTTTGAATCATTTTCAGAGGTCATATATCAATTATATTGTAACATATAAATAAATGTAGTTTGATTTTTATTTTATTTTTCTATATTTAATATTTGATATATCTTATATATATCGCTATGTTAAACTAGCTTGATTTGTTCGAGATTTAATGTCCAAGTTCCGCCCCCTTACAGACAATTTTGGCTCCGCCACTAGAAAATGCGAACATGTCCAACATTAATTGCTTGATAAGTATTTATAAATTCTCCAACTGAAATGTTATATGTTTTTTTCTTAATAATATTGAATCTACTCAAGTTTGGTGTTGTATCTTTAACAAAGCAACAAACATCCATTGCTTGGAACAAACTGGAGGTTGTTCATGAAAATATATCTTTTTTCTTTTTTTTTTTGGTTGAAGATTTTTTTTCTTAATAATATTGAATCTACTTGTCAAGCTTTTATAAATTAGATTGGTTGACTCTTGACAATGACTTAAATATCAAAATTATTATATATAATTTGTGCATATTTTTTTACTTGAAATGTTGACTTTTGCAGTTACTCGTGTCCACTTGCAATCGGTTGACATATACTTAAATTGTCTACCCAAGTTTCTATTTTTTAATTCAAAAAGTCAATATATTAACTTTTTTTAAAATTTAAAGGCAGCTTTCGAAGAGTCCAGAGAGCCTTGCTAATCTTTTCTATATCGAGGTTTCTTTCCGTCGCTAATTTTTATGGGATAATTTTACTAAAAATTATATAATATTATGATATTAATATAAAAATTAAAATACTTGTACATAATATTGTAATAAAAATATGTAATTTATAAAAAAATCTTTAAAATTATGTCCTATAATTTATCAACATAGAGATGGAAAATTATATACTTGAAGACCGAGTCTTGTTAAAAGATTTAAAGAAATTGTTATGCATAAAATTCATATAAAAATATTACATCAAGCAGGGATGGACCTAGGGGCGGGTTTGGGTACGCCCCAACCCGCCCTAAAAAAAGGGTAAATTTAATAATAAAAAATAAAAAATAAGATAAATTTAGTGTTAAATTAGTTAAATTAAGGTAATTTAGCCCACAAAAAAAAATTCAGTGACAATTAGCCCACCCTAATATTAAATTCTGGTCCGTCTCTGACATCAAGTTATTATCAACATATAGATAAAAAATTATATAATTAGATCCCAAATCTTGTTACAAGATAAAAAAAATAGACAAAAAATATTAACATATAGATCATGTTATTATATTATAAAAAAATTAGATATATAGAAAGAATGATACAAGTAATTATAATATTTACTATTAAAAATGTAACATTATTTTATTTAAGAAATGACATATGGTGTAATTTTTTCAACCTAAATAATATTCACTTTTATAATGTATTAGGTAGATTTTGTCGTTAAGTGAGGAGTCACATGGAAGGCACAATTCTTATTTTGTTTTGGATTCCGTAGTTAAAACTTGATTGCGATTTTCAGTGTGAGATCGAGTGAGGTTATAGTATAACAAATTGAAGAAAAAAACAAAAGAAAGCGAGAAAACATCAAACTTCAATTACCAGCAAATTGCAGCTGACACGACAATGATTGAGCATAATTTTATACATATTGACCGACAACAAGTGAGCTTATTTAATTAAAATAACAATCGATTTCATTTGTGATTGTTGCTAATGATCAGATCGATAAGAATTAGAGAGTGGACCTCTTTTTGGGGCTGTTTTCAACCCAGAAGGAGAAGATGATATATATGCTGAGTTACTCAAGTGCTTTATATATCACTCTACATCCGGACCACTTGAGTAACTCAGCATATATATCCTCTTTTTGGGTCCGGTTTGATCGGTCAGATACCACTCTACATCTGTTCTTAAGTGCAGAGCTCAATTCAAATGCACTAAAGTTATGATACAATAAAAGATTATGATGGCATATGAAGTACCCGGTCCGGATGTAGAGTGGTATCTGACCGATCAAACCGGGCGAGCTAAAAGGTCCAGATGTGCATGCCTAACAACAATATAGCTCTACAATTCTGTTTGAGTTGAGCTCTGCACTTAAGAACAGATCCTTCAACCCTGGTCCAATTATAATTATATTGGTCTTACAGCTACGTACAATAGCAACATATTCAACTTATTCCGTATAAACACACATTAAAAAATATAATAATGAGAAGTCAACCAATTTTATAAACATGTAATCCAGACCACCTTCTATCCCTCATATTTATGAGAAGTCAACCCATTTTTTTAAAAAAAAACTTCTTATGGGAATATTGGGTTAAATTTATGTCTCATCTCTTTTTAAATTTTAATAAGATAAGAATTAGGTTGGTCTTAGATACGGTTAACATGATAGCTTAGAGCAACTTTTCAGATGATAAGAAGAACCAAATTCACGTAAGATGGGAGCCCGATTGTTCGAAGGTTTAGTTGTGACTATGAATCCACACATCCAGGGGGTGATTTATGGAGTGCAAGGAATCCACACAAGCATTCAACAATCAAGGAGAAAATCCAACCCAGGAATTCTTGAGCACACAAATTAAGACTTGTGTTAGTTTTGTCAATTGAAAGCTCATCAAAGGGTTGTTGAACATAAGCATTCAACAATGACAGGGTGAATCCAATACAAAAATTCTAGAGCACATAAAGGCTTGCGTTAGTTTTCTCAATGGAAAGTTCATCAAAGGGTGGCTGCAACTGATTACAAAGAGAATACATAAAGTTTAACCCTAATTCCAAATTACAATAAACAAGGAAACAAAACAAATCAATAAAGAAACTTTTAAAATGAAATCCCTTCAAACATAAAACTAGGATAAAAGCGTAGAGTTTTCGAATGTTTTCAGTTCGATTTGACCAAAGCTGTCAACATATGAATTGTAGTTCTTTGAATCATATATAGCCTTTGTACGAGTTGATTTACTAAAGGCATTCAAATCTACAAAACAATCCTTTAATGGTGAAAACATTAATGGAAGTCAAAATCATCTCAGGACTTGTGTAGAATGCTCCAAGGTGCAATCCATAGGAATGTGTCTCAAAGTGGCCACACTTCTTAATATAGTAATTAAACAAAGCATCCATTGAACTCTTCGCTCTTGACTTTGTGATCGGTCCTTCTGTTGGATGCTTGGTCCTTGGCACCAATGGATGTGATTCTACCACATAATGAACAAGACCAAGAGGAGCATGACATGGACCATGAGCAAGTGAAGCTTGCGCTGGCGCCAAGCAGCCCCAAGTCCAGCACCGCGACAAGCAGCCCCAAGTCCAGTGTCGGCGCGCCTTGCCTTGATGCGCCGAGTGGAAATCTGGAGCCAAGTCTCTTGGTTACTTCTCAAGTTCCCTCGGACCATATTTTGGGAGGCCCCTACACTCCTCATATGAGGACCAACGACACCAAGAACGCCCATGAAAGGTGTCTTGACTCATCCAAGCATCGAGAGCCCCTCATTGATGCTTCCGACATGGTGCAAAGGTCCAAGCCCGATGCTTTGTCATTTTTGGGCCGAATCACCCCATCCAGAGCTCGAGCAATGAAATATGAGCTCAAAAGAGTCCTAATGACCCAGAGTGCACCAACCAAATATGAAGACGGAGCTTGGAGTCTCTTGGTGGCCTCTCCACCGACACCATGAGCATTATTTGATGCATAAATTAAGTTTGGGCTTTTTTATGTAATTTTCCTTGGATATTTTGTAACTTTTTTTAAAACTCTTGTGCTCTTGTGAGAGGTGTCCCAAGTGGCCTAGGCTAAATCCATGTTAGACGCCACTTTTGCTTTTTAGACAAGATTGAAGCCAAACATGCCAAGCCTTGTCTCCTTGCTTTTGAAATCAATTTCCCTTGTTCTTTTCAATCAAATTTCAGACTTGGTTCATTTGGATTGTGAGTCATATCAATCCAAGACCGAATGTTTGATCTAGGTGAGTCATATCCTAGTTTGATCCTTCTAGTTTGTGTTTCGGAAGGTGAATCATATCCTTTAAAGGCACGTTCATATCAACCCTTATCCATCCAATTCCACCCCACCATTCCACATCAAATTCTTCCACCATCACCCGCCATTAGCGCCACCAAGAAGGCCCCTTGCCACCACCCTTTTCTTTAAGAAATTGCTCGAGTCATCCTTGGATTGCCTTGCACCGTCCTCATCAACAAGATCCTTCATCACGTGGTATCAGAGCCACACAAGATACTCGTTTCTTTGACCTTTGATCGAGCATCTAGGGTTGCAAGTGCTCATAGGAGTCACACTTGTTACCTTTGCCGAAATGGCTTGAAATTGCCATAGATTGGAGTTGTTTTCCTTGTGTTGTTGTGTGGTTGAATTGTGTGATTGTGCATCCCTTATTTCAGCCAAGAATTTTCGTCGATAGGTTGAAGAAGACAGCCTAAGGGTTGTTAATTCAAGCCTCAAACTGAAAAGTCTCAAAACCCATTTGAATCAACCTTTCATTTTCGGTGTCTTTATTGTTGTCTTGTGTGGGTTGAATCATGGATGAACCTACCCTTAACCCTTTTCCATGCACATGTCTTGCATTTGTACTTGTATAGGCTTGGTTTAAGATACGGGAACGACATCGATTTGTTAAACGCTTGAAAGAATTGCATTGTTTGCTTGTTGTTTGAAATTTGGTTGCTTCCTTTAAAAAAATTCAGAATTCATGCCTTAAAGGAAGATTCAGACTCAGAAATGAAAAGAATCTGGACTTAGAAAAATTCAGACCTGGAAAAAGTGAAAGAGAGGCTGGACATAGAAAAATTCGAATCCGTGAGGAAAAGAATCCGAGGAAGGCCCAAATTTGCTTTAACTTGTTGTTGTGGAAATCTTGGTGCCTAGTATCTTATTATTCCTTTAAGTCCTTGTTGAGTTCGAGTGCTTGTGTGTGCATTAGTTTGTTGTTTGCCTAGCCATACCTAATTCCTTGCCTTGACCTTGCACTTGTAATTTGTTGCTCTTTCTTGGCTGTTTAAGGAGGAACTTGTGGGTTGGTGACTCCGCTAAAGTCGTTGTTGCCAAGATCAAAAATAAATAACCCTATTCTACTAACTAGTATAGTAAGCAAGCAAGGGGTCGAACCCAAGAGAATCGGGATTCTGAATAATCAGCATGAAACAAGACAGGGGTTTGGGAGTTTAGACAAGCAAGTACTTTCAAGTATTAAATCAATAAAGGAAAAGCAGAGTTCATTCAATCAATTCCACCTTTTTAATCATCCGATCATTGATTCATCCACATTTCTATTAATTCCCAGGTTAATTCCAATCCTTATAAAAGATTTCCGCTTGTCCACGGTCCAAGCGAAATTATGATATGAACAAGAACGCTTAATTCAAATCATGCAAAGTATTAAGGATAGAAGGATATTAAATCATGCAATCAAGCTACGAGTCTCATGCATAAAATAACAATCAAACACTCTTTCTCAATTCTAGTCCACGATCCTAGAAAAGAGTTGTTTCAATGATAAATAAGATTTCACAGACAACAACCAAACCTAATCCAAACAGTAGATCTAAGTCAATCAAACAAGTTGATCAGGCTCATAAAATCAAACATAGATCATATAAATAAAAACAAGAGTTTTGATATTAACCAAGGGATAGAAAAGTTACCAGAATCTCATGAATTACATAAAAAGGCTTCCTTGATCAAACAAACTGCAAAGGAAATTAGTTCTCCATAATAAAACTAAAAACTGGAATAATCTCTGAAAGTGTGCTAGAATGTGTAACTCTAAAACTGAAAACGAAACTAAACTTAAATAGTAAAAAATATATCCGAAACCCTAAGATATAATAATAGATATAAAATAAAATAAACAAAAGGAGTCGGCGCTGAAACGCCTCAAACCACGAGCCCGGAACCAAACCGCGAGCGCGGATTATCTCCATCTCCTCGGCCGCGGAACAACCTCGAACCGCGAGCGCGGATAAAAACCTCAGGCGCGGATCCTTCTTTCAGCATTTTAGTGTCGACTTCGGAGGTGGTTTTGACCCACATAGAGTTGGCATTTGAACTCGCCATACAAACATGAATTGTAGCTCTTCGAGTTAGCTTTCCAACGATACGAAATTCAGCTTCACCCGATCACTTTAGCTCCCGAACGATGCGTCACAAGAAAGTGGCGTCAAAACAACTCCAAATCAAGACTTGTCTTCAAAACTCTTGCTTTTCTTCAAATCGTGTCTTCGGTCTTCATATTATATTTATGCTCAAAACTAACCTAAACACACTCAAATCATACCTAAAATACAAAATTTAACCTATACTAAATAGAGCGTATCGAATTCCCCCATACTTAAACCTTGCTCGTCCTCGAGTAAGCTCAAAATAAATCTAACAAGAAATCCTATCAAGTTTTACAACATAGTACAAGGGAAGACAAAAATAACTCACCTCACCAACCCGAACCCAAAATAGAGAAATAATGAGCAACAACATGAAAGCTCAAATCACACACCTCACAAAATACAGAATATAACACTCAAGCTCTAAAAAGTGTAGAGCAACCTAGGATCTACCCAACATCTAAAGTGTAATCCCCAGACCCCAAAGTAGAATATGAATCCTAAACACTCTGATTTTACCACTCATTCTACTTAGGCGCCCTTTCGAGTTTTCACCTAATCACTCTTTTCATTTTTCTTAGGTGTGCTCACATATACTCACATCTCTCATGAACCTCATATTACCCCAGCCTAATGCTGGTCCGGGTTACCTGCTTATTACTTGAGCCGCTTTTCGGGTTTTCAACTCATCCCAAGATTTTCTATGCCTTTTTTCTATATTTCTATTTTTATATTTTTTATATTTTTTTTTATTTCTTCAAAATTTTCTCTATACAAAACATGGAATAAAAATCCCATAAAAATAAACTGAAATGCAACTATCTAAGATAAGCGTAGTGAGTACTTCCTCCCCCATACTTAAATCCTTCATTGTCCTCAATGAAGTAAAAGAGAAAGGAATTAAGCAAGGAAGAGGAAAATCAGAAGACTCACATATGAAAGAAGAGAGATGAATGAACTCCCCGAATCGTAATGCACCAAACTCAGGAATCAAACTGATCTTTCTGAGAACAAACCACGAGCGTCATCTTCACAACTCAGCAACCAGATCCACACCATAGGACGTCTCCAAGGAAAAGGAAATGGACTTCTCAAAATAATAAAAACTCTGACGACGGCAGCACCCCTATACTTGAACAATGCCACAAAGATGGTATAGATGTAACATCCCCGACCAAAAAGCATACGTCATTCTGCATTCATGTAAGATTAGTAGCATATGCAGAGTATATTTGCATGATATATAGTGAGTTTTTAAAAGTAATATTTATTTTCGAATTAAGTTTATTATATTTTATAAAGTTTTTAAATAAAAAATTAATTATTAATTATTTCAAGGTAAAGTTTGTAGTAAAGTAGTTTTGAGGGTAAAAAGTGAAATAATTTCAAATATTAAGCCGACTTCTCTTGAATTATATATTGCTCTTCTTCATCATTTAACATACGTAAACCAAAAAAAAAGTGCAGAGAGTTTGAGAGAAAAAAAAAGAAAAAAAAGAAAAAGAAGTTATTTTTGGTGATTTTGATTTCGGTTCTTGGATCTAGTACAAGATCTCTTCTATCGGGTTTTAATCTCGAAGTACAAGCTTGATTTGGTAAGTTTTTGATTAGTTAATGGTTTATTTGGATTTCACTGATTTTTCCAGATCTAGATCTACAATGGCTTTTGATTGAGAAATCAGTTGATCTATAGTTTTCAAAGGGTGTTTTTGATATCGGATTTATATTCGGTAAAAGATTTCAGAGTATTTTTAGGGTTTCGTTTTGTAAGGATATTAGGGATCCCTTTGATCAAGTTTTTCACAAAGGTTTGAACTAGAAAAATGTTCTTTCATATATATAGTTTATCGATGTCAAGTTTTAAAGGATTTGGAATTATGCACAATAAGTTACAATGCATTATGGCATTTCATTACATTTGGGGTTAGAGTTTGTAAGAGTAAATAGCCTAATTTGCATTGGGTTATATATAGGAGTACAAGTCATAGATCGTGGTCAAAGAGAAAAGGAAGAGATATAGTATCTGTCTTGAACAGGTGAGTATAGACCGGAGATTCAACCCTATGTGCTATATAAGCTATATGGATATATGTGCTATATGAGCTATATGAATATATGTGGTATATGGATTATATGGATATATGTGTTTTATATGATAGCTCTGAAATTTCCAGAGTTGTTTGCACAGAAAGTTGGTTAACAGATGGCATATGATATATGGTTACATGATGCACTTGATTGCATAGCATATTGCATGATATTAAAAGGACATGTGACTGTCTCGCCCTGAATTTGTATTACAGGACCTACGGGTCATACAGGATCTTCGGATCATACAGGATCTACGGATCATACAAGACCTACGGGTCATAATTCTTACAAGGACCATAAGAGTCCATATACAGTAAACCCGGGGCAGATTCAGGCTTGAACAGTTCACATAATAAAGAATCGGGAACATCAACATTTGCATAGTAAATTCATATATGACATATATAATATGTATGAATATGTATAGTGACCAATTGTTTGGTTTTTTGTGTAATAATTGATGATGGTTTATATTCACTGAGTATGTGACTCACGTAAATCGCAAAACAATTTTTCAGGTTCAGCTAGAACTTTCTGACGTGTGTCTCTTTTAGAGGTCACATTCATACAAGTCGGCCGGCTGAAGCTTAATGCAACCTTCTCCTCCTCATTTTGCATCTTAGACATATGGGCTATAAATAGAAGTTAGAGTGACAGATGTTTTAGTATGAATAGTATCGACATAGAATTGTGTGTGTGCAACCTTTTATGGTTGTTAATTCCGCTTTGTGCTTATGTGGATAATTGCTATATGTGAATTATATCTTTATATAAGAGATAAGTATTTGTAGAGTATACGTCATAGGGTATAAGGGTGTCACAGTTTGTTTTTGGTATCAGAGCAGGGATATGATTCTTTAAGGGCATGCATTCATAAGCATTATATAGTATATGTAATGGACATTAGAATTGCATTCATGAGCATGATGCATAAAGGAGAGAAGGTTCAGCCGTGCCACATCAGTTTATAATAGCATCTTATACAGCACTACATGAGCATACATTTCATACGCATGAACCATAAGAAGAGAAAGTACAGAGGAAATGGTAAAGGTAAAGATGATATATCGGAATTGTATAGTAGAGTTACTAGTTGATTTGATCTTGTTATTCCTGCACGAGTTTGATATTATATTGGATATGATTGGTTGTCAAGATATCATGCTAAAGTGGATTGTTATACCAAAGAGGTAATGATAGACTCGCTTGAGAAATCTAGCGTGATTTTCTATGATGATAGACAAATGATACCCACTTGCCTAATATCTGCAATAGCGGCTTTTCGCACGATCAGAGAGGTATGTGAGGCATATCTGGCCCATGTTATAGACAATACAATTGAATGTGATGAGGTTGCAGATATTTAGTTGTTAGAGATTTCCCAGATGTGTTTCCAAAAGATCTTCTAGGATTGCCAACTGATAAAGAGATAGAGTTTACTATGAAATTAAAGTTAGGTAATGCACCGATTTCTATTCTTCCATATTGGATGACTCTTCTAAAGTTACAGGAACTGAAGAAACAGTTACATGATTTGTTGGATAAAGTATTCATTAGTGCTAGTGTATCTTATGATTGTGCATAGATTATAGAAAGTTGAATCAGATGACAGTGAAGAACAAATATCCATTGTCAAGGATAGATGATGTATTTGATCAACTTCAGGGAGCAAAGGTATTTTCGAAGATAGACATTTGATCAGGATATCATCAGTTAAAGATAGCTAAAGATGACATTATCAAGACAACATTTAGAACTCGATATGGGCATTATGAGTTTCTGGTAATTCTATTTGGTTTAACTAATGCACTAGCAGAATTTATGGCTTTGATGAACAAGGTATTTCAATCTTTTCTATACAGATTTGTGATCATCATTATTCATGATATATTGGTATATTCGTGGAGTACAGCTGAGCATGTTGATCATTTGCGTACTGTGCTACAAGTCTTGAGGGAAAAACAGTTGTTTGCTAAATTGAGAAAGTGTGAATTCTGGTTGGATCATATGATATTTTTAGGACACATAGTATCTGGAAAAGGTATAGAGGTTGATCCTAAGAAGCTTGAAGCAGTGGTAAACTGGAAAGTACCAACTATAGTTACAGAAGTTCGTAGTTTTCTTGGGATAGCTGGATACTATAGACTATTAGTGGAAGGATTCTCTATTATAGCTGCACCACTCACAAAATTGTTACGAAAGAATGCTCCATTCCATTAGAATGTTGCATGCCAACAGAGCTTTGATGAGTTAAAGCACCGTTTGACTACAACAACAATACTGAGAATTCTTACAGGTACAAGAGGATTTGGTATCTACACTGGTGCTTTATATCTGAGTCTTGACTGTGTCTTTATGCTGGATGGAAAAGTAACTGCCTATGCATTATGACATTATAGATCACATGAGATTTCTTATCCTATACATGATTTAGAGCTGGCAACAGAAGTATTTGCCTTAAAGATTTAGCGACATTATCTATATGGAGAAACATTCTACATATTTACAGATCAGAAGAGTTTGATTTATTTGATGAGCCAAAAGCAGTTGAACATGCGATAGAGGCGTTGGATAGAACTACTAAAAGATTATGATTGTACAATCGAGTGTCATCCGGAAAAGGCTAATGCTGTAGCAGATGCTTTGAGTCGAAAGTCCATTGGTATGACGGCAGATATGCACATGACTTCAGTGTTATGTTTGATTGCTTTGCAAAGTGTAAATGCTAGACTATAGTTAGACACAGATGAGTATTGATTGCTACTTTTGAGATTCAATCAGTTCTGAGACAAAAAATTAAAGATGCACATCTGAGATGGGAAGTTGATAGAATTTTGAACAGGTTCGATAAAGTAAAAATACACCATTTGACATTCAGGATGGCATATTGATGTTTGGCATACAGATTAGCATTATCTTCAGAATTAGCTCAGATTTATGATTTTTCCATGTTAGTATGTTACAGCGATATTGATCTGATTCATCACATGTCTTAAAAGATTCAGAAGTACAACTTGCAGAAAATCTGAGCTACATAGAGGAACTGATCATGATAGCAGATTACAGTATCAAATAGTTACATAGGGAGATTTTGAAAGTAATTTCGAAGAATCATGGTATAGAAGAAACAACTTGTGAAATTGAGGATAAGATGAGAAAGTCATATGAAGAGATAGCGAATTTTGAGGACAAAATTCTTATAGAGGGGGAGGATTGTAACATCCCCGACCAAAAAGCATACGTCATTCTGCATTCATGTAAGATTAGTAGCATATGCAGAGTATATTGGCATGATATATAGTGAGTTTTTAAAAGTAATATTTATTTTCGAATTAAGTTTATTATATTTTATAAAGTTTTTAAATAAAAAATTAATTATTAATTATTTCAAGGTAAAGTTTGTAGTAAAGTAGTTTTGAGGGTAAAAAGTGAAATAATTTCAAATATTAAGCCGACTTCTCTTGAAATATATATTGCTCTTCTTCATCATTTAACATACGTAAACAAAAAAAAAAAGTGCAGAGAGTGTGAGAGAAAAAAAAAGAAAAAGAAGTTATTTTTGGTGATTTTGATTTCGGTTCTTGGATCTAGTACAAGATCTCTTCTATCGGGTTTTAATCTCGAAGTATAAGCTTGATTTGGTAAGTTTTTGATTAGTTAATGGTTTATTTGGATTTCACTGATTTTTCCAGATCTAGATCTACAGTGGCTTTTGATTGAGAAATCAGTTGATCTATAGTTTTCAAAGGGTGTTTTTGATATCAGATTTATATTCGGTAAAAGATTTCAGAGTATTTTTAGGGTTTCGTTTTGTAAGGATATTAGGGAGCCCTTTGATCAAGTTTTTCACAAAGGTTTGAACTAGAAAAATGTTCTTTCATATATATAGTTTATCGATGTCAAGTTTTAAAGGATTTGGAATTATGCACAATAAGTTACAATGCATTATGGCATTTCATTACATTTGGGGTTAGAGTTTGTAAGAGTAAATAGCCTAATTTGCATTGGGTTATATATAGGAGTACAAGTCATAGATCGTGGTCAAAGAGAAAAGGAAGAGATATAGTATCTGTCTTGAACAGGTGAGTATAGACCGGAGATTCAACCCTATGTGCTATATAAGCTATATGGATATATGTGCTATATGAGCTATATGAATATATGTGGTATATGGATTATATGGATATATGTGTTTTATATGATATCTCTGGAATTTTCAGAGTTGTTTGCACAGAAAGTTGATTAATAGATGGCATATGATATATGGTTACATGATGCACTTGATTGCATAGCATATTGCATGAGATTAAAAGGACATGTGACTGTCTCGCCCTGAATTTGTATTACAGGACCTACGGGTCATACAGGATCTTCGGATCATACAGTATCTACGCATCATACAGGACCTACGGGTCATAATTCTTACAGGGACCATAAGAGTCCATATACAATAAACCCGGGGCAGATTCAGGCTTGAACAGTTCACAGAATAAAGAATCGGAAACATCAGCATTTGCATTTGCATAGTAAATTCATATATGACATATATAATATGTATGAATATGTATAGTGACCAATTGTTTGGCTTTGTGTGAAATAATTGATGATGGTTTATATTCACTGAGTATGCGACTCACGTAAATCGCAAAACAATTTTTCAGGTTCAGCTAGAACTTTCTGACGTGTGTCTCTTTTAGAGGTCACATTCATACAAGTCGGCCGGCTGAAGCTTAATGCAACCTTCTCCTCCTCATTTTGCATCTTAGACATATGGGCTGTAAATAGAAGTTAGAGTGACAGATGTTTTAGTATGAATAGTATCGACATAGAACTGTGTGTGTGCAACCTGTTATGGTTGTTAATTCCGCTTTGTGCTTATGTGGATAATTGCTATATGTGAATTATATCTTTATATAAGAGATAAGTATTTGCAGAGTATACGTCATACAGTATAAGGGTGTCACAATAGACGCGTACTAAACCATAATGGAATGAAACCTGATAATAGTAACTAACAATTCCAAGGAACTAGACATGGAAAGATATAGAAAAATGGAATGGTGGATGATGGTAGAATATGGAAGAAGACTCTTTTTTTTCTCTCTTCTTTTTTTTCATGATTTATTTCGAGGGTTTCACCCGAAAGCCTTTTATTTCAAGGGTTTCACCTGAAAGCCTTTTTTTTATTTTTTTTATTTTTTTCTGTTTTTATTTATTTTTATTTTTATTTCTTGAAAAACGGAAATTAAATTCGTCACGGCCGATCTGCGGGCGCGGATCGCGGCCGTGGGCGCGGTTCGAGCCGCGGGCTCGTCCTCGCCTCGGGCTGGCTCCTTTTTGATGGAAAAATTGTACCTCCAAGTTAGCCCGACAAAACCAAAACGAATACTAAAACTAAAACTAAACTAAAAAGATAAAAATAAAAGAAAAGAAAAACTTACCTCGGGTTGCCTCCCGAGCAGTGCCTTTGTTTAACGTCGTTTGCCCGAGGTCAACCTATTATCTCAAGACTCGGACATCGTCAAAGCCCTAAGCAATCTGTCAAAATCCTGCGAACAACTCTCGTGTAGGCAGATATAGCACAATGATAACTTGAAACTAAATAATATAGCATTCAGACACCGTTTCAGTTTATCAAACTCACTAGAAAAATCAGGATTAGTCGGTTTAGGATAGAACCAGTTGAAAGGACGAGGTAGTTTTTCAAAATATAAATCAAGAGTAATGATTTTCATGTTATCACTACCACCCTTAAAATTTAAGAAGTCACTAGGTAAACTATCATGCTTAGGACCTTTTGCAGACACATCAGGCAAACAGATATCAATAGAAAGTAAGGATGAAGAGGAAAGGATACATGGATCATGATCGATCATGACAAAGGACTCGGCAGGAGACATAGACATCTCCTCGGGTGGAAGGGCAATCTCCATATCATCATCTAGCTCCTTCTTCGAATCATCAGGCTCATCGTCATCACTCCAGGAGCCGTCAAACTTGAGGAAATATTCCTCCTCCGTCATCATATGACTATGATCATCCATCTCTTCATCCCATGAAGGGTCTCTGAGTGCCTCCGGAAAGGATGGAACCGGCTCTTCAGGGGGACCTGTTGGTTGATCTTCAAGAATTTCCGTCTTGATGACCAACACCTCCTCCAGTTTTCTTTGTTCAACAATTTGGTTCTCCAATTTCTGCATCTCGATCTCTTTGGTTCGGATATAACAAAAGAAATCCCATCGGTCAATGGGTTTCCAAAGGACATATTTTTCATCTCTCTCGCGGTACATCCTTAGTTGGGACTCAAGAGTCATCCCACTAAAGATGTGATTGCAAGCATCATCAAGCCCTACCTTTAACCCCCAGACAGAGAGATCATGCAAGATTTCCTGGCACCTAGTGAAGTACTCATGAAAGGTTCATCCTGTAACTGAAGAAACCTAAACGTAGACATTAGTATATACAAGTGTAGACCGTAAGATAGGTCTACACAAGAGATTCGGAATTTCTGGACGAACAGAAACCGCGAGCGCGGTTACGAACCGAGGGCGCGGAATTAAACCGAGGGCGCGGATCGTCAGAAACGCCGATTTATCAGAAAATTAAAAACCGACTCCCCGGTAACGGCGCCAAAATTTGACTCGGCTAATGTCGTTGTTGCCAAGATCAAAAATAAATAACCCTATTCTACTAACTAGTATAGTAAGCAAGCAAGGGGTCGAACCCAAGAGAATCGGGATTCTGAATAATCAGCAGGAAACAAGACAGGGGTTTGGGAGTTTAGACAAGCAAGTAATTTCAAGTATTAAATCAATAAAGGAAAAGCAGAGTTCATTCAATCAATTCCACATTTTTAATCACCCGATCATTGATTCATCCACTTTTCTATTAATTCCCAGGTTAATTCCAATCCTTATACAAGATTTCCGCTTGTCCACGGTCCAAGCGAAATTATGATATGAACAAGAACGCTTAATTCAAATCATGCAAAGTATTAAGGATAGAAGGATTTTAAATCATGCAATCAAGCTACGAGTCTCATGCATAAAATAACAATCAAACACTCTTTCTCAATTCTAGTCCACGATCCTAGAAAAGAGTTGTTTCAAGGATAAATAAGATTGCACAGACAACAATCAAACCTAATCCAAACAGTAGATCTAAGTCAATCAAACAAGTTGATCAGGCTCATAAAATCAAACATAGATCATATAAATAAAAACAAGAGTTTTGATATTAACCAAGGGATAGAAAAGTTAACAGAATCTCACGAATTACATAAAAAGGCTTCCTTGATCAAACAAACTCCAAAGGAAATTAGTTCTCCAAAATAAAACTAAAAACTGGAATAATCTCTGAAAGTGTGCTAGAATGTGTAACTCTAAAACTGAAAACGAAACTAAACTTAAATAGTAAAAAATATATCCGAAACCCTAAGATATAATAATAGATATAAAAAAATAAACGAAAGGAGTCGGCGCTGAAACGCCTCAAACCACGAGCGCGGAACCAAACGGCAAGCGTGGATTATCTCCATCTCCTCGGCCGCGGAACAACCTCGAACCGCGAGCGCGGATAAAAACCGCGGGCGCGGATCCTTCTTTCAGCATTCTGGTGTCGACTTCGGAGATGATTTTGGCCCACTTAGAGTTGGAATTTGAACTCTCCGTACAAACATGAATTGTAGCTCTTTGAGTTAGCTTTCCAACGATACCAAATCCAGCTTCATCCGATCACCGTAGCTCTCGAACGATGCATCACAAGAAAGTGGCATCAAAACAACTCCAAATCAACACTTGTCTTCAAAACTCTTGCTTTTCTTCAAATCGTGTCTTCGGTCTTCATATTATATTTATGCTCAAAACTAACCTAAACACACTCAAATCATACCTAAAATACAAGATTTAATATATACTAAATAGATCGTATCAAATTTCCCCATACTTAAACCTTGCTCGTCCTCGAGTAAGCTCAAAATAAATCTAACAAGAAATCCTATCAAGGTTTACAACATAGTACAAGGGAAGACAAAAATCACTCACCTCACCAACCCGAATCCAAAATAGAGAAATAATGAGCAACAACATGAAAGCTCAAATCACACACCTCACAAAATACAGAATATAACACTCAAGCTCTAAAAAGTGTAGAGCAACCTAGGATCTACCCAACATCTAAAGTGTAATCCCCAGACCCCAAAGTAGAATATGAATCGTAAACACTCTGATTTTACCACTCATTCTACTTAGGCGTCCTTTCGGGTTTTCACCTAATCACTCTTTTCATTTTTCTTAGGTGTGCTCACATATACTCACATCTCTCATGAACCTCATATTACCCCAGCCTAATGCTGGTCCGGGTTACCTGCTTATTACATGAGCCGCCCTTTCGGGTTTTCAACTCATCCCAGGATTTTCTATGCCTTTTTTCTATTTTTTATGGCTTTTTTTATTTTTTTTATTTCTTCAAAATTTTCTCTATACAAAACATGGAACAAAAATCCCATAAAAATAAACTGAAATGCAACTATCTAAGATAAGCGTAGTGAGTACTTCCTCCCCATACTTAAATCCTTCATTGTCCTCAATGAAGTTAAAGAGAAAGGAATTAAGCAAGGAAGAGGAAAATCAGAAGACTCACATATGAAAGAAGAGAGATGAATGAACTCCCGAATTGTAATGCACCAAACTCAGGAATCAAACTGATCTTTCTGAGAACAAACCACGAGCGTCATCTTCACAACTCAGAAACCAGATCCACACCATAGGACGTCTCCAAGGAAAAGGAACTGGACTTCTCAAAATAATAAAAACTCTGACGACGGCAGCACCTCCATACTTGAACAATGCCACAAAGATGGTATAGACGCGTACTAAACCATAATGGAATGAAACCTGATACTTGAACAATTCCTATTTAAGGATCATGTGTGTGAGTTTGAGCATATGTGCCATCTAGTTACTTCATCTAAAACTAGGTCTTCATGTGTGCATTTTTGCTCTTTTTCACAATTTTTGAGAACTATGAAAAGGTTTGTGATGTACCCTTATTTTGTTTCTAAGTGTGTTATGTATATCTCATGTGTTACACTTAAAGATCTTTAGGCTCAAGTTGGAAAAACGTATGCTTGGAAATTTTGACAAGATCTTTCTATGATTCTACTGTTTTATGATCCTCACCTTCTTCTATGTCTCATTTTGTGTGCATTTCAGATTGTCACTTGGAAGTGCACTCAGATTCGAGGACAAATCCTTTTTGAAGGGAGGGAGGATGATGTGATTCTACCACGTCATGAACAATGCCAAGAGGAGAATATTTGGGAGGCCCCTACACTCCTCAAATGAGGACCAACGACACCAAGAACGCCCTTGAAAGGTGTCCTGACTCATCCGAGCGCCGAGAGCCCCTCACTGATGCTTACGGCACTATGCAAAGGTCCAAGCCCGACGCTTTGCCATTTTTGGGTCGAATTACCCGTGCCAGAGCTCAAACATTGCAAGATGAGCTCCAAAGAAGCCTAATGACCCAAAGTGCGCCGGCCAAATATGAAGAGGAAGCTTGGAGTCTCTTGGTGGCCTCTCCACCGGCACCATGAGCCTTATTTGGTGCTTAACTTAAGTTTGGGCTTTTTATGAAATTTTCCTTGGATATTTTTGTAACTTTATCAAAATCTTGTGCTCTTGTGAGAGGCGTCCCTTGTGGCTTAGGCTAAATCCATGTTAGATGCCACTTTTTCTTTTTAGACAAGATTGAAGCCAATCATGCTAAGCCTTGTCCCCTTTCTTTTGAAATCGATTTCCCCTGTCCTTTTCAATCAAATTTCAAACTTGTTTCCTTTGGATTGTGAGTCATATCAATTCAAGACCGAAGCTTTGGTCTAGGTGAGTCATATCCTAGTTTGATCCTTTTAGTTCGTGTTTCGGAAGGTGAGTCATATCCTTTCAAGGCACATTCATATTAGCTCTTATCCATCCAATTCCACCCTACCATTCCACATCAAAGTCGTCCACCATCACCCTCCATTGGCGCCACCAAGAAGCCCCCTTTCCGCCACCCTTTTCTTGAAGGCAAGGTTAAGAGCTAGTAGGAGCAAAGATGTCAGTCCATCTCATGAACAAAGCGATAGTGCAAAAGAAGCAATCGAGAATGATGATGCTAGTGCAGAAGATGATGAACAAGAGAATGACCAAGTGGATATGGAGGAGCCAGAAGAAGAATCTAACACCCCGCCAGTGCCTGAGCCATGATGACGATCCTCCAGAGATAAGAGACCGTCTACACGATATAGGCAGGAAGAGTATGTGACCCTCACTTAACCCATGAATACCGCACTTAACCCACTAAACTCCAAACTTTATAAAACTACAACCTTCAAACTCAACCATCAAAACCTTAACAAAACCATTCTAATTCAGCCCATGATGAAAACCTACAAAAACAACCTTGTAAGAAACTTTAACAACACACTTCTCTTCCTTTGTCTTACACTAATCTTCTTCGCCCTTTTAAGTGCAATTCCCAACTTAATTTCATACCATTCATTCATTACTACTTAAACTACATCTTAACACTTCTTTCCCATAAAAATCATCCACCTTACTTCACCATCTCAGCCACCAAAATTCCAAATACACAACAAATCCATAATTCACACACTTTCACTACTTTCAATCTATTAACATATAACTCATCATCTAAAACTCAAGAGGCCTTATTAATCACCTAAAACAGTTCATAAACAGCCCATAATCAATCCCAAAACTCACTTAACTTAGGTTGAACAAGCATCCAATTTATTTTACCAAAAACAGTCCATGGAAGACATCACTTTCACCATCCTACACATCCCCCCTTCAAACATTCATTCCTCCATCAAATTCGACCCACCCATATCAACTTTCTTCTCAAACCTAACCTATTACAACTTATAAAGTTCATAAATGGAAGAAAGAATATAAGAAGATGGAGCTCATACCCTTTAATAGAACTTACACCACAAAGAGTGCAAGATGGTTGTTTAGTTGTCTCCAAGCTTGAAACTTGAACTTTTACCTATCTAAGGAGTAAGCTATCAAGTTTATAAGTATCTAGGATGGACAAGGTTCAACAAAGTGATTTTATTTGGATTTTTGAAGCATGAAAATGGATAAAAATGAAGAAGGATGAAAGAGAGGAAGAAGAACGGAAGAAAGAGGAGTTCCAATGGTGGAGGGAGAGAATGGAACGAGATGTAGGCTTCTTAGCCTACAAAAATTGACTTTTGAATCATCCTTTGATGATATTAGATTAGCCTACCAAAATTGACTTTTATGTCACCTTTTGATCATACTAGATAACATCATACTTTCCAAAGTGATGAGGCTAGATAGACTTCACACCATCAATTGTGATGAGGCTAGATAGACTTCACGACATTCAATGTTTTAAACCTTGTTTTATTACGTATACGAGCTTTCTTCACAACTAAGAAACAAACTTATCCGAGCTTGCTTACAAGTGAAGTAACCTGGACACGTTTTTCGAGACACGTCAAAATTACCCATTTACATCCAAATATCACGTAACTCGAGCACGCTTTTCCAAGAATATATTTTTAGGGTCTCCACGAGATTACTTAAGAGCTAAGCAATCCCGACACGAATTTCGAGAAACATTAAAATATCAAAATTATCTTGAGTATTACACACATGGTCGCTAAATACATAAGTTGGGAATTAGCAACCACGTGGTCACTAATTCCCAAAAATTAAAAACCCCGCTAATGCCTAATTATTCCCACCATAATTTGGAAATTAGCGACCACGTGGTCGCTAATTCCCAAATAATTTTAAAAAAGTCCGCCTCGTCAAATCTTCCCTCCCATATTTTTATGCATTTAGCGACCACATGGAAGCTAAGTCCTAAAGAAATTTAAAAAGGCTACCTTGTCAAATATTCTCTCTCATATTTTTATGTATTTAGCAACCACGTGTGTAAGGCTCCAAGCCTTTAGAAGCTCTATCCTATGCCAACCCAAGGACTTCCCATGAGATCACCCATCCTGGTACTACTCTCGCCCTTGCACGCTTAACTTCTGAGTTCTTTGTCCTCACTTGAACCCAGAAAAGGAGGAACTCTTGTTGACATGGGTAACACCTCAATTCCTTATAAACCACCAGGGTGTTACAATCTCTCCCACTTAAACACTTGACGTCCTCGTCAAGGCCCAAGCACCGCCCTCTAGGTCGAGTCACCTCCCTTCGGGTAAAGTGCACTCGTAACCTAGAGTCGGCTCTGATACCATTTGTAAGGCCTCAAGCCTTTAGAAGCGCTATCCCATGCCAACCCGAGGACTTCCTAAGAGGTCACTCATCCTGGTACTACTCTCGGTCTTTCACGCTTAACTTCTGAGTTCTTTGTGCTCACTTGAACCCAGAAAAGGAAGAGCTCTTATTGATATGGGTAAACCACCAGGGTGTTACAACATGGACGCCAATTCGCGATCACATGGTCTATAAATACCTCCCATTTTATGTATTTTAGGATTTCTTTTTAAAAAAAAAATTGTACTTAGCTACCAAATGCTATTTAGCGACCATGTGGTCGCTAAATCGGACTTTGCTACCATGTGATAGCCAATTCCTAACTTCGATTTAGCTACCACTTGGTCGCTAAATTCTTAATTTAGCTACCATGTGGTCACTAAATCGGATTTAGCTACCATGCGGTAGATAAATCAAATTTGGCTACCATGTGGTCACTAAATTTGGTTAGTTATTTGAGTGAAATTTGGTTAGTTATTTGATCTACATAATTATTTAATCCATCTATTCGGTAAGTTCCGATATCTGCATCAACATTGACGAAAGAAAAAGTACCTCTTGGATCATTTAGCGGACAAAGACGATCAACATCGGTTAAATCATTGATAACTCGTTGAAGTGGTGAATCTTATTAAAATGCCTCCTCAACGGCGTATATATGCATAACCTTTGGGTACTGATGTCCATTATTTTATCTAGCACGCCATAGTAGTCCTCGTCACCGCCAAAGTTTTTTTTATAACACAAACTCCACTATTGTTAGTTGCCCGCGTTGATGTGTGTGTTTTCATATGGAATCAATCACGATTCATAAAATAACCAGGATATGTCTTGATGGTTCTAGAGGATCCACGAGCTAGTGTTGTAATGTTAGGATCTGAAATGGTCGGACTGTCAGCCTGCATATAGAGAAATAAAACTAATTACTTCATATACAATGAAATTGAAACAAATTTAGAGTTTTAGGGTTTAAAGTTTTGTCTCCCATCTTATATGCGGAGAGAATAAAACTAATTACTTTGTTATACATTGAAATATTGTGTGCTTGTCATTTAATAATCTTATTTCTACAACTATAGATTTGGAGCCAAACAAATTTAGAGTTTAAGGGTTTAGGGTTCTAGGGTTTTATTTTTCCATCTTGCATATGGAGAAAATAAAACTAATTAATTCATTACAAATTGAAAATAAAACGAATTTAGTGTTTCGGAATTAGAATTTAGGATTTTGGGTTAAATAAATCTCATTTTATGTATTTAGCGACCACATGGTTGCTAAATCAGATTTAGCGACCACATGGTAGCTACCGCTTAATAGCTACATTAGATTTAGCGACCAAGTGGTAGCTAAATCCAGATTTAGCGATCAAATGGTAGCTAAATTCAGGATTTAGCTACCGCTTAATAGCTAAATCAGATTTAGCTACCATTTGGTAGCTAGTCCGATTTAGCGACCACATGGTAGCTAAATTCAGGATTTAGCTACCAAATGGTCGCTAAATCTTGGACTTAGCTACCACGCGGTCACTAAATACATCAGTTGGAAATTAGCGACCATGTGATCTCTAAATACATAAGTTGGAATTAGCGATCACATGCTCGCTAAATCCGAATTAGCGACCATATGGTAGCTAAATCCAATTTAGATACTTGGTGGTAGCTAAATACAAGTTCGGATTTAGCGAAATCCATTTTGGGAATTAGAGACTACATGATCGCTGGATTTATCGACCACATGGTCACTAAATCGATTTAGGGAATTAGGATTTAACGACCACATGGTCACTAAATACCGGTGTCATTTTTTCCCACGAAGTTTTAGCGTCCACACAAGGTGTGGTCTCTGATTTTGCGACCACATGATCACTAAATTTTTTATTCTTTTTAGCTCAGATTTGGAAACCATGTGGTCGCTAAATAGCGACCATATTCAGTAGTCGCTAAATCGTGCACGCTAAATCAACGAAATGGTGTAGTGATACGTGTTTTGTTATTCGTTTATACATGTTTTGTCATTCATCTATGCATTTTTTATTATACATGAATGCATATGTTGTTATTCATACATGTGTGGCTTATTATTCAGACATGTGTGGCTTGTTATTTATACATGTGTGGCTTGATATTCATGTTTATGTTTCTGGATTTTATTATTCATATATGCATGGATTGTTATTCATCTATACGTGTTTTGTTATTCATATATACATGGATTGTTTATTTGTATATGTATTGTCTTGTTACTCACATAATCGTGAATTTTTTTCCATATATATTTATTTTGTTATTCATATATGTTTGAGTTTTTATTCATATAGATTTGTTTTGATATCATAAATATATGAAGTGATTTGTTATTCATTTATGTGTACTTTGTTATTCATATATGTATTTTTTGTTATTCGTATATGTATGACTTTTTATTCATGGATGCATTTTTTGTTATTCATATATGTGTGAATTGTTATTCATAGATATGTGTTTTGTTTTGCAGTTATTCAAGAATATCGAATCATGTTATGCGATAATTGGTTTTCACATTTGCGTGTTCTGCTATGGAGTTATTCAAGAATGGTGAAGAAGTGTAAATACTTGATGTTTGAAGACAAAGACAATGATTTATTTTTCATATTAGTGTACATACAAATAAATAGATGTACTCTTTATTGGAGTATGTATTCAAGATATACACTACAAAAAAACGCAGATTTAGCAACCATATTTATGGTTGCTAAATACAAAATCTGGTCGCTAAATACATTTAGCGACCATATTATGGTCGCTAAATGTGGTCGCTAAAAGGCAGGTCGCTAACCACTTGGCGACCATGTGGTAGCTGAATATAGCGACCATGGCGACCATATGGTCGTTGCATCTAGCGATCATATGGTCGCCACATAATGACCATAGTCGCCCACGGTCGCCAACACTGTGGCAACCATGTGGCGACCACGTGGTCGCCACTATTAGCGACCGGTTGATCGCTAATAGGGGCCAAACCGTCGCATTTTTATCGCACCATATCGACCAGTTGGTCGCTAAAACCAATAAAAGAGCTCACGGCCCTGACCATTGTTTGAGAGCAAAGCGCACGATCGTGCGCCTTGGTGTGCACGATCATGTTTGCGATTAGCGACCACTTGGTCGCCAATATATTTGTTTTTTTTAAATAATTACCAATTAATTTACATAATTCATGTTAATTCATTAATTTACATAATTTACATAATTCATATTAATTTACATAAATTTAAATAATTTACAACATTTAATAATATTTACAAAAAACCCTAATCTAGCCGGCTTCACCGAAGCCGATGCGTCTTGGTCATTCCCGTCAGGACCGGGCTGGCGGGACCCACCGGTCTGTGGGTCGAAGCCTCCACTTCGCATCCGTTGCATGAACACCTCGACCTCGAGCATCCTACTTTGTAGGTCCGCCACGGTTTGCATAAGGGCGACATTCTGCTACGTCAATTTCGCCACCCGAGGAGCTTGGCGACGCGGCAACGTCAATCGCTCGCCGTAAAACTCGGAGGCGGTGTTGCCAAGGCCGAAGACGGCGCCTCCCGGGCCCACTCCTCCAGCGGCCATTAGAAAGGCATCACACTTGTCCTGAAAGGACGGCGGGGTGCCGGAGTCCGAGGACCTCTAGGAGAGGATCCCCTAGGGTCCGAGCCTAACAAAATACGTAAATAATATAAATAAAAATAATAATATACGAAATTAAATAAGACATGAATTAATTAAAACTTATAACGATGAAGGCCGGCCGCTGGTCTATAAAATACTGATTGGGGCCCTGCGTGTGCGTCTCGATGAGAAGCTCGAGAGGCGTAATGCAGCTACGCCGTTGTTCTTCCTACAAAATTCATCAAGTGTGTTTCGAACTATTAAGAATAATAACTTAATTTAAGTTTAATTAAATTAAAATAACATATGTACCATGCGACGCATGATTTCGAGGTGGGACCTCAAATCGCTACAGTGGTTCGCCGGATTGGCATTCCGGATTTACTTCTGGCGCGCACTTGGCTTTCAACGTGTCCATGAACCAATGCGTCGTCTTCCAGTTCTCCCAAGTGGTGGAATGGATGAAATTTGGCTTCATCCCGGCCTGACGGTGCTTCCCAACCAAGTCGTCGTATCGCTTCTTGGCGATCTTCTCCCACAACAACCAGACCGTCTTGACGTCCATACTCGGTTGGGAGGGATCCCATCGGAAGTGCGTCTAATTAAATCCGACAAAACAATTAATTATAAATAATAATTAATAAATTTGGAATTTGTAAAAGTAAATGCGAATTAAATAAAATTTACCCTCCAAGACAAAAACCAACGAGTCTTCGATGTGGCGGAGGCAAAGTCGAATTCCGACGCCTTATCGTCGGGTTGGCCTTGTATGATTTGTGTCGACCACCGCGACACCATGCCCGACGGCTGCAAGTTGCGAGATTTCGAAAAACGTGTTATAACATATTTAAAGTTAAGATAAGAATTTAAAACAAGCAATGTCTTAGAGGATTGGGATTGGGATCGAGCCCTCGTCTCGATCCCGACGAGGATGCGTGTATAGGGGCCCTGGACTCCTCCGCTTGGGTGCCCGTCTCCTTTGTACTAGGATGACGGGCCACGTTGTTCTCGAACAAGTGTGGTGTGTCCATGTGGGTCGCCTCGGACGAGCCCGGCTCGTCCGGACGAGGAGCTCGTGCATGTTGACGTGATCCAACCATAATAACACAACTAAAAAACAACAATAACAACACCAACAATAAAAATACCATCAACAATAACAAGAGCAACATCAATCACAATAAGAATTACCTAAACAACAACAAGAGCAACCAAATTGATGCGACCCCCGTCATGGATGCTAGCCAAGAGGCCGACTCATTCACACTTCGCTCGGATGGCCCCGTCACCCGTGCCAGGACTCGTGCAATCCAGACCGCAACACAATCGCTTGTGTCGCGCCTCACCGCAAGACACGGCGCGCCCCTCTCCGCACCGACGCACACGGCCTTGTGCGTCCTCGGCGTCGAGGAACCTCAAGCCGAGCCCTCGGAACCAACCTTCACCACCTTGGCACCGTCGGACTCAGCCCTAGCACCGGACCCCGAATCGCAACTTGAGGTTCGAGTGCCCCGCACGCCAGCGTCCTCGCCAGCGCCCTCGCCAGCGTCCTCGCTTGCGCCATGACGCCTCGCCAGCGCCGCGCCAGCCTTGTCGCGAGACTCCGAGCATGACCACGGACGACCTATCCTTTTTATAGTATTTTTTGCATTGTTTCCACTTTAGAACATTACTAATAGAGTTTTTACAGAATAAGAAAGGGTTTATTGGGCCTTGCGCCGATGGACCCCCATGAAGCGCCGTTGGGCCTAGCCTGCGCACTAGCCCTAGGCGCGCCGCATCTAGCTAGGGTTTTTTTAGGTTTTTCTTTATGCCGCTCCTATTTATAAGGTGCTATGTTGTTCTTTTCCATTCGGCGCACATTTTAGGGTTAATTAAAGTCGAGGTTTGTCTCCTTATTTTCCCTTTGTGTTTGCGCCGCCAATCAATTATCTTTAAAGCTCTTGTGTTCTTGCAATTGTGCTCGTGTTTCGTCAAGACTGGATCATTCCAGCGGTGATCCGAGTCCTTCAAAGCCTTCTGCCGCGTATTTCGAGACCTAATACTCAAACACCATAAAGATCCGTCGCATCCCATACGAGGGACGCATCAACTGGCATCAGAGCCAAGGTTTGAGTAAGTCTCGTTTCACCCTTTTTCGTTCATTCACACACGTTCATTCCGCTGCATCTAACCCTAGATTCCATCCTCCACTTCGTAAACCTCCATCTAGGGTCCGATTTTTTTTCTTGCACTCGTTATTTGTTAAACAAAAAAAAATCAGCCTTGCCCTAACTCACTTGATCTATTGATTTCGGGTGAAAATTACTCTTTGTCTTGCTAGTTGCTCGCACATTAGGTTTTGTTTTACCGATTTCTACGTTGCTTCTTACGTGTTTCTTGCGTTGATTTATTGCTTGCATTGTTTTGTTTGCTCTAGAGGAGAAACCCTAGAGTCGTGCTTGTTATAAAAAAAAACGTGTGCTTCGACTATCATAGCCAAAATAAGGTAAGGTAGTCGATTGTCTTAAAAAAAATCATTGGACGATCACAAGCCAAAATAAAGCAAGATCGATCCAACTTGTTGGTTCTGTTTTCGGCAACCCTAATCGCATACTCCATTTCTTGTGGTTTTCGATTTTGACTTGGCTAATTTTGTGTCTTGCTTTGCATACATTGTTGTTTTCGTACCCTGTTATTGGTAGATCGAGTTGAAGTGACCTTAGCCTTGCCAATCCTTGTTCGTGTGGTTTGAACATAAGGGGTCGGCTTGACTTAAGCGAACCGTAACTCGTTGTCTTTTGCTTGTCAACTTCTTACTGCGATGACTGGTGTGACTATAGGTACCGTCTCGAAGTCAGGCAATGATGACAACAACAACAAAAACCCGGCGTCGTAGAATGCCAACCAGAATTTCCCTTCCGAAGCCATGGCGCGCATACAAGAGCTCGAAAAACTCTTAGCCGAGAGCCAAGCCCAATCGAAGCACACGATGTCGGGGGCTCAAGTCCTGGCCTCGGAGATCCACGCTAACCAGGGGGTGTCCGTAGATGACGTCGCCAAGGCTGGTGCCAAGGGGAAGCAACACGCGCAAGCTTCGTCTCAATTCGGTACAATAAACCGGATGAAGTCGATTAAAGAAAGTCGCCACTATGATAAGCACGATGGTGGTCCCCGGAACGCGGATCGCTATCAAACGGCGCGAGATTATCGGGACACACAAGTGTATGACGTATATTCCGGTGAGGAGTATGACTCCGAGGAGTATAGACGCCAACACACGAGTGGGGATCCGAAGAAAAAGAGCAAAAAGCAGAAGTTGCCGGCGTATGTTTACGAAACCCCAAAGCGGAAGCACGGGGCCAAGTACTACGACGCCGACGCATATAGAGTTGAGGATGACCTCGAGCATCAAAGTGCTCGGAGTCCATACTCGGATTTTGAGGAACACTATGAGGAGTTTAGTGATTATTCTAACGAATCTAGCTTTGAGCATCCACATGTGCAGGATCCTGAAGAACTTGACAATCGACCTTCGGATTTGATCCCACCGTCGCGCCTCGCCAAGAACCGCAAGGAGTACGATCGTGCCTACGGCTCGACACGAAAGGATGTCTCGAAGGGAAGGCGCGACAGGGACCGCGATGCACGACGTCCTCAGAGACCCGATGATGGTGACGATCCTGACGATGGTGACGACGATCCACATCGAGGCCCCGCCTCGGCACCGTCGCGATCGGCGCGCGCGCTCACCTCGGCACCGCAGACCGTGACGTGACAACGATCGGCGAGAAGCTAGAGATCCACGCCACAACCGCCGCGACATCAAGGTAAAATTCGAACCTTTTTATGATACTTATGATCCTGATGTCTTTATCGAGTGGTTGCAGGGCACGGAGCACATGCTCCGACATTTAGGTTATGAAGACGAAGAGAAGGTTGAAGTTGTGACCTTGCATTTTCATGGTGCGACTCGGACATGGTGGAACCGTTTCGAGTCCGAAAGGATTCGGAAAGGCAAACCCCTTATCCGAGAGTGGCATCAACTAGTTTATATTTTGAAGAAGAGATACATCCCGGCTGACTACAAAGACAAGATGCACATCGAGATAATGCGCATCAAGCAAGGTTCAATGACGCGGGAAGAATACTTTGCCAAACTCGAAGACATGTTCTTCAAGGCTAGCATGAGTGTTTCTCCCTCCGTTATGCGGACGAGATTCATTTCGGGATTGAGGCAATCGATCCAAGATCGCCTAGAGATTTTGCCAATCAAGGATCTCAACAATTTGGTGCACACGGCAATGCAAATCCACAAACAGGAGATGCGCACCAAATCTGGTTGGCCGAACACAAGGTATGCCTCTACCCCTAATCAATCCGGTTTTTCTACTAATCGAGTTTCTTCTTCTTTGCCAAGTGCTAAGACAGGTTCCCGAGTGAAGACCGAAGCCGCGCCTTCAAATGCACCAGCCGCGCCACGCAATGCCGAGTCAAGCATCGATCGTGCCCGGGACATGGCGTGCTACAAGTGCGGAGGTCGTGGCCATATTATGAGGAACTATCCCAATCAAAAGAAAGTATTGTTTACGGCTCAAGGGGATCCATATGAGACTCAAGATGAAGAGGAAATCGAAGCACCAAGTGATGGCACCACCGAATTGGAATGTGACCCATCAGATGCAATCGGCATATCCAAGCTCCAACTTGTGACTCGCCGAGCCTTAAGCATGCGAGAGGCACCTAAAACCGATCAACGGGAACAACTTTTCCATAACCGTTGTTTGGTCAATAACGTGTCTTTAAGTGTGATTGTAGACTCGGGGAGTTGTGCGAATTTCTTGTCCAAGAAAGTGGTGGATCATTTCAACTTGCCGACGACGCCGTATCCGCAGCCATTCAAGCTTCAATGGATCTCAAACGACGGCGGCGATTGGGTTGACATGCAAGTTATCTTTTCCTTTTCTATTGGTGCATATTCAGATTCAATTCTTTGTGATGTAACGCCAATGGATGCCACATTCCTCTTGTTGGGGCGCCCATGGCAATACGATCGTCGCGTGCTTCACGACGGGTATTTGAACACTTACATGTTCAATTACCAAGGGAAGCGTGTGACACTCTTACCGATGTCGCCTAGTGAATCTCTACAGGATGAAGCCGAGACGCAAAGGCAAAAAGCTAGCGACAGCGGCACCAACGCGCCGAGCACGACGCCATCGGCGTCCCCAGCGTCAACTGCCGAATTCAGATGCGTTTCTGGTGCCAAACCCCCTCAATCCAGTGTCCAAGATATTAAAGACTCACAGCGCCGACAGAAATTGGAGCCGAGTCGACAGTTTGCTTCTCGTGGCCTCGTTAACGCGCCGAACGCTGCGGATTTCACAAAACAAGGGCTCCAACAGTTTTCTGAAGATTCTAAGGGCGTTTTTGGTGGAAAACCTATTCATTTAGAGTTTCCAACAGATGTGAAGGAAAAACGCCCCGGAGAAGTGAATTTGAGCAAGGGACCGCCGCTAGTGCCTCCTACCGTCGCGCACCACGCCGTTGCGGCACGAAAATTAGGCTACCAGGAGCTCAGGGACGAATTCACCGGCGTTTCCAATGCCATGTCCCCTCAAATTCCAGCAGCTCTCACATACCAAAAAGGTGCCCCAGAATCTGCAAAAATGAGTGAAGACGCCGAGCCACCCCTGCTTGGAACGTGCTAGGATCGTCTCCTTTTGGCCCGACGTCGCGACATTGCTAAATCCATTCAGGGGAGTCTTTCTTGTTTCATTCTTTATCCTTTACTTTCTATTTCTAAATCTGTGGATAATACACTTCCGTCTTGTATTGTTTCTCTTTTGAAGGAATACGAGGACGTCATGCCGGATGAGCTTCCGAAGAGTTTGCCGCCAATCTGTGGGATCCAACACAAGATAGACCTCATGCTAGGCGCTTCCCTTCCGAATCGAGCAGCCTATAGGATTTCACCAAAGGAAACCGAAGAGCTCCAACGACAAGTTCAAGAGCTTTTGGACAAGGGCTTTGTCCGAGAGTCCTTGAGCCCTTGCGCCGTGCCGGTGATCCTTGTGCTGAAGAAAGATGGCTCATGGTGCATGTGCGTCGATTGTCGGGCCATTAATCAAATCACAGTGAAGTACAGGCACCCAATTCCAAGGCTCGACGACATGCTTGATGAACTCCACGACGCCGCCTTATTTTCAAAGATTGATCTCCGTAGCGGATACCACCAAATCCGCATGCATGAAGGCGACGAGTGGAAGACCGCATTCAAAACCAAGCATGGTTTGTACGAATGGCTTGTCATGCCTTTTGGCTTGACAAACGCCCCTAGTACTTTTATGCGTTTAATGAACTATGTGTTTCGCAAATTTTTAGGACGTTTTGTCGTCGTGTATTTTGACGACATTTTGGTTTTTTCTAAGGATTTAGAGTCACACGCGAGGCACCTTAGGTTGGTGTTAGATTGCCTTCGCGAGCATTCATTTTTTGTAAATTTAGACAAGTGTTCGTTTTGCACGAACACGACGAACTTTCTTGGTTTCTTCGTGTCCAAGGATGGGCTTAGAGTGGATGACGACAAGATCCGCGCCATCCGAGAGTGGCCCACCCCTACGACCCCGACGATGGTTCGTTCCTTCTTAGGGCTCGCAGGGTTCTATCAGCGTTTCGTCAAGGACTTTAGTTCCATCGTCGGGCCACTCCATAATCTCACCAAGAAGGCAACCACAATCAAGTGGATGCCGATTCATGAAGCCGCCTTTCAGGCCTTGAAAAATGCTTTGTGTAGCGCTCTAGTCTTACAATTGCCGGACTTCACTAAGCGCTTCGAGGTCGAGTGCGATGCCTCTGACTATGGCATAGGCGGCGTACTCCTCCAAGATAGACGCCCCATTGCTTATTTTAGTGAAAAACTTACGGGGGCCACTTTGAATTACCCAACGTCTGACAAGGAGTTGTGTGCACTTATTCGGGTTCTAAAAACATGGCAACATTACCTATGGCCTAGCGAGTTCGTGATTCACACGGACCACGCCGCCTTATCGTATCTCAAGAGTCAAACGACTCTCAATAGACGCCATGCACGATGGGTGGAGTTTATGGAAACTTTTTCGTACATCATCTCCCATAAAAAGGGAAACGAGAACGTCGTGGCAGACGCTCTCTCGAGCAGGTATGTTCTTTTAACTCAACTTCAGGCCAACTTGCTCGGGTTCTCCTTGATTAAGGAGTTATACTTGCATGATCAATTTTTTAAACCGATCATGGAGAACCTCGCGCATAATCGAATCCATGAGTCCTATATTTTGGACAATGGATACCTCTATCGAGCCGCAAAGCTATGCATTCCAAACTCTTCTGTGAGGCATTTATTGCTCAAAGAAGCTCATGACGGCCGAGGCCATTTTGGCATAGCCAAGACCCTAGCAGCACTTCGTGAACACTTTTTCTGGCCACACATGGCATCCGATGTTCACAAGTATTGCCGCGGTTGCATGCCATGTCAAACCGCTAAATCGAGGTCCCAACCTCATGGCCTATACACACCCTTGCCCATTCCGGATACCCCGTGGGAAGAGCTTTCCATGGATTTTATCACGGGCCTTCCAATGAAAAGGTGCGGTAAAGATTCGATCTTCGTGATTGTGGACCGCTTCTCCAAAATGGCTCACTTCGTGCCATGCAAAGGAAACAACAATGCGACTGAAATCGCAAACTTGTTTTTTGAGCATGTCGTGAAGCTTCATGGAGTGCCTCGCACTATTGTTAGTAATCGAGACACAAAATTTTGTAGCCACTTTTGGAGAACGCTATGGGGAAAGCTAGGTACGCAATTACTCTTCTCTACCTCATATCATCCCAAAACCGATGGTCAGACTAAGGTGACCAATCGCACCCTGGGCACCCTTCTTCGGACGGTGCTCAAACATAACCCACGCCGGTGGGAGGATCTAATACCATTTGTTGAGTTTGCATATAACGGGTCCAAACACTCGGCGACTAAGAAGACACCATTCGAGATCGTCTACGGCCTCAACCCGCATTCTCCAATGGATTTAGTCCCTCGACCTTTGAAGAATGGGGAGCACATCGACGCGGCCAATCGCGCCGATGCCATCCGCAAATTTCATGAGCGGACGAAGCTTCAATTGGAGCGTCGGGCTACACAATACGAGGCGCAGCATAACAAGTGTCGCAAGCGTCTAGTCTTCAACCCCGGGGATCTCGTATGGTTGCACCTTCGCAAGGACCGTTTTCCGGACTCGAGGAAAACAAAGCTTCATCAATGAGGAGACGGCCCTTTCAAAGTCTTGGAACGGATCGAGGACAACGCTTACCAAATCGACCTCCCAAGCAAGTATTCAGTGCATTCTACTTTCAACGTTGCCGACCTCTCTCCTTACATCGAGCCTGCATAGGAGGAAACGGGGACGTTTCCCAACCAAGTGGGGGAGGGTGATGCGACCCCCGTCATTGATGCTAGCCAAGAGGCCGACTTGTTCACACTTCGCTCGAATGGCCCCGTCACCCGTGCTAGGACTCGTGCAATCCAGACCGCAACACAATCGCTTGTGTCGCGCCTTACAACAAGACACGACGCGCCCCTCTCCGCGCCGACGCACACGGCCTTGTGCATCCTCGGTGTCGAGGAACCTCATGCCGAGCCCTCGGACTCAGCCCTAGCACCGGACCCCGGATCGCAACTTGAGGTTCGAGTGCCCCGCACGCCAGCGCCCTCGCCAGCGTCCTCGCCTGCACCGTGACGCCTTGCCAGCGCCTTGTCATGACCTCGCCAGCGCCGCGCCAGCCTTGTCGCGACACTCCGAGCATGGCCACGGACGACCTATCCTTTTTATAGTATTTTTGCATTGTTTCCACTTTAGAACATTACTAATAGAGTTTTTACAGAATAAGAAAGGGTTTATTGGGCCTAGCCTGCGCACTAGCCCTAGGCGCGCCGCATCTAGCTAGGGTTTTTTTAGGTTTTTCTTTATGTCGCTCCTATTTATAAGGTGCTATGTAGTTGCTTTCCATTCAGCGCATATTTTAGGGTTAATTAAAGTCGAGGTTTGTCTCCTTATTTTCCCTTTGTGCTTGCACCGCCAATCAATTTTCTTCAAATCTCTCATCTTCTTGCAATTGTGCTCGTCTTTCGTCAAGACTCGATCATTCCAATGGTGATCCGAGTCCTTCAAAGCTTTCCGTCGCGTATTTCCAGACGTAATACTCAAACACCGCAAAGATCCGTCGCATGCCATACGAGGGACGCATCACAAATAACCAACAACAACAATTTATTCAACAACAACAAGAGCAACCAAATCAACAATAACAACCACAACAATTTATTCATCTTCAATCAAAATTTCTCAATCAATATTTCTAAATTTTTGAAATTCAACAACGACAACAAAATCAATAACAACAACAATTTTATTCTATTTCAATACAAATTTCTCAATCAATATTTCCAATTTTTTCAAATTCAACAACAACAACAAAATCAACAACATCAATTTTATTCCATTTCAATCCAAATTTCTCAATCAATATTTCCAACAACAACAAAATCAACAACAACAACCAAATCAACAACAATTTATTCCACATTTAGGCAATTACTCAATCAATTTTCTCCATCAATCAATCTTTCTCAATCAATTTATACCAAATCAACAATCAATTTATTCAACAACAACAACAACCAAATTTCTCAATCAATCAATCTTTCCAAATTTAGGAAAATTTTTCAAGCCCTAAATTAAACCGGAATAAACCGAAAAGAGGAGTGAAAGTCGAGAAATACCCGGAAATAGGATGGCGGCGGGCGCGGGGGATCGGGATGGCAACCTGTAGAATCTGGGCGGCGAGCGCGGGGTGGCGCCTTCGGAGGAGGCCTGGCGGAGGGCGGGCGTGGGGGATCGTGGGGGGCGCGCGGGTCTAGGCGGCACGCGAGATCGGGGCGGCGTGGGTGAAATCGGGCCCGGTGGCTGGGGATGCCGGGTGCGGGGACAGACGGACGGAGGCGGGCGGAGGAGGACAGTGCCAGGAGGAGGTCGGGCGGAGGAGGAGGAGGAGGACGGAGGCGGAGGAGGACGGAGGCGGCGCGAGGGTGGCGTGAGGGGCGGCGCGAGGGGCGGGCGTGAGAGATTGCCAGCGAGGGTTTAGGGAGCGAGAGAGAGTCGGGAATTGAGAAATTGATGAATGAAGGGGAAAGCGGATTATTCCAGGTTAGCAACCATATGGTCGCGACATTTAATAAGTGACGGGAAATCTTCATGCCAGCAAATTGGTGACCATTCGGTCGCAAAGAGATCGCCAAAGATGGTGCAAAGAGATCGCCGAAGAGTGGACGGAAATCTTCACTTGGTTCGAAGGTGGTGGAGCTCGGTGGGTGAATTTCGTCTGGGATAAAAAGGGTAGATCTCCCTTGTATGGACTCGGAATTGGGTGATTCCAAAAACCAGAGTTAGATCTTTGAGTCTAGTTTAACCCCTCAAAATTTCAGATCCAGATGAGGTGTAATGTATAATTTATGGCGAATATACTTGCATGGTGCAGAATATCACCGAGATGGAGATGGATCGATGGATGGAGCGATTGGGAGTGGATTGATGGATTGTTGGATATGGATGTTGAATCTTGGATATTACGCACCAAGATAAACAAACTAGGTTGAAAGAGCACCGGATATGACTCACCAACGATCAAACAACGAGATTTAACGAAAAATAAAACAAAGAACTTAGATTGAAAACAAGTAAAAAGAGAGCAATTTCATCGTTCAAGTCTAAGGGAGAAAAGAAGCCATGGACGTGTCTATAAACCTAAATGCCACGCCTCACATATTCAGCCACAAATCTTAAATAAATTACAAAAAACGCCCCATAAAACCAAGAACAAACTGATTGTCCTTAACCGCAAAATAGTCACTTGTCAGGCCACTAGTTAAAATGAGACTCCAACCTTCACCTTTGCTAAACAAAGTCCAATTTATGAGCCGTGATCTCCTCCTTGATCTTGTCAAGCATTGCCCTAGCATGTGCTCGAGTGATGCGCCCAAGATAGGGCGTGGTACCTTGACTTGGCTTCTTAGCGCCTCGGACACCGGCCTTGGTTACTTGTCCAAGCGAAGACTCGCCTTTGTTGTGAACTGGACTTGTCATTAGGACTGTAATCTTCACTCAAGTAATGGGGAAAAGTGCCCGAAGAAGTGGCATCATCCCTCAAAAGCAAAGGCGCACCAAGGTCGGAAACCGGCGTCTGCAACAACACCCCATTAGGCACGGTACTGAGCGTCGCACCCTCGGCAGGAGCCTCGACACTGAGGACGTCACTCGGTAGGGCCTCGATATAAGGAGTGGTAGACAAACTCACATCATCCCCCTCCCCTTTAAAAGGGTTCGTCCACGAACCCAGCTGTCCTACAAAACAAATCAACACATAAACCTCCTTTCCAAGCACAACATGATATGACAAAATGTATGCAAAAGCTATGTCACTTTTCTTCATATTCTTTCGGGTACATCTCATGATAAAACAATGAAAAGATGGAAAATAAGTAGGCAGCAATGGAACATTATGACCTATACACACGCCAAATGACATGTATTGGGAAAGAGAACTAAAATGGAAACAAATGTACTTAGTCCTAGATGTCACAAATGCATGAAAGACAAATGAAATTCTTTGATCAAATTCATGCGACACATCCAACACATAATCATCAATATGAAAGAAAGGAGTGCAAGAAACTTCCCTGAGAGGTGCACTCGTATCACCATGTGAGCTCAACAATGGAGGTAGTGCTTCTATCTCCCATGGCGTGACATTTTTCAGGACAAAGGCATCCTTCTTGGCCTCCACAAGCAAAGGAATGTAATCACTGGTTGGAGT
Source organism: Fallopia convolvulus (assembly GCA_964016875.1). Lineage (NCBI taxonomy): Eukaryota > Viridiplantae > Streptophyta > Magnoliopsida > Caryophyllales > Polygonaceae > Fallopia > Fallopia convolvulus. Next base: position 25,531,557 of record OZ024733.1, read on the forward strand.
GAATAAAACAGCTTCATCCTCCTCGTGGAGCAAGAAGGGAAAACATGAAGGAATCATAGGCAAGGCATCTAGCCATGATGTAGCCAACGAGTTCATGGAGCTAGGAGTGATGGTAGGACGACGCTTGATTTTAGGAGACGATTCCACAACTTCCTCCTCTTCTTGCAATATGTGCATCAGTTGTATTGGACACTTGATGGTGATGAGTTGTTCCAATTCGTGGAAAGGAGTCTCTCTTTTTGGTTGTTCTGTGTCACTCATCACTCTTTGTTGGAAGCAAGTCTCCTCCCCTTCAAAAGGGTTCGTCCTCGAACCTTGATCCTGAACATCCTCAACATAATCATTAGAAAAAGAAGGAATAAGGTTAGAAACGTTGAATACCTCATGGTCGCCATGTCCCTTGAAAGTGTGAACAACCTCTTCTCGTGTCTTCTTGGACTGAATTAAAGGTACCCTAGGAGTCGTGGAGGAAGGTTGCCACACCTGAGAAGTGGTAGAACTTTGGCGCCGTTGAGCAAGGTGCTTGTAGATGTGGTTGGTGTAGTGAAGCACTTGCTCAACATCGGTTCCCCTACTAAAATGTTGCATACTCACAATATTCTTTAGTTCCGAATTTAAACCATTGACAAACTTAGAAATCACATACCCATCGGGAAATTGCAATCCGGAACGGAAGATAAGCATACGCAACTCCTTGTAGAACTCATTTGGGGACTGGTTTCCTTGACGTACTTGCTCCAACTTTGCATGGACTCTTTCCGTATAATCTTGAGGGATGAACCGCTCCTCAATGGCCTCGATAAGATCTTTCCAAGTGTTGATTTGAGGCATCCGTCGCATTCTCCTCAAGGCCTTATCCTCAAGCCACCAATAGTAAGCGAAGTCTGTGAAGTGTATGGCCGCCATGGCCACTCGCCGAGCATCATCATATCCATAAAAGTTGAAGATGGACTCCACTTTGGCAAGCCAATCAAGGCATGCATCGGCGTCGGATGTCCCCGCAAAGGTTGGCACATTGAGCTTAATTCCTTGATGGGGGTCCTGAGGCCGCTCTTCATGAAACACGGGCGCGCCTTGCCATGGCTGTCTGGCGGCTCCGTACGCCGGTACTCGTGGCGGCTGGTCACGCCTAGGAAGGTGCAACGCTGATCCGGGCAAGTTGGTAGCCACGGTTGGATTGGCTTCTTGATAGTTTGGTACTCCATAACTTGAAACGTTAGTGTAAACCAAAGGAATATTATTCGAAAAAAGTAGGAAAAGAAGGCCTTACCCCGGAATTGGCCACATAATGTGGATTGTGGAAGCTCACGGAAGGAACATAAGGAGGAATGGCCCCCAAAGATGTACTCAAGCCAAGTGTGGTGTGAGCCTCCATATTTGGCACGTAGGATGTCGAGGCCTCTTCTTGCATCATCTCCACCCGGTTAGCACTTTGTAAGACACTTCGTGGAGCTTCCGATTGAGGCACTCGTGAACTGTCATCCCTTCCTTGCACTTGGCTCTCCAAATTGGCAAAACGAGTCTCCATAGCTTGCAAGGATTTTTTCATAGAGAGCAACATGGCTTCCACCGAGTTAGTGGACGTCTCTTCAACTTGTTGCTTGTCCTTCTCGTCACCTACACTTGTCATCTTAACAACCACGACAAAAATCAAGGTATAGAGTGCACTTGAAATAACCACCAAGACTTGCCCGAGATGAAAATTCGATAAGTTGCAAGTATGCAAAGGATAACAAGGGACAAACAAAGAAAAGACTCACCACACACTTGTCTAAGAGAACAATGCTAGGAAGCTACTAAACCACCAAGAACAACAAGCATCATGTATAGAAATTTTTTTTATATAGGCCTTTGCTAGGCTCTACGATTTGACTACTCTTTCCGTGTCCGACCCCTTATTAGCTTTACGCCGCCGGGCAAGGTTTTTCTAGTCTTAATCTTTTTTTCTCTGCCTTGCCCCTTATTAGCTTTACGCCGCCGACAAGGTTTTTCTAATTTTGATTTAGCAAAAAATTTCAAAGGCAACTTAAACCACAACACAAGATGTTCCGTCTTGGTGTCGTTCCCGTATCCTAGCACCGAACCATTCAACAAGCATGTAATGAAATGGATTAAGGCTGGTTTTGGACACACCAATCCACGTTTTTCAGCACACAAAAATCAGCCAAGGCTCATTCAAATCAACTACTAATGGAAGGCATTAATCAAGAGAGAGAAACAACCCTTAAACTACTACAATTTTGAGAACCTTTGGTGTTCTTATCCATGGAAGTTTCAAGCAGAATTTTAAGCCATGGATTCTCAACAAATTCGGCCAAGAACAATAATAAACAAGGACAACAATTCCCACACAACACAAGACAACAAACAACACACAAATCTCTCGCAACACACAAAGGGAATTTCGGCCAAGAGACTTGCAACAAGTGGACTTTCAAGGTCGAAACAAGGATTATATGGAGATACCTTAACCTGGATCTAATACCACTTGAGTCCGGATCTATGGTGTAGATGATGGTGCAAAGAGATCACCGAAGAGTCGACGGAAATCTTCACTTGGTTCGAAGGTGGTGGAGCTCGGTGGGTGAATTTTGTCAGGGATAAAAAGGGTAGATCTCCCTCTTATGGACTCGGAATTGGATGATTCCAAAGACCAGAGTTAGATCTTTGAGTCTAGTTTAACCCCTAAAAATTTCAGATCCAGATGAGGTGTAATGTAGAAGTTATGGCGAATATACTTGCGTGGTGCAGAATTCTACCGAGATGGAGATGGATCGATGGATGGAGCGATTGGAAGTGGATTGATGGATTGTTGGATATGGATGTTGAATCTTGGATATTACGCACCAAGATCAATAAACTAGATTGAAAGAGCATCGGATATGACTCACCAACGATCAAACAACGAGATTGAACGAAAAACAAAACAAAAAACTTAGATTGAAAACAAGTAAAAAGAGAGCAATTTCATCGTTCAAGTCTAAGGGAGAAAAGAGGCCATGGACGTGTCTATAAACCTAAATGCTACGCCTCACATATTCAGCCACAACTCTTAAAGAAATTACAAAAAATGCCCCATAAAACCAAGAACAAACTGATTGTCCTTAACCGCAAAATAGTCACTTGTCGGGCCACTAGTTAAAATGAGACTCCAACCTTCACCTTTGCTAACCAAAGTCCAACTTATGAGCCGTGATCTCCTCCATGATCTTCTCAAGCATTGCCCTAGCACATGTGCTCGAGTGATGCGCCCAAGATAGGGCGTGGTACCTTGACTTGGCTTCTTAGCGCCTCGGACACCGGCCTTGGTTACTTGTCCAAGCGAAGACTCCCCTTTGTTGTGAAAACTGGACTTGTCATTAGGACCGAAATCTTCACTCAAGTAATGGGGAAAAGTGCCCCGAAGAAGTGGCACCATCCCTCAAAAGCAAAGGCGCACCAAGGTCGAAAACTGGCGTGTGCAACAACACCCCATTAGGCACGGTACTGAGCGTCGCACCCTCGGCAGGAGCCTCGACACTGAGGACGTCACTCGGTAGGGCCTCGATATAAGGTGTGCTAGACGAACTCACATCATAGTCGGGAATTGAGAAATGGATGAATGAAGGGGAAAGCGGATTATTCCAAGTTAGCGACCATATGGTCGCGACATTTAATAAGTGACAGGAGTGGGTCATGCCAGCAAATTGGCGACCATTTGGTCGCGAATTAGTGACCATATGGTCGTTTTTGGGGTTAGCTATTGGTCGCTAATCCAAAATTTTGGATTAAGCGCCGGAATTTCAGATTTTCCCCCAATTATTTCAGAACTCGTGCCATAAATTTCGTTTTACCGACCATATGGTCGCTAATTAGCGACCATATGGTCTCCAAAACGAAAACAAATTGAATTACGCGCTGAAAATCTCAAATCCGATATAAAATTTTCATGTTGGCGACCATATGGTCGCGATCCTGGCTTTTCTATGAGAGCAAAGCGCACGATCGTGCACTACAAGTGCACGATCTGTCGTTCGTTTGCGACCATATGGTCGCAAGTTGGTCGCTATATTGGAGATAGTGACCATATGGTCGTCAAAGACAGTTTATGCAAACAAACACTTTCTACCAACAATATTTGGTTCGAGGACACAAATGGGACAAAAAGAACAAGTTCATTGCTTCAACAGAACCAAGTTACAAACAACTTCATTACAACTTACGAATAACACTTGCTTCTTGTAAAGCAAAAACATCAACAAACAACTTACTGAATTACAAAATGACAAACATCATTTATTTTTAAGAAGCAGCAACCCTAATCTCAGCTCCTTCGAGCACGCGAAGCTGCACAGCCGTTTCGCGGGCCTCAATACGGTTTGTGATGTCTTCGCCGTTCAAGAAAAAAGGCAAAATCCCGGTGGTGCACCCCCCAGATGACCTCCAACCAGTGATCGCAACTCTTAATGGGCGCTATGGTCTGGTGCTCCATTCTGTTCTGCTCTCCCTATCCCCACGCACATGCACGATTGAGAAATGGATGAGTTCTGGAGCAAAGGCGGTCGTGCGCCTGGAACACACTCTCCTTTGATGAGCCATTGATTGGATGAATTGGAGATGGAATCAAAGCTTTAGGTGAGGATTTGATGTTGGAGTTGGAGATGAGCAGGATGGAAGACTAACGCATGTTGTAATTGGAGATGAAGTCTCCTTTTATGGTTGGAAATGGAGATGAGGACGGAAGACTTGTGATGTGCATGCATGCCTCTTGTCATCAATCTAGCTAGTAAATTATAATAGTGTCATCCGAATAGTATTATCAGCATAGTAATAGAAAATAGTGAATCCGAATAGTATTATCATAATAGTATTATCAGCATAGTAATAGAAAACAGTAAATCGGAATAGTAAATGATAATAATGTTATTAGAAAAGTCAATGACAATACAATAATAGTATTCTGATTACATATCTTTCTCATCTATATCCGTCTCAGTCTCAAACTCCCCCTCAGACATTTCACTAGATGTATCTGCTTGTTCCTCAACGACATGATCCTCTCTGTTTGGGTCATTTAGCGGACCAAGTGGATAATTATCTTGTGTGTCGTCGATAACTCGTGGAAGGGAAGAATCATATTGAAATGCCTCTTCAACGGCAACGCCCCTGGAACCACTCTCATGAGGGTCTACGCACGTACCTTCATCCGCCCACACACGTGACTTCACTTTACAGACCGCTCTCCATTCAACATCTTCACGCCTCATCTTTGAGTAATCGAGGAAATAAACTTTGATGGCTTGATGTGCTAAGATGTAACAATCCTTTGTTCTCAACATTTTATGTCTATGAACATCGACAAGCTTTAGGTGAGCGTGAATACGTGTTCCTCCACGACTTCTAGTGTCAAACCACGAACAATTAAATACAATATGGCACTTTACGGTTGGAGATATGTAATTCAGCTCAATGATTTCCTCTAGCATACCATAGAAGTCCTCCTCGTCGGTGTCGAAGCGTTGTCCTAGAACACAAACTCCACTACTGTCAGTGGCCCTGGTTGATGCGTGTGCCCACGTGTGGAATCGGTAACCATTCACAAAATAACCAGGATATGTCCTCACATTTTTAGAGGGTCCACAAGCAAGTGTTGCAATGTTAGGATCTGTAACTACCGGACTGTCAGCCTGCAATTTGAAATCAACATATATATAATACAATTTGAAATTAACATATATACAATTAGAAATTAAATTGAAATTAATTTAGGAAATCCTTACATGGGAGTAGAACCAGAGGCGAAAGTGTCTTTCCAAAATGTTTTGCTCTTCGGCATCGGTTATTGTTGGATTTGACGGCCGCACGAAGTTTGTCAAATAGTATCTACCAAAGAGTAATTGAATGAAGTACGTACTTATATATATTAAACCCCTACTTTATTCAAATCAACATATATATAATATTAATTAGTTGAGTTTATAGAAACACACTCAATATAGGGTTCCACTCCGACGCAGTTCATGAGTATGTAAGTTTGGATCACATGGAATTCATCATCTGTGAGGACACGACCACTTGATCTGCTACACAAGGTTTGACTAGTTGTGAAAATAGACAAATCGCCCGGATCAACCCCAACTGGAAGTGTGCAACTTACGTTGTGGGCGATATCCATATTTTTATTCGCGACAAGTGAGCTAAAATAATACAAGCAGAATGTGGACGTCCCCTTAATGAGATAAGCACTACAAATTGACCCCTCAACGTGGGCTCTATTGCCAACTATGCCCTTCAGCCTTTTTAGGAGCCTACAATATACATTGAAGACAATTTCTTATACAAGTTAATTATATAAATCCAAAATTGTACAACTGCATATAATTGTGCGTACCTTTCTTCTGGATACATCCATCTATAATTGACAGGGCCACAAAGTGAAGCTTCCCGTGGCAGATGAATAGGCAAGTGCTCCATTAAATCAAATAACGCGGGGGGAAAGATGTGCTCCAGTTTGCACAAAATTATTGGTATTTCCTTGTGCAATTGCATAACCGCCTCAGGCTTCATCTCGTAACACGTTAGGTCCCTGAAGAACGCACTTATCTGAGCAACGGGCTCCCAGACTTTGTCATCAAGAAATGGTCGAAAAGCAATAGGCATCAACCTTTGCATGAACACATGACAATCATGGCTCTTCATCCCAAAGAGTCTAAGCTTGTGCAAGTTAATGCAGAGGCTCAAGTTGGACACGTAGCTATCCGGGAATTTTACGGATCTCAACCACTCCAGAAGCACTTGTTTTTCATGACGATCTAGTGCATAGCAAGCCTTTGGGTACCTATTGTCCTCCTCATCAGGTTCCAACTCCGGACGCTTGCACAATTCCTTTATATCATTTCTGGCCGACCACTTGTCTTTCGATTTCCCCAGAACATCGAGAATGGTGAAGAAAACATTATCGAAGACATTCTTTTCAATGTGCATGACATCTAAACTATGCAGCAGACTGGTCCAGTAAGGTAGGTCCCAGAAAATGATTTTCTTCTTCCAACCCAAACCTCTACTGATCGCGGCATTGTGCTCCTCAGCTCCCACTTCAGTTATCTTCATCAACCCCATATTGTTTATCTGGTCTAATATCTCGTATCCGTCACGGAGTACCGGGGGACCACAATGTTCCCGTCAACCTTTCTTGAAATCAGTCTTATTGTTTCGAAAGAGATGATCATGTTTTGTAAACCTTCTGTGACAATCGAACCAGCACATTTTGTGTTCATGTGTTAGATAAAATGCATCGGTGTCCTCCATGCAATAAGGGCATGCGTATTTCCCAAAAGTGTTCCAGCCTACACAAACATATATTTTGTATCACACATTAAATTTCACAAATCATATATGCATGATTATTATATATAATAGTTTCAAATTCATTTAGCATATGTAAAACAACATACTTGACAACATCGAATATGCTGGAAAGTCACTAATATTCCATATTATAGTTGCACGCAACACAAAATTCTGCTTCCTCCAAAAATCGTATGTGTACACCCTATCAAGCCACAGATTCTTCAGCTCGGCTATCAACCGCTGCAAGTAGACATCCAACTTTTGTTTCGGACTCTTCGGTCCAGGTACAATAACCGTAAAAAACATAACCTCTTCTCGCGTACACATCGACGGCGGAAGGTTGTAAGGTGTCAGAATCACAGGCCAACATGAGTACTGGCGCCCGGACGCCCCGACCGGATTGAAACCGTCTGTGCACAAGCCTAGTCTCACATTTCGTGTTTCTGATGCAATATATGGCCACACAACATTGAAGTGCCTCCATGCCTCTACATCTGACGGATGTCTCATCAGCCCATCTTGTACGTGCTCTGCATGCCATCTCATGTGTTCGGCAGTCACCACCAATGCGTACAACCTTTGCAATTGTGGAGTTATTGGCAAGTAAAACATACGAGAATATGGAATGAGCTTTGACTTGCCTTGTTTCCATCTAGGATAGTCATGTATCTTGCAAGCCGCGTATTCTGCATATGTACCCCAATATATCATGAAAGAGTTTGGGCGCTTCATTATAATATTGCTCCCCTTGCTCATGCTTTATATCCTCATTCTGCACGGGATCCTCAACAGTGTAATGACTTCAGGCATTAAAACCATCATATACCATATGTTCCATTCGATTATCATTCCCACCATTTACTGGTGGTACTGGATCAGTACTGCTACAACCTTCATGCTGTCTAGACTCGGCCAACAATGCATCGAACATTTCAGCTGTCTCCCCGTGCGAAACCCAATGGTAATAGTTAGGAATAAAACCTTCCTTAACAAGGTGATAATGCACATCATCTAAAGATTTCAGTTTCTTATTCTTGCACCTCCAACAAGGACACCTTAATTCGGATGGGCCATAGGTCGGCATAGATTTGCAGAATTCGAGAAATTGCTCTACGCCAGCTAAAAACTCGTTGTTCAAAAAACCATCTATATTACGCAAATACATCCACTCACGCATTTTACCTTCCTGCAATTCAATATAAGAGTATAATTAATTTAATTCGGGTTCATATAAGCTTATTTTTGGCGACCATATGGATGCTAGTTAGCGACCATATGGTCGCCACATACAGTATATCAGAACATATATATATATATATAACCAATTGATATATGTTATATGTGGTTAAATTCTGTAACACAATCTCTTATAATTATATAAACGAAAACTTTCTACCGACAATATATGTCTAAAACAATATAATGACGGAATGAAATATTAGGAATAAGTTTTAAATACATACCTTTAGTGAAGCTGTCGGTAAAAATTGACGAAATTCCTTCCTAGGATCAATTCAGATTTGTGATTGATTGTCTCTTACTTTTGTGAATATTTTGGAAGAGAGCTATGTATGTATGAGGTTGTGTGAATGTAGCGGAATGAGAGTGAAGTTTTTACAACCTAGGTATATATGCTGAAATGGCGGCAATTTTACCAAATACTGTTTTTAGCAACCAAGTGGTCGCCAAAAACGCGGGAAATTACCCGCCAAAATTGATGTTGCCCGCCACAACATCTTATCCATGTCAGCGGCCAAATGGTCGCTATATGTTGTGACCATGTGGTCGCTGGCTTGGTGGAGACCACATGGTCGCTACATATAGCGACCACATGGTCGCGGATATGGGTTCCATATACAGCGACCATGTGGTCGTTGATTGCTGGCGGGAAAATTCCCCGCGCATTTATTGCGACTATATAGGGTCGGCGACCATGTGGACGCCCTCTTTCGCGACCACGTGGTCGCTAATTTGGTTTTATTTTTTTCCCGTTTTGACGTCCACATTAGCGACCAGTGACGTCTATATGGTCGCTAACTAGCGACCATATTATGTGGCCGCTAAAAGATGGTCGCAAAATCTGCAGAACGGTGTAGTGATATAACACTCCTTAATTTGTATTATTCAATGTATTTATCCGGCCAACTTATTCAAATACATGTATGATATTATTCACAAAACTCTTAATCAGTTAAAGGCCTATTACTATATTATTCATGCTAATAAGATTACTTTTTCAAAAATATAAAAATACTTATTCAACTAAAAATAACAATTGTGCATTCGTCCCTTCCAATATTGAGTGGTTATTCAAAAACAAAAGAACACTTATTCAAAAAACAATAGCAGTTGTGTAGTAGACACTTCCAATATTCTGTTACTTTTCAATGTACAATGAGTACTTATTCAACATTATTAATATTTAAACAATCCTCTTCTATTGTTCAAATCAGTATATATAATTATTCGAACAATCATGTATTAATATTCAAAATAGAATATGAAAATTATGTTTGATTTTAAAAAAGCGCCTATTTAATTTGAAATTCATGTTTGAATTTTAAAAATAACGCCAAAAGTCGATTACAATGCATTTAATCGTGGAAAAAAAAGATTTGCTTGGATTTTTTTTTAATAATTGTACCGATTTTTATCTCACTCTCCTAAAATTTCGGGTGTTGCCTTATTAAAATCAATCGAGATTTGATTCTCCATATCACCCCCCATTTAACCTAATTAATAGCCATTGATTTATCCTAATCTAACAGCCTATGTTCAACCACACACTTACACCATAATATGTATTGTACCACAGCGCTCCTCATATTATACTCATACACATAAATAAGGTTAAAAAATAAAATTTTAAAAAGTTCGAAATCGATGAACAATGTTATCAAAAACTCGATGCACAATTAGTTAGTATTGATGAACAATTTGTCAATATGGATGAACAATTGGCTAGTTTTGATGAACAAACTGGACACGTCTCATAAAAACGTATTTTTGAAAAATACGTGAATAATACGGGAAAAATTCACCCATGTCGTATTTTATCTTTTTTAATGAATGTCTAATCAGAGGCGTTGATTTTTTGGAAGGAGCGAACGAGATTTATTCTTATTTCTCAGTTGGGCACCTATTTTCACGTTACTCTTTCTCAACTTATGAGAAGTCAGCCAATTTTTTAGACGCGTAATTCAGACCAAAGAGTAACACAACTTTACAAGAAATTTGAACCTACGAATTCAATTACAAACTTAATATACTTGTCGATGACAAACGATCGAGGATACGCAGGTGTTGTGTTTGCAACCAAAATAAGCACACAAAGTACCTAAATATTGTGAAGATAATGTAAATTAGGGTGAACTCATGAATGACGCTATGGAAATGGTAGAGCAAGCTCTCTAGTTTGTATTTCATGAGTTAGTTCTGTATAAGGGAAACTCTAGGAATAATATAGGGTGTTGATTTATACACACGAAAAATTTTGTAATTGCACACAGATATCCGCGCAACGCTGATTCGCGCGAACTACCGTTGCGCGGAAGGGGCAATTCCGGAATAAAAAATATAAAAAAGAGGGTTTCGGGAGCGTGGGGCCAAGAGCCGCGCAACCTCGTTGCGCGCGCACGCAATCCAACGGCACATTTGAAAAATGTGTCGTTGGACTGGCGTGAGGCCTCATTGCACGGATTTCAACGGTTAAAAAAAATGGTCGAATTGTCCCTATAAATACCCATTTCGATTCTCATATTTGGGGCATACCTTCATTGGAACATCATTGCTTAAAAATATCGTCAGGAGAAGAAGATACGTCATCGAGCGATTATCATCCCGAGGAGGAAGATTCATCGTCAATCGATAGGAGAAGACTACGGAACCCATTTCGATGCATCAAGCGAACCAGAACAGGTATTTTTCAAAGAAACCATGATATTATGTTTTTAGGATAAAAACCTCAAATTCAAATATTCTATCTAGGCTTTTTTCCATTTACGAACGTAGTATATTGAAAGTTAGGATAGTGTAATTTATAATATTTTGTTTTTACATTTTGAAATCATAGGTTGTCGGAATAGATTTTTCTGTTGCTTTCCACTATGATGGGTTGTGGAGTGATCGAAGAGAAATGCTTGATTGGGCTAGACAAACTGCAATTTCGAAGAATTTTGTACTAGTCATAAAAACATCAAATCCAAACAGGGTCATACTCACTTGTGACCTAGCCGGTAGATATAGATGTGGCAAGAGGGTGTTGCCCGGACCGGAAAATAGGAGCATTTATAAGCCACTTACCGATACTCCAACCAGGAAGTGTGGATGTCCGTTTGAATTGAATGGGGTCCGCCTCAAGGAAAAAAATGGATGGGTCTTAACGGTAAAGTGTGGACAACACAATCATCGCCTCCCCACTAGTTTGTTAGCTTATCCATATGCGGGCCGATTGACAATTGAGCGGAAGGAGTTTGTGAAAGAGAAGTTCCTATATCTAGCCACCCCGAAGATGGTACTTCAAGAGTTGAGGTCAAGGTACCCGGGAAATGTGACCTAAATTAGACAAATCTACAATATGAGGGAGAAGTTACTGCTTGAGGATTGCGGAGAATTGACGGTGACACAATGGTCTTTAAAGATCTTGAAAGACCGAGGATACATTGTCCATCCAAGATGAGTAAGGGGTTCTGATGTTATGAATGCCTTGTTTTTTGTGCACCCCACGAGTCTGCGCATGCTGAAGATGTTTCCCTATGTCGTCATTATGGACTCCACATACAAGACAAATAGGTATGTAATTTTAATCTGTAATCGACTTGATTAGTATGTTTCCAGTATAAATGTTTAAAACAACTTGTTGTGCTAGGTACGCCATGCCTTTATTGGAGATGGTTGGCTTCACTTGCATCGGAAATACATTCAGCATCGGGTTTGCATTTATTTCAAACGAAGATGTCGGTAGTTATAGGTGGGTGTGTTAACTCAATTGAAAGGCGTGTAGGACGAGCTTGGAGTCCAGGTCAATGCAATCATGACAGATCGCGAGCAGGCTCTAATCAAGGCGATAAGTCAAGTTTTCGGGGACAGAGTTCAACATTTGTTGTGTTGGGTGCACATCAGACACAAAATTCTGGCGTACGGCCTAAAGGTGTTTGCGAACGCTGAAAAACCACATGAGTTGTCACACGGGTTTGCAAACGCTTGTTGGGTGCTCTTTTCGTCCACCACAGAAGCGAAATTTGAAGAAAGGTATGTAGAATTGAAGAGAAGATGGCGACCGACGCTTATTGCATACGTGGAGAAGGTGTGGCTTAATCCATTCAAGAAGAACATAGTTCGTGCTTGGACCGATCATACACTCCACTTTCAGACGAGAACCACCAATAGGTAATTTCATTTTTAGCATTTGAATAAAGTTTGAATATTAGAAAGTGTATTCGTTCAATATTTAAACTTTGACATGTGTTTTTTAGGGTCGAAGGGATGCACGCTGTGCTGAAAAAGATATTAGATTCATCTCGAGGAGGCTTCAACACCGTGATACTAAGGATTCACATCCAGATGCAATCTCAAACCAACACTTTGAGGACAGCCATTGAGAGTACCAGAATACAGAAACCAACAAAATACAGACTAATGCCGGAAAAGTTCAGAGCGTTGTTTCGTCCTATACGCGGACGCGTTTCAAGGCAATGCCTAGGTAAGTTGTTAGACATGTATTATGATATAGCAATTGAGTTGACGTAGGGTACACTCGAGATGGAGTGCCATGACTACTTTTGGAGGGAATGTCACAGTCTTCCATGCAAGCATCGAGTTGCACACGCTATCATAACTACAGTACCCATCGATCTGGAGGAGATACATCCTTTTCGGAAACAAATCGAATGGGATGACCTTAGCGATGACAACGATCTTGCCCTTGACTGCGTACCCTTGACCATCCAAGACCCAACGTGGGACGAAATGGTGGCTCTACGAAATAGCGGTAAGATGCGTAGAGACCAGTATTTGCATATCACATCAGCGTTCAAAGATTCAGAGCATCCTGAAGACACAAACTTTATTGAGTCGATACCTTACGAGACGCCAGATGGAGCCAACAAGGATTCAACCACCCGGGAAAAAACACACCTTGAGCACGTAATGGAAGAGTACGAGAAGGAGCAACAAAGACGGAAAGATAACGACAGTCGGAGCAAAGCAAATATATCGGCGCCATCCCGACCACGCGGACGACCTAAAGGATCTAGGAATAAGAAACGGACCGGAGTTGGAGTTGATACGCTTCCGGTTGCGACCGCGCCTCCTAGCACCGCTACCCCCGCCACTGGAAGCCACCGTGGCCCCCCGACGAGCATCAAATGGCGCGGGGTTAACTTTGGCATCGGTAATGTGGATAGTTTTGTATTTCCGTTCATTGATGATGCTAGAGACGTGATGGGAGACGGTCATTGTGGTTTTCGGTCACTTGCTTGCTTATTGGGGAGGCAAGAGGATGAGTATTACAGTATTCAATGGGAGCTTCAGGCAGAATTGATGCGGAACAGAGATATGTATGAAGTCTTGTTCACTAGGGGCCTTACATCATTTCCTGAGTTCTTGGAGCAGATTGGTCATGTGGAGTCTCCTTGCTCGAACGAATACTGGCTAGATATGTCGCTACACGGCCTTGTGTTTTCTACTTTTTATCAAGTGCCACTTGTGTTCTTATCGAGGGATCGAGGCTCACACACGTGTTTACCGTTGCGGATTTTTGGTAACAATCAAGGACATGGGATACCGCCGCCAGTCGTTGCTATCGCCCACGTTGGTCAACGGGACCACTTCATACCGGCGAGAAATTTGTAATCACTTTTTTTAAGTTGGTTGTTTTTGTACATCTTGCTTGCGTATATGTGAAAAAACATTTCTTTTCAGGTATTTCTTACGGGCAACGCGCCTATCCCCCCACCTCCTCATGCATGGTGTCAATTTCACGACCCCAGCGCCGACTACTGGCTCGAGGCTCTTACCCCGAGGATTGACCATTGGAAGGCTAGCCGAAGGGACATCGGTCGGGATCCGGAGACATTTGCTTAGGACAGTCTTGTGGCAAGAGGGACTATTATGGGATATATGTACTTTATTAAGAAGAACATGTTTTCATATTTCATGTATTGTGTACCCCGTTTAGGGGATTTATGAACTTTTTTAAGATGCTTCGATGTAAGTGGGTCGAGCTTTCCCCTGTTTGATGACTACTAAGCTCAATTTATCTTAATTCAAACTCTAAATATAACTCTAATTATTTTTTTTAAAAGCAAGAATTCAACCTACGACTATGAATTCATATTAATTACAAGCTCATAACTAATAATTCAAAATCTAAATATAACTCTAAATTAAGACAAATAAATTAAATAAAACAACTAATAACAACAACAAAAACTAAATATAAATAGGAATTTGAATATTAAACAAATTATGAAATTAAATATCTTACTAAATAAACGAAATTGATTTACTCAATATAACTCTAATTATTTTATAAAATCTCACTTTTTCCTCTATTTGAATTTTTTCTAACAAAAATTAGTTACAACTTTGTTACGATTTTCTAACCTTAACAAAAATCAATTGAAATTAGGTTTATATAATCTTTAACTTTAGATAATTTTGACCAATTATTTACGATTTTCTAACCTTGACAAGAAATCTCAACCTTAACAAAAATAAGTTACAATTTTTTTAAGAGTTTTTAAGATAACTTATAGTAATATTCACTGAATTTATATTAAAGATTTCTCTATCTTAACTCTTAATCTTAACAATTTAGCTACAAATTTTAATAATCATTTTTCAAGATAATTCTAGATAATCATGACCGAATTTTTTAAAGGATTTTCTAACATAGTCTTAACTCTAACCTATTTTTTAAATCATGATCCATTTTTTAACCCGTTGAAATTAAGTCAATTTCATCACAATATCTCAATTTTATATTTTCATCTAACTATAACCTTCACCAATTTAATGTAATATGTCTCATGTCAAAAAAATTCCAAGTTTAAAATTTAGGGTCAAAGTTAGATCATCTTCTTATTTATCTTTAAAAAATACTTATCTACTTAATTTAATCATTTATCATTGTTTTTAGAGATCTTAATTTCATTTTTTTATCTATTTAGAATAATCATAACTACTAGATAGGCGTATACCGATAATTGCACATATTAGGACACTTTACGAAATTATTAAAATCCCTTTTAATAAAATCCGCTCATGGCGCGGGAAACTACTCTACTTCATATTAATTACAAGTTCATAACTAATAATTCAAAATCTAAATATAACTCTAAATTAATACAAATAAATTAAATAAAACAACTAATAACAACAACAAAAACTAAATATAACTACGAATTTGAATAGTGAACAAATTATGAAATTAAATATCTTACTAAATAAGCGAAATTGATTTACTCAATATATTCAAATTGATTAACTCAATTATATAAACGAAATTTAATAGCTAAAATTCAATACGAAATTTTACAAAATTTAAATAATATAAAATTTTGTAATGAATTTCAAACGTACCTCAGCCGTAAATGTCGCTCGAGTGCGAATCCGACTACGAACCGGATCGGCTCGGTGGACGGTGGTGGCGACGGGCTCGGTGGCGACGGGCTCGGTGGCGACGGGCGTGGTGGCGACGGGCTCGGTGGACGGTGGCGGTGACGCGCTGGCGACAGCCTCGGTGGCCGGTGGCGACGCGGTGGTCGGTGGTTCCACCGGAACAGCCTCGGTGGAGGCAGGTTCGGTGGGGTCCGTCGCGACGGGCTTAGGTGCGGACTCGGTGGGGTCCGTCGCGACGAGTTCGGGGTCGGTCGATGGTGGCGGTGGCGATGGCTCGGTGGATCGATCGGTGGCCATGGCGACGGGCTCGGTTTTTTTGGTTCGAGCTTTGTTTTGCGCGAGAGCTCGTTTCGCAGACGGAGGTAGACGACGATGGCAGCGTGCGTCGTTTTTAAACCTAAAGACCCTCGAAACGGGCTTGCGCGGGTCCAAAAGCTGCGCAAGCTCATTTCGCGCGGCCCAAATTGCTGCGGCGGCACCCTAAACCCTGAAACCCTAAATATGCGCGAAACCCCGTTGCGCGCGGCCCAATATGCTCGCAGGCCCATTGCGCGCGGCCCAAAATCATTTCCCATTTTCCATTTGACAGTTTACGGTTTTGTCGTTCCGCGCAACGCCATTTCGCGAATATTCTGTGCGCTTTTAAAAAAAACTGTGCGTATGTACCCCGCGTATATATACAAGCCGAGTAACCCGGGTTAGCAAGACTAAAGTTAGGTGAAAAGCTAGCTAACTAGAGTTAGTTTCTAACAAACTAAAGCTGCAGACGTGTGTGTGCACCAGAGCGTGAGCACGATTGTCGCAGTGCTATTTGGACAACTGGACCATTATGTATAATATGCTCCTAAATATGGTGAAAAATTCGAGACAAACATGTAACCTTGGGACACCATAATTACACGAAATCTCCTTCTCTTACAATGTTAGTATATTCTTATATCATTGAACTGCATTTGTATACCACTTGAGTGATCACTGGGAAACTATAGGCTTCCATTTAAAGAGTATATATAATTTGTGCTTAAATATATCAAGGAGATTCTCATCTCTGTACGTTCAGTTGACTAAAACAAGCCAATTTACTTACTACGATCCATAATGAATTTCACTCAGCATTCAGGGCAAAGCATATATATGTGCAGAAATTGAAAATCCAATGCTAAAATATAGTAAATTCTAACTATTTTTCTTTCCAATTCTCTCCAGAAAACCAAATAATAATAAAAAAAAGTATACAGTCAAAGGGCATTACAGGGAATTAACAGTGGATGTGTTCATCTTCAATCTTCTTCTTCTCCCACTAACCCTTTTCCTATTTACACATGGCATCTCAGATCCGGTTAATAATAGCATTAATCACAGAAGAAGGCCCGGCCCGGAGAGAAATTAACACACAGCTTCTTTAACTTTAACCCCCCAAAATGTACTCAGTCAAATTAATACCAGAAAACAATCTAACTCAATCCACTCATCGGAAGAAAAAACCGTCTCACCAAATAAAATCACCCTATACAATTAATTAATTAACATTAATATATCTAGCTAGTCAATCTTGCAAGCATCAGAAGGCACGAATTTCATCAAATCAATCTTCTCAATCGACCAATTAATCAAAGGACCAAATTAAACAAAGGCGTACGGCGGATGAACACCTTTTGACTTTTGTTGTTTTTGTTGTTGTGAGTTGATCATCATCGTCGTCGTCAATACTCAATATCAACCCCTATAAGAAAGAGGATGAAAGGTATCTTCATACAAGTGATGATCGAGATCATGTTGATGATGAGTCTGAAGATTATCATTATGCGCAAGCGAGAAATCTCCCATCTCCATAAAGTAGTCGTTTACGCCATCGAAAACCTCGAGAAATCCTCCATTTTCCCGATGATCATCGTACCCACCAAAACAATCCTTGTTATTGACATTAATAACAGGCTTGTAATGATGATAGTTATGGCTTTGATCATGATCGCCCCCCGTGTCGATGTTGATGTTGATGTTGTTGTTGTTGTTGATGGGCTCCATCATTTGAGGCCTCATAGCCAACAGATTCCTAGCCCTATTAGCGTCGGAATTCGCGGTCGTCGTGTTCTTCTCCAGGGACGACCCCGATGAGGTAGACGTTGTGGTGGTGGTGGTCGTCGTCGTGGTGGTTGTGGTGGATGAGGGCGACGGTTTCCCGGTGAGCCTCTGGACTAGCTCACGGAAGTTGGCGACGTCGGTTTGGATGATTTCGGGGGCGAAAATATGGATGATCCGGATCTTGGGCTGGACTTTGGTGATCACACGTGAGTCTCTGTGAAGCGGAGGAGTTGTTGAAGAAGAGCTCTTACCATCATTTTGGTGTTTTCTTAACATGTGTGTCATTTTGGAAAGAGAAGGAAATTTAGGGTTTTGGTTTTTGTTTGGTTTGATCTTTGATCTGTTTGTTGGGAACAAGATAGGAACACGGAATTTATATATATAGTACTTGGTTTATAAAAAGGAAAAGAAAAAGTAATGTAAAAGTAGGGTTGATTTTTGATATAAAAATGATGAAAACCCAGCTGGGTATTGTATATTTGTATGTAAGTAGTTGGAGAGGATAAATGAATCTTTCGTATATCAAAGAGGTGTGGTGGAAAGAGAGTATCAATCCAAAAACAACAATGGTCCCATTGGGCTTTAAGAAAATGCCCCTATTGTATTTTCAATTATCATTAGTTTATACTTTGTAAAGACTAAAGATTATAAATATGATGATAATCAATTAATGGAATTTATGTTTATGGGATTTAAATAAGTGTGCAAGTCGTGCGTGACTGATTTGTTTTTCCCAAGTAAAATAAGCCGTCGGTTCGATCGTTTTCATAAGTTTTTAAATGATGTCAGTTTTTTGAGCATAACATATGGAAATTGTATATTCAAAATTATCCAACTTGTTTACAATAAAAATAAGTTTTTTTAATACATTTGGGGATATTTTAATTAATAAGTTATTTTCACCTGTTGAGGGTTATAGCAAATAGTTTTAACTTGCGTCATTAAAAAAAAAAAAAAGCATTTTCAAGTTTTCAACCCTGTAGATAGCTTGTAAAATTTTATCAAGATAAAATATATATATTGAAAATCACACGGAGTATTGAATAAATTATATGCATTCATATGGAGTATAAAATAATTTTTACGGTTTGTGTTTTCGATCTTGCAAAGAGTATTATTTTCTTGGATTGTAACCAGTTTTATAATTTTTTTTATAGGAGTTTATCCATCAATAGCTTTAGAGTTTTTAAATTATGAATATATTAATTTCAAGTTATATTTATATGTTGGATATTCCCTTTGTGTGGTAGGAAGGAAGCCCATACATGATTAAGACCAAATGTCATGGTCTCCACAAACGACAATAAACTGTACGTATCTCTCCAATTATTATAATACTAATTGCAATTAAGTACATCCTTACAAACTAATAAAAAATCTTGCTAATATATATTTTGTCTGATCATTAGAAAATATTGTGTTAAAGTTAATAAGATAATGATGTACTAATTAAATTGACTTTAAGAATCCAGGGATTTTATAAGAGCGTATATATGTGTGGCCGGGTGTTCAATCTATATATGCGTGTATGCTTGTATGTGTTACCCACCAACTGTCACTAGTTAGGATACATTGTGCAACCGAAAAATCCTAAAATCAAATCTCAAGGCCAAAAAGACATATCGAACATATTTTTTTTAATAAAAACACATAATATGGTATAGAACATATAGATTATTCGATTAATATAAGAGTTAAAGAAAACAATTTATTAAGATGGAAATGGAAGTAAGATAATTCGTTTTCATATGTTATAGATGTAATTTTTTGTTGTGAAATATTAGAGTGAAATTATAGCATAGTATAATAAGGTGGGGTGGAGCAGAAACGGGGACCCACGTTGAGGTTGTTGGGGAGGGTAACAGAAAGCAGAGCATCTATAACCGTCTGATCTGCATCTGCACGTGATGGGGGTGATGGGGATCACGATCTGACGCTAGAGATTTGAGCTACTACGTCATCCATCGATGGCACCCCCACGGTCCACACGGTTCTGGGGCTGGGGCCCACGCACCTGGATCACTTGACTTGCATAGTTGCATATATAATTGCATGTGGGGGATGGGATTTGTTGTTATGTTATAGGAAGGGATGATGTGTGCGCGTTCACGTAAACGGGGTGAGCACTCAGACTCTCTGATTCCATATCTGATATCTCTTGAGTCGTGACTCCCAAATCCCGGCCAATCGATCCACATCTGCTGGTACAGTGTGATGCCAGTGCGCACTCTGCGCCTGCGCCTGCTCGTGTGAGTCGTGTCCCATTATTGATTACTCCGATCTCCCCAAATGCACATACTAATACTATACATACATATAATTTCATTAATTTAAACATATAGATATATATAGGAAATTAAATAATGTACACATGGCGAGAGAAGCTCCTGATTAATATAAAGTGCTTACAAGTTACAATTAACTTTGATTCTTTGTGGTGCTGTTGACTTGTATTTTCTGCAATTTACATCATTGGTAAGGTATATTTAGAGCCGTGATTGTACGTATGTGGAGGTATTCATTAGGTAAGAAATGGATCGGCTTGTGGACTGATGATCTTATGACTTGTGATTGACATATTTTCTCGTGAAATAGCAATCAATGGAAATATGTTTCGTCCTTTTGTGAAAGACGGTACTTTTGGCAATGTGAATTTTAGAATTGTTAGTCACAATATATATAAAGTCACATGTTGGAGAATAGCAATTTCAAGGTCACTTAACAATCTTACCAAGTGACCAGTGCACGAGCCATGGCTCGTTATTCCGTTTCAACAAAACTCCTAGAGATACATTGTCGACTACTTCTTACTCTTCCAAAACATAGGTGAGTTGCCTAATGTAATAAGATAACATGTGACGGATCGTCTAGTGGTTGGACAAGCTGCCTAATCCAAATATGAGAAGGCTTGCAAAGACAACTTAGAATTGTCGTGTAACAAAATGCCTTGTCCAAGAGATTTATGCACATATATATTTGTGCACATGATCGATATATACAGAGCTGCAAGATGAGAATTCACGAAATGGAACAGAATTTGGCTCAATGTTTGGCCAAAATATGAAAATTTTGGCCTGGTGTTTGTAAGAAATTCAGTTATCCTACCCTGATTCTCCTAAAATTCAAGATTAGGAAGATGTAAAGGTAATGGTGCAGTAGGTGCTTTAGGAGAAAAACAGTGTTATAGAAGCTTGCTATCACTGATGAGTTTAGTAGCAAATTTACTTTATGATACGGACCGGTGTGGACCGCGTATCGAACCCTTGTTGGTCAAGGAGGTTGAACCTAGTCCGGTGTGGACTCCGACTCGGGATAAGCAGTAAACTAAGAAACAAAGGAAATTAGGGAAAACTATTTCTTGGATAAATTATGAGAAGGAAACCAAGAGTATTTATACCTAAGCCCTAACGGTTCAAAAAAGGCGTCCCGGGAAAGAACCGTAAAGAAAACCCGAGAAGAGAAAGCTCTAGTTTATAAAAATTACATAAATTGAATATAATGCTAAAAATTATAAATAACTACTCTAAAAAATTATAACTTAATAATATAAATATATAAAAACTAATCCTCATATCGTCGTGGACGACGACGAATCCGAGATGGTCTGGCACTCGATATTTCTCCCGTATCATTCCCTCCCCCGTTGAGCATCGGCTTGTCCTCAAGCCGTAAATCAGGAAATGAACGGGAAATGACCTCAACCGGTTCCCAGGTGGACTCGGCCGGCGCTCTATCAGACCACTCAATGAGCCACTCGACTCTCGAAACACCATCCACAATCACCTCACGTTCCGCAGTGGCGCGCACCGGTCGGGATATCGGCCGATCATACAAAAATTCCGCAGGCAGAGAAGCCGGTACAATCGGAGAACCGTCCGGAATGAATGGCCGAAGCAAGGAAACATGGAACACATTGTGTATACGCGCCGTAGCAGGAAGCTCTAATCGGTATGCAACTGGGCCAATGCACTCAAGAATAGTAAATGGCCCATAAAAACGTCGAGCGAGTTTAGCCGAAAGAGAACGACTGACCGAATGTTGGCCATAAGGCTGTAGTTTCAAGAGTACGCGATCGCCCACATTTAATTCAACATCCTTCCGATGCTTGTTTGCCTGGCCAATCATACGCTGCTGCATTTTGGACAAATTAAGACGAATTAAGTCCAAAACTTGCTCCCGATCACGCATGGCTTCCGACGCCGGTGTTGGTGGGCCGGTCAGAATTGTCATAAGCGCGATAGGTGGCGCATCTCGCCCATACAAAGCCTTGAACGGAGACATCCCGAGGCCCTCGTGATACATAGAATTCAAGGCCAGTTCAGCCCACGGTAAGAAATCAAACCAACGACGCGGTCGTCCCTGAGTAAAGGCGCGCAGATACTGTTCTAAACCACGGTTTTTGACTTCCGTTTGACCGTCCGATTGAGGGTGATACGCTGTACTATGATGCAATTTAGTACCGCTCAAGCGATGCAATTCGGACCAGAATGCACTGCGAAAAATGGGATCTCTGTCAGGCACAATAGTAGCCGGAATGCCATGTAGTTTGACAACCAAATCGACGAACAATGAAGCGACCCGTGGCGCGTCAAAAGATGGTCCGAGTGTGCCGAAATGTGCGTACTTAGATAGTCTGTCAACCACAACTAGAATCGTCGTATGGCCTCGGGACGGAGGTAATCCCGTAATGAAATCCATAGACACATCGTCCCAGACTTGCTGAGGAACGGGCAAAGGCTGAATTAAGCCGGCAGGTTTGGCAGTACTATATTTAGTCGACTGGCATATCAAACAAGAGTCAACAAAACGCTTAACATCAACGCGCATACCTTTCCAGTAAAATACTTCCGCTACTCTACGAAAAGTACGGTCAATGCCCGGATGGCCAGCGTTGGGCGACGAGTGGAACTCAGATAAGATATCCGCCTTAAGCGGTGAAGCAGCGCCAATCACTAAGCGATGTCCTGCATACAGAATGCCATCAAACACCCTGAAGGGCTCGGCCAGTTTGCCGTCCGCGGCTGCTTCGTGCATCACTTGCAAATCTTCCAGCGTCGAATTCTCAGCCTGGATTCGATGGAGTATGTTAGGCAGTGGGGCCGCAAAAGACAGAAATTGCTGCAAGGTCGCCTCATCATCAATCATGCAACGAGATAACGCGTCAGCGACGCGGTTACTGGCGCCGGATTTGTACTCTATGCGAAATTTGTAGCCCATGAGTTTTTGCATGAAGAACTGTTGATCGGGTGTCTGAATTACTTGCGTCAGGAGTTCTTTCAGACTCTTCTGATCACTGCGAATGACGAATTTACGTCCTATTAAATATTGGAGCCATTTCTGAACGGCGGAAACTATAGCAAAAAGTTCCCTGTGATATGCGGAAGACCCGCGTCGGCGAATGCCCAGCTTCTTACTGAAAAAAGAAAGAGGTCGCTCTTCTTGCAAAAGAACGGCGCCGATCCCTTCATCTGAAGCGTCCGTCTCAACAATAAATTGCTTCGAAAAATCAGGGAGCTGAAGGATAGGCGGTTGCATCATAGCTGACTTCAACTTCTGAAACGCTTCCTCCGCCGAGGCTGACCACTCAAATTTATCTTTCTGTAACAAATCAGTTAAAGGAGCTGCCAGCAAAGCGTAATGGCGAATAAACTTCCGGTAATAACCTGTCAGACCCAAAAATCCACGCAACTGTTTCACGGATCTGGGAGAAGGCCAATCGGCCATGGCCGACAGCTTGGCCGAGTCGGCTATCAGTTGGCCAACAGTGACGATATGTCCAAGATACTCGACCTGAGAAGTGCCAAAAGAGCATTTCGAACCCTTGACATAAAAATTATTATCCTGAAGAATCTGTAAAACAGTGTCAAGATCCGAAGCATGAGCAGAAACAGAAGGACTGTATATCAGAATATCATCAAAAAAGACAATGACGAATTTGCGCAGATATGGAGCAAATATGTTATTCATAGCAGCCTGAAATGTAGACGGTGCGTTAGTCAGGCCAAAGGGCATAACCAAGAACTCATAATGATCGTCATGTGTTCTGAAAGCAGTTTTATAGATATCGGACGAGTGCATCCGAATCTGATGATAACCTGAACGCAAGTCAAGCTTAGTAAAAATAACTGCCTTCCCCAATTCATCAAATAATTCATCAACAGTGGGGATAGGGAACTTATCTGCAATGGTGATGCTATTCAGGGCTCTATAATCGATGCAGAAACGAAAACTGCCATCTTTCTTCTTGACGAGGAGAGCCGGAGAGGAAAATGGGTTGGTACTGTGTTGAATGATTCCCTGTTCTAACATAGATTTAACCTGTCGCTCAATCTCAGCTTTCTGAAAGTATGGATATCTATAGGGACGGACGTTAACCGGTTTAGAGCCAGTTTGTAGGTGAATATGATGATCCCACAGACGGAGCGGGGGAAGGCCCGACGGCACTGTAAAAACCGCACGGCGTTGTTCAAGCACATCGCGGATTTCCGGCACTGTATTTGGCGGCCAATCCGAGGAAACAGAGGACTCGGAAGGCGCCAAGCTGAGAATTTCAAAGCAATCCAGAATACTATCCGACGCACAGAGAGAGTGAAGTTCCGACATAGAAATCGGTTTTGGTGATTGTCTGTCGCCTTTCATAAACACAGATTTATCGTTCCAGACAAACTGCATAGTCAGCTTAGCGTAATCATGGGACACAGTGCCCAAAGTTTGCAACCATTGCACACCGAGAACCACTTGCGGTCCATGAACCGCGAGCACAAAGAGATCAATATAGAAATTATGACCCTGCAGAATAAGACTAGTTGCCGGACACTGATGTGAACATAGTAAGTAAGCTCCGTTGCCAACAAAAACGCGGAAAGGCGATATTTTGACCAGCGGCAATTGTAATTTCTCAGCCAAGGCAGGATGAATAAAATTATGAGTACTACCTCCATCAATCAGAACCTGAATCTGTGCATCATTAATCGATCCAGAAAGGCGCAACGAGCGCGGGTTCGGTAGTCCTTCCATGGAATTCAGGCTGGAAATATCGCCCTGAACGGCTAGCTCGTCCGTATTCTCGTCCTCCTCCTCGTCATCGCTATCTTCACAGATTAATAATGCCAAGAAACGAGGTGTGCAGCGATGTCCCCGAGTGTACCTCTCATCACAATTCCAACATAAGCCTTTTTTAGTACGTTCATCACGTTCAGCTCTAGAAAGACGACGAATTGGAAGAGATGAGAAATTACCGTTAGAGGTAGGCGCTTGCTGTGTAGGTTCGGCCGAACCCGATGGAGCTGGGGTGCTGGCCTTCGGTTGGGGCGGTACTTGGCACGAGCCGGCGGGAGTCCACGTCCGTCGATTTGCAAGCCATGGCGACGTGGTTTCCGTGTAGGAGGCCGCCAATTCACGGGCCAGAGCAAAAGCCTGTGCTAATGTTGTCGGATTCCGCAGATTCAATTCACGACGCACAGGTTGTTTCAATCCCGCTTTAAAGAGGGAGATCAGGGTGGATTCAGACAAGCCAGATACTTTATTCAACAAGGCCTCAAATTCCGTCTGATAATCCAACACCGACGTTTTTTGTTTTAAGTTAGCCAAGAGACCTGTGTAATCCTCGTAGTACGTCAGATCAAACCGTTGCTGAACGGATAATAGAAATGTTGCCCAAGTTTCGCCGCAGTTATTACGGCGTTGATAACGAAACCAGTCTGATGTCGGGTGATTGATTAGTGTGCCTACTAAACGCAGACGATCAAATTCCGACGTCTGAAGTAGTCAAAGTAAGCTTGCACGCGAAAAATCCATCCATTTGGGTCCGATCCGTTGAAGCGTGGCGGATCGACTCGAAGTTTCGGAATCGCGTCCTGATTCGCTTGGGGCCCCACTACTGCGCGCTGATCTTGTTGAATTGCGGTCATGTACGGCATGGTGTTGGGCATATCTGATTGTGGCCGAATAGCCAAAGTCCGGGGGTCCGATGCACCAAACAAAGCCGAGTCTACATGAGTCTGCATCGGCGTCCAACCCGCGATAGGTGACGCGGTCGGATTAGGGTTCACGGTCATCGATGTATGCGGGTGTAGTGTAGGTGGCGGCCACCCCGAATTAGGGTTTGCGAAAGGCGGACTCCACCCTGTGAAGGACGGCGGCGCAGTGCTAGGGCTAGGTACTCTCGTACCCCACCCGGCAAATCCCGACGGTGCAGCAACCGAAGTCGGAATCCCTGTCCATCCGGTGAACAGCGGCGCCGAGGGCGACACCACAGAGACCGGGGAGGTGGAAATCGCCGCTGATGACGACGGATTGTGTTGGAGGCGATCACGCATATTATCGTTGCGTGGTTTCTGAATCTCGACGTCCCAACGAAGTTTCTGAAACTCATCGGTAAGTTGAAGAATCATGTCGTGAAGATCAGGTTTGGAACCGGTGGTGTGCTCGGAACCTTCATCGGCGGATTTGGACATGGTGGTTCGATGTGAAAGCACCAGATGATACGGACCCGGTGTGGACCGCGTATCGAACCCTTGTTGGTCAAGGGGGTTGAGCCTAGTCCGGTGTGGACTCCGACTCGGGATAAGCAATAAACTAAGAAACAAAGGAAATTAGGGCAAACTATTTCTTGGATAAATTATGAGAAGGAAACCAAGAGTATTTATACCTAAGCCCTAACGGTTCAAAAAAGGCGTCCCGGGAAAGAACCGTAAAGAAAACCCGAGAAGAGAGCAAAGCTCTAGTTTATAAAAATTACATAAATTGAATATAATGTTGAAAATTATAAATAACTACTCTAAAAAATTATAACTTAATAATATAAATATATAAAACTAATCCTCATATCGTCTTGGACGACGACGAATCCGAGATGGTCTGGCACTCAATATTTCTCCCGTATCACTTTAATTCAAGGTAATTAATAGCAGTGGGCAAATAATGGATTTCAAAACCCCAACAAATAATGAAGCTTGCCAAGATCTTTGGTGATGAATTATTGATGCGGATGAGATTGAAAGAAGCAATGTCGGAATAATTAAAACCTGTGACAATCATCAACATAAGTTCCCAAGATCACAACAACATCGAAACTATGATTAATAAAGAGAGTAATCGATCATTTTCAGATTGTTGAAACCCCAAATTTAGAAGAGAAGTAGTGAGTTTAAAGAGCCATTGTTTCGAAGCTTGTTTTAATCCATAAAGTGACTTTTTTAGTCGATAAACTAATACTGGTGCAATAGAAATACCCTCAAGAACCTTCATATAAACCTCCTCAATAAGTAATCATGGAGAAAAGCATTGTTGATATCAACGCTCCACAAAACCTTCATACCATTTTTTATGGTCTACAAAAAATTTCCGTCCATTCGTTCTCGAAAATTCAGGAACATTATAAGAACGAATGGACGGAAATTTTGTATGAAATTGAGTGTGAACATAATCAAGGAATGCTTTAACACAGAAATTTTGTATGAAATTGAGTGTGAACATAATCAAGGAATGCTTTAACACAGAAAGGGCATTAATTTTGATGGCAATGAGGTCAGTCTAGGCTAATCATATATAATCATCCACGATTGTAAGGCAATACTAAAATCCATTGTGAGTAGGATCAATATTCTAAAATCCATTATGAGTAGGATCAATATTCTAATAAGCGCTAGGTGGCCTAGGCTAGGCCTAGGCGATCTCTTGATTCAAACTGAATGTTTTAATTGATCGTGGGTCGCCACTTGGATCAAACTGAATGTTTCAAAATAATGCTGGCTGCCTATACTTATGGGCTTGCCTCAGCGTTAGCCCAAGTTTGACGCCCAATTATTTTGTGTCCATATTTTAGATATTATGGGACTGAATTCGTACCCGGAGGTCCCGGAATGGAATAATGCAATAAAATCAACTCACAAACGTAAGAAGAATCAAGATAACAAGATAATTTTAGGAGAGTTATAATTTTTAGATTTAACAAAAACAACAGAAAACGAGGACCAAAAAATTATCGGGATAAGCTACATAAATTAAACTGCATTGTCCAGAACCAGAACAGTTGGGGCACAACGTTCAGTTACAAAACCAATCAAAATTCAGCATCACGATGGGGGTTGAAACAAAGAGTCAAAGACCACAACACAGTTCTGAGGACGCAATGAAACAACAAAAGGGGGGAGAAGAAGCTCCCCACAATTTCGCATGGGCTTCTTTTATCAGTTAGGTCTCAACGAACTTGGATGGAAATTTAAAAACTGAAAAAAGAGCTAACGAACTAGACATCCAACAACGAAACCCCAAACATAACCACCTTACCTCTGAAAGGGGAAATCCAAACTTCTAAACATCTTCGCTGAAGTGCCCTATACTTTCCCCTCTTTTCCAACTTATCCTTACAACTTATTGTTGTACCAGAAAACGCCCCTGGACTCGTTTCCCTCATCAGGCTCAACATACACGCACTCCTTGGCCTCCCTCCACAACGCCTGGTAGAAGGGCGTACCGTCAAATTGATAGTACTTGCCCAGGATTGGCTTGATTGCCTTGGTGGCCTCCATGGCATGGTAATGTGGCATGGTTGAGAACAAGTGGTGGGCCACATGGGTATCCGTGATGTTATGGAAAACCTTGTTCAGGATCCCATAGTCACGGTCGACGGTTGCCAACGCTCCTCTAAGCCAATCCCACTCCGACGTGTCATAGTGAGGAAGGGATGGGTGAGTGTGCTGGAGGAAAGTGATCAGGACAAGAAACGCGTTCACCACGAGCAACGGCCCTCCGTAGACACACAGCACCCACGCAAGACCCTTAGCCACGGCTAACCGGTAGAGGCCAAATGCTACGGCCATGACGCCAACGTCGGAAATAAAGATCTGCATTCTCTCACGGTCGTTGTAGATGGGTCCGTATGGGTCGTAGTGGCAGGCGAACTTCTCGTACTTCCTTCCGGAAACGTTGAACAGGAGGTACAACGGCCAGCCGAGGGTTAATGTAACAGTTATTGTGATGAAACGGCCTGGCGGGTTGTTGAAGTACTTGGAGTACCAGCGAATGCTGGATTTCACCTTCGGGACAAAGACCTCATCTTTGTCGAGGGACCCGGTGTTGGAGTGGTGGCGGCGGTGGCTGATCTTCCATGAGAAGAAGGGAACGAGGAGGCACGAGTGGAGGACGAGGCCGACGATGTCATCTAGTAATTGGTAGTCGCTGAAAGCGTGGTGGCCACATTCGTGAGCAACGACCCAGACGCCAGTGAGAACGCAGCCTTGGACGTACATGTAGACAGGCCAAGCAAGGTAGGGGAGGGGGTGAGGGAGGAGCTGGATGTAGTTTGTTGCTATGTAGTAGAGGATGAAGGCGATGGTCAAGTCATAAACAACGTAGGAGAAGGAGCGGATGATTGAGCGTTGGAAGCAATGGGGCGGGATGGACTTCTTGAGCTGGCTTAGAGAGAAGGGCGGCTTTTCATAGGGTACCCTCTTGAGCACGTCAGTGTCTGACTTCTTTGAAGCCACAAGAGGAACTGAACGGCCACCTGCACCCATTGTTACTGAAAATAACAGAAAAGAAAAGTGAGGTTAATAAAGGAAAATGTACTAAATTAACTAATCAAGCATTCATTGAACCAGAAAAAGAGCAACTATCAAGCATTCAGCTTAATTGCTCCTCTATCAGAGCAGTAATGATTGGATATGCCTGTCCACCACAAACATATTATTCAAATAAGATTGTGATGAGGAAAAAAAAAGCATATATGAGTGTGGGATATTTTGAAGAGAAAGAATGGAACAGAATCAAGAGTCACCATCAAATCAACAGACTTTTGTTTCATCTGCTTTGACAGATGATTAAAAATGATAGAAATCTGAAGGAAAAACATACATTGAGATCGTATTGCAGGTCATAGAAAGCAGGGATGATAGCAGGAAAAGATTGTCTTAAACTTGGTTTATAACATGGACAATCATAGGTTTGGATTCATTTGAATTAAGGCATCCATCTATATTTTCAATTATTCAAACCTCTGAGCAGGAACAAGATTCTTCAGAAAAATGCATTCACGTTCACAGCCATACCTTCCTAGTTATATTGAGTTGCCTTTTTTCCAATAAAAACAATACTGTAATTTGCATGAGCAAGATGTTCAAGTACACATCTAAATTCAACTACAATTACAATCAGCAAATAATCTACCTACAATCTAGACTAAACATTTGAACTCATATTTCACATCATCACAATTTCTATTAAAGCTTAAATTTGCTACACCAAACAATACACTTACTATTGCCGTTCACTTGAATTTTCAGCTAAAGTTTGACAAAACTACTGAAAACGTTGTAAGAAAAAAGAGCAATATCATCTAAATAATTCAGACCATATTCAATATACAAAAGCATTTCTGAAAAAGAAATGCATCACAATGAACCAGCTGTTTAAATATCTTTATACCAGTAGTTCCCAACTTATTTTGGACAGCATTATAATTTGACAACTGGAGATCAGATTGAAAATGTTGGTTGCAACTCTTTTATGATCATTGCTAAACATAAATAATGGAGCATGATTCACAAGGGCATATACAAGTTGGTTTGATTCATGTTAAAATATATTTTAAACTTTCCACAAGTATAATAAACAAATAAGGCATGACTTTCTGTAATTGAGCATTCAAAATAGAGTATATTTGGAATGATAAAATACAAAACAACAATGTCAAGGAAGCAATTACAAAATTAAGACAGTCAGACAGAGAATCAGGTTATACAGCTCTAAGATAACGACGTGGATCCACATATTTCTATCTTAAGAAATGAAGAAAGTGGGTCAAGAAACATTATTGACCTTATTCCTAAGAGCCAGTGTCCAAAAACATGGTCCCCGGTATTAAAAAACGGACAAATTAGGGGGCCATTACTAGCACTCACAAAACTACAAATGATAGCACTCATGAGCTGTTGATTTAATGTATTTCCAAGTATACACATAAATAGCTCCAATAAATACTTCAATAAATTCCCTCCAAAATATAATTCTGGCCTTGCTAAACCATTATACCAAAATAATCAGAACCACGAACTCCTTACTATAACGTAACTATCCATTGTTTCTACACCCTGGCACACAATTTCAGTTTCTGTGGTTGACAACTTGACATTTATCTTCACCTTTAGTAACATCCTTCTCTGTTCGCCACAAAAGAATATAAGATGTCGCATTATCACTTATTTTACAGCCTAGTCCATTCATACAATTTAATATTTAATATTTTTCTCAGTCAATATCCCTTAAATTATATTCATGATTTCGATTCAAGATTTAAGAAAAATATTAACTAAATTCAAAAACTTATTTAAATCTTTAGATTTTACCACTGCCACATTTTTTGACCAATGAATGAATGAAATTAGTCAATAAAAACACATTTTAATAACAATATTCTTAACTCACTACTAATCAATTAGCTAAAAAACTTAAAATAACACATAAACTAGATCAAACTTCAAATGCTAAAACGACATTTATTTGAATAGGAGAGAGTAGCCTCTAATCATATGTACCAGACCCACCTTAATAAATTCTAATGTAAATAACAGAATATCTTCACCTAATTCAAAAGCAACCAAAAATAT
Source organism: Fallopia convolvulus (assembly GCA_964016875.1). NCBI lineage: Eukaryota > Viridiplantae > Streptophyta > Magnoliopsida > Caryophyllales > Polygonaceae > Fallopia > Fallopia convolvulus. The sequence continues at coordinate 25,563,197 of OZ024733.1, forward strand.
ACCCTTGTATATTTCGGCTAACATGCTTGGTGACGGCTTTCGGCCACCACCAACCATCGCGTGACGAGACGAATAGTCTTTGTTATTTGCCCAAATGCCCACTTGATGGGAAAACAATTAATGAAATCATTTCTCACTCGCCTAATTGTCCGACTACATAGTTTAAAGTCGCAATTGAAAAGGAAATTTCAAATCATGTTATATAGGCCCGCGAACCAATTATTTGGGCCCACTACTTCAACCAAGCATGTGGTCACTTTTGCATCACATATAAAAAGTAAAACAAGCATCACATATAGAAAATGAAACAAGAGAGTGATTTTATTTTGTGCGAACTAAAACGCCATATATATATATATAAAATGTGAGGAGATGCCAAATTCCAATTGACTTCAAAGAGTTTACCTTCGTATGTGGTTTGTGTATATACAAATTCGAAAATATCAAAGTATGGTGACAAGAGCAAATTACGACATCAACCACAAATCTCATGGCAGAGTGCGCAAGGGACAGCAGAATACGGGGAAAGCCATGTGAATGAACCAGAAAATTTAATACTTTAATTGTGGGATTTCTTCCCACTTCTATGCCACTATACCACCGAATGTCCACAGAAAAAGGATATGGTGGTACAAAAACTTATTAAACCGTTTGCGGCTTATTTAAAATTTACAGCACTGGTTTCGAAAATAAAAGACGACTTTTTTTTATAAAATAAATAGTGGAAAAGAGGAAAAACAAATCCAAACAGACAATTAGCGCACCCATCGTCTGTCAAGAGATTCGGTGACCACATGATGTAATCTGAGAGATTAATATTATAAAAACAAATACAATACGCAATATATTCAACCCACACCGTAAATTGTAGTATAACGTAAAATTAAATCATTAAAGGAAATATCCTTTACTTAAAAAGGCATTAGTATAAGATATCGGATTTAATTGAAAAAAACACATTAGAATAGCAAGGCACCTTTCAAAGGACGCGTAACGATGCAAATTTTTGGTTTGAAATCAATTCTGAAACTAGAATCAACGGGGCCAAGGAGGACGAAGGATCAAAACATAATCTGGAAATCCAACTCTAGAACTCAAAGATTCATCACATTCGCACCGCAATCAATGGATTAACTAATCAATAAAACCAATCAACGGGCTTTTTACGCTTCATATTGGGAAAACACGAAAAGCAAGCACACATCACAAATGCAGGCCACTAAATACGGAATCACAGAAAAAAAAATAAACGGCATAAAAACTCAATTAGTCAGATCCGAAGCCAGATCTTGACCGCATTAGGCCAAAAAAAAAAGAGAGAGAGAGAACGGAATCAAGTCACACATGGAACATTCCAGGAAAATCGGATCAACTAGATCCAGAGACTTGTACTCAGATTAATCGAAAGCTCATCACAAAAGCTAAACAAAAGCGAAAATATGGATTGACAGAGAGAAATTGGAATGATTAAATCGTACCAGAGAGATCTGCGAAGAGCTCGTTGGGCTTCTCACGTTTTCAGGAGCTCTCTCTCTTTCTCTCTCCGTAAGATAATCTTGGAGGCCGTTCAAAACCGCCGGCCCTGCTCTCAACATAAAAAGCACCAAGAGAGGCCTGTATTTAAGCTCTCTCTTCGAGTTTCCCTCCGGGAAGGGGGGGCCCGCAACTCTTCAAGCATGCCCACTGACATGTTACTTTGGACCATGAACAGCTTATACTCATTAAGACGTGGCAGGACCTCATTGGTTGCTTCTATTGAAGGGGTAAAATTGGTGATTTGGGATGCAATCGTGGCCGTTGGATTTTGGGCATTGGGTATACTCGATGTACCGTGGAGATTTTAAGGACAAAATATCTCTAGCCAAACCGATCACGTGAGGAGGGGGTGAGGATTTTTGGATCGGTGGAGTTTTTATTTTGATTTTGTAAGGTTTTAATTATTAAATTGTATCGATAATTTAATCCGATATCTTATGTCATGCACAAATATATAGATTTAATACATAATTTATTAATGTATAAAATATTATTCTAATACAAAAAATAAAATTAATTTGCTTATTAGAAAAATATTATATAAAATTTTACAATTGTTGTCATGTAAAATGAAGTCAAAATCATTAATGTAAGGCCATTATAATTTTGCTCGCTTAATGATAATTTATTTATGAAAAATATAAGTAAAAATAATTTATTTAGAATTATTTAATTTTAAATTTTTTACAAAAATAGATAAAAAAGTAAAAATAATGTAAATTCCTGTAAAAAAAAATTTATCAAATTCAATTCTTTAAAAATATTTAAATAAAAATAAAAATATAATTAATAAGAATAAAAATTGAAATTTTTTAAAGATAAAACTTCTTCTATATTTACATAAACAAGTCAAAAAAAATTAAAGAAAAGATAATGTAATTTTTTTTATCAAATTCAATTTAGGCAAGTAATTATCTAGATATTGAAAATTCTAATTTTTAGTAAATTTTTTACATAAATGGATACAAAGATAAAAATAAAATATTTTTTATTATTTTAAAACAAAATTCAAATTCAAATTTTTTTCACATAAATAGAAAGAAATTTAATTGAATAAAATTAATTTTTAAATATAGTGGCTAGAATTATATAGTTGTAGATTATAATTCTTTTCGAAATCAATTTATCATAACTATATACTAAAGCGGAGGTTAAAAAAATTATTAAACGACACATGTCGCTTTTAGATTAGACAACAACACCCCTTCTATTGAAACCAATCTTTGGCAAAATATTTAAGTTTAATGTAAAGATAGTGTAAAGATAGTGCATTTTTAGTTTTTAAATTTAATTCTAAAATCTTATCAAAGCTTCGCCCCAAATCTTATCAAATTAATATATTGTACTTTGTAAGGAATATCTTATGTATCAAATTTTAACTTTTGAATAAAATTAATATCCTTATTTTCTTACATTATATCAATTTTAGTTTTACTAGTTGTACCCGTCGTACCATGTACGACTACGATTCGATAGTTTATAGACATTTTAAATAAGACATTAATAAATTAAAATATAATATAATTTTAATATAAGTAATTTATTATTCGTAGAATGTATAATTTTTTAATTAATATAAATGATTAAATTTAATGTTGAGAATGAAGATATATTATTAAGGTAAAATAATTACATTTCTCTTTTTCCTTAATGATATTTCATAGATATTTAATTAAAAAAAGAAGATAAAATATGAATAAAAATTTTATATATTCAAATATAGAAGAGATAAGAATTTAAAAAATAATAGTTACTTAATAAATAAGATATAATAAAGTGTGAAAGATAAAAATAATTTAATTATATAAATATTTAATTAATTTAATTTAAGATGGGTCACCAAACACATTTTGTGGTTCAATAAAGTAAAGGTTAGATAAGATTAAATATTATATTATTCATATTTTATTACTTTTCATGTACGAAAACTTAGAGATTATCAAATATTTCAATATATCTATTAAACATTTTATTATCTATTTTTATTAATTTTAAAAAATTTAAATATTTATCATTAATTTTATATTATAAAAGAAAATATGTCTATAAATAAATTCGTCAAAAGATATATGTTATTAGATTTCTATTTATTTTAAAATAATTTATCTTTAAATTTAAATACTTGTATAAGGAAGCTTTCAAAAGATATTATTATAGGAGTACTAAATAGATATTTGTTTGATGTTAGAAATAAATTTAAATAGTTAAAAAAAATTAATAGAAAGAAGTTATAATAATAGAAATTGATATTTTTTTTAAATATGAGGTGGGGTCAGAATCGTTCTGGTGGCCCGAAAAGGGGACAACTTTAATAGATAGTTATAGATTATGCATTAATTTATTGATTGATTGTCGTTCTTTTTGTATTTATATATGTCATTAGTGGTTAAAAACTAAAAATGCACGTTAATAAATTAAATTTAAAAATAATGATCAAACTATTTTGTGAATTATAATTTGTAAATTCTATTAAAAGATTAATTTAACAAATTAGTTTTGTATTGCTGATGTGTTAGAAAAATCCTATATATATGTGAAATCTATCTACCTCGTCTATATATGTAAAAACATTAATTTATCAAATTAGTTTATATACAAACTAGTTGATGACCCGGGCCTTGCCCGGAGACTTTTTAAAATAAAAAGTGTAATATATTATTTAAATGTGAAATAGGTATTATAATTTAAATAATAAAACAATATTATAAATATTTAAGTTAATTATAATAATATCTTTTATTATTAAAATGAATACAAATATTATCTTATTCTTTAAAATGTTATTTATAATATTTATGTAATAAACATACAAAAGTTGATGTTCTTAGCTCATTGGGTGACCCGAATCTGCACAAAAACCACAATGAATTGACCCAATCAACCCGTAAATTTTAATGACATGAACTTGTACTCAACCGAACCTGAAATGATCGAGCCTAAACCTGACTGAACTAACCCGATTAACTGGTTTAACATTAAGGGATTAATAATTTTTTATTTATTTATTAAGGTATCCATAATATAAAAAATCAACATACTTATGAATAGAAAATTAATATATTGTAAAACATAACATATCTATACCGATATTAATTAAAAAATTGTCATACTTATTAATATAAAAATGGTATAAAAATCGTAAAAACCCTAGGGCTACGTTAGACGATTTTCTGGCGACTGTATTGTGCAGCTCTCCGATCGTCTTCCTTCTCTCCGGTTTAGGGCCGTGGGAGCCGGGGTATTCCCGCCGTTACCGTGCGGGTTTCGCCAGTGTGGGATTGTGCAGTGGAACCGATACAAAGATCACAGAGATATGGATGGAGACAGGAAGAAAAGAGACTTGCAGTTAACTGAGGAAGAGATAGAGGAAATAGAGATTCCGGGAACAGAGGTTGATGGAGAGGGATCCGAGACTAATCTGGTGTTGGTAGGAACGCTAATGACATCAAGGCCATTCAATAGCTTTGCACTCAAGGCAACTATGCAGGGTGCATGGAGATTGAAGAAGGGCTTTGTTTTTCGGGAAATCCGGCAAAATCTGTTCTTGTTCCGCTTTGGAGATAAGAAGGAAAAAGAAGCAGTTCTCCGAGGAGGACCGTGGGCTTTTGATAGGGCTCTCCTCGCGCTGAAAGAACCGGGAACAGAACAACCGTCAAAGATGATCGTAGACACTGTTCCATTTTGGATTAGGGTTTATGATCTTCCGATTGAGTTGATGAATAGGGAAACAGCAGAACATATTGGGAAAATATTTGGAGGAGTCGAAGAAATTGATGAAGAGGAGATTTTGGTGTGTGCAAGGTTTCTGATACTTCGGGTGCTAGTGAATGTGCTGAAGCCACTACGGAGGGGGATTGTGATGAAGGTGAAAGGCACTAGAATTTGGGCTGAGATTAAGTATGAAAGGCTACCGAACTTCTGCTATTCGTGTGGTCTAATTGGTCATGTTGAGATTGATTGTGTAGAGGAAGAAACAAAAGACACTCAACAAGAGTATGGTAATTGGCTTAGGGCATCACCAGCCAAACGATGGCAGCCACGATCAGAGTTTGAAAAAGAAAAGGAAAGGAGGATTATAATAGGCAGTGAAAAGGAGTATTCAGAGGAGAAAAGAGATCAGCAAGTAGGAGTAAAGGGGAAGCGCTCGTTGTTGGCTTTATTGGAAGGGGAGAAAAAAGGGGAGAGTGAGGGTGTTGGGAGTGTGAATGCAAAATCAGGAGGAGGAGGTCAAAAAATCATAGAAGAGTTGGAAGCTGAGACAAGCCAAGTGCAGGCTCAACTTGAGAAAGTTGTCTTAGATGAGGGAGTAAAGATACAGGGAGGAAAGGAGAATGAAGGAAAAAATAAAAAGAAACTGGTGGATAAGGAAAATACTGAGGGGATAGAAAGGGAGGTGGGAAAAGAAAAGAAGGGGACAGAAAAGGGGAGAACTGAAATTGCAAAAGAAAAAGAGGTCATTAGTGAAAGGGCAGAAATAGAAGTTACTGAGGTATCTAGCAAGAAAGTATCTCCAAAAAAGAAGTGGAAAAGGCGTGCTAGAGAGAGTGAGGGAGGGACAAGTCAAAGAGAAAAAGGAGGAAAAAGAGGAAGAGATTCAGAGGATGTAGAAATGATGGAAGCTGGTGATGTTCGGAAAAAACTTGTTATCTCAACTGTATCGGCGGGAGGGGTGAGCCCTTCTCGCCGGGCATTATGAGTATAATAAGTTACAACTGCCGGGAATTGGGGAAGGCCCGTGCAGTTGGTCGCCTTACCAATTTGGTGAGGAGAGAGTCCCCAAAAATGGTCTTCCTAATGGAGACCAAATGTGACAAAAAGAAGATGGAAGTGATTCGCTCGAAACTGGGTTTAAAAGGGTGTTTTACGGTGGATTGTGTAGGGCGATCGGGAGGGCTTTGTTTGTTATGGGATGAGGATGTAAATGTCGATATAAACTCTTACACATCTCATCACATAGATGCTGTAGTGAGTTTTACGGAGGGTGGAGGGGCTTGGCGGGCGACATGTTTCTATGGATGGCCGAGAAATGAAGAAAAGAATATGTCTTGGTCGTTGTTAAAAAGATTGGGGGAAGACATACATGATGGATGGCTCTGTTTTGGCGACTTTAATCAAATTTTATGTCCGGAGGATAAGATGGGGGGTCTTCAAGCGGATATAAATGGAATCACGGAGTTTAGAGAAGCGCTTGATTGCTGTGAGCTGAATGAGATGAGCTTTTATGGGCAGAGATATACTTGGGATAATGGCAGAGAACATGATCAATTTATAGCTGAGCGGCTGGACATGAGTTTTGCAAATGAAAGATGGAAAGGAATCTTCCCGGGAGCTCACGTTAGACATTTGGATCGTGAAGGTTCAGATCACGTTCCAATTGTTGTGGATTTTTATAAACATGAAGAGGAGGTGGTAGAGGATAGAAGACGAACTCGACTATTTAGATTCGAGGCTATGTGGACGGCAAACGAAGGGTGTGAGCATGTCGTCAATAATTCTTGGAAAGGAACAAGTGGCAGTGATGTTATGGGAAAGATTGGAATGTGTGCTGAAGCTTTGAAAGAATGGAACAAGGCTGAGTTTGGAAACGTATTGGAAAAACTTAAAAGGGTGAGAGAGCAGCTGAGAGATTTAAATAAGCTTGGTATGAGGGGTAGTTTGGTTGGAAAACGAAAAGCATTGGAAAGATTAGAAGGGGAACTTATGGAGAAGGAAGAAATGCTATGGTATCAAAGAGCGAAGGCGAATGAGTTTAAATGGGGTGATAGAAATTCCGCTTTCTTTCATCAAAAGGCGAATGGGCGAAGAAAACGGAACAAGATTAAAAAATTAGTAGATGGTGATGGAATGATGTGGCGAAGTAGTGCTGGCAAGTCTCGAGTGGCAGTGTCCTATTTTTGTGATCTCTTTAAGTCGGATCTTCCTGCACATTCAAACACGGTTCCTCAAGGAATCCCGCCTATCGTTTCGGAGGAGGATAACCTCGAGCTCTCACGCCCCTTTACCGGTGAAGAGGTACATTCTGCCCTTTTTTCTATGCACCCTACTAAATCTCCCGGACCGGATGGCATGTCCGCTCTCTTTTATCAACACCATTGGAATATTCTTGGAAATGACATAGTTCAATTCTATTTGAGTATTCTTAATGGTGTTGAGTTTCCGGAGAATTTAAATCACACTTATATTTCACTCATCCCAAAAATAAAAGAACCTTTTCGTATGCAAGATTTAAGGCCTATTAGCTTATGTAACGTGCTTTATAAGATTGTCTCCAAAGTTCTAGCTAACAGGTTGAAGTTGATTCTGCATAAGGTTGTTTCGCCTTCTCAAAGTGCTTTTGTTCCAGGAAGATTGATTACAGATAACGTCTTGTCTGCTTTTGAGATTTTTCATTTCATGAAATCTCGAACACAAGGACGACATGGCTTTATGGCGCTGAAGCTAGATATGGCCAAGGCCTATGATAGGGTGGAATGGGGCTTTCTGGAACAGGTTATGCTGAACATGGGTTTTGATAGTACTTGGACTGCGCTGATCATGAGGTGTGTTAGGAGTGTGACTTTCTCGGTTTTAATGGATGGTATCCCGTCAACTGTGTTTCGGCCAATGAGGGGACTTAGACAAGGCGATCCGCTATCGCCTTATCTATTTCTCTTGTGTGCGGAGGGGCTTGAAGCTCTTATTCGGCAAAGCGAAATGGCAGGTCGGTTGAATGGCATTAAGATTGCTCGGGGGGCTCCTTCGGTTTCACACTTATTTTTTGCGGATAATAGTATGTTGTTTGCTAGAGCATCTTGTCAACAAGCACGAGAAATTGTTAATATCCTCCATGCCTATGGAGTAGCTTCGGGACAACAGGTTAATCTAGCAAAATCGGAATTATCATTCAGCAGAAATGTAGGTGAGCAATGTAAGGTGGAGATTCAAAGCATCTTAAATGTTAGAGAAGTTGAAAAACATCAACGTTATCTCGGGTTACCAACAATGATAGGAAGGTCAAAAAAAGTTGTCTTTGCTCAGATTAGGGAGAGAGTCTGGAAGAAGTTGAAAGGCTGGAAGGAGAAAGTTTTATCGAGGGCGGGCAAAGAAGTTTTGATCAAATCAGTTATCCAGGCCATTCCGACATATGCGATGTCGTGTTTCCTACTTCCGGTGGAGTTTTGTCATGAAATTGAACAGATGATGTGTGATTTTATTTGGGGCTTTGATGGGGCCAAGAAAAAACTTCACTGGTTAAGCTGGCAACGGATGAGCGAGGCAAAAGAAAATGGAGGTCTTGGATTTCATGATTTACATGCTTTTAATTTGGCACTTCTTGCTAAGCAGGGCTGGAGACTAGTGCAGAATCCAGATTCTCTTTTTGCAAAACTTATGAAGGCAAAGTATTACCCTCGACACTCCTTTCTTCATGCAAAACTAGGTTTCAATCCTTCTTTTACGTGGAGGAGCATCTTAAAGGGGCGAGAGGTGTTGGAAATGGGTCTGGTGTGGCAAGTTGGGAATGGATCCTCGATAAATGTTTATCATGATCGGTGGATTCCAAGACCAAATTCTTTTCGGGTCTTGTCAAAGCCAACACTTGATGGGGGAGAGTTAAGAGTTAGTGACCTGATTCTATGGGACAAAGGTTGCTGGAACGAGGACTTAATTAGACAGCTTTTTCATCACGCTGATGTGGATTTTATACTCAATATACACCTGATCGAAGCAGAGGTGCAGGACCAACTCTACTGATTTTTTGAAAATAATGGTGAGTTTTCTGTCAGGACGGCTTACCATGCTTATAGAAGCTCTTGTGCAGCTAAGGAGAATGTAGGATGTTGCTCGGATGATAAACAAAGCAAGCTATTTTGGAAGAAGCTTTGGAAGCTTTCAGTACAGCCCAGAATCAGAAACTTTGTATGGAGAGCGAATCGCGAGATCCTCCCTTGCAATTTCAACCTTACTAAGAGAAAGGCTTTGCCTTGTCCCCGCTGTGCTTTTTGTGGAGGAATTGAGACGACAATGCATGCTCTTTTTCATTGTAAAGTTGCAAAAAAGGTATGGAAAAATTGGCCCGAGATCAGAAATATGGGGTCTGAATTTTTCTCTTTCAAAGATTGGACTTGGAAGATTCTTGATTGTTGTTCTGAAGAGGAAGCCAAGACTTGGGCGATTGTGGCATGGGAAATTTGGAATGCAAGGAATAACAGGCTCTTTGCTGGAGAGAATCTCGATCATCTTGAAATTGTTGATCGGTGTCTGAAGATGCTGGATTTTTCAATAACCTCTACTGATGGTGGAGGACAAAAGAAGACTAAAGAGCCTGTAAAATGGAAAAAACCAGCTGCAGGGGTTGTGAAGATAAATTGTGATGCTTCAGCAAATGAGACAAGCTGTGGTGTTGGAATTATTGCTAGAGATCAGTATGGCCAAGTGATTTTTGCTGGTGCCCAACGTATTCAACAAGGATCGGCGGCGGAAGTGGCTGAGGCTGAAGCAATCCTCTGGGCTATGGATGTTGCTGTTCAAGCTGGCTTGTCAAATGTTGTTTTTGAGTCTGATTGTGCTACTTTGATTAATAAAATCCAGAGAAGAGATCTTCCTCGTACTCTAATCGGAATTCTAGTGGCAAAAATTATTGCTCGTGGGTGGGAATTTAGCAGCTGCACTTGGAATTTTACCCGACGAACTGCCAATACAGCTGCACATTGGCTTGCTGCTTGGAGACCGGACTCCCGCTTTCTGTGTTTTAATTCTGTTTTGTTACCTTCTGTTCTGTTGAGTTTTGTGAACAATGACTCTTTGTCTTAATGAATGAATGAGTTTTCGATCAAAAAAAAATGGTATAAAAAATCATCATGCTTATAGATAGAAAATTTAAAAAGTTGTCATATATTTGTGAATGAAAAATTAATCTACGAAAATCGAAAATTAATATAAATTCTAGCATTAAAAACATGGTCCGTATTAGTTAAAAAAGTGTGGGCATAGTTATGGATGCAATATTAATATAAACAATTTGGTAACTAAAACTATGGCGACTGAAATTAAAATTTAATGACAATATTGTATTTAACTATCATATTTATAGATAGAACATTAATATATAAAACCCGACATATTTATGGATGAAAATTTAAAAAGTTATCATTCTTAAGCATAGAAAATTAATATTGAAAAATTCGAAATTAATATGAAAAACATGATCAATATTCATTAAAATTTTTGACATACTTACAAACAAAAAATTAATATAAAAATCCGAAATTAATATAAAAATACATGATTAAAAATATGGTTCATACTAATTAAAAACGTTGGTATAATTTTTAATAAAAAGTTAATAGAAATGAATATGAAAATTTAATATTGAAAACCCTTAAATTAAAATATGGTTCATATTTTATACTTATAGATATAAAAGTTATCTATTTCATTATAGATATTAAATTAGTTTATTACCGGATTTTGAAGTAAAAAAGGATAGTTGGGATATTAAATTACTATTTTATATTTTTCATATTTATGAATTGAAACTTAATATTAAAAATATACTTGTAGATAGAAAATCTAAAAAAAATGATTTTATATTTATCATATTTATGGGTAAAAAAAGTTATCTATTTTTTATCTAATATATTAAATTAGTATTTTTATGTGTTATACATATGGATAGAATTATTGTATTATTTCTTTGTATTTGTTAAATTTTGATTAAATTGATACATGTAAGGATATTTCTATAAAATCATACCTATTCTATCTACAAAAAACTATCATTTACAATATAATAAACATGTGCAAAGATAAAAATAATGAAAACTCGTACCGAATTTTCAAATTGATAATCATACCAAATTGATAATTAAATATTAGAATATAATGAAAAATTTTCAAGATAAAGTTAATATCCGTACGACAAATCATAATTCGTTAAAATTGATCAATTTTTACTATACTTTTTGCAAATTTCGTTATCCATATAGTATAATTTTTATAAATATTGTATGTAAAAACCGTAATCGTGAAAAAAATAACCATACGATCAATTATGTAGTATATTTTTTCTATATTATATGGATAGAAGATAGTTAAATATTACAATATAATGAGCATGAACAAAGATAAAAAGAATGGTAGACATAAAAAGTTATCCAATCTCATAGTAAATTGAAAAAATATATAAATTCTTATATAGAATATTTTATTTATACTATATGGATATAAGATAATTAAATATTATAATATAATGAAGATGAATAAAGATAAAAATAATGGGTAGAGTCAAATTTTTTATACAATCTCATATAAATTTGATAAAAAAAATTAATAAGTCAAGTGAGTGGATAAAATTGGAAATTACATAAGGTGATTGAATTACATAATATATAATTTATTAAAAAATCATTATTAAAAATAGATTGGTTGGGATATAAATTCTTAGTGACGAATCTGCCCAAAAGTGCTTCAGGTTTAGAAGATATATATTGATCTATCTACCTCGTCTATATTTATGGACAGGGGCGGAGCTATATTGGGGCCGTGGGGGCCATGGCCCCCCAATTCAAATTTTTTTCCATATATATTCTTCTTGTCAATAGCTTCGATTTGATATATTATAAGCTCCATTCTGAGGGTAAAAAGTTATGAACGTTTGAAGATTGGATGTATACAAACCACTTCTAACAAGTCATTTACTTAGTTAGAATGTTTTATCTTTTGTTAAACTTCCTAATTTCATAATGAAATAAAACTCGAAAACTTTGAAACAACAAGTTATTGTTGGGATATCTCGAATCATACAATTCATTATTAGTACGAGGGCTTTAGTTTGGGTTTTATTTTTTAGTTACGAGCTTTTAATATTTATAGATTCAGTTAATTTGTATTCTGAAATATTTTTATTTTCTTAACCTAAATGTATTCTGAAATATAATTAATAATTATATAAGTTGTCATTATAAACTCTTGTTTTCTTAATGTAATTGCATTTTGAAATATTTTAGTCCCTCTTCTATAAAATATGTTCTCTTCTTTGTTTAAATTTGTATTTTTTATTTCTACATCTTTTTCGAAACGTACATTAGTTATGTTGGAAAATTTTATTGGCCCGTACAATGCGAAGTTTTTGGCTATGCCCCTGTTTGTGGATAAAACAAAAGGTAAACTTGATAAGAAAATCGTATATTTTTATAAGTAGAAATAAAAAAAATACTAAGTTTACAAAAATAAACTATCAGAAATCTTATCAACAATTGGGAAAAGGAAATCTTCGGTTCTAATTCCGGATTGTGTAAGGGAGCGCTTCTCAGGCTATTATGAAATTTCTTGCCTGTTGATATTTTTCTGGCTACCGTTAATTGGCTATCTTACGCCATTACCCCTTTTTAATTTATTTTTTTTGAGGCGGAAATTTTACTTCATGACTCAAGAAATACGGTATTGTTAAGGGAGGGAGTTTAATGACCACTATAAATTCTATAATGGATAAATAATTTTTTGTAAATTAAATTACTTAATTAATATTTATTTGGATTTTTTATTTAAAGGTCAAGATTTAACTAAAATTACTATTATAAATTTATTCAACTTCATCGAAACTGAATTTCACAAAGTTTCGTGACTAAATTCAATGAATCATGAAATGTTGTTGGCTAGTACTTTTCGAAGAAGAATTGGATCGGTAAATTTATTAAATCGGTTTTTCAATATTTTATGTTAGACAATATTGTTAATGTGCACATTTTTTAGATTTGATGTTGGGCTTAATGGATTTTATGAAGCAATATATTATCAAAATTGACATCTTTGTGTATTCTTGTTAATTCTTACAATGAACCTTTTAAATTCCTTCTTTAATGTATTAAGATAAGATACATATTCTTTGGATTATAACATTATAAGAAGGAATAAATTTTTACAATCACCCTTTCAAATTCCTTCTTTAATGTATTAATAAATAGGATTGTGGGTGTCTTTCCCCTAATATTACCCGACATTTGTATGGTGTTAAGTTGCTTGGTGGTCCTGCCAGGTCCAATTCTGTTTTTAGTGCTGAACTTGTGATGCACAGGGTGACCAAGACCATTATGCTTATGGATAAGGTTGCTAACCTTAATAATCCTCAGTGTGAGTTGTTTTTACTTACGGCATGTACCGGAGTTTCTAAACTCTACTTTGTTTTGCGTACTTGTCCTCCTGATATCTTTGAGGCGGCTCAACGCACATTCGATGGGGCCTTTCGATCTCCCATGGAGCGTATTGTTACTGCTTCGGGACCTGGGTTTGGTGATTGGTAGTGGCGACTTGCCACCTTACCTTTTGCGTTTAGAGGGCTTAGTGTTTATTCTGTAGGTGATGTTCGCTATTATGCTTTTCTTGCTTCTCGGTTACAATCTACTGGTTTGCAAACAAAGCTTCTTTAGAATACCGACATTGTTGGTCTTGGTCATGCCTTTGATGATGTGTTGAGTCTTTTTAATGGGATTGTGGAGTCTGACTTTTTGAGTAATCCTAGTGAGGTCGCTACCCCTAAACTCATGAAGAAATTGACAGATATATATTTCACAAAGGTTACTGCTTCTGCAGAATCCACCTTTTCCTTATCTCCTCGGCAATCGGCATTGTGAAAATCGCAGCAAGGAGATCACACCTCTGTTTGGCTTCGGGCAGTCCCCATATCGGGCTTAAGACAGACAATGAATGCTAAGACTTACCGATGTGTGTTGTGTTATCGGTTGAGTGTTCCTTTGTACTCTATTTCGACACCTTGCTCTGCTTGCTCTAAGGTTTTTGGTGGGGATATCTTTGGTGATAATGCGGTGTTGTGTGTTGGTATTGTAGGTATTAAACATCGGTGTAATGTGGTTCGGGATACCCTTGTTGATATTTGTTATCGGTCTGGGATTTCGGCAAGGAAAGAGGTTGATATTGGACTGTCTAGCGGGAACGACGGAGCTCTCCGACCTGCAGACGTGTTACTCTATTCTTGGGATCAAGGTCGTGATGTATGTGTTGGCTTGACATGATCTTCTCCTTTGACACAATCTGGTTTGTTTGACTTTGTTCCGAGACGGGTTGTGACTGATGCAACTAATCGAAAGAGGGTCAAGTACGAAGCTAGTTGTCGGGCTTTTGGTTACGGTTTTCTTCCTTTCTCTTTTTCTTCTCTAGGGGAACTGGATAAGGATGTTGTAGCGTTGCTGAAGAGGGTTCAACAGTTCTCTAAGACTCAAGACATTGGGGCTCGTGATGCTGCTCATATCTTCACCAGAATAGGCTTTGCTATAGCTAGAGGAGTGGGGGCACAGATTGTATCTCGGGTGGCCCACTAATTATGTATTCGGTTTCCTAATTTATGTAATGTTTGACTTAAGTTTATTACTATAGTATTATGATAAATAATAATAATAATAATAATAATAATAATAATAGCAAAGAGAGAATCAATCATTAGTTGGTCTAGCAGAAAAACTAAGTAAACAGCAAGAAGAAAAGGGAAAATTACAGGTCGGTATCGACCTGGGCAGGGTCGATATCGAGGCTGTAGTAACCTCCCTTTTTCTTGGCTGGATACCTAGTAAGTCGAACCTAGTTTCGGGGACGAAACTATTTTTTAAGAGGGTACTATTATAATAACCCTCTTTTTCAAGAAGGACAATCATGTAATTTCCTTTTTATTTTGTTTAATAAAATAAATTATGGCAATATCCTCATAATAATGATATATTGATTACCTAAGTTATTTTATTAAGTGAAAATTAAGTAACTAACTTCTAAAGGGTTATTTGAAATAATAATGGACCTTACCCATATGTTAAAAAAAATTATAATTTTATCAGAAAGACCTCAAAAGTGTTTAAACATATTTTTATTAAAAAAAAGAATTATTGTAAAAATATTTTGACTTAAAAGTTTTATTCCTTCAAAAGATATTAATGATAAATATTAATATCAAGGGCATTTCTTGTTCATTTCTTAAACTAGAGGAGTTGTTTATTTAATTTCTTGAAAAAGGATTCACAAATGGGGGTCTTCTTCCCCACTTGAGTCTTGAATTTCAAATGAGAAATTTGATCTCGTTTCTTAACGGAAATGGATTCCGTAAAAGCCTACTTGCTTCTTGTTTAACCCTCTACAAGTTTCCTCAATCAATTTGGGGTCAATCAATTAAAATCATCCCGGAAATCTCGTTCTATATCGTTCTAGGTCAAAGGTAACGTTTTTCTTTGAAATCGTCCAAATTAAGTCGGAATGGATAAGAATGACGTTGGAGTTAAGAAGGAAAGGATATTGAAGATTCAAAGGAATGAATTAGAAGATCAATCCGATCTAATTTCGTGATAAATCACCCATAAATGGGCGAAATCAAAGGGATTGTGTCCAAAGCTTTAAAAGGTGATTTCGGGCTCGTTTTTGGAGCGTTGAAGCTCATTCTTGGCCCTATAAATAGCTCTTGACATTACCTATCTAATCCTAAACAAAAACACTCCCTTTCCAATCGAGGTTTGGTAAAAAATCGAGCTAGAAATCCACACAAAAGTTCGGCTATGTTTTCGAACGCCCTCACCGCAGCCTCCTGTTCAGCGGTAATTTCCGGCCACCACGAGCCACCCCAGGCTCCGCCACTGCAAACAGTAGAAATCCACGCTTGTCCCGGTTCCACCGCCACCGACCCCGCTAGCAACCGACGTCGGCCGGAGGAGAACGAAGTTGTTGAAGTCGGATACGCACACTGCTGTTTCTGCTGTATGTGCAGCAGCCCGCGGGCTCGACCCGACCCGTTGGCTGACCCTCTTTACCCATTTTTGCTCTATTTTGGTTTTTTATTAATTGGGGTATTTAAATGAAATAAATATTATTAAATCTTAATTTATAAGATGTTAAAAATATTTTTATGAAGGAGAAGTAGAAAGTATATGTTTTTATAAAAGTTGCAAATAGAAAGCAATTAATGGGCCTTTAACTTGGGCGACTGGGCTGAATGCATCGATATCGACCCTTAGAGGGTCGATATCGAGGTTGGTCTTGACTTGATTTCTCATGTTTCTTCCTTCTTCCTTTGGATTTTGTGGGGGTTTCTTCCATAGCTTCCTTCCTTCCTTCTTCCAAGCTTAATCCTCTCTTCTAATGTCCATTGAATACATCCAAATCCGCCCCAAAACCTATACAAAAACACACAAATAGCGTAGTTTCCATACTTTTCACAAATATGCAAACTATACTAGAAAGACACAAAACACTCACAAAAACACAACTGAACTAGACTAAAAGACCTAGAAAAACATACTAAAACTATGCTAAAAACATTGACATCAAAATACCCCATACTTAAGCTTGCTTGTCCTCAAGCAATCACCAAACATAGATCAAACCATCAACACAATCTATCAAGCAATAGCCCTTATCAAAAAGCAACTTCAGCACAAGTGAAATTTAGACAAGTGACTTTAATGTCATCACACATATATGAGCAACCAATGAACATAAGCAATCACAATCCAACCTCACAAGGGATATGTGTTTCACTCAACTCTCATGTGTTTAGGCTTATAACTACAACTCTCAACTCAATCAAACATGCAAAAACTCATAGAAATTGTAACTTATATCACCAATCTCTCTACCAAAGATTGTCAAAACAAGTAAAATCATTAAGAGAACTTAGGCTCAATGGAAAACTTCATAGAAGTTTCCATTCGGCCGGGTTGTAATGGGGCTTGGTAATGACAATAAGGCATGGAAATATTTTGGTTTGTGGTGCTAAAAATCTGGGAATATGGACTCCTAAACTCTCCAACACAACTCACCAAACTTTTTCAAGAACATCTTACCAAACTCACTTGAACATTAAAGCTCAACTCACTTCATCAACCCAAATTCATCCTAGAAAGTCTCATATACACATACAAAAGAATCCTTGGCCTTTTCTTTTCTTTGCTTGCACTTATTCACATTTTCTTCTCCTCCCTTTTTTTCTGAATTTTTTTTTTGAACGAGGGGGGGGGGGTCGATAACGAGGCTGCAGTTTCAGTCTTTTCTTACTTACTTGTGCATTCCTTTCTTTAAACCAAGAATTCTTTTTTTTTTACACTTTGCTTTGAACAATGCGACTTCCATTCTACCCATCCCATTCCTTCTTTTTTGAACCAACACACAAACTCACAAAACAAATCCAACCAACTAAGTCCTAATCCCCGGATAGGGTCAACCTTATATCGGTTAGGAAAATATTTTTGTGGAGCTTAAAAAAATAGGCTTCAAGGCACAAAGAAATTGGCTTCAAAAAGAGGGATAATGTAAGGGTAGATAAGGATAAATAAGGCTCATGAAAAATAAGTTCTCCATCATATGATTTCACAAGTAATGAACTAAAATCTTATAGAGGCTTAGAGAAATAAATAACCATCACAATTTCAAGAGATAATATACACATAAGAGAGTAAATCACACAAGAAAAAGAAGAGGGGTTTTTTAGGTTCTCCCTATAAAGCCAAAAATACCTCACAAGGTAGATCATTTTGTTGGATTGCAATTAAACTCATGCTAAGAAGTCATACATGCTCAGTTCATCTCAAGCTAAAAATTCACACAAAAATAATTTCATGGTAGACTCGGGCTAAACCATCAAAGATATGATAAATGGATTTACATGATTATGCAAGCAATTACCATCCTAGAACCATAAGACAAGGGTACTTATCAATCCTGAAAAATCTTTTTGTATTTTTTCAAAATTTTCAATTTTTTTTCATTTTTCTTTTAAGGGAAACAAAGCAACTAAAACCGACTTAAACTAACTAGACATCAAAGCAAGACAAAACACACAAACACATGCAAAACATAAAGACACACAAGAGTTTTCTTTTCCCTCCCT
Organism: Fallopia convolvulus; assembly: GCA_964016875.1. Lineage (NCBI taxonomy): Eukaryota > Viridiplantae > Streptophyta > Magnoliopsida > Caryophyllales > Polygonaceae > Fallopia > Fallopia convolvulus. The sequence goes on from OZ024733.1 coordinate 25,581,588, forward strand.
ACCCCATACTTAAACCCAACAATGTCCCCACTATTAAAACAAAGAAAGGTAAAAATAAAGAAGTAGGGAAAAGAAAACGAACTCACAAGATCAATTTTGAAGCGGCCTTGAAGACATCCTTGATGTAATAACTGCGGTTTTTATGGATATTTTCGAATTTTTCTCGGAAATCCTTTTAACCTTTTTGGTCCGTTTTAATGCTTAATCCAATATTTTTTGTTGGAGATTAAATCCTAGAAAACTGTTGGTGACATCCTAAAATCACAAAGAAATGATTTTATGGATCGGTGTGAATTCTAGGATTTTTCGGTGAAAAAAGAATATTTATTGGATAAGCCGTATTTTCAATTATGTACCGGAAAGGATTTAAAATACGAAACGGAAGCCTTAAAAATTGAAGGTAGCAAGATAAAATCATGGAAAATTGGTTTTATTGGTCTACATAATTTACGGGACGTTTTTCGTTTAGTGAGTTTTTCCACCCGAGGTACATAATTTTACCGCTTTAACGCGAGTCCCGTTCAGAGACGGGTTTGGTTTTTGAAATTATCTTTCACTTACTTAATATTGAAGGAACCAGGGGGATAGCCACGGCATATCCTCTGCCTTTCAAAGTCTATCCAATTCGTTCCAAACCAAATGAAAATCGAGAGAGAGGGCTAGGACGGAACGACGCGGGCTCGGGTGGAAGAATTCAAGCTCTTCACCGTCGGCGCTCATCTTCTTCGTCTACCTCCTCACCTCCACCTTCCACCTCTCCTCCTTCATCTCTATGTTGAGCTGTTGCAAGGCGAGCCGAGCCAAAGAGCTAAATCAGGTCGGAACGACGAGCTCGGGCGAGAGTCACCGCCGGTCTCTTCTTGTTTCATTATATGTCGTCGCCGGCGACAACTAGTTTGTCCGACCACCAACCACCACGAGGTCCATCACCGGGCAACGCCCAACCACCCTCGGGCTCGGGGATCGAGCCACTATCGAGCCAAACGAGCCATGGGATCGAGTGAAGGTATATACGATCGAAATTAATTAGTGGGTTGATTGCGGAGCCACCGTAAGGGCCTTTCGGTTCCGCTTTGCTAATTAAATTTATAGTTTTTATGATCTTGACGTTGATACGGTTCCACAGGTTCAAACCGCTCGAGAAACGGACGTCCGGATCTTCTGTTATAGCGAAGACAAGTTTTGGTTACCGATTGGCAGGTAAAGGACTTCGGATAATTACTCAGGATTCGTTGTTAATCCGTTTGATCCGAGATTTGGTAATCATTAAGAACTGTTGCTAATGAACACTTTTTATTTAGAAAATTGTTTCAAAAGTGAAGCGGATAATTAGTTATAATTCCGCCAAGATGGCTCCTTGAAGCATGATAACTAAGTATTTATTATATATCGATATTCGGAAATTAAATCGTTTATCGATTAGAAAGTTGTAGGAGTTGAGAATACAACTAAGAAGTGTTTCTGTGAGCTCGTTGCTGAGAAATCCTTTGGTTATATCTGTCAGAAGGATGATAAAGATTTCTATTGGAATTGCTAAGGACGTCGAGCACGCCTTATAAGGCAAGTGGACGATTCTCTCCTGCGTTATTGTTATTAAATGAGGAATTGGATCCCATTTAATATTTGCGTTGGGAACAACTTGTATGATTAATAAAATATGACAAGTCGTTATATTTGTTAGAAATAATGACCATGTTGTTTATTCAGTTTCGCGTTAGAACTGGATTTAGGTCCATTATGTGTGGCCTTATATGTTGTCTCATGCTGAGACATTATTGTGAAGTAAGTTAGTTTTTCAGGGGTAGGAGCCGAGTCTCCGATGACCTCTTTATAACACAGTTTATGTTGGGAGGTTTAGCTCGTTACTATCATATCCCAACATTCGGGTCATGACTCATACCTCACTCAACGCTGGAAGAGGTGTTTATGCACTCTAGCTAAGTGCAAATTGGTACTAGGTGTTCGTCAATGATCATGGATTTCACCCCTCTCATCTTGACGTCTCCATGTACAGGTGGATTCTCTGCGGTTTTAGCCGCTTAAAAGTTACCAACATGTTTGTGAAAAGTTCTGAAAGTAATAAAGATAAGTGCGTTAGGCACATTAATGTACCCGAATGGTTAGTCTATTCAATAACCATTCTTGCTCCCGGTTATGAATGATTCTTAATCAAACTTTGATTAAGTGAATCTGATTAGTCGATGGAGGCTTTTCAAAATGTTATGTGATTAATATGAGTTCCCAACAATTGTTTATGCTTCTTAAAAGAAACCACAAGCGGTGGTGTTCTCTCTCTTGATTATGCGAGTCTTCTTCTTATCCTCTATAAGACTGCTAACTGTTGGATCATGATCCGAGTCTATTCGGATTTGGATGCCAATATGTTTAGTTACAACCATAAGAACCAAGTTAGATTCTCCGCTTGTTAGTCTATCATTAGACTAACCCGTCCATCTTCTTTTCTTTTATATGGTCGGTTGGTGTCCACCGTTGTATACGATACATCAGGTTCTTCTTAGAAGTTGATTCAAGAGGCGGATTCAGATGTTTGAAGCTCCAGAAGTTGAAGAAAGGTTTTCAATGGTTATACTTGAGTGAAGATCATGGTTGAACTACTTCAAAGTGAAGCTGAGTTTTAGAAATAAGAGCTTATGGAAGACTGGATGAAGATTTTGTTTAAATAGAAGGTTGTGCTATTTATTTAATCTTTTTGGATTAAGGTTTGTATAAGACCAATTGTATTTATTCCGCTGTAATGTTTGTTTTAGTTTGTTCAGTCAGTTTAAAGCCTTGGGTAGCTTCGGTTTAGTCTTAATCGAGGTTACTGGCGGTAATACCTCCAGGGTAGGAAGAGGGTGTTACACTTGAACACTTGAAAGAGAGGGGGAATCACTGATAAAGGAACCGTAGTCGGCAAAACTTTTGTCGGTTTTATCGCAGGGGTCGTTAACGATCCATGGTGCCGCCTTGATTTTATCCAATCTCACCTGCATAACTTAGCAAAACAATTCTATTCCGAAAATCTTTTATCTAACCTAAAAACAAGTCAAAATGAAAGCTAGCAAAAAGATCAAAGAAAGCAAAAACAAAAAGCGAGAACTAAAAGCGGGTTGCCTCCCGTAAGCGCTATTTTTAACGTCGTTAGCCCAACGAACTTACCTTAGCTCAATCGGAGGATGTTAAAGCCCAAGTGGCTCAGATTTCCTCTCCCAAGTCGATTTGCTCATAATATTTCTTTAACCGGTGCCCGTTGACCTTGAAGATGGCTCCATTATTGTCTACTAGATCAACCGCTCCATGGGGATAAATGTGGTGGACCACAAATGGCCCACTCCATCTTGATCTTAATTTCCCTAGAAATAAACGAAGTCTAGAGTTAAAGAGAAGTACCTTGTCACCAACTTCATAGGTTTTTGGCACCAACTTCTTGTCATGCCATAGCTTGGTGCGCTCCTTGTATATTTCGACATTCTCATACGCTTGTAGTCTCAACTCCTCTAGTTCTTGCAAGTCCATGAATCGTTTTGCACCGGCCTTGTCGAGATCCATGTTAAGCTCCTTGAGAGCCCATAAAGCCTTATGCTCCAACTCGACTGGCAAATGGCACGCCTTGCCATAAACTAGGTTGTATAGAGTGGTGCGCAGGGGTGTTTTGTATGTCGTTCTATAGGCCCACAGAGCGTCATCAAGCTTGGATGACCAATCTTTCCTTGAGCGGGAAAACGTCTTTTCTAGAATGCTCTTGATTTGCCGGTTTGAAACTTCCACTTGGTCGCTAGTTTGGGGATGGTATGGTGTTGCCACCCGATGTGATACCCCATACTTAGCCAAGAGAGCTTCAAAGTGTGAACCACCATCACTAATCTGGGGACTGTATGATAGGAGTAGAGACAAGTGCTTCTCTCAACATGTGAAAAGCCTCAAGACATTATGTAGACAGCTCAAACACTACATCTTTCATTAGTAGGTTAGTCAAAGGTTTAGCTATCTTAGAAAAATCCTGAATAAAACGTCTATAGAAGCCAACATGTCCTAAGAAACTCCTAACGTCTTTTACAGAAGAGGGAGGAGGTAGTTTTCCCAACAACAAATAAATTTGTAGTCAAGACCCCGCTGTGTATAGGGAGGTCAGGATCGTCTACGGGAAGCAAGGTTATGTTTGATTACTAAACTAAAAAGAAAAAGAGAAGGCAAAACAAAGCAAAGAACAAAGCAAAACAACTAAATAAATGCACTAGAAGGGGTCGATATCGACCTTGTCAAGGTCGTTACCGAGGTATGAATGCAGCAGAAAAACTAAGTAAACAGCAAGAAGAAAAGGGAAAATTGTAGGTCGGTATCGACCTGGGCAGGGTCGATATCGAGGCAATCGGGTTTGAAAACTTAACTCAAATAAGGGAAAAAATCTAGGATAGGGATTCACCACAACACAATCATGCATTTCTTAAATAGGGTATTAGTTTTTATACATAAATAAATAGTTTTATTCCCAAAAAATGAGGCATGTCCATGGCAAATTTGCTAAGCTTCAATTAAGGCATCAATGAGGTCGATCTAAACAAGGTGTATTAGGTACCAAAGAAACTCGAAAATATTTTGTAGTCGGGATGAGGACGGGATAAAAGATGTTGTGGGATTTTTTCACAAACAAAAATAAGATTGAAAATCCACACAAATTTGGGTAAAGGAGGATCCTCCGGCACAAACCTCCATGGTTGAAACAAATACCAAAAAGCATAAAAACATAAAATGGAATAGACCACAACAAGGTTTTGTTAAATTTAATTGCAATGGTACTAAAAATGCGTTTGTTCCTTCTTCTTTTGGTTTCATTCTCACGGACAAAGACCAAAAAGCCATCATGTGGGCGAATGGAGGTTGTGGCGACCAAGATGTGCTTATGGTTGAGGCTAGACCTGTCAAATGGGTCGAGTGGGCCGGGTTCGGGTTTGGGTCAATCGGGTTCAAGTCAAAACGAGTTTCGGGTCGCCGGGTCGTTAAATTCACGGGTTCATGTGGACCAGGTTCTTACGGGTTTGGTATGAGTTCGGTTTGATCCAATGGCCCACGATCGTCAATTTTGTTAACCTTTATTTTTATATTTATTAAAATAATTAATATTATATTATATTAAATATTATTTAATAATAATAAAAATAATAATTTTATACAAAATTTATAAAAAAAAATATTTAATTTTTAATTAAAATAATACTTTATCGGGTTGGTCGGGTCAACGCAACGTGTTGGTGACCCAACCTAGTTTTTTCCGGGTCAATCAGGTTAGGGTTACCCTTGACCCATTGATTTCCGGGTCGGGTTTCAACCCAAAAAACTTCGGCTAGGTCGGGTCGGTTTTTTGGGTCGGGTTAAGTTTTGACAGGTCTAGTTGAGCCCCTTGGTCTCAGAAGTGAAATCAACAAAGTATTGCACCTTGGTTACTCTAGGATCGAGATTGAAGGTGACAACATCAGTCTCATGATGCAATAAATGGCATTTGGTGTTTCTCGTGTGAAGTCAAGATAATCATGGTAGACATTCTGGTTTCTCTCCAAAGGTTCGAGGATCGCCAACTGTTGCACATCTTCTGGGAGATCAACCTTGTGGCAGATCGCATCGCGAAGTTGGATTTGTCCTACCTTCCTCCAACTTATGCAACACTAAAAGATCTTGAAGACCTCATCCATTTGAATGCTCTAAAGCGGCCAATGAACTGATGAGTTAGCCCTCTTTACCCCTTTCCTTATCAAAAACAATTAAGGCATCAATGAACATTCCTTAAAAGGTTCAATATATAAATGAGCAATATCATCGGGCTTCCAAAAAATTAGAAAAATCAACATCATAAATAAAATATATATTAGTTAAGTATCAACTTATTTATTTATAATACAAACCGATATGGCAAATCCAGATATCCCTACTAGGACTTCCCGATTGTTGCTTTCATTACTCGATTAAATAGAATGTAGGATGTGTAACACTACACCATTCTAATAATTTAGTAACCATATTCCAACCATGTGGTCGCCAAATCCAACCCAAAAAAACTTAGCGACCACATGAGCAATGGTCGCTAATACTTCGTGGAAAATTTTGACGCCAATACTTAGCGATCATGTGGTCGCTAAAATTCGCGACCACGTGGTCGCTAAAATTCGTGATCATGTGGTTGCTAAATTTTGTGACCACATGGTCTCGAAATACTAGGTCGGTTTTAGCAACCATGTGGTCGCTATATCTAGAAAACAACAATTGTAGCTAGAAATCGGAAATTGCATAAAGACTTGTGATGAAGTTAATCATGGTAGGAAGTTTCTTACACCAAAAGAGATGAATGATAGAAGAAATAAAGGCCTATATTACTTTTGTGATGAAAAGTACACTCTTGGTCATTATTTGAAACACAAGAAGAATCGGTTGTATATGATGGAATTAGAAGAGAGTAGGGATGAAAAAGGCGATGAAGAAATGTTAGAAGTTGAGGAAGAGTACTTGGTTCAAATTTCTATGAATGCTTTGGTTGGAGTGTCTAGTTACAAAACCATGAGAGTTAAGGGAATGTATGGGAAGAAGGCCATCTTTATCTTAATAGATTCCGAAAGCACTCACAATTTTATTGACAGAGGAGTGGCTGACAAATTTGATGCACCACAGACACCCATGACTCCACAAGACATCGAGGACTTGGCTCATATTCCCTTTGATGGACCAATCACTAGAGACCGAGCCAAGAAGTTGAAGAAGGCTACAATGGTTCTTCTAGATCGTATTCCGTCTATGGTGGACGAGCCTAAGGAGCCAAGATGGATCACTTGTATTCACCATGTTCAAGCTTGACTTGGACACACTCACATGCAAGAGTTGTTTGCATGCTTATCCTAGACTTACTATTTATAGTGCTTTCTAAATATGCTTTTATTTTTAATAGGATTTTCTACATATATGGACCATGTGTTATGGGCCATAATATGTGGGATTATGGTTTTTCAAGTTAGGAAACATATTATTTTATCAATTTGGACATGCAAGATTGGTGGGACAAATTTGGAAAATAATATGGATCTTACTTGGAGCCTAAGTTATTAGTTGTCTTGCAATAATATCTTTTAATTAAGGTAGATTTTATATTAGGAAACAATATCTTTCAAGAATAACATAGGATAGTTGGCTATCTATGTCTATTTAAACCCTTGTAATCTTTATTTTCAAGACATGTTGAATTAAATCTTTAGAATAGAAACCTTGTTTCTTATTCCAAGGACCTTCACCCCAAATTATTATCTTGCTTTCTCTTGAATTTCGGCCAACACCAAACACCATCCAATTTCGATATTCTCTTGCATCATTCATCCAATTCAATTCTCAAACACTAATCAATCTCTTAAAGCCTTTCAAGTGAGTTGAATGCTTCAACAATTAAGGACAGATTTCCGATTCCTTTTATAGAGGATCTGATGGATGAATTAGGGGGTTCTAAGGTGTATTCAAAGATTGTTCTTAGAGATGGTTATCATCAGGTTCGAATGGGTAAAAAAGTTGTGCATTAAACAATATTTAAAACTCATAATGGACATTATGAGTATTTGATGTGACTCCGTGAGTCAGACGTCAAGGAGGAAACCAGTGCAAGAACGCCCGGCGTAGGCGCACTCGATCCTGACGATGCAAGCCAAGCCTTGAAGAATCCATCGAGTGCTTCTCATGTCAAGTCGTTGCTGCCTCGCACCACTCCACCATCAAAGATCCTTATCAAGTGGAAACAGAGCCACGCGAGGTATATCATCTAAATCTTGGCTTAGATTCAGTTTTTAACTTGGGTTGCAAGTAATTTTCTACCACCCTTTTGCCTTGAATCGATCTTGCCTTGTGTTGAATTGTGTGGGCTTGAAAGTGTGGCGTTGTGCCCTTGTTGTGTTGTCTTGTTGTTGCTGAAATTCCTGCCGGAAATTCAGCCTTTGTGTACGTCATTTTCCACCCAAAAGTTGAAGAAGGTAGCTCAAAGGTTGTCCTTCAAAGGTCACCAAACTTCAATTATTGAAGCACATCTTCATTTGTTGTCCCTTAATTTGTGTTTAATGAATTTTTGGTTGAAAACTTGATTCCAACTGAGACCTTGGTCATGCACATGCATATTTTCATGCTTACAACTTGGTCTAGGCAAACGGATTAAGATATGGGAACGGTACCGAGTCTAGACCCAACTATCTTTGTTCGCATTGCTTGTGTGTTTTGCTTGTTCAAATGTTGTTTAAAAAAATCAGAATTAGTGCATTACAAAAAGAATTCGGACTTGGTGAGAAAAAGAAGTGGGGATTAGAAAAACTCGGATCCGACGAAAGTGAAAAAAAAGGCCGGACATAGAAAAAGTCGAACCCCATGAGAAAAAGAATCCAAGCTAAGCATGAGTCTTGTCATTGTTTGTCTTGGTATTTAGTAGCTTCTTAATTCGTCAAGGTCATAAGACGAGTTTGCTTGTTTGTGCTTGTGCATTGTTGTTGTTGTTTTCCAAGCCATACCTTTTTGCCTACCTGTGACCTAGTATTTGCAACTTGGTTGAATTCTTTCTAGGTCAAGTTTTGGTGAATCGTGTGGTTCAAAGTATCACTTGTTGTCTTGTTGATTTGCTGCTTGGTTTGCTTTTGTTGTGATGGGTGATACATGCGACAAGAAATGGCAAAGACCACTGAAGAATCTCCTAAATTCGTGGAGGCCACGTTTCATGTTATACAATAAACCCTTCAATCCATGGGATCACAGTTCGACGCTTTGGAAAACCGAGTACAAGGCTTGGACGAGACGACTCAACCATTGGTGAGCCTAAACCCGAGTGTCAACTAAGTGGATTCTGTCATTCAAGAAGAGGCGGCTAACCTTGCCTCCAAAGGTATGGGGTTTGTCCATCCATACGAGGATACTAGTAGTGACTACAATCCTCTTGTTAGGAAAATAACTCTAAAGATTAGTTCCCAAGCAACCAAAAGTCTTTCCTATGGGGGAAGCTTGGAGCATATACGGGTAGTGCTCTATGGGGTGCTCCAATACTGGTGCAAAGTCTTTCTAATCCCTAAGAAGGTAATCTAGTCTATTACAAGCATGCTTAGGAATTTTCCGTGGTCAGGAAGCAATGGTGGTAGTAGAAAAGCCCCTATTTCATGGAAGAGAATTTATAGGCCAAAAGAGGTAGGTGGCCTTGGTCTCAAAGAGATTTTTATCTTGGAATAAGTCAAGCTTTGCATAATTAATCTTCGAGATGTTTCAAGAATCGGACACTATCTGGAAGGAGTGGGCATTTGGTTTTGCTAAGAGATGCAGAGTTTTGGATAGTTCATTGCAAAGAAATCTCTAGTATTGTATGGTGTGCTATATCGAAATACAGAGATGAATTACTGGAGAAGTTGAATGGTGAAGATATACCTACCTTGTTCCTAAGCAACCATGGAAGACTGAATTAGAAGTGTGTATATGACGACATAAGGGGGCAAGGATAAATAGTAAAATGGAGTGATTAGATATGGTAGAAAATGAATACTCCTAGAGTAGCATTTACCTCATGGAAGATCATTTTTGGAAGTGTCATGACTAGAGCTAAGCTACAGGAACTTGGCATAAGTCAAGACGGCACATGTGTGCTCTACAATAGAGAGTGTTAAGAAACTAGAGAGCATTTATGGTTTGCGTGTGAGATTTCCAACAAAGTGCTCCAATATGTGCTACAATGGACTAAGATTTGGAGAACCTCAACAAGCATTGATAACTAGCTAAGTCAAACGAGGCAATTTAGAAGAACAAAATCAGTGGTCTTCAAAGTTTTGAATGCTTCTCATTGTGTGGTCATGTTCTACACTTGGATTGTGAGAAATATAATTATCTTTGCTGGAGAAAATTGTAACGTAGATAAGTGTGCAAATTTGTATCAATCATCTTCAAAAGTGTATCTTAACAAGATGGAAAAATAGGAATCGAGAGACTAGGAGATCGATGGAGCATATGAGACTAATTTGAGCCTATACATATCTAGGTCAACCTAGAAATTTGTAATTATTTACTCAAAAATGAATGAATCACCCCCTTTTCATTCAAAAAAAATTCTTGATGACAAATGTTAAATGTTATCAACATAACAAAACTTGAAAATATTCTAATTTCTTATTTCCAACATGACAAATTGCTTGATACTTAACAAGTTTAGATGAACGCAACATCTACGGAAATTGTTTTACGCTTCGACATGCAAAATTACAAACACCTTGAAAAATAGGAAAAGTATCCAAAAATCACACTTATAATAGCAGAAAAAAGCATTAAAGGCAATGGAAATAAAATAACTTGATAAAACAACAAAAAAATATAGCAACACATTACCACAGATGCAAAAGTATATGCAAGCACATTATTGTTGTGTCTATATTTTGGATCCTCAATCTTCTTGCTATCATGTGGAGTACAATTCACTTGCATTAAGCTTGTGATTAAATCATCATAACACAATCTCCCCAATGGATAAGAATAAAACTTTTCCAAATCAGTTACAAGAGCAATATGGACTGCATTAATATTATTAGATTGTTTAGAAAGCAATACAACCTCAAGATTAAATAAATGTGCAATCTTAAACTTCTTGATCGGATATTTCTCCCTTATAAATACCTCAACCAAATCATCAAAACAACACCTATTGAAACCTATCACATCAATGGGCTCAACATTAGGAATGTCAAATCACAAAAAAGACACGATTCAACTCAGTTATAGCAGCAAAATCCATTAGAGAAAAGCGACATACATTCCCCTCTATTATAAACCACATCTCATGCTTATATGTAGTTTTTAATTCCTGCATTAAAGCAAACTGCAAAAGTTGGTAATGCAATGGTAGTGATGTAACATGCCTCCTTCCATGTCAACCAAAGACTAAGACGAAGCCATGAGTATTTGATCCAATGGCCTAGTGACACGATCCCGAGCCAAAGCCATTTCATGGGCTACTCAATCTCTAGTCACTCACGCCACAAAGTACTATGACACATCGAGCCACGACATCGAGGTTCTTCTTCTTGCCATTCTTGCACAAGGTGTGCCCTTCACTGCATCGACATCAAGTACCGGCGCGCCTGCTCTATCGGGTTTGCCTTGTGTCGCAAGCACTAGTCCCGAAATTGGACCCTTAGAGAGCAAGTATCGCTAGACTCGGACCTGCGTCCCAAGTCGTAGTGCGCAGGCTTCGCTACTCGGGTGCCTTGGTCGGTAGCGTCGTGCCGACTCCACTACGCCTTGGCGCACAAGGCGATCCCTTGCCTTGTCCGCCAAGCCTCTCGGCGCGCCCCTTTTGCTTGCCCTTATTTTTTGAAAGTATATCTTGGCTAGATATTCTATCCATAAATCTATCTTTATTGTTTTAATTTAATTTAGTTTATTTTGGGCCTAAGCGTGGGTTTCCTTGTGTTCCACAAGACCAAGCCTAGGGTCTCAAAGATTTCTAGCTTTATATCTTTAAGTCTATTTCTATCTTTTAGTTATCTTTAGGATTACCTTTTCTATAAATACTTTGCATGTGTATTTCGAGTTTCTTACGCTCAAATTAATCCAAGTTTGAGTTTGAGTTGATCAATTCCTCCTTATTTGTGTTTGGGCGTCACAAATACTTTATATCTCTTTTCTCTCAAAAGGTTCTATTTTTTTAGTTGAATCAATCTCAAGTTGCTTGATATCTAGACTTGCTTATTGACATTCGAGTTACTTGATCTCAAATTGCATGTGTGACCGAATGTTGCTTGATCGTTTGAGGTTCTCTCTCTTGTGCCATTGCTTTGTTTCGAGTTACTAGTGATCCAAGGTTGCCTCATCCACTCCTCTTAATCAAGTTTTCATGAAATACAACTAGGAATCCGCCCTAGGATGGAAATCACTTAAATCATTTGGTGAACCAATACCTCTTCCAAGGTGTCGAAACGCATCGGGTAGACTGTCCCCTAACCTCAAAACAAGACCAAAACACCGCTCACATAACCTAGACTAATCATTAGGTGAAAGGTGAGATTTTATAAGAGGGAAAATACTTGAATCATGATAAGGGTTCGCTCTTCCATTGTAGCATTTTGATTCAGGTACTATATATTGAAGTTGCTTAGTGATACGAAATTATCTTCTCGATTGCTCAATGGTGATAATTCGATGTTGTTTGGTCTTGATATTGACAAGTACTTCTCTTTGCCTTTTAACCTAAAAATTAAAACTTTTATAACTCAATTTTGGAGATGAATAAGTTGAATATAATAGTCACGGAGTTGTATTTGAGAATTCACACAAATTGATTATCTAGAACACCGAAACCGAAAGCACACAAGAGAGTTTTGGGAACCAAAATTGTGGTTAAACTTAGCCAAGTTTAACACTCAATTCAATTTGATTTTTCCATTAAAAAATAGTGCTTAAATAGGAAAAAAAAACATTCCTAATATTGCTTGAACAAAAAGCAACTTATCCTAAACTAAAAGATAACAAAAACTAGTAAAAGATAGAATTTTAGCATAGGAAGCTTTATTACCTACAATATAATTGAAATGTTAAACTAAATATAAATATTATATCCATAAGCTAATTATAATTAAGAAAGTATAAGATAATCTAAATCTAGCTAAATGTGAAAAGTCCATTATTCCAGCAGGATCTTGCATAAGGCTTAGTAAAAACTGGATTTTGATCTTCTTATTGTTAGAATCTCAACTCGACATGAACTATGAAGTTGTAGATCTTTTAGTTATTTTTCAACACATTTTGAATGAAGTTGGTATCATTTTTGTAGCCAAAGTTATGACCGATTAACTAAAACTTGTCTAGAATTCAGCGTGAACACAAACTTCCGAGATTTCTATTCGAGATTTCATTAGCTACATTCTCTTCCTTGGTGGTCGTGGCCTATGTCCATATAAGACTTTGAATGTCTTCTTTTGGTCGTCATCATTTAGTTTCCATTGCTTATCCTGCAAAAAGAAATCCATATTTTAAATGTTTCATCAACTCAATGCAAATAACAGTACTGACTAAAATTGTCATCAAAAACATGATTGTCATCAATAATATATAGTCATCAAGAATTAGAACTATCAGCATAATATGTAATGTCATCAAAATCATAAGAACGACATAAAGAAAATCGTATTTTGAATGTTTCATCAAACAATAAAATCAACAATTATGATAAGTCATCAAGAATAAGACCACAAATATATAATGTCATCAAAATCATAAAAATGCCATAAATATTGTCATCACAAGCATAATTGTGGTCACTAACATATATTATCATCAAAAATTAATACACGTAATTAACAAAATATATAAGGTCATTAAAAGCACAAATGTCATCAACATACAATGAACATCATCAATCAACATTGTCATCACTAATATCGATCCTTAAAAACTGAACTATATATATATATAATGTCATTAAAATCATAATAACTCCATAAATAATGTCATCACAATTCACAAACATGGATTGTTTGCTAAACTGAACTTTATATAGTGTCATCACAACTACAATAGTGTCATCAATAGAATATAATGTCATCACCGACCAATTGTCATTGCAAATCTTAACTATCAACCAAGAAAAACTATCATTCTGATCTCATAAACACCATTTGCACTCAAAATCATACAATGTAACAAAATATCATAATAAAAACACTGAAAACCTAAACCTAAAGTCAAATCAAACATTACAACATAAAATCGATCAAAAACACCAATTTCAACAACAACAAAATACGATGAAGAAACTAATCGCACAAGATGAACACAAATTGATCGAAATGCGATTTTAACAAAAAATGTCAACAATGTTTAACCAAAAACATAATGAACTGTACACGAGCAAAGATATCGCCAAAAGCAACTTCAAACACCACAAAAAATAACAGAAGCAAGCAAAAATTCAAGCAAAAACTACACACGAGCAATTGTCGATGCATGCAAACGGTAGAGGGAAAAGGGGGAAAGAGGGAGGTGACAAGCGCGAGAGAGAGGGAAAGATTTTTGGTGTTATGGTACAAATTTGTATATATCTAACTAAATGCTCTATGTTAATTAACGTTCAATTGTTTTATTATTATTTTTTGGTGCAAATCTCTCTTATAAATAAGTCACGGTTATGCTTTAAATTTATATCACATATAAATTTTAATTTTAATTTTAAAATTATAAAATAATTTCCGTACATGGTATTGGATATAAACTATTTCGTACTTATTTTTTCATTTTTATTTTAAAAATACAAAGTGTATATGTTTAAAAAAAGGAAGAATTTTATAATTATATCATAACAAATACGACTTATTTCATTATTTCCATTTATTGTAAGAAAAAATAAATAAATGTGCATGGTACATTCCTACAACAGCGATCTAGACCAAAATAATTTCTTAGAATGTCTTATTAATTATGATTCATGATTTTAACTCGATGTTAGATTTGAACCCGATTCCCAGAGTCATACTTATTGAAGCCAAAGAAGATTTGGCCTATTAGAATGGCCCAATAGAGACAACCCTAGTGTCTTCCTTCTAGTCTATAATCACCCTTTTGTAAACAGTGTCGCATTATATAAGCACAGAAATGTAAAGTTCTGAAATCAATGACAAACAAAATTTATCTCCTTTCCTAGCTTCCTTTTTCCCTTATGTGGTATTAGAGCTTTGTGGACAAACGTCCAACTCTAAGCCATGAGTGACAACACACTAAGGCTCTTTTCTCCAAATATTGTACTCCTCAAAATCCCCCTACCTCATACTCATCTTTCATTACAATAAAGCTCACCATTGATAATTATCCCTTATGGAAAACCCAAATTTTACCCTACCAGCGAGCCCACAAGCTCCATGGGTTCACTGATGGATCAAAACCCCCACCCCCACAAGAAATTGCTGGGTTTGCAAATGTTGCATATGAAGAATGGTCATCCAAGGACCAATTAGTGATGGCAATCATCACATCCCCTCTCTCAGAGCCTGTCTTAGCACAGGTTACTGACTGCTCCTCCTCCTTTGAGGTCTGGGCTCTTCTTTCAGAGTTGTTTCAAGCTCACTCCAGCGCTCATATAGTCCAAACGCGCCTTCATCTTGCAACATTGAAGAAGGGGGTGAAACCATAACAGAGTATTACAACAAGGCTCGTGGTCTCATCTCCACTCTCGTCGCCGCCGGACAACCTGTCCCTGACTCTAAGTTTGTGGTGTATCTTCTCACTAGGCTAGGTTCGGATTACGAGTCCATAGTCACCTCACTCACGACCCAAGCCATCTTGCAATCACCCCATCAGATTCTCTCCCATCTAGGCTAAAACATCAGACTCATTCCCTGCTCTCCACCCCTCAAATGCAAGCAAACAACACTACCACCACAAAATCATCCTCTCAGAACTCCCAACAACAACACTCTCGGCAAAACACACGAAATCGAGGAGGTTGGGGAGGTCGTAATTCAAGAGGTCGTGGCAGGGGTTCCTTTGGAGGACGCACACCATCCAACAACTTCAGTGGGCTGCCAGACCTTCAGCCAACCTGTCAGGTATGAGGAAAACGAGGTCACATCGCATTAAGCTGCAACCACCTCTTTAACCATGCCCTCTAACCTCATGTCCCGATCTCTCTTCAAGCCCTTCTAACCATGGTGGTGCACCAACAACCTCAAAATCAGAAGTGGTATCCAGATATTGGCGCTACCAATCACTACACCCCAGATATCTCAAATCTCACACTCACCTCTCAACCTTACAATGGAACCGAAGAAGTATCTCTTGGGGACATGTTGTCTATGTCGATCATTAATTATGGTTCTTCCACCCACCTCTCTTCCTCTAATCGCTTATTTTCCTTACAAAATTTACTTCATGTTCCTTCTCTTTCCAAAAATCTAATTTCTGTTCGTCAATTTTGTGCGGAAAATAACATATCGTTTGAATTCTTTTCCACTCGTTTTCTTGTGAAGGATCTAGCTACCGAGGCAACGCTTCATCAGGGCTCCACTAAGGACGGGCTTTACACTCTAATCGTTGAACCACCATCGGCTTCATCCCCTCAACTTCACCTCTTCACCACTCTCTTCAATACTTGGCACTCACGCCTGGGCCACCCTTCTGCAAAAAAAAAACCACAAACAACATTTATCTACTCTTTCTTTACCTAGTTTCTCTAGTTATGTCTCAGATTTTAAATACCAAGTGTTTGCTATGGCTAAAACCCACACTCTACCCCATCCCGCATCCCCTTCACGTTCCACTTTCCTTTTCAATTAATGTTTATGGATGTATGGGGACCTACCCACAAAATTTCTAAGAAAGGCCATCGGTTTCACCTTGCAATTGTTGATGATTATACAAAATTTCTATGGTTCTTTCCTCTTGTTTCAAAATTTGAAGTTCCATCTATTGTCATCTCCTTTATTAAACTCATTCAAAATACTTTTAGCACAACAATTAAAACCTTCCAGACAGACGGGGGATTGTCCATAGGCTCACTTGTCCATATTCACATCCCCAAAATGGGAGTATTGAGCGACTCCATCGGCACATTGTGGACACCGGCTTAGCCCTTCTTTCCCACGCTCACTTACCCCTCCAATTCTAGAACTACGCCCTTGACACTGCTCTCTATCTAATAAATAGACTTCCCACCCCTCTCCTAGCCAAAAAATCACCCTTTGAGACTCTCTTTGGCCATCCTCCAATTCTAGAACTACGCCTTTTCGGATGCCTTTGTTCCAAACCTCCGACCCTATAATTCCCACAAATTCAGCTAATGTTCCCTTCCCTGTCTTTTTCTTGGCTATAGTCCACAACACAAGGGCTACCTCTGCCTCCATGAACCAACCATGCATACTTACATCTCCAAAGATGTATTATTTCATGAGAACTCCTTTCCTCATCAACCCAAAGACAAAACCCAACATAATGGGCCCATTCCAAATCACACCTTTCTCCCCATTATTTCCTCAGTCTTACCTTCAACTCCACCAAGCCCAATATCTTTTGTCCCATTAAACACTCCTAATCCATCCTTCAATTAGACCCAAATTCACCCACTTATCCAACACCCTCATCAGAACACTCACCCTCTTCCTCTTCGATAATACCTTCCCTTAACAACTCCCATCCACCACTGCCGCCTCTCCCCTTCCACTCCATGACCACCCAATCTCACCACAATATATCCAAACCCCTGGTTCATCATGATGGAACTATTCCTTGGCCATCCCGACCACAGAATCACAACACCACCCTCATTCTCGATGAACCACACAACTACACCGAAGCTTCTTGATTCTCCGAATGGCGAGAAGCTATGGCCAAAGAATTTGATGTCCTTCTCCAAACAAACACTTGGGAACTTGTCCCCTCCTCAAGCTCTTCCAATACCCTAGGGGTCAAGTTGGTATTCAAAACTAAGCTACGATCTGACGACACAATCGAGCGGCCCAAAGCCCGATTAGTCGCCAAGGGGAATCACAAAATTCCTGGGGTAAATTTCTCTGAATCTGTAATATCCGCGAATTTTATGGATATTTTCGAATCTCTTGAATATCCTTTATAATTCTTTTAATTCGATGCCGACGCGAAATGCAATAATTTTAATGGGAATTAAAATTCTAGAAAATCCTCAGTGATATTGAAAAATCATAGAAAATTGATTTTATCGACGAGTTCACTTCCTAGGATTTTCTGATGGAAAAAGTATAATTATTTAATACCCGGTCTTTTTAATTATGTACCGGAAAGAATTTAAAATACGAAACGGAAGTCTTAAAAATTGAAGGTAACATGATAAAATCATGAAAAATTGATTTTATTGGTCTACATAATTTACAGGACGTTTTATGTGTAGTAAATTTTTCCACCCGAGGTACATAATTTTACCGCTTAACGAAAAATCCCGTTCCGGAACAGGAAATCCTTTTTATACCTTCACTTACTTAATGGGGGAGGAAAGCCCAGGTGGAAACAAGACTTTTGTTCCATCTCGTTCTGCGCAATTGGATAGAAACCGAGGAGAGAGTTCGAGAAAGACAACGAAGGACGACGGACTTGGCGATCGGATTTCTTCACCGCTGCACACCTTCCCCCTTCCCATGCCACCTCTTTATATTCTCCTTCACCTCATCTTCATCCTCTCTGTGATCTCTTGGGCTCGTTGTTGCTGCTAAAAAGCAGAGCCAAAGAAAGAATCAGGACGACGACGGACTCGGAGAACCGAATTCTTCACCGCTGAAAACAAAACCAGGGAAAGAATCAGAACGGAACGACAGGCGCGAGAAGAAAGAATTCGAATCTTTTACCACCGGCGATCACCAGCTCTTCTGACCACCACCCACCGCGAGGGCCGCCACCGGGAAACATCCAACCACCCTCGAGCTCCTGGAACGAGCCACTAACGAGCTGAACGAGCCATAGGCTCAAGTGAAGGTAAAACATGATCGAAGTTAATTAGCTGTTTGGGCTCGGAGCCACCGCACGATCAGTCGGTTCCGTTTTAATAATAATTTTATAGTTTTATAACCTTCACGTTATTACGACCTCGTAGGTTCAAACCGCTCGAGAAACGGACGTCAGAATCTTTACTTATAGCGAATACAAGTTTTAACATCGATTGGCAAAAGGGTGATAAGGATTACTGTTGAAATTACTAAGGACGTTGAGCACGCCTTCCAAGGCAAGTGGATGACTTTTCTTTGTTATAAATTAAGAAATTCAATTTATATTGAATTATATAGTTATGAACAAATCGTCTGATTACTGAAATGTGATGATTAGTTATAGTTGTTGGAAGTAATGATCGAGTCGGTTTTAATCAGCTTCGTACTTTAATTGAGAATAGGTTTGGTTTAGGTGATCTCGTTTTTGAGATGAGGTATTGTGTGAGTTAAGTAGTCCAGGGGTAGGAGCCGAGTCTCCCATGACCTCTTTATAACAAAGTCTGTATTGGGGGGCGTAGCTTGCTAGCGGATCCCAATATTGGAGTCATGACTCATGTCTCGCTCCACACTGGAGGAGGACATCTGTGCACTCTAGCTAAGTGCAAAATAAACTGATGTGGGTCAAGCGGTCACGGATGAAATAGGCCATCTCACCCTGACGACATCAGTTACAAGAAAAATCGTCAGAAAGGGTTAAGCCGATTAACAAGAAAACAAATCTGTTTGAGAAAGGTTTAAAATGATATGTAAATTAGGTTAAGTACCTTAGGCTTTATATGAGAATATCGGAATGGTTAGTCTATTCGATAACCATTCTTGTTATCCTTTGCGTATGACGGATTCTTAATCAATTATTGATTAAGTTAATCCATATAGTAGCAACTCTCTGTAGAGCTTTTTATCTACTTACTTGGGACTTCTTTAATCTACTATTTTTTGTAAATTCTTAGTTTATAGTTCTTACTCTTTGAAATAAGCTTCCTTGGGTTAATGTCTCCGTTTGCTTAGTCTTTTAATAAGACTAACTTGTTTTTATTTTTATTTTTGTTTGGTACCTGCTGTCGTTATATGTCGCTGCAGTTAATAAAGAAGCTAGCCAGAAGAACAAGGATTAAGCGAAAGATCACGAAAGGAGATCTAAGAATTTTCTTTTGGGAATGTATTGCTGAATTAGGCTCTATGTGATAAACTTGTTTTGTTAGTGTGAAACTGTTCTCCTTTTTTTGTGGTAAGGAAGAGTTTGATTTTCTGTAATAAGTTTATGCTTAACCAGTCGTTTGTAATGTTTTAAAGCATTGAGTGGCCTTGATTAAGATTAATTAAGGTTACTGGCGATAATACCCTGGTAGGTAACAAGGGGTGTTACAGAATCTTATAGCCCCGTTATCAAACCAAGCACGACCCGCCTCATCCTCTCCCTTGCCATGATGAACCGGTGGGATGTTCAACAATTAGATGAGCAAAATGCGTTCCTCCACGAAGATCTTGACAAAGCGGTGTTCATCATCCAACCGCCAGGTTTTGTAAATGCCTCATTTCCATCTCATATTTGTTGTCTCCGCAAATCCTTTTATGGCCTCAAACAAGCGCCGAGGGCCTGGTTTTCCAAGCTTAGTGACGCGCTCATCCAATTAGGCTTCAGCCCCTCACAATCCGATTCCTCTCTCTTTACCTTCTCCTCAAATTCTGATATTGTTTACATTCTCGTCTATGTCGACGATATCTTGGTTATCTCCTCCAAACCTTCTCTGTCCACCATCTTCATTCACCATCTCTCTACTCTCTTTCCCGTCAAAGACCTCGAATCTTTGAGTTATTTCTTGGGTGTTGAAGTCACACGAGATAACAGTGGCATGTTTTTGCGCCAAACCAAATATTTCTGATTTATTCAGCAGGACAAACATGGAAAATTGCAAGCCGGTTAACACTCCTATTTCTACATCTATCGATCTTTGTGATGCACCTAATGATCTTTTCCACGATCCAACCCTTTACCGCGTCATTGTAGGCAACCTCTAATATTTGTCTCTAGCTCGTCCCGACATCTCATTCATTGTCAATCGAGTGTGTCAATTCATGCATCAACCAAGCAACACCCACTGGCAAGCTGTCAAAAGGAAACTTCGTTATCTAAATTCCACCAGAACAATGGCCCTTCACATTGCTGCAGATAGTTGCCTCACTTTGTCGGCCTTCAGTGATGCCGATTGTGCTGGAAATCAACTTGATCGCCGCTCTACGGGAGCTTACTGTGTTTACTTGGGCAAGAACCTGATATCATGGTCTTCAAAAAAAAACAGCCCACGGTCGCACGATCATCAACCGAAGCCGAGTATCGATCCCTTACCACAACTACGTGCGAAATAATTTGGCTCCAACAACTGATGTGTGAGTTGGCAATCAAACTTCCCACAGCACCGGTCTTGTGGTGCGATAACATGCATCAGGGCCACTTACCTTGCGGTTAGTCCAATTCTTCATCAACGCATGAAACACATCGAACTCGACTATCATTTTGTTCGGGAACGCATCAAAGCCGAGACTCTTCGCGTTGCCTTCCTCTCCACTCGTCATCAGCTCGCTGACTTGCTCACAAAACCATTGCCAACAGCTCGGTTTACTCTGATGCGCTCCAAACTCTCACTCCTCGAGCTTGGACCGAGGGGGCGTATTGAAGCCTTCTCAATTCTTCTAGAAACTTCCGTACCCTTCTAGCGTCTTCTATAAATTTCTAGAAATTTATGTAGACTTCTAGATATTTCAAATATGAAAATATCAATTAATCTCAAACACTTTTTTCCCTTTTAATAATCAACGAGCAGTAGGTAATAGTATTTTCGTACACTTTAATTAATGCTTGTATAAGAAAATAGGTGATGAAACGTACGATTGAGAAGTGCAACTACAAAAAGTCCTCTTGCCGCATACGTCGTGTAAATCAATAAACATATGTCAAGAAGATGCATCCCATTCAGATGATGGTAACGTTTGGTTCGTTGTTGTCATATGCATGCCATTGCCTATACATAATAAACTATGGGCTGTCGACTCATGGTAAATGTGTTCCGGTTTAAAAATAATAAGTATACTCGGTCGAAAGCGGCCGCCTGGTTGACAGGTCACATGCGACACGCCACTTGTCTTTCTTCTTACACCTTTCTGGCCCTTCAAACAACTTACGTACGTGAGGTAAACAACGGTCTTGTTAATTATATTTGGTAGACAAATGCCAGCAATATCAATGCTATTTCGGCTGTTGTTTTCAATTCCACACACATAAACAATAATTCAATGCCAAGAATGCATGATTGTGAAAAAAGATGGATGCTCACGTACTTGTCAACCTCACAATGCAAGTATATGCAGCGTAACCGAACCCAATTATGTATGTTTGTTTGTTCAATTGGAGATACAATCAATGCACACCGATGATATAGTTATATGATCGATATTGATCATCAAATCAATTAAGACCCTTTCTTCTCGCTAAGATATCTAGTGCAATAGAATCTCAAAGTTTGTAACTTCGTTCAAACCACATGCTTTTACTAAATATTTTACAGTTGATTTTATGCAATCCTTTTTATTTTTTGGCTGAATATGCAATCCTTTATGTGGACCTCATGCGTTTGCTGAATAGTTTTTCTATGATATAAATGTATGTGTCACGCCAAAAACTAGGGTTGTTCATCGATTTAAATCCGAATTGAACGGAAAACCGAATTTCTAAATTTTCATGGACCAAAAATTTAACCAAGTACTGTATGCTTATTTTAGTTTCATTTTGATAGCAATCGAGTTTGATTTTGAGAACCGAGTCATATTATAATAACTAGGTGTACCCGTCGTGCATGACACGATTACGACTTGGTATTTTTCCTTGAAAATATTTCATAAATATGTTTAATCTAAAATAAGGACATAAAATATGAATAAGATAAAAACAAAAAAGGTATATATTTTTAAAATATTGAAAAGATACGATTTAACAAAATTAATAAATTTAATAAATCAGATATAATTTAATATGAAAGGTAAAAATAATCCATTTATTGAAAATAGTTAAAAATAATTAATTTAATTTATGGTGGGGCTAAAATTGTTCTAGTGACTCGATAAAGTATTTATGGAGTATTAGATAAGATTAAATATTATATTATCTATATTTTTCTATTACTTTTCATGTATGTAAACATAGAGATTATCAAATCTTTCAATATATGTATAATGTTAAATAACATCAAGTATTATATTGTAAATTTATTATTATTTTTAAATATTATAAATATTTATCATCCATTTTTTTATTGTAAAATAAAACCAACATATATTTATAAAGAAATTCGTCAAATGATATCATGCTAAAAGATAAAAGATATTTATACTTATTTTTTAAATATTTTAAATAATTATATTTTTTTAAAAACATTTGTAGAAGGAATTTGTCAAATAATATCGTCCTTTTTTATTTTAAATATTTTTTGAAGATATATATACTTATTTTTAAAATTTAAAAAATACTAAATAAGAATTGATTTGATGTTAAAGATAGATGTAATAATAAGAAAAATTTAAAATAATAGGAATAAAAATTATTTTTCTTAAATATAAGGTGGGACCAAAATCGTTGTAGTTGATGAAAAAAGTACAATTTTAATAATTAGTTATAGAAAAATTATCTAATTTTATTTGTTTAGACCGAAATGAAGCAAAGATATGATGGAGCAGAACTAGCCAACCAGACCAAAATTGGAACAAATCGGACTGAATCAGCACTACAAAAAAACGCAGATTTAGCGACCATATTTGGCGACCACTATGGTCGCTAAATCGATTTAGCGACCATAGTGGTCGCCAAATATGGTCGCTAAATCTGCGTTTTTTTGTAGTGTTGATTCAGTCCGATTTGTTCCAATTTTGGTCTGGTTGGCTAGTTCTGCTAAAAGGTCGGACGTTAAGCAGTCAGCGACCACCTGGTCGCTAGCTGTAGCGACCACAACGACCAGCTGGTCGCTACGTTTAGCGACCAACTGGTCGCTAAATAGCGACCATGGACGCCATTGGTCGCCACAAATATGTCGACCGGTTTTGCGACCATAGTGGTCGCCAAATGCGGCGACCAGTTGGTCGCCAACAATAGCGACCAGTTGGTCGCCAACTATAGCGACCAGTTGGTCGCTAAAATAAAAAAAAACGCACGGGCCTGGTCTTTCTCTGAACCTAAACGCACACTAAATGCACGATCGTGCGCATATATTTGCACGGGCGTTCAAAATATAGCGACCATATGGTCGCTAATATTTGATTTAATAAAAAAAATATTTGTGCATTATTAATATTAATTTTAAAAAATTAGAATTGCAGAAAACGAAATATTTACAAAATTATTTCCAAAAATATTTACAAAATTATTTACAAAATTATTTACAATATTATTTAAACTAAACTATCTAGTTGGTTCCGTCGGGGTTGGCCGGATCACTCCCGTCGGGACCACGGGACCCACCTTGTTGCGGGTCGTATCCTTGCTGCATCCGGGCCATGAACTCCTCGAGTCGAGCGACCCTACTACGCAAGTCCGTCACTTCGGTCGTAAGCTCGGCGTTGCGCTGCGTCAAATGCTCCACCCGAGGAGGTTCCCGACGCGGCACCGTCAATCGTGACCCGTAGAACTCGGAGGCGCCGTTGCCAAGCCCGAAGACAGCGCCGCCCGGGCCCACCCCTCCAGCGGCCGTCAGAAAGGCATCACACTCGTCCTGAAAGGACAGAGTGTTGCCCGTCTCCGAGGACCTCTGGGAGAGGATCTCCCGGGTCCAAGTCTAAAAAAACGTAATCATATAAATAAAAATAATAATAAACGAAATTTAATAAGATATGAAATAAGTGAAATACTTACAGCGATCTGGGCGGACCGATCGTCTATAAAATGCCGGTTCGGGCCTTATTTGTGCGTCTCGATGAGAAGCTCGAGAGGCGTAATCGGACGACCCCGTTGGGTTTCCTACGAATGATTAACATTTATTAATAATTATTAAAATAAAATACATAAATTTAAATTAAAATAACGTACCAAATGTTGCATGGTATCGAGGTGGGACCTCGAACCGCTATTGTGGTTCGCCGGATTTGTATGCCGGATTCTCTTCTGACGCTCACACTTGGCCTTGTACTCGGGCGTGTTCCAATACGCCATCCAAAGGTCCCAAGCGACGGAGTTGATCCAGTTCGGCTTCTTCCCCGCCCGACGACTCTTCCCAACCTTGTCGTCGTATCGCTTCTTCGCGATCTTCTCCCACAATAGCCGGACCGTCTCGACGTCCAAACCCGGCTTCGTGGCATCCCATTGGAAGTGCGTCTAAAACAAAATAATAAAGCAAACATATTAGTCGATAAATACGAAATATGGTCCGACCAAAAAATAAATAAATACGAAATATGTAAAACTTAATGCGAAATAAAATAAAATTACCCTCCAAGCCTCAAACCACCGCGCCTTTGATGCGGCGGTGGCAAGGTCGAACTCCGATGCCCTACGTCGGGTTGGCCGGTAATGATGTGCGTGGACCACCGTGACACCATTCCCGACGGCTGCAAGCTGCGAGATTTCGCAAAACGTGTTATAACATGTTTTTAAAAAGAGAAAATTGCACTAAACCACCCGTTAAATAGGCGAACTTACACTTAACCACCCGTTATACACGAATTTGTTTTAAACCACCCAAAACTTTCATTTCGTTAACAAATAGCCACCCACGAGCCTTTTCCGTCAAAAAATCCGTTAAATCCTACCCTTTGACAGTTTTGCCCTCAACTGTTCATCATTTCTTCTTCTTCTTCCGTCTTGTCTGGCCTCTCACCTCGCTCGCCAACCACACAGGTTCTGGAGGCCACCAAACACCTTGGATTTGAGCACCAGGTTCTGGAGTTGGTGATTGAAGCCCTGGGAGACGCGGGTCTTGAACTGGGCGAGCAGATGAAGCAACGCGGCCTCCTCAGCCCTCTGCTAGCTCGTGAGTGGAGGCGTGGAGGCGAAATTGAGGCCAACCCCAGCCCTCTGCATATCGAACAAAACAGAAAACGCCTGAGACGGGTTAGAGCTCTGGGCATGGGCTTTAATAAGCGTATTGTAGAGATTCGCATTGGGACGGTCGACCTGATTGAAAGCCCTAACAACCAATCCGATTTCCCGACAGAGGGAGAAAGCAGAGATGAGCTTGGGGACGACGAAGAGGTCGCCGTGAAGCCGAATTTGAAGACCTGAGAGTGGATTTGCAGGGTGTAGCTGAGATTAGTGCACTTGTGGAGGTCGGAAAGCTTCTCCTCGAAGCGTCGGCGAGAAAAGACCCAGGAAGGGGCTCGGAGTGGGGCTGAAGCGGCGGCCATTGGAGGCGAGGGTTCAAGGAACCCGTTTCAATTTGGGGCGAAATTGAGGGCAAAGTAGTAATTGTACACGATTTAACGGATTTTTTGACGGAAAAGGCTCTATGAAAGATTTGGGTGGTTTAAAACAAATTCGTGTATAACGGGTGGTTAAGTGTAAATTCGCCTATTTAACGGGTGGTTTAGTGCAATTTACTCTTTTAAAAATTTACAAATTTAAAATAAATTGAGTATTACCTCCCGCCGCGAATGGAAAGGTCCCATACGCGGTTGGGATCGATGCCATTGCTCGAGCCCGCCGAGGGCGCCGGAGTAGGGGTCGTGGACCCCTTTGCGGGGGCAACCTCGTCATCGGACAAATGAGGTGTGTCCGTGCGGGTCGCCTCGGAATCGTGCTCCTCCTCCTCCGGTAGAGGAGCTCGTGCACGACGTCGTCCTCCTCCTGACATACTAAAACAACAAAAACAACAACCCTAACAATTAACTTAAACAACAACAACACCATGAACAACAACAACAACAACAATAAAACTCAACTTCAACACATTTTTTCCAATTTCATCAAACTCTATCCAAACACAACAACAACAACCACAACAACAACAACAACAACAACAACAACAACAACAACAACATCAATTTAGTCAAATTCAAACCAACAACAACATAACAATTTTTCGTAATAACAACATATATAACAATATATTTCTCCAAACATAACAATTTGTCAATCAAGCATAACGGAATAACTAAATTAAGTCCAATCAAATTTCTCCAAATAACAACAACCCAAACAAATTCATTCATTCAATTTCAATTTCTATCCAACATATATAACAATTTCTCCAACAACAACAACATATATAACAATTTCTCCAACAACAACAACAATTAAGTCCAATCAAATCAACAACAACCCAAACAACATTCAAATTCTATCCAAATTCATTCATTCAATTTCAATTTCTATCCAAAATTCACTCAATTTCATTCAAACACAACCCTAATTCATTCAATTTCTATCCAAATTCAATCACATTTTTTCCAAATTCATCAAACTCTATCCAATTTCAATCCTAAACTACAAATTCAACCTCAAATCCTTTAACGGAAATACTAAATAAACCGAGAGCGGAAAAAATACCCGGAAAACGAGGCGGAAATAAACCGGGGCGGAGAGGGCGGCGCGGGGGCAGCGACGGAACTGGAGAGGGTGGCGCAGGCCGGCAGCGACGACGTCACTGGCGAGGCGGGCCGACGGTCTCGATCGAGAGGAGGATGAGGAGAAGGAGAGGGAGGCGCGGGAGGAGGAGGCGGGGGGAGGAGGAGGCGGGAGGAGGAGGAGGAGGAGGCGGGGGCCGGCGGGAGGAGGAGGAGGCGGAGGAGGCGCAGGCCGGCAGAGGAGGAGGAGGAGGAGGAGGAGCGGGAGGAGGAGAGGAGGAGGAGAGGGAGGCGCGGGAGGAGGAGGCGAGGGGAGGAGGAGGCGGGGGGAGGCGGGAGGAGGAGGAGGCGGAGGAGGCGGGGGCCGGCGGGAGGAGGAGGAGGCGGAGGAGGCGCGGGCCGGCAGAGGAGGAGGAGGAGGAGGAGGAGCGGGAGGAGGAGAGGAGGAGGAGAGGGAGGCGCGGGGACGGCGAGGCGAGGAGCGGCGAGGCGAGGCGGTGAGGCGGCGATTCGATCGATCGGGAGGGCGGAGAAGTTGATCGGGAGGGCGGAGAAGTCGAGGGTTTGAGAATGAAGAAGAAGGAGACGCGTTCTCCTTCTTATTCAGAGGTGGCGACCATATGGTCTCTAACTAGCGACCATATGGTCGCTATATTCAATTATATGACACAGTGGGCCATGCCTCGAAAATGACGACCATATGGTCGCTAATTAGCGACCATATGGTCGCCACCTCTAAAATCCAAAATTTCGGATTTCCCCCCTAATTTGTCGAAATGGCGCCGAAAAATTAACTTTAGCGACCATGTAGTCGCTAATTGGCGACCATGTGGTCGCTAAAAACGAAATAAAATTGAAATACGTGCTAAAAATTCCAATTTCGAGCTCCTATTTTAAAGGTAGCGACCATATGGTCGCTGAAAGTTTTTAGGTAGCGACCATATGGTCGCTGAAATTTGTATAATGGAGACATTAATTGTTTCGAAAACTTAACTTATATATAATGCTATCAGAAAACTTAACTTATATATATGTAACAACACATAATGGTTTCGAAACTAAACCCAGTTACAAACAACGTACTTCATTAATTCGAACGAAACCAAGTTACAAACAACTTCATTAATTCCAAACGAAAACAAGTTACAAACACTTGCTTCCTAAGTACATTAAACGAAGTGACAAACAACTAAATCACCCAACACAAAGTGAAGCTTTTAAGTGGAAACATAAACAAACAACTACAGTTAATGGACTCTCATGTTGAACGTGGAATATCAACTACCCGGATCTCAGCACCTTCGAGCACGCGAAGCTGCACAGTCGTTTCCCTAGCCGCAATGCGAGCAGTGATGTCGTTGTTGTTCAAGAAAAAACGGCTAAATCCTGGAGGTGCTCCCCCGGGAGATAGTGTCCAATCAGCGATGAGTAGTCTTAATTCCTCTCTTGGTGTGGTGCTCCATTCGGTTCTTCTCTCCCTATCCCACGCACACGCACAATGGAGAAGTTTATGACTTCTGGAGCTAAGGCGGTCGTTCGTTTGGTACAAGCTCTCCTTTGAGCCATTTGAGGATGGAAGTTTAAGGATGGATTTGATGTTGGAATTTGGGGTGAAGATGGATCTTCACCTGGGAAGGTATGTTGGACTTGGAGATGGAGATCTCCTTTTATGGTAGGAAAAGATGAATACAATAGTGTTATCAGAAAAGTGAATGGAAAAACAATAGTATTATCAGAAAAGTGAATGGCAAAACAATAGTGTTTTCAGAAAAATGAATGGCAATACAATAGTATTATCAGAAAAATGAATGGCAAAACAATCGTGTTTTCAGAAAAGTGAATGGCAATACAATAGTAGCATTCTGATTACATGTCTTCCTCATATGTATCCGTCTCACTCTCAAACTCACCCTCGGTCGTTTCAGTAGACGTCTCTTCTTGATCCTCAATGACATGATCCTCTCCGTTTGGGTCATTTAGCGGACCAAGTGGATCAATATCATGTGTTTCGTTGATAACTCGTGGAAGGGAAGGATCATGTTGAAATGCCTCTTCAACGGCAACCCCCCGTGAACCACTCTCGTTAGGGTCTACACACGTACCTTCATCGGGCCACACACGTGACTTCACTTTACATACCGCTATCCATTCAGCATCTGCACGCCTCATATTGGGGTAATCTAGGAAATAAACTTGAGTCACTTGATGGGTTAAGATATAACGGTCTTTTGTTCTCAACATTTTATGTCTCTGAACATCCACAAGCTTTAGTTGAGGGTGAATGCGTGTTCCTCCACGACTTCGAGTGTCAAACCACGAACAATTGAAGACAATAGGGCGCTTAACTGTAGGAGATATGTAATTCAACTCAATTATTTCCTCTAGCACACCACAGAAGTCCTCCTCGTCAGTGTCGAAACTTTGCCCTAGAACACAAACTCCACTACTGTCAGTAGCCCTGGTTGATGCGTGTGCCTTCATGTGGAATCGATAACCGTTGACAACATAACCAACATATGTCTTCACTTTTTTGGAGGGTCCACGAGCTAATGTTGCAATGTTAGGATCTGTAATTGTCGGACTGGCGGTCTGCATGTACGTCGAGTGAGGACTCAAATACCATTTATGCACAATTAATTCGAATTAATTAAACTGAAAACAATAGTAGAAAATCCTTACATGGGAGTAGAACCATAGGCGAATCTTTTGCTCTTCAGCTTCTGTTATTCTTGGATTTGACGGGCGCACGAAGTTTGTCAAATAGTATCTATTACAAAGAATAATTGATCGAGTCAAGTACTTACATATTATTCAAATCAACATAAAGAGAAACTTACTCAATATAGGGATCCACTTCGACGCAGTTCATGAGTATATGTATGTTTGGATCACATGGAATTCCTCATCTGTGAGCACACGACCACTGGATCTACTACCCAACGTTCGCCCAGTTGTTGTGAAAATAGACAAATCGCCCGGATCAACCCCAACTAGAAGTGTGCAACTAACGTTGCGGGAGACATCCATATGATTACTCGCGACATGCGAGTTAAAATAATACGAGCAAAAGGTGGACGTCTCCTGAACGAGATAGGAACTACAAATTGAGCCCTCAACCTTAGCTTTATTGCCAACTATGCCCTTCAGCCTTTTTAAGAACCTACAATATATATATGATATTTAAGACCCTAAAACCAAATTAACTACAACTTATCAAAAATTATAATTGTACGTACCTTTCTTCTGGATACATCCATCTATAATTGACAGGGCCACAAAGTGAAGCTTCACGTGGCAAATGAATAGGCAAGTGCTCCATCGAATCAAATAACGCTGGGGGAAAGATTCGCTCCAGTTTGCACAAAATAATTGGTATTTCCTTGTGCAACTGCATAACCACCTCAGGCTTAAGCTCGTAACACGTCAGGTCCCTGAAGAACGCACTTAGTTGAGCAATTGGCTCCCAGACTTTGTCATCAAGAAATGCTCGAAAAGCAATAGGCATCAACCGTTACATGAACACATGACAATCATGACTCTTCATCCCAAAGAGTCTAAGCTTGTGCAAGTCAATGCAGCGGCTCAAGTTGGACACGTAGCCATCCGAAAATTTTACGGATCTCAACCACTCAAGAAGCACTTGTTTTTCATTACGATCTAGTGCATAGCATGCCTTTGGGTACCTATTGTCCTCCTCGTCAGGTTCCAACTCCGGACGCTTGCACAATTCCTTTAGGTTCTTTCTAGCCGACCACTTGTCTTTCGACTTCCCCGGAACATCGAGAATGGTGAAGAAAACATTATCAAAGAAATTCTTTTCAATGTGCATGACATCTAAATTATGTCTTACCAGCAGACTAGACCAATAAGGTAGGTCCCAAAAAATGTTTTTCTTCTTCCAACCCAAACCTGTACTGACCGTCTTATTATGTTGTTCGGCTCCCACTTCAGTTATCTTCATCAAACCCATATTGTTGATCTGGTCTAATATCTCGTATCCGTCACGAAGTACAGGGGGAGCACGACGTTCCCTTCTACCCTTCTTGAAATCGTTCTTATTGTTTCGGAAGCGATGATCATGTTCTGTAAACCTCCTATGACAATCGAACCAGCACATTTTGTGTCCATGGGTTAGATAAAATGCATCAATATCTTCCACGCAATAAGGACACGCGTATTTTCCAAAAGTACTCCAGCCCACACAAACATATATTTGGTACAACACATTAAATTTAACGGCTTCATGATATATGCATGAATATATATAATATACTTGACATTAATTAAGCTGAGTCTAGAACAACATACCTGACAACATTGAATATGCCGGGAAGTCATTGATAGTCCATATTACAGCTGCACGCAAGACAAAATTTTGCTTCCTCCATGCATCATATGTGCACGCCCCATTAATCCACAAATTCTTTAGCTCGGCTATCAACGGCTGCAAATACACATCCAACTTTTGCTTCGGACTCTTCGGTCCAGGAACAATAACCGTAAAAAACATAACCTCTTCTCGCATACACATCGACGGC
Organism: Fallopia convolvulus; assembly: GCA_964016875.1. NCBI lineage: Eukaryota > Viridiplantae > Streptophyta > Magnoliopsida > Caryophyllales > Polygonaceae > Fallopia > Fallopia convolvulus. The sequence goes on from OZ024733.1 coordinate 25,613,140, forward strand.
GGAAGGTTATAGGGTGTCAGAATCACAGGCCAACATCAGTATTGGCGCCCTGACGCCCCGAACGGATTGAAACCATCCGTGCACAAGCCTAGTCTGACATTTAGCGTTTCTGCTGCAAAATCTGGCCACGCAGCATTGAAGTGCCTCCATGCCTCTACATCGGACGGATGTCTCATCACCCCATCTTGTGCATTCTCTGCATGCCATCTCATGTTCTCGGCAGTCACCATCGATGCGTACAACCTGTGCAACCGTGGAGTTTGTAACACCCCTATTTTGCAACATTGGGTATTACCGTCAGTGACCTCGGACTTTTCCGTCCAAAATCACCCAAGGCTTTTAGAATGATATAAAACATAAATAATTGCGGAAGTAAACATAGTTCTTAAAACATAAAGGGTGCTCCCGAAGGAGACTTAGTTCTTACAAGCGTCTTACATTTGTCTTCAAAAATAAAGTCTTCGAAACATATAACAACGGTATCTTGTTCATAAAACAAAGTGATATTAAAACCAAAAGGGAATGATAGATGCAACTTGACGATTCTTGACCTTCCTTCACTTCACTTCACCTTACGCCTTGCTAGGGTTCCTGGGCTCTGACATAATTCGCGAGGGGCGATAGGATGCCAGGCAAACATGCGGAAAAGAAGAATTAGTCTAAGAGACTAAGCAAGCGGGAACGGAACTTCCCGAGGGTATTTCGGTAATTTCACTTATTGACGAAAGAGATAATAAGGTTGCGTTTACGATGGGCTATACGATAAGGCTGGTTTATGTGGAGCTTTAATGGTTCAAAGAAGAGTATATCTTAGACGGAGATAACTCAATAAGCGATAGAAGAGCTACTAGATTGTAGACTTCTTTAGGATTTCGGAAGTGTGTTGGGAACGTTTATTAATTGATACAAGTAAAAACCTCTCGCGCCCTGAGCGGACCGAGAGCCGGATCGATCATTTGAGACCGGTCCGTTTTTGGTATCTTAAATGTGCATTGGCACTTATCTTATATAGTGACGAAAAATATTCGACTTTGTTAATGATTTTTAATAGAGAGTGGTGGGACACGGATAATCCGAGCCACCCGAGGGAGAACTTCAATTCCCCGGCACTTAGCTAGAGTGCGCACATCCCTCCTTGCAATCGGAGCGGATGGGATCATGATCCCGAAAGTCGTATGGACGTACGACTTAGTAATGTTATATAGAGGCGTTGGCTATACCACACCCCTTTCTAGTTTATTCAAAGTAAATCTCTGAGCGAGACCACAAGCAATCAAGATACTAACCACACTAGCATATATAGTCCTATTACGAGAATATAAAACAACTATGCTAACAACGGGTCGTTATATCTAGCATTCGATATTTCCTAGGTTCCATTATACTTAAGCACACAAGTTGTTCCCAACATCGAGAATTTTTATGGAATGGAATGTAAAGGTTGCAAGGGGAAATTCCACTTTCCTTAGCGTAACGGTTTCTTACGAATGAGCTTTGACGAACTTATGCGATTCCCTACTACGAGCGAGGATTCCGACCTATCGACACGGAAATTTGCGAAAGGCTTAAATCGTGATTTTCCTCCCAAAGTTTGGATTATCTCTTATAATATTTTATAAGAGAGTTTGAGATTCTAAATTATTAGAATAATAATTTAGAAAGTTATTTTCCTTAAAATAATAATATTCCTTTATTATTATTTTGGTTTTGTAATATCCTTATTATTCCATAAAACCTTTATTAAAATAATTATTAAAATAATCCTTTTTACTTATTTATGTTAATTAACTATTACTTTTAAATTTCCAATTATTCTTGGATGGACCTTAGAATATTATCACCCTTATCTAGAATACTTTATTAATAATATTTTATTAATAGAATTGCATTTACTTACATAATTCACATTAAATAAAGTTGTCATGCTTATAATCCCTCTACATGGAAGTTTCCATAATTAGAAATTTCTATTTTCTTTATAAAGTAGCTTACTAAAATTAGATTAATCCTACTTATTGTATTCCTATAGTCCTTTTATGTTATAAAGTTTATAAAATATCTTTGATCATAGATTTTAATATCCTCATGACTTGTAACAATATACTTTTGACTCATAATATCCTACTTTATATTTATAATTTATTATTATAATATTATAGTTTATAAAAATAATATCTTCCTTATAATTAGAAGATTTCTTTCCATGCAAGTCATCTTCCTACTTTATAATATCCTAGATTATTTGTAATATCATACTTGATATTTTTAATTAAAAACTCATGTCTTGTGCCAAATCTCTACACTTAGAGATTATTAACCTAATATTTTTCTCATGAGTGACTTTAGTAATATATTCATTAATTACTATTATATCTTTCTAGAATCTATATTCAAGGTCAAACTATAGTCCATGTTCACAAGTTTTGAACAATAGTTCTTTTATTAAGTTTTTCTTCATTTTATTTCTATAGTATGTCATGAATATACTAACATAACCATTATCTAGTATCATAAATCAATCTAGTTTATTGTATAGTCATATTTAAATAATTAATAAAAATTCCTATTGTAGTAGCTTTACACCTAGAGGTATACTATTCTATGTTTTATAAAAAAAAATGAATAAACTTAATCTTTATTTTTTAAAATTAAATAATATGATATCATCCAAAATCAATGCATGCAAAATTCATACTTCTAGTGAGTAAGGAATTTATTTCATAAACCCATTTATTGTGATCACTCTATAATATAATATCTTTTAGTTTAAGACAATGTACAAAATTTCTAGAGTTCTTATTTGATCTTAGATGTGATAATATTAATTATAGACTTTGCATGCTACATTTATTTTATAAACATCTATTTATATTATGTAAGAAACATGCTTCTAATAAAATTCATAAAATTTATCTATTTGTTTTATTTAACTTAAGTTACCAAGGTAAACTAACATTGTTTCTAGCTTTTTAACTAACAAGATCTTACTCCCATATTTTTACTCCTTAATTTACTTAGATAACTTCTAACAATTTATAAAAGCTTCATAAATTTATAATTACATAAATTAGGATAATATAATTTAGGATAGAATTATACTCTTGGTATTCTGTTGATTACAGAACACTGGAGAAAGGCAGAGGAGGGGACCGGCGGACAGGGGTGGCGCGGCCAGAGGCTCCGGCGGGTGCTCGGCGGCGTGCAGGTGGCGCGGCGGTCGACCGGCGGCTCTCCCGGTGGGGCTGGGTGGTCCGACGAGCAAGCAAGGAGGAGAAAGAGGGAGTTTGGATGATGTTTTTGTGGTGTTTTTATGGAGAAATTCTACTTGCAATGTGCTGATTTTTTTGAAGATGAATGATGCTCTTGCTAGAAGAGAGAACAAAAGGTTGAATGAGTGCTTGGAAGAGGGTTTTTATAGGCAATTTGATGAAGTCCTCAATCCATGGCTAAGGGAATAGACCAATGGAGGAGGGAGAAGAGCTTCACCATTGGTCCATGGTGTGCTTCTTTGATGATGATAGGAGAGTGATGTAGGAAGGGTGGTCAAGCAAGGCAATGGAGGTGGAGAATGCATGCAATGGCTGTCTTTCAAATCAACGTTCTTTCAATCAGACAAAAGTCTGATGTTCAAATTGGAAGAAAGGAGCTTATTTACTATAAGATTAAAGGGTTGGGTTGAAAGAGCAAGAAAGTGTAAATGGTCTAGCGGGATTTGGAGAGGGGCGTGTGAGGGTAGAGTGCAAGAGGTCTCGGGTTCAAATCCCGGCTCTTGCATTCTTTTTACAAAGTTTGTAATTAGATTTTTAGGCATTTATGTAATTTATTTTATAAAAATAAATTCAATCCCTAAAAGACATTATTTTTAATTAATGTCCTCTTGATTAATTCAAACTCCTCATACAATTTATTGAATTTATTTATTGTAAATTTTCTTGATAATCTCTTTTAAAAGAGATAATAGAAGTTAATATGACATTTAGAAATTCTCATTTTTTTAATTTAGAGAAAAGAAAATAATTCATTATAATAAATATTATATTATATTAATTTTAAAATCTTGGAATATCGCGGATATTACAGAGTTATTGGCAAGTAAAACATACGAGAATAGGGAATGAGCTTTGACTTGCCTTGCCTCCATCTAGGATACTCACAGATCTTGCAGGCCGCATATTCTGCATCTATACCCCAATATATCATGCAAGAGTTTGGGCAACAATCAATGGCCTCGTACGGAAGCCCGAGACCCTCGACCAGTTTTTTCGTGTCGTAAAACGTGGCTGGTAATGTGGTCTCCGAGTGTGAAACGCGTCCGCAGAAATCCGAGATCATGTCGTATCCGCACTCCGTCATCCTTAACTTTAACTTTATGTTAAGTAGCTCAGTCGCCGCCTCCAACTGGGTCATATCACATCCAGACCACAACGACCTATTTGCAGCGGACAACATGTCGTACATACGTTGTGCATCGGGATTGGGCGCTTCATGATAATATTGATCCCCCTGCTCATGCCTTATTTCCTCATTCTGCACGGGATCATCAGTAGTGTACTGACTTTGGGCATTAAAGCCATCATACACCATCCGCTCCATTCAATTATCATTCCCAGATACTGGCAGTGCTGGATCAGTACTGCTACAGCCTTCATACTATCTAGACTCTGCCAACAAGGCAGCGAACGTTTCGTCAGTCTCTCCGTGCGAAACCCAATGGTAATAGTTCGGAACAAACCCATCCTTAACAATGTGATAATGCACATCATCTACAAGAATCAGTTTCCTATTCTTGCACCTCCGACACGGACACCTTAATTCGAATGGGTCATATGTTGGCATAGCTTTGCAGAAGTCAATAAATTGCTGAACGCCAGCCAAAAACTCGTTGTTCAAAAACCTATCTATATGACGCACATACATCCATTCACGCATTTTTCTTTCCTGCAATTCAATATATGACTATAATTAATTGACTTTTGCATCATATAATCCTGGATATGGCGACCATATGGACGCAGATTAGCGACCAACTGGACGATGTATACCATTTGCGACCAACTGGACGCCAATTAGCGTCCACTTGGACGCCAATTAGCGTCGAGTTGGTCGCTATATACAGTATATGTGTGAACTAAAATTTTCTCCAACCGATTGCTATGCTATATGAATTTAACAATTACTTAACAGAATCTCTTCTAATTACATGAACGAATACTTTTTACAAACAACATTTGTGTACAAACCGATAGCATGACGAAATTAAATATGACGAATAAGTTTTAATTACATACCTTTCATGAAATTGTCGGAAAAATTGACGTAATTTGTTCCTATGACCAACTTAGTTTTGTGAATGATTGTTTCTTTCTTCTCTGTTTTTTTTTTAAAGAGCTATATATGTATGAGGTCGTATGAAGGTGGCGGAATGAGAATGAGGTTTTTACACATTTAGGTATATATGCTGAATTGGCGCGGATTTTATCACATACTTTTTTTAGCGACCATGTGGTCGCATTTTTTGCGGGATTTCACCTGCCAAAATTGATGTTGCCCGCCAGAACATATGGTCCAATCCAGCGACCATATGGTCGCCATATGTCGCGACCATATGGTCGCCGCCGTTCCAGCGACCATATGGACGCTATTTTTAGCGTCCATCCGGTCGCTAAATGAAGCGGGAAATAAGCCAGCGCTATTTATTGCGACCAAAATACTCCGGAGACCACTTGGTCGCCAAAATTAGCGACCATATGGTCGTTATTGTTTTTTTATTTTTTCCGCAGTTTCGACGTCCACATTGGCGACCACTTGCGACCATATGGTCGCCATTTAGCGACCATATGATATGGTCGCTAAATCTTTAGAATCTTGTAGTGCAGTGTGTAACTAATATTATCCCACTTGGAGAATTACAAACAACAACAATTACCCAGTGGAACTTCCCTTGCGGGAAATCTAGGGGTCAAGATAGGGGACCCCTGGCCTAGCGCAGAGGGGAGCGCCCAAAAGATCCACATAGCATAGAAAGTAACCAAGGCAGCCAAAAGCAAATACAAAGACGAGATAAAACAAAAGCAAAAGCAAAAGCAAAGTTAGACATAAAACATAAAACATAAACCGAAACATATCACCAAATCCTTGAGGCCCTCGTGGACCGGTCTGTTCAGGCGACTAACTGTCCACCACTTGAATCTTCTCCCTCCAACTATCTCTGCATACTGCCAGATCTGCAGAAATCCCCAACTGTCCGACATCTTGCCTTATACTATCCTTCCAATATTTCTTCGATCTTCCCCTCTACGTACTTCTCCCAAGACCAGACTCTCACACCTATGAACTGACTCCTTAGGACCCCGCCGTTGAACATGGCCAAACCAGCGCAATCTTGGTTCTCGCAGCTTGTCTCCTATACTGGCCACCCACTCTGCTTCTGATCACTTCATTTCTGATTTTGTCTAAAATCAGAAATGAAGTGATCAGAAGCAGAGTGGGGGTGGCTAGTGTAACACCCTGTCTTTACATCGGGGCACTACTCGGTAGTAGACCTCACTAGGTACTAACTAGGCTAGTTTGACAACGAATTCAGTTGGATCTTGCAACTCAGGCACGACGAGAAAACATGAATAAAACATCTGATGTTCGTGTTTTTGGTCTAGTTTTAGGTGTCTTTCTTAGGTTGTTTAGTTTAGTTTTAGTAGGTTTTAGAGTCGGTTTTGTGTGTTTTTGGATGTGTTTGCATATTTTGTGAAAAGTATGGAAGCTAATTTGTTTTGTGTCTTTTTATAGGTTTAAGAGCGGGAAAGGAGCACTTTTTCGAGCTGAGTTAAAGTCTTGTGGTGGAAGGTGGAATGCATGGAAGATAAGGAAGAAGATTGCATGGGAAAATCAAGTTAAAATCCAGGTTAAAGTCAAAGAAAAGTTCAAGAGAAGCCAAAACAGAGGCTCGGTAACGACCTTGTGAAGGTCGTTAACGAGGCTGTAAAGATAGAGTTTTTGCAAGGGATTCAGCAGAGTCTACCGACCCTGTGCGGGTCGTTAACGAGGGACCCGTGTCAGTAGAGGCGTAGCCGACTTTCAGTTTTTATATCTTTTATCTTGTTATCTTTTAAGAAGTGTAAGTTTTTATCTTTTAGCCTTTTTATTAGATAGTTTCTTAGTATAAATACCCTTGTTCTAAGCCTAGGCAAGGGGGGAGATAGACAAGATCTAGGAGAAGTCGAGAGAGAGAGAGAGAGAGAGAGAGAGAGTCGAACCTGAAGTCGATCGATCGAGAGAGTTTGGGTCGGTGATCAGTTCTTGCTCGGTGTTCTTAGTGTTTTCGAGATTCCACGAGTTTGTAAGACGATTATATTTTCAATTTCAAGTAAGTTTAGTTTTGCTTTCAATGTCTTCTTTAATTAAAGTCGTTTGCTTTATTTCAATGAAGAGTGAGTAGTCTTCTTATCTAGGGTCGGGGTTGAAACCCGGCATAGTTGTGCATGTTTGAATGAGTATGTTGATGTTTTGATTGCCTTTTATATTTTGAATTGCTTGTTGAGTTATGCTTAGACGAGAGTCAAAGTAATTTGAGTTTTTAACTTGATCGAAAGAGGAAGTTGTGAACTTGAATGTTGATATTGTTCGATAACGAAAGTTTCGAGCTTTGGATTCAAAACAAGTAATAAAGTAAATTGATTTATGAAAATTGATTGATTTGCTTGTTAGTCAGCAAAGATTGATGAATTTATCTTTAAAGGCATGATCTTTATCCTCATATGAGTTTATATGCATAGCTATGTCGTGGTAACTCTTGTCCTAGATCTTTTTATTCATTGAATTTCCTTATTTTTGCTTTCGAATCATTCGTTATCGAGTTAACACACCCTCGGTACCGAACCTGCGTTTGAGTCGTTAGTTGTTCTGTGTTCGTAGATTTCCAGGTTCGTTAACGACCTTGTCAGGTCGTTAACGAGGTTGGTCGTAGCTGTTTTTGCTTGTTTTGCTTTGTTTTCTTGTTTCTGTAGTTGATAGACAAACAACCTTGCTTCCCGTGGACGATCCTGACTCTGCTATACTCAGCGGGGTCTTGACTACAAATTTTATTTGTTGTTCAGTAAATCCGTATAACAAATTAGCGCCGTTGCCGGGGAAGCAACAGTGTTTGTTTGTTTATCTATGGGTCTGGGAATAGCCCGACCCCGTTTTTGTTTTTAATATTATTTTCTTTGTTTGTTTTCTCAACGTATGCCAGTAGGACGTCACAAGCTCGAATTTGATAACACCGGTTACTATTCAGAACCTGAACGAACCTGGCACCGCAGACGGAGAGAAAACCAGGCCATGGCTACACCCGAAGAAATGGCTCGACAAATGGAAGCCCTCCGGAGGCAGATGGAGGCGTTACAAGCTGATCGAGATGCCGTTGCTGCCACCGCTGATCGTGAATGAGCGAACAGTGCTCGATTACAAGAAGAGCTGAATGCCTATCCGAGGAATGCCATGCAATATATGCATCCAGAACTGAGGGTGCCAGAGTTTGCAATTGTGCTTCCAGAGATAGAGAAGACATTTGAGATTAAATCTCAATTCATATCCTTAATAAAAAGGGCTCAGTTTGAAGGGAAACCTACTGAGTGCCCTATGGAACATATTAGGAACTTTCTTGATTTATGTGACACTATAGCTGCCGAAGGTGTCTCACTTGAATATGTTCTTTTAAAAGCTTTCAGGTGGTCTCTTACTGGAAAGGCCCTGAGCTGGTTGGAGAGCTTACCTCCTAAGTCTATCAGGACTTGGAAGACTTTGTATGATCAATTTCTTACAAAGTTTTTCCCTCCTGCCAAGACAACGGAGTTGAGAAAACGCATCACCTCCTATCACCGGCTGCCTAACGAGACCTTTGTAGAGACATGGGAAAGGTTTAAAGAGATGCTCAGACAGTGCCCTACTCATGGGCAACCTTTATATGTGCTCCAAGAAATCTTTTTCCAGGGGATCAATGCAGAAACGAAGAACCGCATCAACACACACACTGCGTGCGGTTTTATAGAGATGGATCCCACAGCTGCATGGAAATTGCTGGACAAGCTGTCTAACTACGATGCCATGTATGGTACCCAGCAATCACACCAGCCCTAGAAGCATCTCTACATGCCTAACAAGGACGAAGTTGATCCCGATGTCAAACATCAATTTCTACAAGATGAGATCAACCGCCTTAAGAAACAGGTAAGTTTTCTGAAAACCTCTCATCCTTGTCAAGAATGTGGCTCTTCTGCCCATAGTACTTCTGCTTGCACTAACATCGAGCAGGTAAGAGCCGCTGAGACTTATGCTGAGATGAACTACATGAGAGGTCCATACAGGAACCAGCCTAATAACTTTGACATGCCAAACAACTATCCGACATGGGGAAATCAAAATCCAAATTCAAACTATGCAGCACCCCCACCGGATAGACGACCTGTGCCATATCGACCTACAGGCTACCAAGAGCCACCATCTTGGGTACAAGGTTTACAAGAGGGCATTAATGGAGTTCAAGCCAACCTTAATAACCAGATGAAAAGATGGGGAGAGTTCGATGTGTGGAAGAAAAGTGTCGACTCGCAGCTAGGAAACTTGGCCACACAGATTCCAAGACCGCAAGGGCAACTCCCGGCCCGCCCCAAGGAGAACCCTAGAGGACAAATAGCGGTTGTGCACCTTAGGAGTGGAAAGACACTACCGGAGCGTGCCCAAGCTAAGGAGAAGAGCCCCAAATCTGACAAGGACGCCACGGCCCAATTCGATAACGAACCAAAGAGGGTCGTTACCGAGCCTGAACAACTCGGTAACGATGCTCCCAGGGTCGTTAACGACCCCAATCCAAGTAAATTCTCTACGTACTCCTAGCTCCTGTCTTGATCCCAGGCTCATTACCGACCCTACCAGGGTCGATACCGACCCTTCGAACGCACCAATCGACCCTAATGTCGATCCGGTAGCATCACCTCTCGAGCCCGCTTTAGCTGCGAGATTGGTGAAATCTCTTCCCTTTCCTACTAAGAAGTCTAAGGACTCCACTGAAGGCAAGTTTAAGCGTTTCGTTAAAATTCTCCAAGGCTTAAATATTTCTATACCATTCGCTGAGGCCCTAAGCGAAATGTCGGCTTACACAAAGTTTTTGAAAGACATTCTTAGCAGGAAATGATCCATTAAAGAGCTTGAAGATAAGGTCCGATCTATTACTCTTCCAGAGAAACTAGGCGACCCAGGGAGATTTGCTATAACAATTGGCATAGGCAACCACCGATTCAAGGCTCTATGTGATTTGGGAGCCAGTGCCAGTTTACTCCCCCTGTCAATCTGGTCAAAAGCTAACATGGGACCTCTAGATACTGTGGACATGAGACTGTATATGGCAGACGGATCAAGTGTGAAGGCCATAAGAGTCGTTGATGATTATCCCATTCAAGTGGGGAAATTCTTCATTCCAAATGACTTTATCGTCCTCGACATGCCTGAAGATCCTCTAGTCCCCATCATTCTAGGCAGGCCATTCCTCTCTACAGCAAGCGTTAGAGTGGACGTGCGGAAAGGACTCCTCACCTTCGATATAGGAGAGGAGCGTGTAGAATTCAGCCTAGACCAAAATGCCAATGACCCAACTGCTGCCGCACAAATCGAGTTGCCCCAGCCAGAGCTCGACAATGCTGAGTCTAAAGACTCTCTTTCAACAAATAAAAAGTACAAGAGTACAACCGGGATTTCTACCAACCCTCCCTGGCCCAGTACCGAGCCTTTCATGCAAAAATATGAGGGAGGGAGCTCGTTATGGCACGACACCGAGCGAGGGTTTGCACTTGATGGATCGTTAACAACCTCGACACCCTCGGTGCCCATATCATTACCAATGGATCAAGGTGAGTATTCTAACCATGGATTCACTATTACTGGTCATGATCTTTCCTTATATTTTATTCCTACACCGTACCCCACTATCTATGCTATAGAGGAATCGAAACCACCTTGGTTTTCGGATTTCACTAACCCTTGTGTAGGAATACCGGGCATATTGCTAGAAGATAAAGGACCAAATTTGGTGGGACGAGATAATAATGCCTACAAAGCTAAGTATGGGGTCTCTCATGACCCTGACATAGCTGAAAAGGAATCACCTTGATCTATGAGGTAAGTTCGTCGGGCTAACGACGTTAAAAATAGCGCTTACGGGAGGCAACCCGATTTTTAGTTTTAGTTTAGTTTTCTTTTCTTTTTAGATCTTTTTCTTAGCTTTCTTTTGAGTTTTCAGTAGTCTAGAAGTTAGCAAGATAGAATTGTTTGAAAACATGGTATAGGAAGTTGGGCTCGGAACAACGCTGAAAAACAAGTCACGTAGGCTCGTTAACGACCCCTTCCCAGGGTCGTTAACGACCCATGTCGAGACCCGAATAGGCAGACGTGGGTGAGGTAAGATTTCTAACCTAATCTATCTTCTATCTTATACTATACCCATGCCACCTCTTCCTCTTCCTCTTGCCCCTTCCTATTTAAACCTCTCAAAAACTTCAAATTCCATACCCAAATCTCAAGCCAAATCCTCAAATCTTCAAACCAATCTCACCGATTTCTCTCTACTCACCATCGATCGGAGCACCACCGCCCCTAACCTCAAAACCGCACCACGATAACGAGCCTCGTCCTCTCTTGAGTTCGTTACCGGCGCATCACAAGCCTCGTTACCCTCCCCAAATTCAATCTTTGTTCTTCAATTCTTTAAATCAATAGTATGAATTCTAAACCCTAATTCTCTTTTTGCAAGATTCATGGTTTTTGGGGTAAAAATTTCGTATCTTGATCTTGATTTAGTGATTGGTTTGCAGGTCTAAATTGCATGATGATTCTATTGCTTTTACGAATGGTGATTGATTTTGATTTCTATTCGGTTATTCCTGCTTTGTTTGCATTGAATTTTTTATGAGAAAGCATGAATTAACTTGTCCTTGAATTGATTAAATCTTCACCATGAGTTTTGGCAATTTTTGGCATGTTTGAATAGGGTAATCGAGTAAGTATGGGGTTGCATGTGCTTGATTGTGTGTTTTATGTGGGATTGTGGTTGATTCATGCTCGATTTGTTGGAAGTATTTGGTGTTTAGAACTCGGAATAGACTGTAAATGGTTCTCGCCCAAGCCCGTTAACGACCTTCCCAAGATCGTTAACGACCTTGTAAAATGCTCAGTTTCACAATGAACCCAGATACCTCGTTAACGACCCAATTCCGAGTTCCGAGAGTAGGTATGGGGTTTCCTTTTGTTGGTTTGTGTGGATCTTATCTTGGAAATTCATGGTTTTTGTAGGTACATATGGCAAGCACTAGCAGAGCTAACACAAGAGCCGGAAAGAAGAAGAGGACTCAACGACGGTCTCCATCCCCTCCACACATGGACAATGTCATATTGGCTACCCAAGCGCAAGCTAACCTCTTCGACGCCATTCTTGAAAAGGACCACTACACTAGGTGGTTCTCGAAGTCAAGCGCTAAGTCAATGGGGATATATGAGGATGTCAAGCACGCTTTTTCCATTCTCGGAGTGCCTCAACTGTTGAAGAAAGAAGAGATACCGCATTACCCGGCTCTCACCGCCGAGTTCTTGGCCACTCTCGAGACAAGCTTCAAAACCAAGACTTCGGTGGGAAGGATAAGTTTCCGGCTAGGCAATGTCAACCATGAATGCACAATGGTTGAATTTAATGCATATCTCGAGCTTCCTCACCATTCTAGGAACTACAAGCTCAAGGACTACAAGGTTACCAAAACTTAGAGTTACATTTCCGGGGAAGTTGAACCTTCCGCCGCAGCACTTTCCGGGGCAAGCATCATCAACCCCATCTTCCGGATCATTCTCCGAGTCTTGGCTGCCACATTTGGGCCTAAGAGGGAGCTATCAAGGCCTACACGGACGGAAGTTGCATGCCTCCATACTATACTTTTTGAGGATCTCGTCCCGTTAAACTTGGGGTATGAATGCTTGCAATATATTGAGAAGCATGGGATCAAGTCTAAAGAAGTGTGGTGCGGGATTCTGGTCAGTTTACTGGCGGCAAAACTCGGCGTCGATCTCACACTCTATACGCCGAACCATGCCCAAAAGCTCCACAAGAATTATTGGTTTGATTTCGGCATTTTTGTGAGAACCGAGAGAGGGCACGAGACCAAAGTACTTGGCCAAGATGTGTTGCTTGATCGGTCAAAGTTTGAATTGCTTTACATGCCAAATTGGTACAAGTCTTGAACGGGTCATGCATTCCCGTTGGAAAAGAAGCCACAAGATGAGTCGTCATTGAGGGAATGTATGACGAGGTTCGAGAGAGAAGGAGAAGCAATGGATGAAGATGACGCTGCTACGGAGGCAGAAACGGAGGCAGCCACGGAGGAGCATGATATCGAGGACGATGACCTCGGTACCGAGGTTTTGGGCAAAGATGATAACATCGTTAACGACCCACTCAGGTTCATTAACGACTACTTCGATGCTACTAACGAGGTTGCTACCGAGGCACACAGCTTCGGTAACGACCCACCACCACAGCCTACCGTGCCGCAATCTTATGATATGATGCCCTATAACCCGGTGATTTTTCAAGACCACTTCTAGCCCCAAGATCATTACCAACCACCTCCTCAGCCCACCTACACTGGATCGAGTGTTCCACCTCCATGGGCCGAAGATCTATCTTTTCAGATGCAACAGCTCAACCTGTAGAAGACACAGCTCACCCAAAGGATGGATCGTTGGGAGGGTGTCTATTCAGCTCGCATGGCTTTGGATGATGTGAGGCATCAACAAGCGAATGCTCGGTGGAGGACAATGGAGCAAAGGGTGACGGTTGATGAGGAGCGTTGGAGGACCATGTACGAGTTCATGGGTAACTTTGAGCGTTAGTTTCCACCACCATCACGACGTTGATTCAGCTTTCAAAGGATGTTTCTTTTCCGCTTCAGTTTATCTTGTGAGTTTCTTTCTTTTTCCTTCTTTCTTTTTTGCTTAGTTTTATTACAGTGGGGACACTGTAATTTTAAGTATGGGGTGGGGAAGGGAAGAAAACTTGCTTGTTTGTGTGTTTTGTTTGTCTTGTTTGTTTTAGTTGTCCTTTGTTTTAGAAAAAATCACAAAAAAATTGAAAAAATTGAAAAAACAATTCCAAAAAAAAGAGTTGTTAGAATGGATAAATACCCTTTCTTTTGGTTCTATGATAGTAATTGCTAGCATGATCATGTAATTTCCTTACAAGCATGTTTTTGATGGTATAGCCTGATTCTTGATATGAAATTGTTTTATAGAGTAATAGCAATTTGATGAAATTGAGCATGTATAACTTTTAGCATGAGTAATGCAATCCAACAAAATTGCTACTTTGTGAGTTGTTTTTAGCCTTATAGGGAGAACATCATAAAATCCCTCTTCTTTTCTTGTGTGATTTACTCTCTTTATGTATATTATCTCTTGGAATTGTGATGTTATCTATTTCTTGAGACCTATATAAGATTTTTAGTTCATTACTTGTGAAAGTCATACGATAGAGAACTTGTTTTTATAAGCCTTATTTATCCTTATCCACCCTATCATGATCCGTCTTTTGAAGCCAAGTTGAGCTTTAGCCTTTTATTTTTATCTCCACAAAATTATTTCCCTAGACGAGATAAGCTTGACCCTCCTATCCGGGGATTAAGACTTAGGTGGAGAGGTTTGTGTTTGTAGAGTGAAAAGTTATGTTTGGTTCAAATAAAGGGTTTTGGGAAGGGTGGATTGGAAGTCTCTTGTTTTGATTTGAAAAAGATCTCTTGGTAGTGAAAAGATGCACAAGAATAAGAAAGGTTGTTGTTGAAGAGAAAGAAAACGAGGAGGAAAAGTAGCTCGTTAATGACCTCATCTGGGTCGTTAACGAGGTTGTTCGAGAAAGAAAGAAAAAACAACAATAGAAGAGCTGAAAGAGAAAAATGAAGAAGAAAAAAAAGGGAGAGAAGTGAATGTGCATTTGTGTTAATGAGTTTAAACCGGAGATTCTTTTATGTTTATATGAGGCTTTCTAGGATAAAAGGTGAGTGAGTGAGCATAATGTTTGAGTGAGTTTGGTAGTCTTTTATGAGAGTTTTGGATTTATGTGTGAGTTTTTAGGAGTCTTTGATTCCCGGATATTATTAGCACCACATGACTAAAAATATTTCCACGCCTATTTGTCAGTACCAAGCCCCGTTAAAACCCGGCCGAATGGAAGCTTCTATGAAGTTTTTCATTGAGCCTAAGTTCTCTTGATGGTTTTTGCTTGTTTTGACAAATCTTAGGTGGAGAGTTTGGTGATATGAGTTCCAATTTCTATGAGTTTTTGCCGATAAGATGGAGTTGAGAGATTGAATTTATAAGCCTAAACACTTGAGAGTTGAGAGAAACACAAATATCCCTGGTGAGGTTGGATTGTATTTGCTTATGTCTATTAGTGCTTATATATGTGTGATGATGTTAATAGTCATTTGCTATTTTCTGCTATGTTCTGATGTTGCTTTTGAGTTGATGGCTATTGCTTGATAAGCATGATTGCTTGGTTTTGCTTATTGTATAGTGATTGCTTGAGGACAAGCAAGCTTAAGTATGGGGTATTTTGATGTTCGTGTTTTTTGTCTAGTTTTAGGTGTCTTTCTTAGGTTGTTTAGTTTAGTTTTAGTAGGTTTTAGAGTCAGTTTTGTGTGTTTTGGATGTGTTTGCATATTTTGTGAAAAGTATGGAAGCTACTCCGTTTTGTGTCTTTTTATAGGTTTAAGTGCGGGAAAGGAGCACTTTTCGAGCTGAGTTAAAGTCTTGTGGTGGAAGGTGGAATGCATGGAAGATAAGGAAGAAGATTGCATGGGAAAATTAAGTTAAAATCCAAGTTAAAGTCAAAGAAAAGTTCAAGAGAAGCCAAAACAGAGGCTCGGTAACAACCCTGTGAAGGTCGTTAACGAGGCTGTAAAGATAGAGTTTTTGCAAGGGATTCAGCAGAGTCTACCGACCCTGTGCGGGTCGTTAACGAGGGACCCGTGTCGGTAGAGGCGTAGCCGACTTTCAGTTTTTATATCTTTTATCTTGTTATCTTTTAAGTAGGGTAAGTTTTTATCTTTTAGCCTTTTTATTAGATAGTTTCTTAGTATAAATACCCTTGTTCTAAGCCTAGGCAAGGGGGGAGATAGACGAGATCTAGGAGAAGTCGAGAAAGAGAGAGAGAGTCGAACCTGAAGTCGATCAAGAGAGAGAGTTTGGGTCGGTGATCAGTTCTTGCTCGGTGTTTTTAGTGTTTTCAGGATTCCACGAGTTTGTAAGACGATTATATTTTCAATTTCAAGTAGGTTTAGTTTTGCTTTCAATGTCTTCTTTAATTAAAGTTGTTTTCTTTATTTCAATGAAGAGTGAGTAGTCTTCTTATCTAGGGTCGGGGTTGAAACCCGTCATAGTTGTGCATGTTTGAATGAGTATGTTGATGTTTTGATTGCCTTTTATATTTTGAATTGCTTGTTGAGTTATGCTTAGACGAGAGTCAAAGTAATTTGAGTTTTTAACTTGATCGAAAGAGGAAGTTGTGAACTTGAATGTTGATATTGTTCGATAACGAAAGTTTCGAGCTTTGGATTCAAAACAAGTAATAAAGTAAATTGATTTATGAAAATTGATTGATTTGCTTGTTAGTCAGCAAAGGTTGATGAATTTATCTTTAAAGGCATGATCTTTATCCTCATATGAGTTTATATGCATAGCTATGTCGTGGTAACCCTTGTCCTAGATCTTTTTATTCATTGAATTTCCTTAGTTTTGCTTTCGAATCATTCGTTACCGAGTTAACACACCCTCAATACCGAACCTGCGTTTGAGTCGTTAGTTGTTCCGTGTTCGTAGATTTCCAGGTTCGTTAACGACCCTGACAAGGTCATTAACGAGGTTGGTCGTAGCTGTTTCTGTTTGTTTTGCTTTGTTTTCTTGTTTATGTAGTTGATAGACAAACAACCTTGCTTCCCGTGGACGATCCTGACTCTGCTATACTCAGTGGGGTCTTGACTACAAATTACACATTATACAAAAGGTACCAAAAAGCAACCACCATTTCACCCAAACGAACCCAACCTAATGACACGGCCTTCAACGATCGATCTGTTCCATCATTCGGCCGAGGTTCCATCATGTGTCTCTTGTCTTTACCTGAAACTAAAAAAACAAGTCCCCGAAGGGTCAGCTACCATTCTAATCCAAGCTAGAATCCGTAAGGTACTAGTAAGACATTTAAAAACCAATCAAGTACCTAACATACACAAACAAGGTTCACATGATTACAACACATATCAGTTCTAAATCCATACTTAACTTCCCATAGATCATAAACACAAAGCACATATCAAACTTCCATACACATTCATACATACAAGTCCAAGCAGAACAATACAACCATTCTCTCACCGTTCCATTCCATGGCGCTTATCAACCCTACACCTCAGGTGCCGAGGCGCGACCTCCCACCCTTCACAATTCCATCCTTCTAACCCCGGGTCAAGCCTCCTCGGGAGCACTTTCCCAAAACACAAATAGCTTTTATTTCGAAGGGTCACGATTCTATGTCACATAACCATATGTAGTCGTCACTTCAATCCAGAGGACTACGCACATGGTCATGTCGAGAACGGTACCAACATAGAGAAAATATTTGAAAAATCCATATCCGATGAAAAACCCATTGAGAACCATTTTCACACATATCACACACAAGTAAACCTATTTCATAAAACAATCAACTAGGGACTAGTTCCCTAAAATCAACCCTATGAGCACGGCATGAAATCTAACAAGAAATGAATAGATACTGAGCAAGTCGTAAACGACTTACCTTGAAGATGAATTTTCGAAGCCAAGAAACACTAACTAACAAACAAAGTGGGGCCCTGTCTAACACAGATAGCTTGTCTCTTCCCCTTGTCTCTGGTCACGACCTAAGACCCACACTCCTATATACATATATATAACTCAATGAATAAAGATAGCCTTTTAACTCTTACAAACTCTAACCCCAAAAACACGAAAAGCCAACATGATTTGTAACTTCTTTTGTATAAATCCAAATCCTTTAAAACTTGACAAGAATATACTAAATATATAAAAGAACATTTTTCTAGTTCAAACCTTTTTGTAAAACTTGATCAAAGATCTCCCAAAAATCATTACAAAATGAAACCCTAAAAACACTCTGAATTTTTTTTTTTGTACGAAGCTTAACATTTAAGAGAGGAGAACCAAACAACAAAAAAAAAACCCCAATTACACGAAAAGAACGCGCCTTCTCACGCGCGTCCCTTATCCCCTCTTTCTCTTCTGTGTGCCCCCTTTTCTCTAGGGTTTTGTCCTCTTGCCGCCTAATTGCGTCTCTTCTTCGTTCCCATGGCCCCCTTTGTGAATCCATCCCCTTGCTTTTAATTTTCTTTTCTCTTATTGAGATTACATCTAAGGATGTGTTCTTCAAAATCCTAAACCTTGGTTATCCAATTGGTGTTAATTCTGGATGGCATCTTTCACCTGGTCTTCTTTTCAGATTGGTGAGATGGAACTAGTGGAATTAGGACTTTTGACCCTTCCCTTTGCCACAATTATCCTCTTCATCTTCGTTGCATCGATCCCTTTGGGGTTTGTTCCTTGAACTTTGCGATTTGGGATCGATTGGTTTTTTCCAATTTCGATTCTCTCAAAATCTGGACTTTCTCTCTTGTTCGCTGGTTTATAGGGCCCCTTTGTATGAGATATGTGATGTTTATCTGGGTTTGTCTTCGCTTCAATTGTTGGTCAGTCGTTATGTTCCCAGATTGGTAGTTGTCTTTGTTATCTGAGGACCCTTTGGATTTATTTTACGGGCTGCGTTCTCGGGAATAGTTCTTCCGTGGTTTCTTCTGAACTGCTCCTCCTTCTTTCCAGGTTGGTTGTTCCAAATCTCTTCTCTATGCTTATTTTGATTGCTCAGTGTTGTTTGTTAAGTTTGGGTTATTTTTGTTCCCTTTTTCTTCTGTTGATCCTTGTTTATTTTACTCCGTTTTTTGTGTTTATGTTTCGCTTGTTTTTCCCTCTTAAGTATGGTCTTTGTTTGTTTCCCTTACTGTTTTATTTTGCTTGGTTTTGGTTCTTGTCTCTCCTTGCTCTTTTAAATTGCCCCGTTTGTCTGTTGTTTTCTCTTTTTCCTATTTTTGTTGGGTTTCTTGTTCTTCTTTCCATTTTGTTGTTGTTGGTTTTCTTTTTTGTTAGTTCCTGTTTTTTATTCTTGTTGTTGTTATATGTCCTTTGGAGTTTGCCTGTTTGGAGGTGTGGTGAGTGTCTTTGTTGGGTTGATGTTGCTTTGGTCCTCTTTTCCTGGTTACTTGCTTGTTGCTTTGTTTGTGGTGTGCAGTTTCTCCCCTTTTTCAAGGGGATCCAAGTTATTGACCGCAGGCTTCATCCTCATTTGACTCTTTCCTTGATTGCATCTGTTGATTGGCAACTTCTCAGTTGCCTGCTATCTTTTTCCTCTTGGACTTTGAGATTTCAGGTGGTTTCAGTTTATCTGTTACAAAATTTAGGTATTGGTATCATTTTAAACCTTATCTACACACTTCTCATCCTGTATATGAGTTTGAGGCTTTGGCTCCTGATTACAAAAGACTTTAGTCATTTGTTTGAAGTTGAGCTGGTGTAACTTCTTGTATGCTCGATGAAACTAAACATCTATGATGAAACTTATGGTCCACTTTTTCCTCCTTTTAATCATCTTGACTGGCGACTTTGGTGTTCTCTCGTTAGTACTTTAAGTACTGATTCTAGAGGGTGGCTATTGATGCCTCAATATGTTCATTTGGACTGTATCCTTTGCTTATTCAGTGTTACAAAAATTATATCCATTTATCTTCTATATCTTCAAATACTCCCTATGATTGATGGCTCCTCACAGTCATGGGTTGAGATATTGATTATAGTAGGTAAATGGAAATATACAAACTATGATGATGAACTCTGGGGGTTGAATAATATTTTAAATCAAGTTCTGAAAGTTTGTATTCCAATCAGCTATATCTCCTTACCTTTGTCGATGAATTATTGTCATGCCTCAATTGTCTTTCTATTGATCACTCAACTAATGTTTTCACGTAATTCTTTCAAAAAATCTTCAGGCCATGAAATATGTTCTTCTTATCTTTACTCTCCTTATATATATGATAATTTAAGTTTTTATGGTTATTTTCAAATTCACATATACCTTTCAAATTATTCCTCTCTCAACATATCTTCTCTCTCTAATCATATGATATGTCATGCTAAAATTTTAATATATTTCTTCTTTTTTGGATGTTATTTCTGCATGAGGGTTAGCCTGTTGGATAGTCTATTTGAATGCCACTTAATCAAGTTGACTTTATCTCTAGATTCGGATTTCAGACTCTCTAAATTCTCTGATTTTATTTCTCAAATCTCTTCTCTAGAGATGTCATTAAATGATTTTCCTACTTTTTCAAAAGTAATCATTGTGGTGGTAATTTCAATTTTGATTTCTATTTATTTCTCTCTAAGGACACCATCTATTCTAAATCTTTGTAGTGTACATTTTAAGAAGTAAACATATAAATGAATTGTGAAGTAAACGATGAATAGTGTATTTTGCAGGCTGAGAACCAAAGAGCATTTGTGCATTTTTTCCTTTTGCATGCCTCTTCATATCTAGGTCTTTCTTCCTCCACTCATATTCTATTTAAGTACTACACGACACTCCTTTCTTTCTATGTCCTGTCCTTTTCTAAACCAATTGTGCTATCTTACACTGTTCCTCCTCTTCTACTGCCCAATATGTCTGAGTCCTTCTCCTACCAGGATGCTTTGGTTAACTTTCCAATGCTTTCTTTTCTTCCAACCTCAATGGAAATGGAATTTGTCCCAGAAGCTGCTATTTACACTCAGTCTCACCCTAATCCAACAGCTTCCATGCAACAACAGCTTAGCCCTGTTGGACCACTCTCTTGTCATGAGGTTTTATCCCATCAATCTGATGACAACATATCTCCTGCTTCTGAGGAGGTTGTGTTTGTTCCATCTTCTTCTATCCATCAACCAAATACCTTTTCTTCTGGTCTTCCACTCCCAAATCCTATTGTTATCCCTTCGGTTCAAAAATATTTGCATGAGCTCATGCATTTTACCTTGCTCCTCAAAATGGTAGAGGAACCGGTTTCCACAACTCTTATAAATGGAAAGATGAAAGAGACATGGAAAGATTTGGCTAAAGGAGAGGTACAATTTCAAGAATTTTCAAACTTCTGGATCCTTTTCGAATTTTCGAACAGGGAGTCAAGGGATCTTGTTTATAGCAAGAGGCCTTACCATTTCAATCCTACTAATGATGAGGTGGTGCGAGTTGATATTTGGGCAAGGATCCCTTCCCTGCCCTACTATCTCTTCACTCCTTCTGCTCTTGAGTTGATTCTTAGGGATTACATGATTGGCGATTTCATTCGTCAGGATGATCTCTCCAACTCTAGGAACAAAATGAAATTCTGTAGAGTGCTTATCAATACTGATATGTCTATTCCCCTCAAAGGCAGTGTCAAAATCCTTTCCTATGATAACTCTGAGATAACCCTTAAAGTATGGTATGAAACTCTGTCCCCATGGTGTGGTTATTGTAGGGAAGCTGATCATTCCTTTGATGATTGTCCTCTTAACAATATTCAACCAATGAAACTTAAGTTGAGTGTTGATACTTCCTCCTCTGAGACTGATCTCATTCAAAAACAAGAAAAAAGTTGCATGGAAATCTGGTGGGAAGAGTTGTTAACTTGAAAACTTCAACTGCTTTGACATTTGTGAGGTCCAATGTTGTCAATCCTCTCCATGGTTCTAATATGGTTCCTTTTGTGTCAACTTAATTATAATTACACCAACTAAATTATAATTAAATATTCTTCTCAAGATGTTCAATTCTTATTAACTTTCGTTTATGCCCCGTCCAGAGAAGATGAAAAACCTGATTATTGGAATAATTTAGAACGCATTCTATTAACTTCCAACATTCCCTTTTTTATTATTGGTGACTTAAATGAAATAAATTTCGTTCATGATAAACAGGGTGGGATTATTCCTTCAAATTCCAGATTCTTAAGGCTTAATTCAATTTTATTAAAATTGGATTTATTAAATGTTCCTACTACAAGATTCCCTTTTACTTGGAGAAAAAGTTCAACTTCTCTAGAAAATACGTTTGAAAAATTAGATAGAGTTTTAATCCATCAATCTTTACTTTCACAATACCCGTCTATTTCAGTTCATCATCATCCGTTTACAACTTTTGATCATTGTATAATATCCTTTAAACTAAACAACTTTTGCACCTTTAAAAAATTCCCTTTTCGTTTTGAAAATGCTTGGCTAGGAAACTCGGAGTTTAAAAGACTAGTAAATAAAGTTTGGAAATATCAGTTACATGGATCTTTTATGTTCAAAATATCCAGGAAAATGAATTTGCTTAAAAAATATGCGAAAGTTTGGGCAATACATCATGTCAATAATAATTATGAACAACTCAAAATAGCTACAAATCAACTCCAAATACTCCAAGATGAGCTACTGTGTAACCCTCATAATTTTCAAATTATTAGTAAACTTCAGAGACATCTAAATAAATACAACGCTTTATTGCAATTCCAAAATACGTCTTGGAAACAACGTGCGAAAATTAAACATCTGCAAAATTTGGATAAAAATTCCAAGTATTTCCAATCTATATCTAAAATTAGATCTTTTAAACAAAGAATAACACAATTTACTACTTCACAAGGGTCGGTTATTTATGATCATGTATCAATTTCAGATAATATTTCTCATGAAATGCGTACTCGATTTCTACGCAATCCTTTATGTACAATTGAAGTAGACAATTTGGACATTATTCCTATTTTAATAACGCTTAATGATAACAATCTCCTTTGTAAATCGCCAACTCATGCGGAAATAAAAAAGGCTATGTTTAGCTTGTCTCTAGATAAAACTCTTAGACCTGATGGTTTCACGGTTGAATTTTTTCAACATTATTGGCATATAGTTGGCTCTTCTATTATCCTAGCAGTTAATACACTTTTTCATTCAGGTCTAATGCTTCAATCTATTAATAAATCATTTATAAATTTAATTCCAGAAAATTCAAATCCTTTAGTAATTGGACACTATCTCCCTATAAGTCTGTGTAATACAATTTATAAATTAATAACTAAAATTATCTCTTCTAGAATGTCAAATTTTTTGCCGTCTATGATACATCCTTTACAAGGTGCTTTTGTCTAAAGTCGGCTTATTCAAGATAATATTTTAATAGCTCATGAAATTTTCCATTCTTTTCATAAGAAAAAACAAGGTATGAAGGGTTGGATGGCTATTAAAATAGATATGGAAAAAGCTTATGACAAAATTGATTGGAATTTCATTAGAAGTATTCTTCTCAAATTTGGTTTCTGTTCTAAATGGGTTCACCTTTTGACTTGTATTACTACATCGACTTCTTTAGTTCTCATTAATAATGAATCGGGCCTGGAATTCTCTCTAGAATGTGGCATTCGTCAGGGGGGATCCAATGTCGCCATTCATTTTTGTTTTAGCTATGGAATATTTTGCGCGCTTTTTACAATATGAATCTTCTCAATCTTCCTCTAGAGTTGGTATTCGTCTGGTTAGAAATGGAACTTGTATTCCATTTTTGAGCTTTGCGGATGATACAATTATATTTGCAAATGCAACACAACATAATATGAATTTCATTAAACTTTTTTTCATAAATTTAGCACCCTTTACGGTCTTTCTATCAATTATAATAAAAGCTCTTTTCAAACTTCGTTAAATATTTCTCACCCTAATGCTATGTCCCTTGCTAGTATTCTAAATATTCGGATTACCACTTCCATGTAAAAATACTTGGGCATCTCTATCTTAAAAGGGAAAGTTCAAAATATTATGTTTAATGATTTAATCTTCTAGGGCAAACAGGTTACCTAATGCAGACCTTTTTGCTTTCAAAAGGGGTTTGTGATGAGATAGATAAAGTTAATAAATCGTTTTTTTGGAATAAATTTATTCCTAATCACCGTCCTCTCATTAGCTGGGATAAAATTTGTTCCCCAAAAGAAAATGGTGGTGTGGATTTGCGCACTGCTTATAATAATAATGTTGCTCTTTAGATGAAATTGTTATGGAAAATTGTAACTGAACTTTTGAATATTTGGGTTAAAATTATAAATGAAAAATATCTCCATTCGGAACATATTTTTAATTACAAGCAAAAAACTTCTTCTTGGCAGTTTGGTCGACTTCTAAGTATTAGAGAGTATTTTTCTAAAGGAGTTAAATGGTTAGTAGGAAATGGTTGCAAAATCAATTTTTGGTCTGATGTCTGGATCAAAAATTCAAATTTATTAGAATTCTTTGATAATGGAGATGCTAATCTAAGAGTGCATAAATTCATTACAACCCAAAAATCTTTGGATGTGCAAGCTTTAAATCACTTATTACCTCCCCGGATAGTACAAAAAATTGCTTTATTAATTTCGTCATCTAATGTTGAGGACACAATTATTTGGAGCCCTACAGCTGATGGTGTTTTTTCTGTTAAATCGGCCTTGGAATTAATCAACTCTATGCGACAATTACCGTTTTCTGGATTTTCTTGGATCTGGAAGACTAATTTGCCTCCTAAAATTCAAAATTTTATCTGGAAAGCTTGTACGGATTTTTTGCCAACAACAGAAAGGCTTAATAGATTTTATAATTCGGTCCCCCATACCTATTCTCTCTGTGATATGAATGATGAACATATTAATCATTTCTTTTTCCTTTGTCCTTTTACTCAGAAAATGATTTCGGAATTGGAATTGAAATTAAATGTCTCTTTTCAGATAATTTGTTCCGGAAATTTTTATGACAATCTAGTTTCTACTTTAAAAGCAAATTCAAATAGTATGTCTTATGTTTTCTTTGGTGATTTGTCTGGAACCATAGGAATAAAATTATTTTTAACCATACAACTCATATTTCTGATTTATTACCTAGTGAACTAGCTGTTAGGGAGCATTTGTTATGGATCTCCTCTCAGGTCAAACAAATTAGTACTCCTGTTTGTAATAGGCGAAAAGGAAAAATAATGTTGCTTGGTTAAAACATCAGGTCGACTGGGTAAAATTAAATTTTGATGCTTCCAAACAAACTAACTCAAATACCTTTGTAAGCTATATCTTAAGAAATCATGTAAGTACAATCCTAAACTTTGATCATCAAAAGGTTTCCTCAATGTCAGTCCTTCATGAGTTCATGCTGAGACTTTAGGCCTAATTCATGGCCTTAGAGAGGCAATTCGTATGTGTATTAAAAATATTATTATAGAAGGCGATAATTTAGTTCTCATTAATTCTTTCAAAAACGTGTGGAAAATTCATTGGGAAATAAATGTTTTAATTAAAGATATTCGAAATATGGTCAGGGGGTTTGATAATGTGGTGTCTTTCCATTGTTTCAGGGAAAGTAACTCTGCGGCTGATTTTTTAGCCAGAAGGCATGTCAATGTCGATCGATTCCGTATTACTCTTTTTTCTTCGTCTCTAGTTTCTGATTTCTTAGACTCGACTCTTTGTAATATCAGGAACTCTTGTTCTCTTTATCCTCTCTTGTTGCAATTCTTAAAGATCATCCGTTGTGATGATTTAGGTGGGCCCTGTTCCTATGGAGCAGCCTAATGTTTGTCTTGTAATGAGCTAGTAGCTCATTGTTTCAAAAAAAACATTTAAGAGAGGAGAACATGCAAACATAAGGGTGTAAAGTCGGCGTACGAAGTCGGTATACTTTTATAAAAATTACACTTTCCACCCTATAATTTTCTTTACTACAAACTTTAACCTAGAATAATAATTAATTAATTTTAAGTTAAAAAAATTTAAATATAATTAACTAAAATTCTAAATAAAGTATTATATATTATTATTTAGCCGAGATTACTTATAAGCTAAGTAATCCCAACACGAAATTCAAGGAGCGTAAAAATCGAATAAAAATATCAAAATATTCCCGAATATTACATTCTATCCCCCCCTCCTTAAAGAAAGTTTCGTCCCGAAACTTCCAGACATATATGAAAACAAACTCATAACACTTACTTAAAATCCTTGACACGAACCAAACAACACTCAGATCATATACCTTTAGTATACCACAAACAACAACCATATATGTCAAACATCATGTAGTTCACACCATCAATACACTACCAGCAACTATCAAACAAGTCAAGCACACAAAGTCAAGTAAAACAAAGCACACAGATAGTTATAACTAACCGTAACTATAACCCCTCAAACACCCTTAACTTCTATTCTCAAACGCCTCAACTAAAATTGGGTATAACTCTGGGTAGCTCTCACTTATTCTCGTCTTAGTCTCCCAAGTTGCCTCCTCAACTCCTCGTCGGGACCACTGAATCAACACGAGTTGTATCTCTTTATTTCGTAGCTTTTTCAACCGTCTACCTAAGATTGCTATTGGTTGTTCTTGGAAAGTATGATCTGGCTCAATCTCCAACTCTTTATAGTCGAGCCTATGACTAGGATCAGGCACATACTGCCTCAACTACGACACATGAAAAATAGACTGAACTCCTTCTAAAGCTGGTGGTAGTGCCAACTTTTAGGCTACCTCGCCTACCCTCTCGAGAATTTCAAACGGCCCAATGTACCGAGGACTCAACTTTCCTTTCACTCCAAATCTTCTAACCCTACGAGTCGGCGATACTCTCACCCAAACATGTGCTCCTAGATCGAATTCCAATGATCGTCGCCTCTTATCTGCATAAGATTTCTGACGACTCTGTGCTGCCAACATAGTTCTCGAATCAATGCCAGCTTTTCAACTGTTTCCTGAATCATCTGAGGACATCCATCTACAACATTTGATGGATCGTCCCAACATAGAGGTGTCCTACATCTCCTCCCATATAAAGCCTCATATGGTGTCATCTGAATCGAAGAGTGCCAACTTTAATTATATGCAAACTCAACTAACTCCAAGTAATCAGACCAGTTTACTCCCCAATCCAACACACACGATCTCAGCATATCTTCTAGTGTTTGAATTGTCCTCTCAGATTGGCCATCTGACTGCGGGTGGTAAGCAGTCGTGAAATGTAACTTGGTGGCTAAAGCTTTATGCACTTGTTGCCAAAGGTTAGAGGTAAACCGCCCGTCACGATCAGAAACAATCGTTTTGGGCACTCCATGCAATCTCACTATCTGTTTCATGAACACCTCTACTAGTTTACTCACTAGCCAAGTCTCTCTAATGGGAAGAAAACGAGCAGTCTTAGTCAATCTGTCCACAACAACCCATATTGTATCATGTCCTCTACTAATCCGTAGTCCGGTGACAAATAGGTTTACTTGTGTGTGTGATATGTGTGAAAATGGTCTGATTTTCAAATCAAAATCAACTGTAGATCTAGATATGGAAAAATTAGTATAATCTAAATAACCTATTAAAAAATTAAAACTTACCGTACCACGCTTATAATTCGAGATTAAAACCCGATAGAAGAGATCTTGTACCAGCTCCAACAAATAAAACGAAAATCTACCTCTTGTTTCTACCTCTCCTCTCGTTCACAACCTCTCTTTTTTTTTAATGTACGAAGCTTAACATTTAAGAGAGGAGAACATGCAAATATAAGGGTGTAAAGTCGGCTTACGAAGTCGGTATACTTTTATAAAAATTACACTTTCTACCCTATAATTTTTTTTACTACAAACTTTACCCTAAAAAATAATTATTTAATTTTAAGTCAAATTTTTTTTTAAACATAATTAACTAAAATTCTAAACAAAGTATTATATTTTATTATTTAGCCGAGATTACTTATAAGTTAAGTAATCCCAACACGAAATTCAAGGAGCGTAAAAATCGAATAAAAATATCAAAATATTCCCGAATATTATAGCTAGTATAGGAGATAAGCTGCGTCAATTAAGATTGTGCGGGTTCAGTCCCCCTTTGGTTCAGACCCACTCGGAGAATTAAATATTAAAAAAAATTGAACCTCGGTCCCTTTTTCGGTTCGGACCGAATAGTGAGCAACCTACTTGAATCTTTATTTAGTGAAATGAGCTCATTTTATAAGCAGTTTTGAAATTCTTATTGCGGGTGCAATTATTTAATTTTATTATTTGTAATTAATGTAATATTAGATAGATTATTGATACGTTCTATTTAGTATAGGTTAACTCTTGTATTTTAGGCATATTTGAGTGTGTTTAGGTTACTTTTGAGCATAATTGTAATATGAAGACCGAAGACACAATGTGAAGAAATGCAAGAGTTTTGAAGACAAGTGTTGATTTGGAGTTGTTTTGACGCCATTTTCTTGTGACGCATTATTCCGGGAGCTACAGTGATCGGATGAATCTGAATTTGGTATCATTGGAAAGCTAACTCGAAGAGCTACAATTCATGTTTTTACGGAGAGTTCAAATTCCAACACTAAGTGGGTCAAAACCACCTCCGAAGTTGACACCAGAATACTGTCACAGGATCCGCGCCCGCGGTTTGCATCCGCGCTCGCGGTTCGAGGTGGTTCCGCGGCCGAGGAGTACGAGTGGATCCGCGCCCGCGGATCGAGGGTTTCAGCGCCGCCTTCGTCTCGTTTTATTCTATCTTTTATAGTATTATATCTTTTAGGTTTCGGATTTATTTCTACTATTTAAGCTTAGTTTCGTTTTCACTTTAGGGTTAGACATTCTAGCATACTTTTCGCATATTATTCCAGTTTTTAGTTTTATTATGGAGAACTAATTTCCCTTGGAGTTTGTTTAATCAAGGAAGCCTTTTTATGTAATTCGTGAGATTCTGGTAACTTTTCTATCCCTTGGTTAATATCAAAACTCTTGTGCTTAATTTTATGATTATCAATTGATTTCTCTTGGTGCGCAACTTGTTGAATTTGATTGATATTCTATTGTTCGGATTAGTTTGATTGTTGTTTGTGCAATCTTATTTATCCTTGAAACAACTCTTTTCTAGGACCGTGGACTAGAATTGAGAAAGAGTGTTTGATTGTTATTTTATGCATGAGACTCGTAGCTTGATTGCATGAATTAATATCCTTCTATCCTTAATATTTTGCATGATTTGAATTAAGCGTTCTTGTTCATATCATCCTTTCGCTTGGACCGTGGACAAGCGGAAATCTTTTATAAGGATTGGAATTAACCTGGGAATTAATAGAAAAGTGGATGAATTGATGATCGAATGATTAAAAAGGTGGAATTGATTGAATAAACTCTGCTTTTCCTTAATTGATTTAATACCCAACAATATTTGCTTGTTTGTTTGTTTTCCTGAACCCCCAAAATCCCAGTCTTTGCTCTTTGCTGATCAATCAGAATTCTGATTCTCTTGGGTTCGACCCCTTGCTTGCTTACTATACTAGTTAGTAGTTTAGGGTTATTTATTTTTGATCTTGGCAACAACGATTTTAGCCGAGTCAAATTTTGGCGCCGTTGTCGGGGAATCGGTTTTTAATTTTCTGTTTAATCGGCGTTACTGACGAAACCGCGCTCTCGGATTTTTTCCGCGCCCGCGGAAATTCCGCGCCCTCGGATTTATTCCGCACCCGCGGATAGGTTCGTCCAGATCCCCCGAATTGGTAAGAACTTATCTCATGGTTCTTACCCGTTCTACTGATAATTCTCCTGTTGTTCCTTTTGATCCAGAAATTAACAAGACTCTAAGACAGTTGAGACGTCAAGTACAGACTCAAGTGCTAGGCATACAGTTTGATCTAGTTTCTTCTTCTTCATCTGATTCAGAGGTTGAAGAACAGCTAGTAACCATGGCAGATCGCACTATTAGGTAACTGACTGCGCCTAATTTAGAGTAGCAACAGCTTGGTCTTCAGTTTCCCGCTCTGGGAGAAGGAGTGAAGTTTGAGCTTAAATCTGGTCTTCTCCATTATTTGCCTAAGTTCCATGGACTGAGTGGGGAGGATCCGAATAAACACCTTGCAGAGTTCCATTCTGTCTGCTTGGGAATGAAGCCAGCTGATGTGACTGAAGATCAGCTTATGTTGAGGGCTTTTCAATTTTCTTTAGCTGATGCAGCTAAGGAATGGTATCTGTACATAAAACCTGAGACGATCACTACTTGGGCTCAGATGAAGGGCACTTTTCTGGAGAAATATTTCTCTGCTGCCAAACAAACGTCTATCAAGAAGCAGCTGAGCAGCCTGGAGCAGGGAGATGATGAAAATCTATATGAGTACTATGAGCGTTACAAGAGACTAATAGCCAGTTGTCCCTACCATGGCTATTCTGATAAAGATCTGATCTGTTATATTATTGAGGGTCTTTGTGATGCTGATAGGCGCCTGATGAATGCTTCATGTGGGGGTTCTTATGAGAATCTCACTCCTAGGCAAGCGTTTGAGAAGTTGGAGACTCTAGCTGAGCAATGCAGAAATCAGAGAAAGAGGTCCAACAGTAGGTCTGTCAATTCTATTAATGATTCCCTGAATGCTGAAGTAAGGGAGTTGAAAGTTATGATGAAGCAACTGTTGGTGGGCAATGGAGCTTCAAGTTCAAGGGCTTGTGGAATCTGTGGTGAATCGAGCCATCCTTCTGATGCATGCCCTATCATGCAAGATCCAGCAACTGATGTGAATGCTATAGGGAACTATGATCAAAGGCCCCGGAATGACCCATATTCAAATACCTTCAACCCGGGGTGGGCAAACCATCCTAACTTTAGGTGGAATCAACAACCTCAACAACCTTTCCCACCACAAAGAGGTCAGCCCAACTATGTTCCCAGGCCTAATTATGTGCCAAGACCCCAGGCTCCTCATGAAAATCCAGCCATTATCAATTAGCTTATGAAGGAGAATCAAGAGACTAAGGCTGCGGTGAAGAGCCTGGAAATTCAGTTAAGTCAGATTGCAACCATTCTGAACCGTCTAGAAGCTAAGGACTTGGGAAAACTGCCATCTCAGCCCATTAACCCGAGGGAGAATGTGAGTGCAATGACATTAAGCAGTGGGAAAGAGCTGAATACTGATTTTCCCGCCAGCGGAGACCCACCGAGATCGCCGGAGGACAGTTCCGATCGCGGCACAGAAATCGAGGCAGAAACTGAGATTCACGGAGAATCCGCGCCCGTGGACCAAAACCGCGCCCGCGGGCCATTCCGTGCTCGCGGATCGCCCCTCTGACAAAACTTGACGGGTACGTCAGGCCTTCGTTTCCTCCCATGGCTTCACAAAAGCCCGCTCCACCATTTCCTGAGGCAGTGAAGGACACCAGGAGGCCTGCCAATGACAAGGAAATTTTTGAAACCTTCTCCAAGTGTGAGGTAAATGTTCCTTTGCTTAAACTTGTTCAAAGTATTCCTCGTTTTGCTAAGTTTTTGAAAGAATTATGTACTATTAAGAGGAAGCAAAAAGAGAAGGGGAAGGTTACAAAAGTTAATCTTGTTGAAAATATTGAAAAAATGTATCTTCCGTGCTTCAAAGGCAATTGCCTCAGAAGTATGGAGATCCAGGGAGGTTTACTGTTCCCGTTACAATTGGTGAGGCCAAAATTGAGCATTCTATGCTTGATCTCGGTGCATCTATTAATGTCATGCCACTTAGCATATATGAGCGATTAGGTCTAGGGCCATTACAGGATTTTAATATTATTATTGAACTAGCCGATCACTCTAATGTGCATCCGAAAGGATTTGTGGAAGATGTTTTAGTGTAGGTGGATGGCTTAATTTTTCCAACGGACTTTTATGTCCTGGAGATCGGTAAGCAGAGATACGACCCAGTTTTGTTGTTGGGACGTCCATTTATGAAGACGGCGAGCGCCGTAATTGCTGTTTCAAAGGGCCTATTATCTATGGCACATGAAAGTAAAACGGTCCAGTTTCAGATAGATGATGATCCATTCTGAGCATAAAGGACGTCCGGCCAAACGACGTTAAACAAAGGCGCTGCTCGGGAGGCAACCCGAGGTAAGTTTTTCTTTTCTTTTCTTTTTATCTTTTTAGTTTAGTTTTAGTTTTAGTATTCGTTTTGGTTTTGTCGGGCTAACTTGCAGGTACAATTTTTTCCATCAAAAAGAAGCAAACCCGAGGCGAGGACGAGCCCGCGGCTCGAACCGCGCCCGCGGCCCAGAACCGCGCTCGCGGTTCAGCCTGACGGAGTTAAAATTTTATTTTTTCGGAAATTTATTAAAAAATAAAAATAAATAAAAAATAAAAAATAAAAAATAAAAGGCTTTCAGGTGAAACCCCTGAAATAAAAGGCTTTCAGGTGAAACCCTTGAAATAAAAGGCTTTCAGGTGAAACTCCTCAAATAAAAGGTTTTCGGGTGAAACCCCCGAAATTCTACCTTCTATTTTCCATCCTTCTTCTATCTCCCATGGTCATCTTCAAGTATGGGGGAATTTTCATCTTCAATTTTCATCTTCTTCTATCCATGCCTTTGAAGAGTTCTTCCATCTCTTCTTTCGTATGTGAGTCTTCTGATTTTCTTCTTCTATGCTTAATTCCTTTCTCTTTACTTCATTGAGGACAATGAAGGATTTAAGTATGGGGGAGGAAGTACTCACTACGCTTATCTTAGATAGTTGCTTTTCAGTTTCAGTTTATTTCAGTTTATTTTTATGGGATTTTTGTTCCATGTTTTGTATAGAGAAAAGTTTTAAAAAAAAAGAAAAAAATATGAAAAAGCCATAAAAATATAAAAAAAGGCATAAAAATCCTGGGATGGGTTGAAAACCCGAAAGGGCGGCTCAGGTAATAAGCAGGTAACCCGGACCAGCATTAGGCTGGGGTAATAAGAGATTTATGAGAGATGTGAGTATTCGTGAGCACACCTAAGAAAAATGAAAAGAGTGATTAGGTGAAAACCCGAAGGGGCGCCTAAGTAGAATGAGTGGTAAAATTAGAGTGTTTAGGATCATATTCTACTTTGGGGCTTGGGGATTACACTTTAGATGTTGGGTAGATCCTAGGTTGCTCAACACTTTTTAGAGCTTGAGTGTTATATCTTGTCTCTGTGAGGTGTGTGATTTGAGCTTTCATGTCTTTGCTCATTATTTCTCTATTTTGGGTTCGGGTTGGTGAGGTGAGTGATTTTTGTCTTCCCTTATACTATGCTGTAAACCTTGATAGGATTTCTTGTTAGATTTATTTTGAGCTTACTCGAGGACGAGCAAGGTTTAAGTATGGGGGAATTTGATACGCTCTATTTAGTGTAGGTTAACTCTTGTATTTTAGGCATATTTGAGTGCGTTTAGGTTACTTTTGAGCATAATTGTAATATGAAGACCGAAGACACGATTTGAAGAAATGCAAGAGTTTTGAAGACAAGTGTTGATTTGGAGTTGTTTTGACGCCATTTTCTTGTGACGCATTATTCCGGGAGCTACGGTGATCGGATGAAGCTGAATTTGGTATCATTGGAAAGCTAACTCGAAGAGCTACAATTCATGTTTTTACGGCGAGTTCAAATTCAACCTCTAAGTGGGTCAAAACCACCTCCGCATTTGACACCAGAATGTTTTCAGAGGATCCGCGCCCGCGGTTTGCATCCGTGCTCGCGGTTCGAGGTGGTTTTGCGGCCGAGGAGTACGAGTGGATCCGCGCCCACAGATTATTTCCGCGCCCGCGGATCGAGGGTTTCAGCGCCGCCTTCGTCTCGTTTTATTCTATCTTTTATATTATTATATCTTTTAGGTTTCGGATTTATTTCTACTATTTAAGCTTAGTTTCGTTTTCACTTTAGGGTTAGACATTCTAGCATACTTTTCAGAGATTATTCCAGTTTTTAGTTTTATTATGGAGAACTAATTTCCTTTGGAGTTTGTTTAATCAAGGAAGCCTTTTTATGTAATTCGTGAGATTCTGGTAACTTTTCTATCCCTTGGTTAATATCAAAACTCTCGTGCTTAATTTTATGATTATCAATTGATTTCTCTTGGTACGCAACTTGTTGAATTTGATTGATATTCTATTGTTTGGATTAGTTTGATTGTTGTATGTGCAATCTTATTTATCCTTGAAACAACTCTTTTCTAGGACCGTGGACTAGAATTGAGAAAGAGTGTTTGATTGTTATTTTATGCATGAGACTCGTAGCTTGATTGCATGAATTAATATCCTTCTATCCTTAATATTTTGCATGATTTGAATTAAGCGTTCTTGTTCATATCATCCTTTCGCTTGGACCGTGGACAAGCGGAAATCTTTTATAAGGATTGGAATTAACCTGGGAATTAATAGAAAAGTGGATGAATTGATGATCGAATGATTAAAAAGGTGGAATTGATTGAATAAACTCTGCTTTTCCTTAATTGATTTAATCCCCAACAATATTTGCTTGTTTGTTTGTTTGCCTGAACCCCCAAAATCCCTGTCTTTGCTCTTTGCTGATTAATCAGAATTCCGATTCTCTTGGGTTCGACCCCTTGCTTGCTTACTATACTAGTTAGCAGTTTAGGGTTATTTATTTTTGATCTTGGCAACAACGATTTTAGCCGAGTCAATTATTCTCTAAGAAAGGATATTAAATATCTTCGGGAATATTTTTCATGTAAAAGTCCTATTTAAAGGGACCTCTTCATCAATAAAACAAACATGACTTTTCTGCTTTTAGAGAAATCCAAGAGGATAATTCCGAGTACTACAATTGGTGACGTTTGTGGTAGGAAAACTAAACCATCGTTAGCCACTAGGAGAGAAGACTAATCCGCCGTCAATGGATCGTAGAAAGAAGGCATCGACCATCATCGATTTGGAGCAATACTAAGATTCCATTTGAGAAAATATTGCATTCATTATTTGAGATACATGAGACGATCCATAGTTTAAGCAAAGAACATGCGTTCAAGAATTGTCCAAGCTTCATAAGTTGTTTGAGCACGAGCAATATGAGCCAAGAGCGATGAAGAAAAGGTGGACCATAACCATAGAAGCACAAGTGTCCTTTTTCCGTTTAACGAAGGATGGATTTGGTTGTGGTACAGGGTCATGGAAGGACTCAAGTTCAAACGCCTCCGAGGTCAATTTGATTGTGTGCCGCCACAAGGTGTAATTCGTCGCTCAAGACATACATTGAGTGTTGGTTTTTTAGGGTATGTTAAACGTGAAAGCATGTTGCATAAACAAGTCGAAGTGAAAGTTGATCCTTGTATTACAAGGCGGTTTGAGTAGACCTCGAAAGGTAATCTCATGAGTAGACCCCGAAGGGTAGTCTCGTTGGGTGTAGGCCCTAAGGCAATCACCATCAACCCACTTAAAACATTTTATTAAGTTACTTGGATAAAGGCTACGAGTCACTCGATGAGATCAAGCTTTCCTTCAACGAATATTGCCCCTATTCCATGCCAAGGGATTCCGCAATATCATTGTGGGATAAAACGCACCATACAAAACAATAGACATGTTGGCAAGACATATCTATCAAGATTAAACTTACCTTATTCGAGTTCCATGATTCCTCTTCATTTTTCACTTGAACGAAGTCGTTTTCCCATGACGTTTGTGGTTCTTCCTTCACTTGGACGAACTCCTCACACAACGCCACTTGAGGTTCCTTCTTCACAAATACTCGTGAAGATCGATCCATGATATCACACACTTGTGTTTGATTCCTCTCGTGAAAACACACGACTACACCACTCAAATCTTGACCGACTACTAGTGGAATTTTGCACCGATTTGTGTCTACTTGTGTAACATTTTTTATGTCTACACATGTGTCGCCAAAAGGACGACCAACACCTTATTTATAGGCATCCATGGGCTGTCCAAAACTGCCCAAAAAGTAGTTACAAATTCGGTTAAGAGAATGAGAGGTTGAGAGCGAATTTAGGAGGAGTTGTAACCACCCTTCCTTATCCAATTTCCTCTCTCCTTGTCATCATAGGAGGAGTCCAAAATCCAGCCCAATATGGAGTCCAAAATGCCGTCCAAATCCAGCACATAAAGGCCCAAGGAAATGGCCCAAAACTCCTTAGAAGATCCAATCCAAAAGCCCAACACAAGGCCCAACCTTGCGTCCGTGCTTGCGGCCCATCCAGCCCACACGTGTGCCCTATGGGCCGGCCCACCAAGGCCCACACCAAGCTAGCATAGCTAGGTCACTTACCTAGTGTAACTGGCCCTTAGCTAGTTGAGCTAGCATCCAGCTAGTTGAGCTGGCTTGAGTTGCGTTGTAGCTCGTTGAGTTGAATTACAAGCTGCTTGAGCTAACTTGAGCTAGTTTGAGCTTCCATGAGCTAATCCCTAGCTACATGAGCTTCTTACTAAGCTTATACTTTGAGTCAAGAGCATATCCAAGCTTCTAGAGCTAAATCTAAACTAGTTTGAAGCTTCAATACTCCTTTCTAGCATACATAGCTATGTGCCAAGCTATTCTCAAGCTTTGGTTCTTGCTTAGAGTGTCTACCAAGGTTTAGAGAAGCTTCCTAACTACTTTATAATATGCACAAAGCTATAAGACTCTTATAACAAGCTCAAATACATACCTTAGCTCAATCGCAACCACTCGACGCCTTGTGCCCAAGCCCTAGGCGCGTCACAAGGTCCTTGCACACATCCTAGGTGCGCCACTAGCACCGTGCAACCATGGACGTGCCAATGCAATGTCCAAGGTGCGCTCCAACCACCAAGACAATAACCTCACAAGCGAGCACCGGCGCGCCTTATTCTTGCATCGAGCCTAGGCCGTGCAAGCGCGCGCCACATACATCGGTGCGTCTCCACCGAGCGCCGATGCCGCGTGCCGCTACCGAGTGACGACGCCGACTGGGCGCGCCCTCGTCGAGTGCCGTTGCACATGAGGTTTTGTTCCTTAGCGTTGACGTTCCTTAACTTGGATCTTTCTTATACATGACTATTTCTCTTTATCATATCATGGCAAGTCACATGAGTCAGTTTTCCAATCGACAATTCGTAGTGACTTCTTTACCTCAACATGCTCTCAACGGGATTGATGACTTTTCACAAATCACCAACATTCCTCCCCCATTTGAGCAATGTCATCAAAACTCGAAGTTTTAAACAAACTCTATGTATAGAAGTAAATGTCGCAAAACGATTGAATTTACAACTTGTAACAATCACAATCATGCACTAAAGAATCGTGGTGTTTCTTAGAATTGAACCACATCAACTTTTCTAAGTACACATCATGAAAATTACACATGAGTTTCTTACGTTTATTCTTAACTTGACACTTTTTAGAAAGGCTTTTTCGTCCCATATCCATTCATGTATGCTTATAGACGATTCATCCTTGAACTCTATCTTGGAAGAAGTCTTACACTTCCACATATGCTTAGTTGAGTTTTCTAACTTGCCCTACATAGCAATTTCCAAAAACTCATTAATGAAAACTTGTTTCAAAACTATTTTCATGTAGGCTAGAGCAAATAACCTTGATGGGAATTTTGTATGCTCTCCAACCCTATGTCTTTGACCTACAACTTTGAATTCTGCCCTACACCTTTCGGTAAGGGGGAATTGGGCGTGCAAATCATAGAGTTTTTTAAGATTTTAACCCCATCCCTCAAATTGAATTTAACACCAAAAGTTATGTTAAACCTCTCGGTATGAGAGTTCAACAATTTTATTGTATGATTAACAAAACTCAACCGAGTTGACTCTAAATATGAATTATTCATTTAGAATAATATCCCCTCACACTTAGATGTCAAAATCCGACACCAAGATCGAATTAAGCAAAGTTGCATCTTGAGTCTTCTCAAGAATGAGCTCCCATCACCAAGATTAGGAATTCATGACCGATCGTCGACTAAAGGTCTTCCATAATTAGGTGATCCAACTTGCTTTTATACTTTCCATATAGAAAGCATATCCACACATCCAATGTTTTAAGCATCTTATTCATATCTTTGAGAAATGGTCATGTCAAGATATCAACACCTTATTACCACTTGAGCGTCCTCAAGCCATCACATATACACTTTAAAACCGTGTATCCATTGATCCATAGGTGTTCTAAACATGTGTATAACCATGGGATTTCCACTCTCATTCCAATGTTTTACAAATCAAGACGAAGATTTGGAAAATCTAATTCACCTTCATCTCTTCACATTGGCATCTTCATAATTTATCAATGAAGAACTCCATAGACAAGATCCTTACTATCTCATCCATGTCATTTGGTTCCTACCAAATAAACTATGTCATTTCCATATAGACTTATTAAACACTTCTTAACCAAAGTGATTAAACTTGCCATATTTTCCATGCTTTAAGCATATGGAGTCCTTAGAACGACTTCCAAATGACATTCATTTTCTTTTAGCCATTCAACACAAAGTATTTCCACTTTATGTACTACTTTCATCCTAACCACCAATCTTATTGGAAGTTCCCATAGGATCATCATCCATATGATAATATGTGATGATTCAATTCTTTCCTTCCTTAGATATCATTTATAAAAGAAACTTGAAGAATTATGCTCATAAGACAATCATCTTACCACAAGTGTTCACTACACATGTTAGGATTTGTCTTTCATGAATCATGCCATTATTTCCTTTTAGTCCTTTCAATGTTCATCTTAACCATAAGACTAATATACCAAAGTTGTCAATGTTAAGCCTTCATGGCGTATTGACACTTTCCTTGGATCCGAGGATTGAACACAATCCTCATGAGTCTCTTCTAGACCATTACTTGTTAATTTGAAAGTCCTAAACCCAGCCTTTCAAACTTCTCAAACAAGTTCTAATTATCCAATCTAATGACATACAAAAGAGCCTCCCCAAATAACCATATGGGGCATGTGATACTCCAAGTTCTTAAACTTAATCACATTCATTATCATTTCCGAAACTAGGAAAACAAACATGACTTCAAATATGATTTCATTGATTTAAACAATCAATATGAATGCCTATAGTAGGCGCACCTACGAGCCAACCAAGTGGACCGCGACGCCAAGCGTCGAGCACCCACCATGGTCAAGGCTAGGTTGCATCCAGCCTTGGCGAGCCATGTGCTACCCAGACCATGCCACGCAGTCGAGTGTCGAGTTCCGCGCACTCAAAAGAGCGACGCATCAAACACGGCCCGAGCACACCCTTGACTTGTTCGCAATTCCAGCCATGCCATGCGCCGAGCATCAAGTCTCGGAACGCCTAGGCATGAGCGATCCCACAGTCATGCCAAGGCCTTAGCCTTGCGCATTTTCGACTCGATCCTTGCACGGAAAAACCGAGTGTCCGGCGCCTAGTGCCCAGAGGATCGATCCCACATCCCATCACAGGTGTGATCGTGGTACGCCATAGGCGTCAAAACTGCTTGTGCCGAGAGTCATAGAGAGCGGTACCAAGGCTCGGTACTCCTCGGCGCGCCTTAGCCTCCAACTAAGGCATGTCTTGGTTTGTTCCAAGACTCAATTTGCGCCAGCCTCCATTTTCCATTGCAATCCATTCGACATTAATAATGTTAATTCAAGGCATAATTCATGTCGATATTTATCCAAGTCAACATCAAACCATACTTTAACTTAAACAAGTCATTATCCTTTGAGGATTCAAACGCATGACAAAACCGGTCTAACCATAACCATCTCTAATCATGCCAAAGTATCAAAATTGTGTATTTGACACTTTCCAAACCTTGTCAAACTTTGTTTGACTAAGCCATAAGAGATTTCACTCTCATGTACTCATTGCTCAATGTAAAGATGCATAAATCTCAATTTAAACCAAACAAGATTCCCTCATTTCCTCTTTCCATAAGAAACATGATTTTATGAAATCACTTTGAGTGATCTTCCACATGTAACTTATCAAAGAGACTTTCACCATCTCTTTTATGTGTTCTTTAGTGCATTCATGGCCAACATGTGTTTACCCTCTCACGTGGGGGGCAATCTAGTAGACCCTTACATTAGTAGACCCGAAGGTAGTCTAATTACTCTAGTAGATCCGAAGGTAGTCTAATTACTCTAGTAGATCCGAAGGTAGTCTAGAGCATGAGTCATCCCAATCAAAGAATGGTCGACTCAAGGGTAATCTAATTAGTATCATCCAAAGAGAATGAAACTAGAATCAACTTTCTCAAAGTCGATCTTAAGAATTGGACATAGTCCTTTTCTTGCACACATGTTGTTAAGATTATTTCTTTAAACAAACCATAGTTTATTGTTCAACCATAAACATTACATGATCATCTTCTTTGATCAACAACACACTATTACCCTTTAATCAAGGTATACAAACACACACAAAATAAAAGCACACAAACTGTGCTAGACACACACACACGTGCACAAAGGAAACAATTATAATGCATACATTCAATCACGGCGCTTTACGCCACACAAGGAGCAATAAACCGGCCTTAGAGGCCTTCGATCCCCATAGACATTTTGCCAATAGGTGCCGTCAAACGCGGCTCCTCCATCACCCAAAGGCGTGCCTCTAGGGACGTCGCTCCTAGGCTTGGCACGTGAGTGCTTAGCCTTCGACCTCGTATGACGCTTGAACCTCGAGTACCCTTGCCTACCCTCATGTCCACGACTAGGATCACGAGCCTCCATTGCCTTGGAGGTTTGAGGTACAAGAACCTCATCTTCCTTAGCATCTTCGAGATCGGGTACAATCGTCACATTAGCGAGGAACCAATCCCAAAAAGTGTTGCTTCGGTTGTACTCATCAAGCCACTCGTCAAAGCTTTGGAGCCCACCTTGATCCACTTCAATCGGCCTTATGGCACTAGGAGGTTCGATTTTGACTTCCCTCAAGTAAGAGGTAACGTCATCGACCGTTTTATCCCCTCGTTTAGCCAAATCCTCAAACTTAACAAAAAAAAACAACAATGCAAACACAAACATAAACAAATATTCTTTGAAGATTGTTGATTTTTTAGGGTATGTTAAACGTCAAAGCATGTTGCATAAACAAGTTGAAGTGAAAGTTGATCCTTGTATTACAAGGCGGTTTAAGTAGACCTCGAAAGGTAATCTCGTGAGTAGACCCCGAAGGGTAGTCTCGTTGGGTGTAAGCCCTAAGGCAATCACCATCGACCCACTTAAAACATTTTATTAAGTTACTTGGATAAAGGCTACGAGTCACTCGATGAGATCAAGCTTTCCTTCAACGAATATTGCCCCTATTCCATGCCAAGGGATTCCGCAATATCATTGTGGGATAAAACGCACCATACGAAAAAATAGACATGTTGGCAAGACATACCTATCAAGATTAAATGTACCTTATTCGAGTTCCATGATTCCTCTTCATTCTTCACTTGAACGAAGTCGTTTTCCCATGACGTTTGTGGTTCTTCCTCCACTTGGACGAACTCCTCATGCAACGCCACTTGAGGTTCCTTCTTCACACATACTCGTGAAGATCGATCCATGATATCACACACTTGTGTTTGATTCCTCTCATGAAAACACACGACTACACCACTCAAATCTTGACCGACGACTAGTGGAATTTTGCACCGATTTGTGTCTACTTGTGTAACGTTTTTTGTGTCTACACATGTGCCGCCAAAAGGACGACCAAAACCTTATTTATAGGCGTCCATGGGCTGTCCAAAACTGCCCAAAAAGTAGTTACAAATTCGGTTAAGAGAATGAGAGGTTGAGAGCGAATTTAGGAGGAGTTGTAACCACCCTTCCTTATCCAATTTCCTCTCTCCTTTTCATCATGGGAGGAGTCCAAAATCCAGCCCAATATGGAGTCCAAAATGTCTTCAAAATCCAGCCCATAAAGGCCCAAGGAAATAGCCCAAAACTCCTTAGAAGATCCAATCCAAAAGCCCAACACAAGGCCCAACCTTGTGTCCATGCTTGCGGCCCATCCAGCCCACACGCGCGCCCCATGGGCCGGCCCACCAAGGCCCACACCAAGCTAGCATAGCTAGGTACCTATCTCGGTTACTTACCTAGTGTAGTTGGCCCTTAGCTAGTTGAGCTAGCATCCAGCTAGTTGAGTTGGCTTGAGCTGCGTTGTAGCTCGTTGAGCTGAATTACAAGCTGCTTGAGCTAACTTGAGCTAGTTTGAGCTTCCATGAGCTAATCCCTAGCTACATGAGATTCTTACTAAGCTTATACTTTGAGTCAAGAGCATATCCAAGCTTCTTGAGTTAACTCTAAACTAGTTTGAAGCTTCAATACTCCTTTCTAGCATACATAGCTCTGTGCCAAGCTATTCTCAAGCTTTGGTTCTTGCTTAGAGCATCTACCAAGCTTTAGAGAAGCTTCCTAACTACTTTACAATATGCACAAAGCTATAAGACTCTTATAACAAGCTCAAATACATACCTTAGCTCAATCGCAACCACTCGACGCCTTGTACCTAAGCCCTAGGCGCGCTGTAAGCTCCTTGCACACATCCTAGGTGCGCCGCCAGCACCGTGCAGCCATGGTCGTGCCAATGCAATGTCCAAGGCGCGCTCCAACCACCAAGACAAGAACCTCACAAGCGAGCACCGGCGTGCCTTATCCTTGCATCGAACCTAGGCCGTGCAAGCGCGCGCCACATACATCAGTGCGTCTCCACCGAGCGCCGATGCCGCGTGCCGCTACCGAGTGACGA
The DNA here is from genome assembly GCA_964016875.1 of Fallopia convolvulus. Classification (NCBI taxonomy): domain Eukaryota; kingdom Viridiplantae; phylum Streptophyta; class Magnoliopsida; order Caryophyllales; family Polygonaceae; genus Fallopia; species Fallopia convolvulus. The sequence continues at coordinate 25,655,779 of OZ024733.1, forward strand.
CGCCGACTAGGCGCGCCCTCGTCGAGTGCCATTGCACATGAGGTTTTGTTCCTTAGCATTGACGTGCCTTAACTTGGATCTTTCTTATACATGACTATTTCTCTTTATCATATCATGGCAAGTCACATGAGTCAATTTTCCAATCGACAATTCCTAGTGACTTCTTTACCTCAACATGCTCTCAACGGGATTGATGACTTTTCACAAATCACCAACATTGAGTGTCGGAAATTAGAGAGTAGGTTCAAGGTTTCAAGGAATTACTAGCCATAGTTAAGGCTTTTTTTAAGGAATTAATTAATTTATGCTCAAAGATTTCAAGTGGACTTAATTAAGGTTTTAAAGGGATTAATTAACTACTTGAAAGATTCAAGTGGATGTTAAAAATCTGAATTTCCATGGGGCTACTCTACCAAAATTTTGGGCAGAAAAGTGAAAACAAGAGCAAGAAGCATGCAATGATAATTAATTTTGCCAAACACCATTTATGTGGATGTTGCTGATACAAAGAGGAATTGTTAATATTAAAAAAGGTTTACATAGATTTTTTTTTAACAATGAGCTACTAGCACAATGCAAAACCAATATTAGGTCGCTTGAACAAGGTTATTAAAATCGAGATTCTAGGATCGTATCATGGAAGGTCTTGTGGATCGGATCGTAGGATCGTAAGATCCTATAATATCACTAAAACTAATATAATATAGATATGATACAAAAAATATAGGCACTAAAACCAAAAAATATATAATTTTATTAAAATTTAATGATCATAATGCTGAAAAATTGACATTTCAAACTTATATATGCACAAGAAGCACATTTAAAAATATATATGCTTACATAATAAGAATCGAGGAAAGATTATGGGTCTTTATTAGGGGAAAAATATTGTAAATTCAACAATTGGGAGTTGGGAAGATGGAAATTGGGAGGTAAATGAGGTTAAAAGAGACAAAATGAGCATTTCAGGGATGTAATTTCACTAATAATTAAGCTAATTGGTGCTAAAATAAATTTTATAAGCTCAAAGTAAAAAATGGGTAGGATCTTAAGATTTTATACAGGATCTCACGAGATCCTGTACGATCCTATGCGATTCTATACGATTCTAACACGATTCTACATGATTCTATAACGATTTTAACAAATTTCGATTTTAATGTACGATCCGGATCAAAATCCCATATGGGATCTTAGGATCTCATGATTTTAAGATTCGGGTCTCGATTTTAATAACACTGCGCTTGAATATTACAAGGCCAACCTAAACCATCACAACAAATGATCTTAAGAAAATCAAATACAAGAGGTTGTTGGCTAAACAATTGTCTAAGTTGAATTATAGATAAAGGATCGAAAACTAATCCTGGACAATATTAGAAATATCAAGCCTAACGTGGACAAGATAAAAATGTCCTCTGGCCAAGAAATCTACAGCCGAATTGTACTCCCTAAAACAATGAAAAAACCCACATGAGAAATATGTGAAATAAAACCACTAGATTATGGCCACATGAGAAATATGTCTTTCAAGATTTACTCAATTTCCCATGGAATCTTCCAAAGTCTTTTTAAAGAATTAATAACCACTAGATTATGGCCTTCAATAATTAAATTAGAAATATTCATCGTAGTATTGTTATTCACACCTTCTAAGAGGGAGAAAGATTAAGCTTTTAAAGCAGACATATGATGCAATTGTTTTTTATCGCATTGTAGAATATAACTATTATGATCACAAGGAGTGCGCACGATCTGACTCGAACCAAACGAGAGCGGAGGCCATGTAGGAAGTCGAGGGAAGGGAGCGAACTAGCATGGGATGATCTCGACTTTGAATCACGATCGAGACAAAGATGGGTCATCACAAGATTCGATCCCAACGGTGATAGAGACGAGGCGACAGGGAGAATCATCGGCTTCGGGTCGCGCGGTTGTTGGGATCGCACAGTCCTTGGACCTAATGACGATGGCGACGAATTCAAGGCGGAAATCGCCAAATTTGAAAAGCATGATGGGCATGTCACCAGCCACGGCCGAGAATCTGAGCAAAGAGGCGTCGTTGTCGACCTAGCCGGCAACCACAACCACAAAGGAGGGATCGACAACCTCAACCAAATTGGATGTGGAGCAATTATCAACCTCGGGCCGAGTGGATAGCGAGATTCTGTCGATTCGGGATTCATTGTATGCGCACAAAGAAGAGTCTCTTGTGAAAGGAGAGGGAATTTCGTAAGCAAGGATTGCAAGGATGATGAAAACGAGAAGCAAGGGACTTACAAAGGCAAAAAAGTGTGTGAGAATAAAGAAGGAACTTGCGGAAACATGTATGAATCGGATGGGTCAGCAAAATCAAGGAGTAGTATTTGCCCTTTCGCCAGGACGAATAAGGACGACATTACTTCGATTTCGAGCACTATATGAGAAAGTCAACGGGGGACCAATCAAAGAGAAGGCGCAACCTAAAGATGCTCGTACTCAAAGAACTCCGAAATCTCAGTAGAAAGAGAATTATCGAAGGCAAAGCAGCAGATCGGTCCAAGAAGCCTCGTTAGCCACCAAGGACGACCCGTGGAGCATAACAATTGACCAGGATTTGATCTGGACCTTGAAATTGGTAGTGCGGGAAAATGATTGAATTGAATCTGAGTTAGCACGTCTCAAATTGATATTGTTAGAAAAGGACGAGGAGATACAACATTTGAACTAATACGTAGAAGAATTACAAAAGAATATCGCCATAAACACAACCCTATATCTAGATCAGGAGTTGGAATTGTGTGAGGCTCACAAGGAGAACCGGCACTTGAAGGAGACACTGGACGGAATTCAGAAGGAACCATTATCGAAAGACATCAAGGGCATTATCAAGAGCTTATGTGGCAAAACGCAGAATGGCGCCCACACTTGGAGCCAATGAAAAGAGGGATGTAGGAACGAGGGCTAGAAGTAGTCGTTGATACAAGGATGGAAGTCAGAGTTGCGAATTGAGGAATCGCGAAGACCGCCATCACAAGGAGACGATCGGATCAAGGAGCATCATTCGGCCCACGGGGAAAGCAAAAGAGGAAAAGTTTGGAACCAGGATTGGTCCTGAGGAAGGAAACAAAGTTGGTCCAGAGAGAGAAGGCAAGATCACCCATGAGGGAGGGTCGAACACGTGAGGACGGACCGAAGAGCTCGAGAAAAAACGAGGGAAGCTGTCCGGGCGAGGCGTTGAGCCAGATTTAATCGAGTTTAGAAGATTCCAAATAAAGGAGTACTTTTCTCTTGGATTGGGCCTTTCCCATGAAGCGTTTCCCCCGAAGATTAACGAGGCTCCGTAAGCTAGGAGTAGTTTTCGTTTTCGTTTTGACCCATGTTTTGTAGAAACACTCTTGTTGAGGGGTTTTGTTGATATCTTGTGAATTGTAAAGACTTGTTTGAGTAACTCGCAGGTCGTCAAAGCCTCTTTTATAGATTACGGAGAGTAAGCGATCCATTTGCATAGGCAAAAGTGAACAACGCGTTGGCGTCGACAAGAAAGTAAGCAATGTTTCAAGTATAAAAGGATGTGTTGGCGCCTATGAGGCTGAAGTGGTGAATAGAGATTCGTGAGGAAGAAAGAAAGGTGTGTTGACCCCATATTTGAGGCCCTTGAGCGCTCAAGAAATAAGGTGGAGTTAGATTATTCCTCGACTTAGCTTGAAGGGGCACCTATGTGGCATAGCTCATAGATGCATTTTGGCGCCCTGATGAGGCTTCTCCTAAGGAAACAACTACCATGTTTCATGTCGTGCAAAGTGGAATGTTGCATGCAACCACGGAATGAGGTCCATAATTTAAATGTAAGTGATTTTTTGCCATAAAATCGGGACATCTAAAGGGGCTTTCTTGTGGATTAATTTATGGCGCATAAAATAAAGCTAACCCATTAAATAAATAAGCCCAAACAAATTAATAATAATTTAATTAACAAAACCAATCAAACCCTAGCTCCCTACTCCTCTTTATAAGGGGTGCCTCCATGAATAAACAAGTATGTTACCTTGCTCTAAATGCATTCAATTCGTTCGATCCCTTGTTTGTTAACATCGTTTTTTGTTTGTTGATTTGATTAAACCGAAATTTGCATCAATAGTTTTCAACCCAAGTATTTCTCCAAACGTTACTAGAACAATCATTCCCAATAGTGCATCTCAAGCCTTTGGATAAGTTATCCCTAATATTCACTAATCGCCCAAATTGCCAAGAACAATTTTTCTTCTAGTATTACAACAGCGAAAGAGAACCTAAATTTTCTTTGTAACAATACGAACCCAAAAATTAAGTGGTTCAGTCATAAATTTCCAAAGGAGTTTCATTTAAAGTGATATATGATATTTTCAGCCGTATGAAAACCTATTCCACCATTTTCTTTGGGAGAACAAATCTTGTCCTAACTAATAAGCGGATGATGAATCGAGATAAAAGTTTTCCAAAAGATACATTTGTTGATTTTTTTCAATTTATTCACAAATACCTTTCCACAATTAATTTCTGCAAAAGGGGAAAGTAAAACAATTAAGAGAGAGAAAAAGCATGTAAGTTTCTAAAGAAAAAACTATTAAAAGGCTTAATAGTACATAGGCTTGTAGAAGACCCATAAGGATATTGAGGTGATATGGCCTAGAAAAAATAGAAGGCTTATACACTGATTAGAAAAGTTAGTGTGGACCATTTACTAAGTGTTGTGCCAAATTAAACACTTAAATTTACGGGTGGGCAAAGTTAATCGGGGTTTCTATTAACCAGAACTTTGGTTAATAAATTTCAATAACCGTAATTGTATCGTTCGTTATCGGTTAATCGTTGAAACTCGGTATGGTTTATCAATTAACTGACTTGTTTTAATTTTATTTTTTTAAAATCAAATTTCAGATTTTTAATACAAAAATTACCTTATTTTTCAATAAAATAAACTTAAATTTTAAATTAAATACAAAATACAAACAAATTCATAATATATAAGTTGAGAATGGGTTGTTGCAATTTTCACTTGCTTGAATGGTTTGCCCGAAGAGAAGAACAACGGAATAGTGCCTATCGAGAATGGTCTTCAATCGAATGGTTTGCTCGAAGAAGAAGGGGCAGCAAGCCTGCAGCTTGTTGGAACTCCTGGAGCTGGAAGAGTGGAAGTTTGGAAGAGATCTCAATTTTTAGTTTGGGTTTGGGTTTGGGAATGAAGAAGAACAAAGAAGGGGTGACAAGTTTGTGTTTGGGAAAATATTAGCCTTTTAGGTCAATTTGTAGTCTAATAAACTAGTAAAGTAGGTGAACGGCTGAACGCGTGAATTGCTTTGTAGAGTCTGAGTTGCTTTGTCTGATACTCTTCAGTATTGAAAAAAAAAAGTAAAACTATAAACAAAAATTATAATATGTAGTTTATTATTTATTAAAATATATTTATTTTTAACTAAAACTAATTTTCCTACAAATATTCATAAATAAAGAAGCCATTTCTATTGAAGCCAATTCTAATGAAGCCATTTCTAAATTACAAATTAATTAATGAAACCATTTTTAACAAATAAATAAAGGAAACCTATATGATTATTAGTTACAAGGCTAGAGTTGGAAAAGGAAGGTGATATATGCAAATATAATAACTTTGGAGAGAGGGCGGACAAGTCAATAAAAGATTTCGTGAAGGTAAAATTTGGAAGGAAAAAGCTACTTCTCTCGCCCGAAGGGGCACGATTTTATATCGTCCAAAATGGGGCCATAGATTTATTAATTTATCCTTGGGGGATTAAAGGGAAGAAGATTGAAAACTAGTACATGCCACGTTCGATCTTTTTCGTGTGGCTATTCAGAAATCACAGATCTGAGTTTTCACTCCCCCAAAACTCATACGAAAATGTCCCAAAACTCATAGGCTGAATTTCAAAGCTGAAAATTAGTTTTTTTTTGTGAATTTTTTGTTGTCTGAATTTCAGCACTAAAGTCATTCCACAAAAGTCGTAAGAACATGTTCAATGGTTAACCAAGATTTTTGGTCATCAAATTGAAAAAACTATTTTTGTAGATCAACTTTAACCATGTCAAAATGACATGCAATGACCAAATAAAGTTTTGGGCATCATGATGCCCAAGTTCATGAAAAAATTCTTCTCTCTCTTATTATTTTATACATATAAATATTTTCTATCCTCTATGACCAAACAATTTGGCCAACCATTACAAATGCTACTGGCCACCAAATTCAATTTTGTTGGCTGGAATTTTGCTAGCTGAAAATCAGTCTTAACTGGCTGAATTTTGCGGGCTGAAAATCGGTTTTTTTTGCTACTGAATTTCAGCACCAAATTCAATTTTTTTTGCTACTGCATTTTGTGAATGATGCATTGCACTACTAATTCAACATATTGCTTAAGTTTTGCTACTGCATATATGGTATGAAGGCAATTATCATTCAACTCTACAAATACATACTCTTATTTTCACATTTCCTTCAAGGGTGAATTTCGAATTGTCAACATTTAGGCTGAATTTTTTTGTTGGTTCTTACATCAGTTCATGAGCATTTTATAATTAAATTCGACATATCTATGAAAGAAAGAACTTACAATATTGTTCAAACACGCATAAATAAATCGAAACGGGTATTTTTCTTATTCGTATTTCCAATTTCCTATCCACGCAATTTAGTGCAAATCTCCACGCAAATTAGATGCATGGTGCAAGTAGTTAATATTGCGCGTGTAAATAGAACGAACGTTCTAAAAGGCTAAATAAGTCTTATAAAATATTAGGGGATCATTTAATTTGTAAAATAATTTTTCTAAGGATATAGTTTAAACTCCTTAAAATAGCAATATTTTATTAATTTGTATTTATTTAGGATTAATTATTTTTTTAAAAAGGGTTCATCAATTTTCTTATAGGATTTTAGGTTCCTTTTAGAATATGCATAACCTACTCTAAGGATATATGTTAGAAAAACTGTTAATAAAATTAGATAGAAAAATATTTAGTTAAATCTACTAAAAAAGAGTACATAAACCCAATCCCTTCCTTGCAAGGTACTCCGTATGTTTATGAAAATATACGATTAAATGTTATAAGATAACTAATATTATATTTAATCTGAGCATATAACGTAAGAGCATTAGTATTAGGAGAGTCACGCTGGGTTTAACGTTCGGTTTCACACAAAAAAAAAGGGAAAAAGAAAAAAAAATCAGTGAAACCACATGGCAAGTTTTGAAAGTTGAAACCCACTTTTTGGGTTTCACTTCTTATATGTTGTACAAACACCCCATTAAAATATGCCATGTGGCATGCACATTTCAATTTAATTTTAGGGTAGTTAAAAGTTTGATTTAATATTTGGTAATTTGTCCAACTTTTAATTAATTAATAATAATAATAATTATTATATTATAATTTATAATTTTTTAATCTATCCATAGATACCAATCTTATATTTGTTTGATTCATTTTAATATTAAATTAGTTTTTTTGGGTTGATTTAGAATAAATAAACACATGTTTAATTAAATAAAGATATATTTAAAATTAATAAATTAAGAGTAGAGTTGTAATTGTGTGTAGAGAAATAAATAGTTATTGGAAATTAAGAAAAGTAGAAAAGTGGATTCCATAGTTTTATTGATATTTAAGTGGGTTTCATAAAATGAAATTGGGAGAATATGGAATGATATGGAAGAGAAAAAAATGATAAAAGTGAGTGTTTTTTTTATTTTATGGATTTCATTAATACGAATGGCCTAAGAGATCCAATTGACGCAACTCTCATCCCATCCCTTGATGAGAAATTCCAACCAAAAGCCAGATAACATCTCACAAAGTGTATGGCTAGTGGCTACCACATTAATGAAGGATTTTTTTTCTCGGCTCACGTATCAGATTTAGATCTCCCATCCAAATTTTCATAGAGAAAGATGCCTTTGACCTTTTTTTTTAGGAAAGGGATTAGAAGGGGGAACTAATGTCCGATTTAACTATAAAGTTGGTAGCAAAGTTGACCTTTTGAATGTAGGAAATGCTCTCTAGTCTTAGAAATTTGCGAAGCTCACACAAAATATCAGTATAAACGATCTTGATTTTCCACAGATAACACAAAATACCCTTGATAATACTCCCTCTGTTTCATGAAACATGTCTTTTTAGCCCATTTTTCATTTTTCATAAAACATGTCCTTTTAACATTTTTTTCTCACTTTTTTCCAAATTTGCCCTTACTTTATAGGTGTAAATATCACTTTTAACAATTTTCTAGGAGGGGTTAAGAGTGCACATTTATCTAAATGTAGGGGTAATTTGGGTAAAAATTCATTTCTTAATATGTGTGCATTAAACTAAAAAGACATGTTTTACAAAACGGAGGGAGTATTAATTAAACAAACATTATCACTTCAATTTCCAAACAAAAAATCCCAGGACATACTTTGACCAAAAAAAATTCACAGGATGTATAATTTCTCTAAACATCTTCTCTTGGTGCAATCGCCTTGGCTATCAAAAAGTTAAATTCTCACATACCTCTTTTGAAATAAGGCCTTGTTTGGTTTGATTTTCTGAGAATCAAGAATGGTTGATTCCAATATATTGTTTGGTAAACTAAAATCTGGAATCAATTTCATTTCTAGGAATGACTCATTCCAAACCTATAGGCAAAGTTGATTTCAACAGAAAATAGAGGATATCATCCATTTCAAGAAATTTTAATTTTTCTATCTTAAACTTTAATACTTTTAAACCCCTAAATCTTAAATAATAAATTATAAAAACCATAAACCCTAAATTATAAGGTCTAAGACCTACAATTTAAACCATAACTTTTAGGAATGGTTCATTCCAACAGCATACCAAACAACATGTCACAGGATTGGTTCATTTCGATTCTTAATTCCATTCCAATTCTTGATCCAATCCGATTCAAACAACTAACCAAACGGGGCCTAAAAAACTACACCTAACTATTTGCAAATAGGGATGGCAATGAGGCGGGGATTCCCCATTACCCGTAGGGATTCCCCGTTACGGGTATGGGGATGGGGATTTTTAGTAGGGATGGGGGCGGGGACGGGGGAAAAAGTAATTACCCGCTAGGGTATGGGCACGGGGACGGGGATAGGTGTCCCTGCCCCACCACCCGACCTGAACTCGACCCCATTGGGGAATCCCATGGGGAATCCCCGTCGGGGGACCCATTGGGAAACCCTGTGGGGAATCCCCACCGGGGGACCCACGGGGTTCCCCATGGGTCACTTGATTCACTACTTTGGTTTTTAATTATTGATCATTCTATCCTTATATTATGTACTTGATACGTATGAATAGAATGATCATTGGATTTACAAAATTATTATTTTGTTTGTTTTTGAAGCTCTTGTTAATTATATAAGTTTAATTGGTGAATTTTGTAAATGGTGTATCAATAGAGTTTTTGAGGAAAGTGTACATGAAAGTAAATGAAAAATAAAATGTTTAACTCGTGGGGATTATACAAGGTGAAAATCAAACGAGGATGGGGAGTCCCCGAGAGAGATTATAAATGGAGAAATCAAGCGGAGATGCGAAATCCCCGACAGAGGTTATAAATGGAGAAATCAAGCGGAGATGGGGAATCAAACCGACAGGGATTATAAATGGGTAAATCAAGCGGGGATGGGGAATACCTGACAGGGATGGGGACCCGACGGGGATGGGGACGGGGATAAATTTTATTACCCGATGGATAATGAAACGGGTATGGAAAGCATATATCTAAATAGGGATGAGTACGGGAAGGGTATTCCGCCCCATTGTCATCCCTATTTGCAAAGGATAAAACCAAAGGGGGAGAATCTAGCATCTTTTTAACTCTGTCAAATTTCAGTTTTGTGTAATTGGGTTTGAATTTTTTCCGATGACTTTTAAAGCCATAAATGATGAATATATCGTATGATTTGGTCAGGGTCGGAGGTTGCAATCCATAAGGTAAACCCAAATCCAAGTAGCCCAAACGTAAGGCCCAAATAAGACGGGCCTCGTACCACTCGGGAGTGATTTAGGGAACAAAAAAAGAAAAGAAACAGAAAGCACATAGGCCAAACTTTGGGTACGTGAACGGTAAACGTGAGCATGTACAAAAAGCCTCGTTATTCGAGCGCCTGATAAATTAAAAACAATTGAATTTATTATCTCCCCATCATGCCACGTGTACCCTCAGCAATTGCGTAATGACACGTGTCGCCGTTCTCCTCAGTCCTCATCCGTATCGACGCCGTTGAAGGACACGTGCTCCCTACGTGTCCTATATTGACTTAAATCACGCCACGTCTCTCTTCCGACAAAATGTATTTATAGACCCTAAACCCTCGAACCAACGAAAAAACCCATAACTCTCGTCCACTGATAGCAAATTCACAATCATACGTACTACTACATATCCTTACGTGAAAATCTCGAAGAGCCACAAGATGCAGACCGGAAAGAAGGCGGTGGAGTCGGCAAAGGAGGCGGCAGCGAACGTGGCGGCGTCAGCCAGGTCAGGGATGGAGAAGACCAAAGCCACCGTACAAGAGAAGGGTGAGAAGATGACGGCCCACACTGACGTCGACAAGCACTTGGCGGAGCAGCGCAAGGAGGAACGGATGGCCGCCGCCGAGCTCCACAAGCAGGAGGCCCAACACCAGAACGCCGCCCAGCGCGCCGCCTCCACCGCTCCCGGCGGCGGAGTGACGGGACATCACTCGTACTCGACTACGGGGGAGCAAGGGTACACGGCTGGGCCCGACCAGATGTCGGCGATGCCTGGGCACGGGACGGGGCAGCCGGCCGGCGGGAGGGTTGTCGAGGGGGCCGTTGGGGCCCACCCCATCGGGAAAGCCACCGGGACGACGACGACGAGGACTACGACTACGCACAACACGCGTGCAGGGACTGGGACCACTGGCCATGGCACTGGCACTGGCGGGCCCTACACTGGTTAATTAGGCTTTGTTATACTTTCTAGTAATACTGCTCTTTCTAGCAATTTTAATTAAAAAAAAAATGTGATCTTTGTTCATTTAGATGGATGTTGTTTTTTACTACCTACATCCAACTAGTAGTTTTTCTGGGGTGCTTGTTTTTTTTTTTTTGGTCGGAACTGGGGTGCTTGTTGTAACGGGGAACCATGTGGTGTTTTCACCTTGTCTCTACTTGTGTAATAAAGTAAATTATGCTTCAATAATAAAATAGTGTGTTTCGAGTTGAAATCATGCGAAGCATATTCCAAAATTCTTTTTTATTTTTAATGTATTTGATCGGATGTTGGTAATGGTATGGATCTGGTATCTTTGAACTTGAAGCAATCCGGCAATTATTGACTAAATTAGTCAACAAATTCAACGATTGCGAACCGTGCTAGGGCTACCACATAGTTTTTTTTTTTGTCATGCCACCCAGTTCAGCGGAGAGCATCAAACGCCTACGTTAGGAGTTCGAGTCTCGCGAGGGACCTTTTAAAAGCTCTATCAAACGCCTACGTTAGGAGTTCGAGTCTCGCGAGGGACCTTTTATTTTTGGGTGGGATCTGCTCTCCCAACAAGTTCATTTCTCCTCCACTGAGAATCGAACACTCGACCTCAACGAAGGGAAGCGTAGCCCCTCCCACTACGCTCCATGCTTGTTTATCGGCTACCACATAGTTACAAGTGAAAACATGCAGCATAAGGTAAATTATCTGAGACATGAATACATGATCCAATATTTGGACGAAAAATCAAAGACAGGTTGCCACAGGCAACCCAAGGATAGGAAATTAGGAATGATAGTTTTCGGATAGAGCAAAAATGGGCATTGGAATTCGTTTGCAATCAAGGCCGGCAGGCAACTATCTGTCCGTAACCGACCCATTCGAATAACCCGGCCTAATTAAAATGGTGAAAATCAAATAAAAACAGGTGATGAGTAATAACCCAACCGATAGCCCAACTCATCACCCACTTACACGAACCACTCCCATTCCATCTAACTTATTCCAACCCTAGTATAAATAAAAAATTTAGATATTTTATTGCCATTTAATATTTCAAATGTATTTTGTGATTTGGACTAATATTTCAAATGGTATATGAAATCATAATCTTAATACATATTCCGTGCCTTTTGTATTGAACAATTAGCATTGCAATGAAAACATGAAAACAATAAGTGTTAACAAGTCACCCTAATAACCCGAGGGTGATGGGTGGTACGTGTAAAGATGGAGCATTTCACAAGTGGAAGGGTGGATCGGGTGGGGCATTTTCAATTGCATGTTGGGTGATGGAATGACGCCACCCACCCAGTCAATCATTGATGGCCCTATTTGCAAATAAGAGCAAACATAACCTCTCAACGTCGCTTCTGATTTGATGAATTGAGCACACTACCCAGCCTAGCAGTAGAATAGTACATGATATGACCAAAGGGGTGGGAAAAAAAACAATGAAGATTGCCAACGTTATTGAAACGAAGTACAAATTAGATGCTCAAATAACAAAACACGACCCAAAAAGGCGCCTTAGCTTTTGAACAAACTAGTCACTTGGTTTCGAAACAGTCTCTAAATCCTAACACGCAAGCTATAAACTGAACAGCTAGCAAAAACAACCCTCTCAAATAAAATTTCAAATCCCAAAAAGAAACAAAACTAAAATAGCCAAATTAAACTATGTCAATATCAAATCTTACAACTTTGGCCTGGTAGATCTGAGTGAGCCATCACTTCATCTTGTTCATGCTTTACGCAACTCACCAGCACCATGAGCGAAGTGACACTTATCCCCAAACGGGCAAGAGCCTTTAGCAAACTTCTCACAGAGCTTAGTCTTGAAGTAATTTGATGACACCGGCCCACTGCCATGTTGTTGTCCGTGACCTTTAGCAGGTCCAGTTGAACGCAACGTACGTATAAGCTCTTCCACCATAGCATTAGCCTCCTTTATCTGCTCAAAAGTGCCTTCAAGCTCGATATTCTTCAGATTAGGGTCTGACTCATGATCCCGAATTGCCAGCTTTGCACCCGTCATTCTGCAAATCTGCTTTGAGTTCACGCCACCTTTCCCAATGATTGCCCCAGCTAAAGAGGCGTCGATGCTGATCTTGGCTGATGCTGAGGTGCCAAAGCTTGAAGCGAGACCAGATGGAGGTTGACTACGACCACCTCCAAAGCCACCGGTAGGGCCCATGCTGTGATGACTATTATAATTGTCATGGGCCGGAGCAGATGGTTTGCCTAGTTCCCACTCACCATGGGCGAAATGGCACTTGTCTCCAAATCTGCAGCCTTCTGCAGAGTTGTACTTGTTGCACATCCGGCTTTTTACAGTGGGTGGTGGGCCAGAATTGTTATTGGGCATTTGTGGGGGAGGGCCCATGTTTCTGGATGGTGGGGCCACTGGAGACCGCAGATTCATCATCTGGGCACTGGCGCTGTAACCTCCTGGGACGTAATGAAGGAAGTGACAACTTTCACCAAATGGGCATCCAGAAGTGCTGCCATAGAAAATTTGAACAACAATGAGGGTCAAGAAAGGTGAAATAAGTTTAACACAGCATAGTAAAAACTAAAAACAGAACAAAGAACAGGGACAAATGCTTATACTTGAAGGATCTCAAGTTATATGCTCCTTGTTTGATTCAAACTAAAGTATATGACTAGGAATTTGATGCCAATACTCAGACATGGAACAATGAAGAATAAAAGCTTAACAATAGAAGACCATATGTCAGCATATTAACTTAATTCACAAATAACCAGTGATGAAAAGTTATCCCCATGACCCATGAACTTAAGGGTTTGATCCAAAGACAATGTACGAAGTTTTTGATAAAAGAAATGTCCTGAATCTAAGTACTTTAGGACTGGGGTGCAGAAGTCACAAGTCATAACAGGGGTTTCCAAAAAAAAAAAAAAGTTTTATAAAGGAAAGAGATTTCCAATCAGGTGCTTAAATAAACTTGTTGACCACCAATCATGATTGAACATGTTTTCCAGTCCAAGAAAACATTGCACTTGGGAGTGCAATGTGGTAATATCATCAAATTTCTAGAAAAGAAAAAGAAACTGAGAAGTCTATGAAACAAAACAATTTTGATGCTTAGAATAAAAGTGAAAGGCTTTAAAATCTCCAACTTCAAACACAGTTTAGAGTTTTAGGGTGAACATGAAACATACAGTTTACATGATTAGGCACCAATGCACCATATCATCACATTATCACCTTATCTAGGCCATTTCTATACCATTTACAAAATTAGTATCTAACACGCCCTTAACCAATCAGCAAAAAATAGAAAGCAATACACCAGGCACGTTGAAAGGTCCCTAAGTCAGCATCCCAATGAAAAGACTCCATCAATCACTCTCTATGTAAAAATGAGTGCAATGCCCTCTGCTGAGCCTCACATACACCAACACAGAACGACAAACATGCATGGAAACATAAGCATTCCTATGCTGCAGATATGCAGGTCCATAAGATAACAACACTGCCAGAATAAATTTACACTGATTCTTCTATATCAATTACATATAATCATTATTGGCTTAAAAGAGCATAATGTATTTTCTAAATGCCTCTTCTTGGAGACTGCTTTTACAGAACTGTCCAAATTCTTTGCAAAATATTAAGATAACATTCACCTATGCATGTACGCTTAACACTGCCACAATAGGTTTACACTGATACTACTGTATCAATTGCAAATGATCATTATTGGTTTAAATGGGCATAATGTACTTTCTAAGTGCTGCTTCTTGGAGCTGCTTTTACAGCACTGCCAAGAATCTTTTCAATTTCCTAAATATTAAAATAAGCAAAAGTGGATATTAAAGAAGATAAATTTCCAGTTCAAACCCTCCCAAGAATTAGCAATCTCATTCCAATACCAGTAATAAGCTTTCAGGCACACCTTCATACTTATACCTGGCTGTAAACTAAAATTCAATAATATCAAAGCTGTGTTTGGTAAACATGTGTTTGCCTTAAACATCTGTATCAGCACATATCTACTTCTTAGGAATTATTATTCGATATCAGCATCGTTTATATTATTAGCATGTTAGCCAAAATAAGCATTAATCAAATACAGTATTTGAAAATTTTAAATAGTTGTATTAGATAGATAAAGATTTGAACCTGAAGAACTTGGTGCAAGGCTTGGATTTGCTTCCTATACCAGTTGATTCCATTTCTGTTGCAAGAAATTAATGGCTTATACTCGATTAGAATAATTTCAAGACTTGTCCTTGGAAAACCTTTAAAGTATGAACAATTAAGTAACTTTTCACTAACCAGCTCTAGATCTATACTCATAATTTCATATAAAGCTTCTTTCTTTTTAGAATCTTTTCCCCAATTCTATTCAAACTCGAAACACATAGCCAAAAACAGAAAATCTTATGCATCCCAAAGGGCTACTGCACTTATCCTTTGCATTCTAATTTCAGATCCAACTTAGAAATGAAGATAATTCCGCGTCCAACTGAGCTACGAACAAAAATCTGGCTAATCTAAAATCAAGAACCGAACCTAACGAAACAAAGAAGGCCTGCGAATAGAAAACAGACCAAAGAGACTTCTTTGTCGCTATAAGAAGTATAAGCAAAAGCAGAGAGTACCTTGCTTGGACTTCTTCATCCCTCCATTAGCGTACGGAACTCCATCCGCTCGACCTCTCTTACGAGCCTCCATTGAACTTAACCGGTGACGTGTGCAGCTGTTAAGGAAAGGAGAATATCGTCGGAACAGAGAGAGAATTTGGAAGAGAGAGTTCCAACGGAGACAATGATATCGAATACCCTAACCCTAGAAGGGTTTAGCAGAGGCGGAGAAAGAGGGAGAAATTGGAATTAAGGGATAAAATATATACTCCCTCCTCCGTTCATATATAATATTGGTTGAAATCATATCACTACAGTCGTGTTTTTTATTTTTAATTAATTAATAAAGGAAATTTATACTATAATATGTTTAAATTATTTATTTATAGTAAAATTTATTCTAAATCCTTTTTTTATGAAAATCTATTCTAAATCCCAGTAATAGAATACATACGAGAAGAAAAAACAAATTTCTAGACAAAATATGTGTGCAATCATGTGTCCCACTTTCACTTATTAATAGATATTGTGATTTGTGAGTATTTATTTTTTACAAAAAATAAAACAAAGTTTGTGAAAACTATGTTTATTACGAATGAATCATTTTATGGCAGCAACAAAATAAACTAGTTTTTCACTAACATCCAAATGATTTTATTTTAAATCTACTGTTATATTTCCGAACACAAATCGAAAATTGGGAAAGAGCAAAAAGATGGAAAGAAGATGAGAGAAAACCAAAAGAATGGATTTAAAGAAATATAAACAACAACAAAGGAAAGCTACGTGGAAAAAACCAACCAAAAACATAATAAATATTAACTTTGATGGCTCCTGCTTATTGAATGGGCAAGCTTTTGAAAGTATAGTTTCTAGAGACAATTATGGATCAGTAATTGAGATAAAGGCACAAAACTACTGTAAAACTAAAGCACTAACCTTAAGAGATAGTATAAGAGAAGCACAACAAAATAATTACTCAAACATTGAGATTGAGGACGTAGATTACAGGTAATAAAAGCTACTCAAGGACACCAAAATTGTCATTGGAAAATTGAAATGCTCATTTGTGACATCTTTGTCTCTCTACAAGGCTTTTCGTCGGTTCGAATTCTCCATGTTAATCGGTGTGCAATGTTGTGGCTGATAAAATTGCGAAGTTGAGCCAAAGTCTCCCTATTGACGCAATCGGAAATCACCTAGAACTTATAGTTCTCATCTGTCAGGATATTTTAGGGCATCCTCCTCCCTGAAGGGAGTGCCTCCTAATTCTTACCTAATCAAAAAAAAATGAATCAGTTTATGAGATTCTTTTAATCTTAAAATACATATATTATTAGTAGACTTTTGATCAACAAACAACTAATTTAAAGTTCATATTACACATTTTTTTATTAGGTAAGGAATAGGAGATTCTTTTTGTTAAGGACGACTTAGAACATCCTTTTGCAATATTATCTGAATATGTGAGGTAGACAACAAGTGACCTAGTTTCGCAATTTTATTTGTCACTGCATTGCAGTCCCTGATCACATGAGAGATGCTCAGAGTTTCAAATCATTGGAGTGATGCTAAATTGCTAATATGTCCGAAATTATCTTTTCAGTTTTCCAAGGACATGTCTGATGTCCTATTGTAACATTAATAACAACTATGTTGTCACCTTCTATTTCAATTTTCCGTAATCCTATCTACCTTGCTTTCCGAATTCTATTTCGAAGAGCTAGTGTTTTTTGCTTGTAATACCGATTTACAATCATATTTGATCGCTTCCATTCCTACTACACAAGCGTTGTGGTCTCTACTCACATACCATGATGCATTATGATCCATATACTTTGAGCAATTAAAATTGCTCATATAAAACTCTTGGGAGGGCCTTTTACAATGTTTTTGTCCTCTTGCTCGTCGAATCTTGGGTCTTATTCTCTTATTTTTGTCTACATCATTTTCATTCCATGTTTTGGTTTTTTTTCCACGTTAATATTTGGTGTCTGGTATATTTTGCTAAATCTAGTATAAAATCGTTGGGGATTTGTTGAAATACTAGTTTTTTTCTTTGGTGCGATAAATATCACCAAATAGTAGCTAATTCGGTGAAATCTCTTATTCCTAATAGTTGTCTTAGCTCTCCAATAATATTAGAAGGTGTTTTGATCCTAGAGTCATAATTGTGCAAGGTTTGTTCCGTCTTTGCATTAAGTTTCATAGTTATCCAGGGGTATGTGGTCATTTTACGAACATGTGATTAATGTCTTCTTATGTGCAAAAACATATCATACAGCAGCCCGGAGAAGTGGGTACATGTTTTTTTCGTATGTCAAAAAACAACAAAAGGAATTTTCCAAAAAAATATTCAAAAATCCACATTTGTTAATTTTTTTCATCAACGCCTGTTATTTGTGTATGTTTTTTTGCTACATCTTTTAGGTTTGAGTCAGGTTAAAACCATTTATATAATGATAGATAAATCTGTATTGATGCTTTATTATACTACCCTTTGTCCTCGTCAACTCTAGTGTGGATGAAGTCGCATTTCGATGCCTGCAAATCTGGGCATCAATCGTTAGTTTGTATGCAGTTGTCATTTGTCAATCCTAACCCTGATGGCAACTAAATATATACAGTATTTTTTACAGATATAGAGTAAAAATGTATTTCATCACCAGATTGACAAAAGAATTCGCGCCATTAGTAACAAGGTCAAATAATAGACATGCATCGCTCCGTGTCAAATTTTACAAAATCACAAAAGGTTGACAGTAGACATAGATATTAGCTAACAATGAGACTAGGAGTTAGAACGCCTACAACTCTATACATGAAGTAATAAAAAACCACCTTCAACTTAATTAATCAAAAGCTTTCGCTTCTTTCCTCTAATAGTGGTATCTTTGGATTCGCAACCATCAGCATCAGGTGAATCTTGAACAAACGCTTGTTCTTGAATCACAAGACCTCGGTTTCTTGTACGTTTCCGGATTGGGGTTGAGGAGGACATGGCAGCTGCTTCTTGTTCAGCAGAAGCTGCATCTTGTGAAGGATTGAATGATCCTACATCAGTTGTTGGTTGCCTGTGGGGCATCAGCTCCTCCCCTTCTTCAACAGAATCCAGCATTAACTGCATTTTTAATAGAAGCACATGAAACTTTCAACCAGATTGTACCAGGAAAAGAAATGGCATTGTCAACATGTTTACAAAGTCTTATTAGAACCAGAAATAGTACTCTTTCATTATGAATATGATTAGACAAAGGCAGTATTGAGCAACAAAGCAAGAATTCAGCATCTATATATGAAATTTGAGGGAGAAAGCAAATGCATTCTTATGCTTAAAAATCAAGCGCAGCAGACCTATTGGAAACACTTTTCATAGGATGTTAGAAGATCCTTTAGTGCATCTGTTATATGCCATACATGAGCAGCCAAACTTTTAAGAGATCACATTCAGATTATACCTATGGAATGAGATGTCTATAAAAGTAAACTTGTGAACAAAAAGAGCATATACAGAAATCATTTTGAGAGGAATTCTAGGGGACCTTTCCTATAAATCCCTGAACCAGTATTTGTATAAGATGGGGTTAGGGCACATATGAATGGCAGTACCAGAATGATATTCATATGATTGAGCATTGATATTCCTTTAGTTCAAAAAAACAAGAAAAATTATATTCCATGCAAGGCCATCAGAAAGAATTAACACATCTAGACTATAATTTGAAATACCTTCCAATCTTTGAAGTCAAATCTGAAGACAAAGTGACTGTAGGCAACTTGCCCAGATGCTACAGCATTAGCAGCAGGTGCATTCTTTGGAACTGTCAAAACATTACATGAACATGAGAACATAGATATTCCTAAAAATTAGTCAAGTATAACCATGATCAGGTTTAAGAGTAGGGTAGAAAGTTGTGATCTTACCAACAAAATGGTTTCCATCCTCATCCACATTAATTTGAGCCCTACCATCTTTCACCAAAAATGATAAAGCAAACAAGTTTTCCACAGTTTGGGCAAAATAATTCCTGTTCAGAATCAGATTCTCCAATTGAACCTTTCTATATTTCTTCAAAACATTAAACATTGTGGCCATATTCTTATCAGTATCAGTCATTTCTTCCTTCTTGTTACTGAGCTGCAAAACCAATAAACCATGTGTTAAAATGCATGTTGATTGACTACCACCTACATGCTGTACAAAATATTACACAATGGCAAAACAGTAGTGTCATACAGAAAGTGAAACTAGCCACTATGGCATTCATCTAACCAGGAACCAAAAGGGCAAAAAAAACCTAGGTAAATGGTAGAAAGATGCACCATCTTTTTCCAGAATCATAAAAGCCACATTTACACTTCAAAATATTCTATCTAGTAAAGTAGACTTGGCTGAATGGACGACTAACTAAATTTTTGAACAATAATAAGCAGCATGGCATTGATATCATACCTCTTCAGGTCGTTCTTTCTCTGCAGACCTATCATGTCTTGTTCGAACACCAATCTTTCGCTGTTTCTTCTTAAAATCAACATTCATAGGTCCCAACCTGCATAACATGCAAACAGAAAAGTGTAAGAAACTACTGAAATTACAAAAGGACAAAAGAAAAGATGCCAGTAGCTATTACATGGTACAGCATCCTGAAGCCCTCTTAAGAATATGTGAGACAGAGAGGCCAACTTCCTTCCAGAGTATGGTGTATCCAGAAACCTCCGTACTACCATTTGCTATGTCTTGCTGAGAAAAGTTTCTAATCAATGAGTTTATAAAATCTCCTGGGGTTACTCCATCACTTTTATGTGCCTTAACAGTGGTGAGTAAATTGTTAGTAATATCCAACAATGCTTCTGCATCAGCAACTTGCTCCCTTGGTTTGTGAACTGAAATTTCAAGTACAAAGAAAAGATGGACAATAAGCCAAAGATAACAGCACCATATAATGAATTGTCATCAAAAACTATTTTCTACAGGTTTAAAATCCAACAATCCAAAATCCTCTGGGCTTTATCAAACTACAAATGGTGCTTTGGTAAAGTGGAAAATTATTTGTCATGCGTTGGTTTGACAACAGAAGTATTTGTAGTTTTGAAACTCAGTGCCAAGTAGATATTTAACTTGATACGTCTTCAACACTCATCACACTCTAATCACAATAAGAACACTTTAAAAATTTAAACCTTTACTTGGGTCTCATTTGGCACAATGTCAATATTTACAATGGGATTATAAACTTTTACCTTGCTGATGCAAAGCCTGAACTTCATTGATGATGGAATCGAACTTATCAGAGCCAGGTTTGTATATTTCCTCCCTTTCCTCTGCACATTCACAATTTAAAATCATCATGAGACATACAAAGACAGAAAAACAATGATATAAGCGAGCAATTAAATGAATCATGACTCAGTAACTATACCAGAAGTATGTATATGGGGGGAAAACACAAATCGAAAACCAAATGATAAAAAGCACTTCAATTTCATTCAAATTCAAATCCAACCAAAGGATAATTAACTGTTAACAAGGCAAACAGCGAACCATTAATTAGGTTCTTGACATCAAGGAATCTGCGTCGAATGGCTCTCCTCTCAGCAACATCTTGTTCCGGTACATTCTGCTGCTCCTCGTGGCGAGCATTCTGTGACTGTTGATGTTCCCGTCTTCGTTGTGGGGGCTGATTTTGATGTCGCTGTTGCTGTTGTTGAGGAACGGTGTCGTTGGAATCGACCACGCTTCGAGCCATGGCAGTTTTCCGGCGCCCATCCTCACGGTTCGAATTTGGCTCCGCTTTCAATCCTCTTGCCATGGGCGAAGTTGCAATCAGAAAGTGCAAATACGGCACAGATGTGAATCAATCGAAGTCGGAAAACCCTCAACCTAAAAAAACCCTAATTTTGAGATAAGGGAATTTGAAACGGTTTAAGGGGTTAAAAAAATAATCTGCCGGAGTGTTTATATGCGAAAAAATTAAGGTTCTAGGATGAAGGAGGGAAAATTCCCGCTCTATTAATGGTATATATTTCGTTTTCCCCTTTGGGAGTCCCGCTCCGCTCCCGCTTGAACTTTCCTCTTGTGAGCTGTGAAAATTTTGAAACGTACCGAGCAAGCTTGGCACAATTTTCATTTGAGTGAAAAAGGTAAAATGAAAAAAAAAAAAAAAGTATAAAAATGTAAAAATGAATACAAAACAAGATGGTGGTTTTGGACGTGTGTACTTACATTTACAGTTACAGCTGCTTAAGAGAAAAGGGATTTTTAGTATCTTAAAAAATGTAAAAAGTAGAGAGATTTGTACGGATTTAAAAAGTATTAAAAGTGGTTTTTGGGTAAAAAGAGCTTTTGTATGTAAAGTGAAACAATAAATGGACATTTCGCTAGTTGAATTTCTATTTTCCGGTTTGGCTAATGTACACAATAACTTTGTTAATTTCGGAACGGGTGATCAAGGCGCCCCGGTCAGAGTGTACAAGCGCCCCGCTTTTTTAATTCCGGTATATACAACCGCTACTAAAAAAAATTCAAAATTAAAATTCAGGGATGCAGTAGCGGTGGCCGATTCCGGCGCAATCTACTAACTAATTAAAGCAGTAAGACTTCAAGCCTTCCGCTTCTGCCACCTGTCATTTATTCAGCCATAATTTTTTTCTTTTTTTATTTACAAAATTCTACCACGTTCTCAATAAACTGAATCAAATTCTATCTTGTAACCGGTGAACTGCACCTCAAACCCTCAGAATTTCTCTCTCACCTCTATTCTTCTTGCCCCAATTCCCTCTTCTCGAACTCTCCTGATGCTCCATGAAATATTTAATTCCCTCAAATTGAGTTTTGTTTGTCTCCTTGTCCTAATTCCCTCAAATTCTATTAGTACAAGACCAAGGTCGTGCTTCAGGAATCGGGTTCGAACAAAGCAAGGGCTATCAACAAGCATCAATCCCTTTGGAATTTAATTCAATTCCTTCTCTTGCTTCAACTTCATCAGCAGGGTAATTTAATTCTTCAATATTTCAGCTTCTGCCGCCGTAAAAAAACACTCTCCTCTTCTGTTCTTTCTAATCTCTCAATATTCAAGTTTGGAGATACAAGCTTAAAAGGTATTATCATATAGATTTGGTATTTAATTGAGTAATTGTTTGCTTATTTGGTATTTGTTTTACTCTGTGTTATTGCTGAAAACTGAAAATTGTTCGGTTTCTCCATATACTGATATCTCGCAGTTTGGTGTCTATTTAAGTGGTTCCTTTTATGAAATTGGATTAAGTTGTTTGCTATTTGTTTTAATCGATGTTTTTGCCGTAGTAACGCAATGATTTGGCATATTATTGTTCGATCGGTGGTTTGTTTTTTTGTCTTTTGTGCATTCCAATTCATTGTTCGGTATCGTTTGGATTTTAACCACCGAAACTCTTTTTCTTAGTAGGTGAGTTTGTTCTCCAACCATGGAACTTTTTCTCTAACCGTAACTCATTCTTCACTTTCCCAGATCCGCACTCTTCACAATTCCAACCTTTTTGGCTCCAATAGGATGCACCGCTGACCGTTGCTCCCACCACCTTTATTCGATGCTACAAAATCACGCATTCACTCTCCTCACTAGCGATTGAATCGACCCTGAGATCGTTTCCGTCGCCATGGACGTCCTCAACTTGCCAAATCCCTCAAAGGTACCCTTTCTCTCCATAAAGTGATGTTGCTTTGCTTGATGGTTTACAAAGACAGAGAAGTGATGACAGTTGTAAGGATTGAATTTGGGTTCAGGGAGATGCTTGATTGTCATCACAAGGCACCAATCGGGGTTAATGCGCATTAGGCTTGTCTTATTTGTTCGATGAACCCTATTTTTTTTTTTTGCATGTTTGCAATGGCTTCAGTCTTTTGGTTATGATTACTCACGTTTATTTTTCTTATTTGTGTCCTCTGATCTTCGTTGCCATTGTCTCCTCTGCCCCCTCACTTTTGCTGACTAATTTACGCCCGTTGTTTGATAAAGCAAACAGGTTAGCACAAATCCTCGGCTACCTTGCTCCTCGAGACCTCCGAGCTCAAGTTGAAGCTAGTACTAAACTCTTTTCCTTTCTATCAATTTTCTCTAATTTCTTTTTACTTGACCAATTGTATCAATGATTAGATCATATTGTTGGATGTTTAGATTTTGTGCTGAGAACTGAATTTGCATCGTTTGAAGGAAAATGTGAGAAGATATTGATAGTCATCAGTGGCGAATCCAGGATCAACTGGATGGGGGCCGAACTTTGAAGAAGCCTAGTAAAAAAAAAAATTCCGAACAAGTCATATTATTTTAAAGATTGTGTACAATATAACAATAAATATAGTTTGACATAAAAAAGAAAGATTAAACCTACAAATCAAACTATAATTGACTTTTTGTGCAAAATAATTGACATCTACGAATAATTAAACTTTGAAAACAATTCAAATTAGCTTCGTTTCAATAGTTACAACTTACAAACACATTCCTCTCGATAAATACCACCTAACTATTTCGACCAAAAAAAATACCACCTATCTATCATCAAAAATTTATCTTCCTTTTTGTTTCTCAATCACTAATTAAAATTGAAGATTTTTTGACATTTTTATAGATAACATACTTTTTTTTGATGTAATACAATTTCATTTAATCAACTTTAAAATATAATTAAAAATTATACAAATTAAATAATATTTGTCTTTTTCAAAAAAAAAATAACATTGTCTTTTTAAAAAATATAAATATAAAATTTATCTTTATTTATTTTTTGAAATGTTCTTATTATTAGCCTATAATAAATTTATGGGCTTACTACCAAAAAAGAATAAATTTATGGGCTTATGTAAGTTCACCTTTGGGCGTTCGGCCCTTCAGCATCTCTTTCTCATTTTGATTGTGCAATCAATGTCTTTTTCCTTTTTATTATTTTCTAACTAGTGATGATGCTCGTGCATACGCACGGGGCTATTTTTTTTATACAGATATATTAAGATATTTTATATTTTTAATTATACCATTTTCATGCTCGTATATTTATCTTAATTTATTTATAAAAATTTTAAATGTGTTTTATGATGCAAAACTATTTAAAAAGTAAGCATTTGATAATCTTACATTCTTCTTAGATTAAAATTAATAATGTAAACCGAGATTATATGGTTCCATTGTTAATGTTTGAATATATGGCTATTTTCATAATACGTGCCTAATGTAATTTTTTGAAACTATTGTCCCATGTAATAATTAAATTATCTCAATTATAATTCTTCCCAAGTACTATAAACCATGTAATTGCAATTAACATACATAAATATATATAAAAAAACAAATTCTAAATAGTTTAGGTTTTTTTCTTTTACTTTCAATGTTTTTTTTCTTTTTCATTTGGATAAATAGAGTAACATAATCCCATTAATATAGTTTGGTTCTTATTTGTGAATAGAGTATCATTGCATTTTGTACGCTGAAAATTTCTCATAATATATCTTTTATCGGTGAGAAAATTATACAACAAATTAATTAAACCAAAATAAGTATTTTCTCCTTTCACAAATATAATTTACCTCGAATTTGATAAATTTGAAAATGTGTAATATTTTTCTTATTGTTTCCTTAAGTTTGAATTGTTATCGTCATTAGTTACCTAATATAAACATTTGCAACATATATCCTTTGGTTTATAAAAACTTAAACCTAATCTTATTTTTCACTTGATTATCTTTCACATTGCTTCATTATTCTTTTATTATATTTTAGAGGCTAAAACCATTTACAAATTACTAAAAATAGCTCATGAATTACGTACGACCAATGATGGAGCTTAAAATATTTTCCAACAAATATATTCACAATATATGTGATAAAGTAATTCACACATTATGCAATAAAACATACATATGGTTATTATCTTGGTGTATTGGCCAACAAAGATATTGGTTCAAACTAAATATGGTCATCAATACCATTTAGGAATAGTGTGAAAAAGAGGTTGGACATTGTAGATGATGTAGTATAGGTTTGAGTTTTGAGTTGTTGTTCGTCTTGTGTACCTCAGATTATAATGCTACTTAGAGTTTCTTCTTTGTTCTTCTAGGGGTCATCTGAGATTCTTCTTTTTCAATTTCACTACATAAAGAGGGTTTGAGGGGGAATAAATTAATTTTTTATTATAGGATTTTAGAAATAGGCATTAGATTTGAGTGTAAGTGTTGTACGAAATTTTAATTATTCAAATCTTAATTTTCTTCGATTTATTATGAAATGGAAACATCATAAACATTGAGTTAAAGAAATATTTTTGATTTAATATGAATGAAAACATAATATATACAAAAAGATTTCTCAATTGTCATGGATTTTTCTTCATTTTAAGCTTCTTATCTTATATAATAAAATGGATTTATTTTGCAAATGGGAAAATTTTACATAATTTTAAAATTATGGTAGCAAATTTTTATATGAAAAAATGTCTATAAAATGATACCATATCGATTTGAATAGTAATTTTTTGATTTGTACACAATCATCATAACCATCGAGTTAGAAAAAACCTTTGCTTTATATGAAATGAAAAATATACACAAAATATTTCTTATTTATCATAAGGCTTTGATTGCTAATTTTTTTTTATGATGATAATAAGATAGAATATACATGTGGGGAAATAAACTTACAAATAGATAAACTAATAAGTAGATAGATAAATGTCATTGAAGAATAAAAATGAACTAAAAAATAATACACTAAGAATATTTGAACCAATGACCTATGGGTTGATGGAAAAACACTCTCACCACTAAGCTACATATAACTTTTTGACTTGTTTTTACCAATAGTAATTATATAGGGATTATTGTGAGCATAATTAATGAGAGCAATAAATGGTGACAAAACCCAATAAGATAAGATTTTAGATTTAAAAAATTGTACTACGACGTCGTTTTTAATTAGTCTCCTACTCTCCCATCTTCTCCTCCATCTTCAATTAGGTCTACACTGTAAATCCAATGCCGCCGTTCCATCCATCTCTGGCCATCTCCGACTCCTCTTCCTCCCTCCATCCGCACTACCCGCCAACGTCGTCCCACCCTGCCCCACGGCGTCGCCCCACCCTGCCCCTCAGTTCCGCTACTCCTCCCTATTCCCCACTGTCAACTCCGGCGAACGGGGGGCAACTGCCCACCCCTGCCCACCCCTAGATCCGCCAGTGTCCATAGCCACCAAAAGCTACTGCTATGGCCAACAAGCCAGACGAACCAGAAAGCGTAGAATGGGGGACGCTGGAAGAGCTCTTGCTAGCCTGCGCCATTCACCGTCACGGTATAGATTCCTGGGATTCCGTCGCCAAGGAGTTTCAGAAACGGAGTCCCGCCGCCTCCCACTCCTTCACCTCCCACAACTGTAAGCAAAAGTACTACGACCTCAAGCATCGCTTCGCCTCACAGACCGACCCTGTCGGTGGCGCTGCGGCGGAAGACGGCGTCGGCGACACCATTCCCTGGCTGGATGAGTTACGGAGACGCAGAATCGTCGAATTAAAACGCGATTTAGAGCGATTCGACCTATCGATCGGGTAAGTGACTTTTCGAACCTGAGCGATTAGCGTTCGAATGTTCGTTTTCTTTGTGTGATTTCTCTACGTCTTCGAATCTGACAACGTCTGTTTTTGTAGGTCCTTGCAATTGAAATTGAAGAGATTATCCGAGGAGCGTGAAAAGTTTTGGACGGAAAACGAAAGAAAATCTTCAGATCTACAAAAGCGAGAAAAAGGCAATGACCGGGACGAGGAGGAAGGAGACAAGCCGCCTCTTCTGGACGCCGAGGATCGAGCTCCGGCCGTTGATTCGGATCGAGAAAACCATTCGGTCAACGCTTCGGTTTCCTCGGAACAGAGGGGAGATAACTCGGCGGAGAACGGAGATGAGAGCGGTGGGAGAAAGAATCCGGCCGATTCGCCGGCTAATCCGGCCTGTGAGGACTCGATTAACGGAAGCTCCGAAACATCAGCCGTGGTAGAAGGACCGGCAGGATCGGTGAAGGCCGAACCGGCGTGTTTCTCGCCAGAGTTGGTGGAATCAATCGCCGAGTCGAAACGCGGAGAGGAGGAAGAGGAACAAGAAAAGGTGAAAAGCGAAGTCCGAACCTCGGCGAGCGTGTCGGGGAAGAAAGGGCGGTGCGAAAGCGTCAAGCCTCAGCCGTTGGCTGATTTGCTTGACGTGATACGGCGTCACAAGTGCGGCTCAGTGTTTGAGCGGCGGCTTGATAGCCAGGTAAACATACATTTTATTTGTTATGCTTTTCTAAAAATTTTGGTAAATTTTAAATTACTACAGTAATACGGAGTATATCTTATTCTACGGAAATGGATAAGAAACACCATTTATATTTTATCAAATACAGAGATAAAGTTTTCAAAACTGGATTTTATTATTCTAGGAATACAAAAAAAGGGGGCTAATTTGTGCCGTATCAATTCTCTATGATGGATCGAGAGATGACCACAATTAAATGGAAGGGTATAATTGATTAATGACGTAGCGGGAATTAGAGTTGGAAGATGTGGGATTAGGACGAATTCGGGTGGTTGCGAAGGGCGGTGGTGATGGCGATTGGGGGGAAATTGGCCGGCCGGTATAATTACTGATTTACATGTTAATCTTAGTTTTAAAAAATACTCTGTACTAGTATATATATATTCTCGTACCTTGTACGGGTTTTATTTAAACAAAACATTAATAATAGAAAGTTTTTTAAAATTTCAATCTCGAGAAATAATCATATTTACACTAAATATAGAAATTTTTGAATAAATATATAAAATAAAAAAACTATAAGATTTGTCATATATCTTTTAAAATAATAAATATTTTATTAATATTATTAATTAAATTAATAGGCAAAACATGATATTTTAAATAATTATGAAAAGTAATAGATAAAAAGTAAGGTTTACAAATTAATTATATGTGAGATTCAACCAATTAAAATCTTCTTAATTAAATTTTAACCAATTATATTATTTTAATAGATATGGATCATATATCTTCCAAATATATATATGTAATCTTTTAATAAAGTGAAGGAGTAATCTATGTCTTTCAAATATAGTAAATATAATATATTTCTAAGTAATATTAGGAATATTATCATTATAATATATAAGGATTGTAAATACTAAAAAAAATTAAGGACAAAGAGGTAAATGAAAAAAATTAAAACGACATAGTTAAGACGATGACACATAGGATAGAGTGATTCGACTTTAGTTATAGTATATTGATTATGGTAAATAAAAACTTACATACAAATATGAATAGTTACTAGCTCATAAAATTTTTAGTAGTCATATGAAAATTAACAAAATCTAGATAACATTAATAATAATTAGATCATTATTATATAAAATCTAGACATGGCATGCCAACCAAAGATGACGTTTAATCCTAAAATGACACCGCAGGAGTCGTCCAAGTACGATAACATGATCCGGCAGCATGTAGACCTTGCAACCATAAGAAAAAGGCTAGAAGAAGGCGTGTATTCAGAATGCCACACAAAATTCTACCGAGATCTCCTACTCCTCGCCACCAACGCCACCCTCTTTTTCCCCGAAAGTGCCTCGGAGCATAACTCCGCCATTGAACTTCGACGACTTTTTTCAACCTATCTGCCCTTCAAGACAAAGGTAAAGAGCTCCTTTATTGATTCCCCTCTTCTCTTGAGGAGCCCTGTCATTGCGTGTCGTAAGAGAAGCTTGGTCGTGTTGAAGAAGCCGTCAAGCGGAGAGAATAAAAGGGATCAAATTGATGAGAAGCCTGAAGGGAACATTTCTCAGGCGGAGAAGCCCTCGTGGTTGAGCACAGTGACGAAGAAGCGCTCGAGGGAGCAGAGTTCTTTGGTTTCAAGAACCCAGGAAAACACCGAGGTCAAACAGAAGAAG
This sequence comes from Fallopia convolvulus, assembly GCA_964016875.1. Classification (NCBI taxonomy): domain Eukaryota; kingdom Viridiplantae; phylum Streptophyta; class Magnoliopsida; order Caryophyllales; family Polygonaceae; genus Fallopia; species Fallopia convolvulus. The sequence continues at coordinate 25,685,318 of OZ024733.1, forward strand.
AAGAATGATGATGACGACAACAACAACCGCAATGTAGACACGAGTGGCGGTGGGAAGAAGAAGAGTGTGAGAAATTTCTTGAATAGAATACAGGGGAGCTCAATAGACTCGTTGAACGGTAGGGGTAAGGGTAGAGGTAGCGGTAGCAGTGGCAAGAGCGAGGAGAAGGCAAAGGATAACAGGAAGTCTTCTTGTAAGGGATCGTCGCCTGTAAATGCGAAAGGGGAGGGGAAGCAAAAGGTGGGATCGTCGCCTGTAAATGCGAAGGGGGAGGGGAAGCGAAAGGTGGGATCCAACTGTGAAGATTTAGAAAGGAATAATGGACGTCCACCTAAGAGAGCAGCAGCTGTGGTGGGCGTGGGGAAGAGGAGGGGAGATGGTGGCGGAGACAAGGGAGATGGAGGACTGCCAAAGAAGCGGTCAAGGAAGTGAAGTGGTTGGCTTTTTTCTTGATCGGCTAATGTATGATCATAGGATGAGTAGAAGGAAATAGTGGGAGATTTGCCTTGTTGTGGAATCTGCATGGTGCAATGGAAGTGCTTTTGTATGTATCCCACCCTAACCCTATTGCCCGTAAGATTTCCCACCTTTTGATAGATTTGGTTAACTTTCCATGATTTCAATTTTCATCCAATTTGAGGTTTGAATTGTGAAAAGGGCCCATTAAGGCGCCGCAAGTTTTAAGAACAACTTGGATTATGAGCTTTAAAAATTGATAGGCCCAAAAATGGTCCGCTAGAGAACTCCAGCTCTTAAAGCGCGCTCTGGAGTAGAGATGACCCAAATTAAGAACACTTAAAAATTGGAAAATAAATCAGACATATGGCTTTACTACACTTTACTTATTAAAAAGTAATTTTACAAAATAGTATACTTTTCGCATTACCAGAGCAAAAAAATAATTATTACTCACGCATTTCTAGGTATAAAAGTATGTTTTTTTTTTTCAAAAATTGCTTTAAAATAAGCAACTATAGTCTTAGTGGTTCTCCACAAACTCGGCTAATGCACTCATTCCATGCGAGCATAGCATGCCGGACTTCGTCGGAGTGTACATTTAATTGGATATGAAAATTAGATGTAAGCCCAAAAATAAGAATGTTTTAATGGAAAATATATATGCAGGGACTACCGACCAAAGACAAACTCCTTTAGAGAAATGCCGCAGTGACTTCCAAATGTCCTTTATGTCAGCATACAGTGGAAACATCTAAACACATTTTGTTGCAATGCCCGTTCACTTTAAAAACTTTATATAGAATTGATCCAATGATTGTAGACGCAATTGACCGATTTAAGAACAGACTTAGACACCTTAGCTTGTATACAAAAGCTGAAAGATCAAATAAATACTACGAAATTTAATGAATTGGTTATAGGATGGTGGAGTATCTAGTATTTCAAGAATAGAGCAACTTTTAATCAAACTAGTGAAGGACCATCCATGACCATAGACGAATTCATAGTACAAGCAGAAGCAAGATGGATTCGTAAAGAATAATTTTGATGGGTCAAAGAAAGATACATGGATGGTCATTAGAGACCATAAAGGTCAAATTATAACGATGAATGCTGTTGTAGATAAATTTTGGGATATCATCCAAGCAGAAGCAAGAGGAATGTACGAAGGCGTTTGTTAAGCTAGAAAAAGAAATCTACCAAAAATTATAATCGAAGGTGATTGTCTAATAGTGATAAATGCCTTAAAGGGTAGCAAATCCCGCCCCTGGAAAATAGAAATGATGATCTCAGATACTTTGATTCTCCTACAGTCCTTTGAAGTAGTCAGATTTGTACATGAACCTCGTGACGGTAACAAAGTGACGGATTTGATTAGCGGACTACGTCACTTCAGTAGTTTCCCACAAATTCAGACCCATTCAAAACTACGAGTCCTCCTCTATAAGGATGCGTAGGCTGACTTCAAGTCAACCTAGCTCTTATATTTCTTATAAAAATCGACAAGACGTGCCTAGTGCATATAGAGTGCCGGGGTTAATTTAATTAGGACTTAGAGAAGTCGATCTGAGGTTGGTGACTTTAATTAAAAAAAAACATACTAAAATCCTCGAAAAACTGGGTTAATCGACCATTTATTATTAATCTAAAGTGGATGATGGTAATAGTAGGAGTAATTGAATTGAGGACCGGTTCACCAATCAATTTAAAAATATATATGGAGATGCGTGAGACGAGGTGGAAGGATTCCCCGTGTTGGGGTCAAGATAACGCATTGTGGTGGGCAGTGGCGGATCCGGGGAGCTTGAGGGAGGCGGCCGCCCCCTCTTCCCCCCTGAGCCGCTAGTATATCGAAGATGTCCTTGGATTTTTTGGCCGGCAGCCCCTATAAGGGACCTATCTCTAGTATTTTTACTTACCCGGATACTTGTTTATTCCGCTGCGTGTGGGAACTGTTCGATACAGTTTCTTAATTTCGACTAACCTACAATCCAACATATATATAGTAGATTATCTTTCAATTCGGTTATGGAAAGATAATATATTTCTAATCATACAAAAATTATTCTAAGCAATAAAAGAAATTACAACATGATATGACTTAGGGCTTAAGGTAATATCGATGTCCTATCTTAACTGAGAAGATACTATCTATAATTAAACATATCTCAATCAAATGTTCAATATCATATGTATCTTCAAGATCTTCTACGCTGCCTTTCATTCACGTCGGGGATGTGACTCACATTGGCGAATCTTTTTGCAGACTCGAGGTCGGCCACTTGACTTGCATTTGAAACCATCAAAACCAAAGCTTTACTTTTCTAACACACATTTATTATGATAATGAAAGAATATATTTTGTAATTATATTTGTTAATAATCTACTATATATATATAAAACCAATAAGGTTTGGAGCCTCCACGTTGCGCCACCTCATCATTGTCCACGTGTCGTTCCAAGAATGTGCCACGTAGGATTTGCCACGTGTCTTCACCATATTAATCCATATATTTTATTTTAAATTATAATTTTTGGTTTGATAATATCCTAACAAAATCTAAAAGATAATTTTTTTTATCTGATGATACACTTGAAAAATAAAAGAAAATATAATACCAAAATGGAGAAAATATTATCAAACAAAAATATAGAATATTGAATATAATATCTAAGGAAAAAAATAAAAAAGTATTTAAACATATTTTTTCAATTGATCCTAACAACCATATTAGATAATCTACCCAAAAAAGTCTCTCCTAGATAAATACACTAACTATGTATTGAATACGATCAAAATCAACAAACTATAATTTTGAGTATTATAATTTTTAATTAATTATTTTATGATCTATTGGAAACAAAAATATAAAATATGGAATATAATATCTAAGGGAACATAAAAAAATATTTAAACATGTTTGATAATATCCATGATATTTTTGAACACTATTTTACATAATGTTCGAATCCATATAGAGAAGGTATGGTAAAATATGAAATATAATATCTAAGGTAAAAATAAAAAAAATATTTAAACAAGTTTGATAATATCCACGATATTTTTTAACACTATTTTACACAATGTTTGAATCCATATAGGCAAGGTATGGTTAGAATTTATACCCAATTTTTGGCCGAATACATAGATAGACCCCTGAACTTATAACTTTTGTTCGCTCAGACCCCCTAACTAAAAAACTTATTTTTTAACCCGCTAACTTTACACTTTTGTTCTATTAAGCACTTTCTTGAGAAAGTGATGTACACGCTCGGTGACATGTTGCCACATAAGATGTATTTTGATGACATGTAAGCCACATGAGCACTTTTTTTTATGACTAGATGCCTAATAAGCCACATATTTCACTTTTAAATTTTTTTGGAGCAATATTCTAATTTCTAACAGACTATCCATATTCCAGATCTGAGATTCATGAGAAAAAAATTTCCAGATCTGAGATTCGGGAGCAAATTTTTTTTGGAGCAATCTCCACATAAGCTTGTTCAGATTTGAGATTCCAAGAGTCGATTTTAAACAACCACAATTTTTTTGGAGCAATCGGAATTGGGGCTTTTTCTCAATCGAGCCGCTCTTCAAATCGAGCTCAATCGAGCCCAGATCGGCCGATTGGGTCGAAACGACGCCACTCAGATCCAAGCCCACATGGTTTCTGCTCACGTCGTTGAACTCCACGTCCATCTGAGTGTCGAATTCGACGGGTCTGCAAGCCGAGGAGTCTGCCGGTGCCGTCGGCGGAGTTTTCATCGGGGAGATTAGGAAGGCGAGGCCGCCGCCGATGGAGGAATGGTATGGGCTAGAGATGGAGAAGGAGAAGAAGGTGGAGAAGCTCGCCGGAGAATCGGTTCCCGGTCGCCGATGGAGGAACGCTAGGGTTAGGGTTTTTTAATTTCCCCGATTTTGTTTGTTCTCATGAGAAATTGGATGTTGCTAGCAAATATAGCAGATCTGGTCCATCATCAATTTCTAGTGAAAACTTTTGTAGCTCTGAGGTAAATTTACAAGGATTTGAAAACATTCTAGTGTTGGTAATGGAGAGCTTCAACTCCATGAGGGTTCTGGATTCAGATTCAATCCAATCCGTGAAGCTGAAGATTCAGACTTAAAAGGGTTTGTGGTGAAGAATCAGAAGTTGGTATGTGATGGGAGGGAGCTTTCTCATAGCAACTCTGTTCTTCGAGATTATGGTGTCTCAGATGGGTTCTTAGGCTTTCTGATCTCCAAGAGATTAAGGTGAAGATTGTTTGTGGGAAAGAGCATACGTTTCATGTTGAGAGGTGTAGGAATGTTGGTTTTGTCCTGAACAATTGTATAATGAAGAGCTTCAACATTTTGATGTTGGTAATGAAGAACAAATCATTATTGTCTAATCCAGAGCTTCAACTCAGGGAGATGAACAAATCACAGTAGATTTATTTCATAAATATGAGAGGAAAAAAATAGAAAATTTATTTCATTATTATGTAATTTTATATTATTCTTTTAATTAAAATCCATGTCAGGGTTTTTTTTGCAAGATAACTCGCACATCACTCGAGTAGCATGCACGCGTGTGGCCAGATCAGCAAAAAGGGCTCAATGGAACAAAAGGTGTAAAGTTGAGGGGTTAAAAAATAGGTTTTTTAGTTGAGGGGTCTGAGCGAACAAAAGTTGTAAGTTCAGGGGTCTATCTGTGTATTCAGCCCCCAATTTTTGTGACGACTACATAAAGCATGGAAATTTTATCTCCACTTGCTCTTTCTGGTCGTGGACAACATCAATGCACCACATCTTAGAAAATATAGTTACCAATTACCATACTTTCGTCTCCAACATGGAAATACTCTAATTTTCACGACCATAGGACATCTTTTTGTATCACGCATAACGATATACCTTATTTGAGAATATATTTTCCATGACTGTTTTCTTTTTATACAATAGTATACTTAAAAATAAAGGAAAGTATAATACGAAATTGTAGAAGATATTATCAAATCAATATCTATCTATCTATTACTAATAACTAAAGCTGAAACAATTTTTGCTAACACATTGCGTCACATCACCCCTTTATTAAAATAATATTTTTTATAGTTAATTATGCAAAAAAGTTATCTCCAAGTAAACATAAAGATAAAATAATATTTGTAAAAGTTTATCTCCAAATAAACATAAAGATAAAATAATATTAGTATATTTTACCAATATAAACAAAAAAGGACATTATATTTATCATATTTTTAAAAGATAAATTAAAAAAATATAAGAAAAAATATGTACATGTGGTCACATATATATCTTTGAAATAAAAATAGTCATATAAATGATAATATCTTTGCATATCTATCTATCTATAACTATATATTAAAGCCGAACCTTTTCAAGCCAAATTTAGATAACAAAATTAAAAATTTGAATTTAATTAAAAATAAAAAAATTATTTAATATTTATCCTTTTATCTATTTATGTAAAAGATTTATCTTAAATCAAATTTAGATAACAAAATTAAAATTTTTAAATATGTATATAATTACTTGCCTGAATTTAATTTTGATAATAAATTTTTATTATCTTTTCCTTAATTTCCCTTTTGAATTATTTATGTTAATATAAAAGTTTTTTTTTATCTATAAAAAGTTCTATTTCAGTCATATATTTTTATTTTTTCTTATTAATTATCTTTTTAACTTTTTATTGAAAAGATTTTTAATGATTTGAATTTGATTAAAAAAATTATAAGAATTTAAATTATTTTTGGCTTTTTAATTATTTTTGTAAAACATTTATAAATTTTAATGATTCTAACTAAAATAATTTTTATTTATACTTTTTCATAAATAAATCATTAAGCTATCAAACTTATATTGGACTCACCTTAACAACTTTGGTTGTGCCTCACATTATATTGACTCACCGTAATTATTTTTCTAATAAATATGTTATTTTTATTTTTTTAAAATTAAAATATTATTCATTAAATAAATTAAGTATTAAATCAATATAGTTGTGCACGACACAACGAGTATAACGAGTTAAACATATTTATGAAATATTGTCAAGGAAAAAGAGTAATGTAGATTATTTTATCTTAATAATCTATGTTTATTTTCAATTTCAAACTTAATAATCTAGATTGAATTTGTTTTATTTGATTTCAAAAAGAAAATATTTTTTATACATATTATAGGCAATAGATTTCTTACATTAAATTTTATAATATATTTTTTATTAATATTTTTTTACAATATATCTAAAAAATATCATTTCATAGTTGTGTAGGGTACGACGGGTGCAACAATAAGTAGACCAATTTCTTCTTTGTTTTTTTTTGGTCGAGATAGTAGTAGTAGGCCAATTTCTCACTATAAGGTAAGTGAAGTAACCAGTTTCGTCCATACATAAATCGAAAGTACTCCACCATTTGATGAAAGATGGTGGAAACTTGATTCCGATTGGGCATCGATTGTGTCTACAAATTGGGTTTTCCAAAATAAAGACGAGGGCCCAAATCCGTAGTGCAGACTTGTTACTACTGGCCAAGCCCAACAATTTCTTCTAATCAGAGAATCAATATGAGCAGTATATAAAAAAAGTTCACATCAAAAACTCTTAATTAAGACTTACAAACACCTTTTAAAAAAATAGATTTAGGGTCTGTTCGGTGTTGCAATCATTATAAGAGATTATAAGATAAGCCTGATTATAAGATAAAGCTAGCTAGCACTCCCTGATAATAATCTAATTAAGCCAATAGAAGAAAGATAACCAAAATCAATTGATCTATATGTTGATATAGTCAAAATATTATTGGATTGTATATATCCTATATGGGTATGCAGATTTGTCACAATCAAGCCAGTAGAAGAGAGGGCACATGGATCCCAGAATTCAAAAGGAATGAGCTGCCTTACCCAACTTTGGGCCCCTCAAGCAGTCAATCTCTTCTTCATCTATATCTCCCTTCCCTTCCCTTCCCTACAATTACGTGGGGGCAGTTGGCCGGTTAATTCATTCACAGGATCAAATGTAGAAAATTTTGTCTAAGTGCAATATATATATAGTGTCCGGTTCAGGTGTGAATGGGCGCCCAGGTGTAAAATAAGAAAGAATAAAAGCCGTTGGATCAAGAAAAATTAAAGGCGCTGATCATTTCACTTAAAAAAGGGAAAAAAACGGCACGGACGAATTATTGGCGAATTATTCGCGTATTTTTGAAAAAAACGGAAATAGGACACGCGCCCAGATTGTTCATCATTATTGTGGATTTGTTCATCAATAATGTGGATTTGTTCATCAATAATGTGGATTTGTTCATCAAAACTGTGATTTTGTTCATCAAAACTGTGATTTTGTGCATAAATAAACTATTGCTTGTGCATCAAAAATCTATTGTTTGTACATAAAAAATGAACAAATGTGTATCAAAATTACATGCAATATGTTCATCAACATTGTGATTTTGTTCATAAAAAAACGAAAATATTTGTTCATCGGTTTTGGCATATTTGTTCATCGGTTTGTGCATATTTGTTCATTAGCAACATCAATTTGTTCACTGGTTTATGCATATTTGTTCATTGCCTTTTTCACATAATTGTTTATTACTAGATGCATATTTGTTCACTAGTAACCTCAATTTGTTCATTACTATATGCATATTTGTTCATTAATAACATCAATTTGTTCATAGCTAAATAAGGCACAAGCACACCTAAAACATAAGGGTATAATAATGAACAAATAAGGTTATATCCATGAAGAAATAAGGGTATATTAATGAACAAATAGGGTATATCAATGAACAAATAATGGTATACCAATTTGTTCATAGCTAAATAAGGCACAAGCACGCCTAAAACATAAGGGTATAATAATGAACGAATAAGGTTATATCCATGAACAAATAAGGGTATATCCATGAACAAATAGGGTATATCAATGAACAAATAATGGTATACCAATGAACAAAAAAGAAGTATACTAATGAACAAATAATGGTATACCATGGGTATATCAATGAACAAATAGGGGTATATCAATGAACAAATACGAGTATATCAATGAACAAATATGAGTATATCAAAACTAATTATATGTGCATAAAAAACCACATAATATTGTATTCCTACACATAAATAAGGTTAAAAAATAAAAATAAAAATTAAAAAAGTTCGAAATCAATGAACAATGTTATCAAAAACTCAATGCACAATTAGTTAGTATTGATGAACAATTGGTGAATATTGATGAACAAATCGCTATTTCTGATGAACAAACTGGGCGCGTCTCATAAAAACGTATTTTTCGAAAAATTCGTGAATAATTCGGGAAAAATTCGTCCGTGTCGTATTTTATTGAAAAATACGCGAATAATACGGGAAAAATTCGCCCGTGCCGTATTTTATTTTTTTTAATGAATGTTTAATCAGGGGCGTTGATTTTTTGGAATGAACGATCGAGATTTATTCTTATTTCTCACACAGGCGCCCATTCGCACGTGACTCTTTTTCATATATATATATAATATAATTGCTTAAAAGATTGTGTGTATATCAATATATGTTAGTTAGTGTATCGATCATAATATGCATCACTACGTACATTGGTGATCTTGTCATCATCATGTGCTTGGCAATTACTTGCTTGTGCCCACCGAGATTACTTATTGAGATTTTCCTCTTTCTCGTTGCTTAGTTTCCTCCTTTTACAAAAGTGGGCACATTCGATCTCTTTGTTATCCATGTTGCAGATATAATATATATAGAGAGATTTAAGATATATTTTAAGAATACTAAATATAGACTATTTGATTGACTTGCACTCAATTTCATCCATTTAATTTACTTGATTATTGTTACTTATTTTAATGTCAAAAAATGCTCATGTGGCTTGTTAGTTGTTGAGAGGTTTCCACATAGAAAATTTGGAACTAAAAGTACTTACTATATAAGTTTATGGGTTAATCTACCCATTATTATATGATTTTGGGTTAGAACCCTTGTTTACTAGGTCAATTGTGACTTTAGACGGCATGTTAAGAGGTTCTCACATGAAAAGTTTAGAACTAAAAATGCCTACTATATAATTTATGAGCTACTCCACCCATTGTCTTATAATTTTGAGTTGAAATCTTCTTAAACTTATATGCTAGATCTATTATACGCAGGGACGGACCCAAGGGGTAGCTGGGATAGGCCCCAACCACCCTAAAAAAATAAAAAATAATAAAAATAGGGTAAATTTAATAATAAAAAAGTAAAAAAAAGTATTTTAGTGATAAATTAGTTAAAATAAGATAATTTAGTTCACCTAAATATTTTAATATCAATTAACCCACCCTAATTTTCATTCTTGGTCCCTCCTTATTATACGCATGACCATCCATCACTAAGACTTTATCATTAGTTTATAGCATTCTGCTTTGATATCATTTTTCCCGTAAAATTAGATAAACTAGTACTAGTGAGCTTAAAATGGACACTTTGTGGCCGAAGACATTATTTTATGATGTGGGTGTCAATTATCAACACCAGAATTTGGAGCTACTTAAAAAGGTGGATGTTTCATTTAAGATCGTGGATTCGTGGGTGTTAATGAGATATTATGAGCTTTTTCCAGCTAATCAAACATTTTATGCTAGCTCAGTCTCGATAAGAGTTATAGTTTGTGCGTAATACCGTCAAAATTTCTAAGAACCAAAATTAAGAGTATATTTTATTAGCCCTAAATTGCCTCCTTTGGAATTGTTTCGGAGCCGGTAAGCCCGGTTTCCGAAGGGCGACTAGGTATCTAGTTCGTCATTTTTCGGTGGACGTTTTAGCTGTTTTCGAACCTCGTATTTCAAGCGCCCAAGCGCAAGAGGTTTGTGACAGACTTGGTTTTTCAGAATGTGTTCGTATTGAGGCAGTTCGTCGTAAAGTTGGTATTTGGCTGTTGTGGAACAAGGATAAAGTGTCCCTTCAGGTTGTCAAGTGTGGATTGAGTTTTGTTCATGCTGTGATCACTAGCTGGACTGCTCAATCGCACCTTATTGTTGTGTATGCTCCTCCTACTCCGGGTCGTCCTCGTTTGTTTTGGCATGATTTGGCTGAGGAGATTGCGGGAATTGTCGAACCCCTTATTGTGGGGGGAGATTTTAATTGTATCTTACACACCTCGGAACGTAGAGGTGGTTCGGGGCGCCTTTCAGAGGACTCGGGTCGCTTTAGCCAAATGGTTAATGAAAGCGGTCTTATTGATTTGGGCTTTACTGGTTCGGCTTTCACCTGGGCGAGGAGGGATTCCCCTAACACAATGGTTGAAAAGAGGCTTGATCGGGTTTTTGGGAATATTGCAGCTAGGCTTCTTTGGCCAAACGCGGTGATTCGGCATCTCCCACGACTCTCGTCGGATCACTCGCCGTTGCTTATGTCCTTGACTCCAAGGGTATCTTTAGATCGACGAAGGCGCCCTTTTCGCTTTGAGGCGGCATGGTTAACACATCCGGATTTCCTCTCCTTCGTTAATGAGTCTTGGTTACGTGATGTAGGCTCAGTCACTGCTCTTCAGGATTTACGGATGAAGTTGGTTGAATGGAATCGCACTGTTTTTGGGAACATTCACATTCAGAAGAGAAACTTGATGCAAAAGCTGGAAGAAACTCAGAGTTTGCTCAGTGTGGGGCCGACTGCTGCGCTTATTCAGACGGAGAAAAATATTCACCAGGAACTCGCCCTTGTGCTGGAACGAGAGGAGCTCTTATGGCTCCAAAAATCCCGTATTCAATGGCTACAAGATGGTGATCGAAATACTCGATTCTTCCATACAACAACGATTGTTCGTAGGAAAAAGAATAGGGTTGACACTCTTCGTGCTGATGATGACCGATGGATAGTGGATAAAAAGGAAATGGAGGTTATGGCTGTCTCGTTCTTCCGAAATCTTTACCATTTACCGGATGCTGAGCGTTCTCCTATTCAGTGCTGCAGGGGTGCATTCCTCATTATTAATCAAGCGGAATGGGTTGAACTTGACCGTCCTTTTAGTGATGAAGAGATTCGTCTAGCTATGGCTAAGATGGGGCCTTTAAAGGCGCCAGGAACTGATGGATTTCAACCGATCTTTTTTTCAGAAATGTTGGAGTACTGTTGGCAGTTCGATTATTGACTCAGTCAGAAGGTTCTTTAGGACGTCTGAAATGCCACCTAGTCTTAATGAAACTTTTATTGCCCTGATTGCTAAGGTTGATGAACCGGAAAGAATCAACCAGTTTCGTCCGATCAGCCTATGTAACGTCTTGTATAAGATTGTTACCAAAGTGTTGGCGAACAGAATGAAGACGATACTCCCGTCTATTATTAGCCCTATGCAGGGTAGTTTTCTTCCGGGAAGATTAATATCAGATAATATTGTATTAGCTCAAGAAGTGGTTCATTCCATGAAAAGAAAGCAGGGCTCCTCAGGATGGATGTGTTTAAAGCTCGATTTAGAGAAGGCCTATGACATGCTTCGATGGGATTTTGTAGAGGACACTCTTCTTGATGCCGGGTTTCCTATCTCATGGGTTCGTTGGATTAAAGTGTGTTTAGAAACTACTTCTTTTCGCCTTTTATGGAATGGGGAGGCTACTGAGAGCTTCAAACCCAATCGAGGGGTTAGGCAGGGTGATCCGCTCTCCCCGTATATTTTTGTTTTGTGCATTGAGAGGTTGAGTCACATTATCCTTAAGGCGGTTGCTGACAAACGCTGGAAACCTATTCGGTTGTCTCGTGGGGGACCAGAGTTGTCTCATTTGCTCTTTGCGGATGATATTATGCTCTTTGCAGAAGAATCAGTTGAACAAATGCAGGTGATTAAGGATTGCTTAGATATCTTCTGTACGTCCTCTGGACAAAAGGTTAACGTGGCCAAATCTAAGCTTTTCGTGTCGCCTAATGTCCGCGCCCATCTTGTTGAACGTCTGAAAGATAGTAGTGGTTTTTCTGTTACAACGAACCTTGGAAAATATATGGGTATGCCTCTTTTCCATGAACGGGTTAAGACAGTAACGTTTAACCCTCTGATTGAGAAGATTTCGGCTAAACTTAAAGGGAGGCAAGGGCGGTTTCTTAGCATGGCGGGTCGCGTGACGCTTGCTAAAACTGTCTTGACTTCTATTCCGGTCTACTCGATGGCCACGGTTACGCTCTCGAAGGAGGTTTGCTCGAAAATTGATAGCATTGTCCGGAATTTTGTTTGGGGAGGCACGGAAAAGAATCGGCGCATCCATCTGGTTAGTTGGGAGTCGCTGTGTCAACCGAAGCATTTGGGGGGTTTGGGCCTTCGGAAGATGGAAGACCTGAACACCGCGCTTATAGGGAAGCTGAGCTGGCGCTTCTTGACTGAGCACAACAAGCTGTGGGTTTCGGTCTTGCAGGCTAAATATATTCGGCCCTCGGGACGGGATCGCATTGATCAATCCTACGCTTGGAAGAGTATAAACCGTGGTGTTAAGGAGGTCATTATACCAGGTTCCCGCTGGTGTGTTGGTAATGGTTTGTCGATTCGCTTCTGGTTGGATCGCTGGGTTGGAGAACATCCTTTTATTGACATTGCTCAGGGTCAGATTCCGACTAATCTGTTACATGCCCCGGTGTGTCAGTTTTGGGATGAAGGGATGGATGGAAGTGGCACTTTTTGCTAACCTTTTGCCCAATGGTTTGTTGCTTAAAATTGCTGCTGTGGCTGTCTCTGAAGATAGCTCTAATCTGGATGTCCTAAGCTGGTCTTACTCGGCTTCGGGAAATTTTACTATGGCCTCAGCTTTTGAGTCGATCAACCCATTCCGTAATTATCAAACTGTTGATCGTAGTGTGTTCGTGGCTATTTGGAAGATCCAAACTACTGAGCGTGCACGCTTATTCACCTGGCTTGTCTTTCGGGGAGTCATCTTGACCAATCTAGAGCGGGTTAGACGTCATTTTACGTCTAGTGCCTTTTGCTCGATATGCTCAACTGAGGAGGAGTCGTTGATTCATCTCTTGCGCGATTGTGGCGACACAAAGCGTCTTTGGGATAATCTACACCCTGCTCTTGCCAGGGAAGTGTTTTTCGAGTCTACTTTTGTTGTTTGGATTCGAATTAATATTACCTGTGACCTGCACCATGCTAGCGGAGTCCCTTGGTCGAGTGTTTTTGCTATGACCATTTGGTGGATTTGGAAATGGCGTAACCAAGTTGTTTTTGATCATACGCCATATGCAGGTAATCGTGTAGCTTTTATCAATCAACAAGTTGCCGACTATAATAATGCAGTCAAGCAGAAGCTAGATGGTTTTGATTTGCGCATTAGGGAGATCGAGTATATTGCTTGGAAGAGGCCACCTGAGGGATGGATTACCGTGAACATAGATGGCTCGGTGCTCTTGGATGGCAGAGCTGCGGCTGGTGGTGTTCTCCGGGATAGTGATGGGCGATGGATGGGTGGCTTTGTTCATAACATTGGAATGTGCACGGTTCCGATGGCAGAGTTATGGGGAGCTTTACAGGGATTACGCTTAGCGTGGTCTCAGAGATACAGGAGGGTTTGTTTAGAAATGGATTCACGCTTGGTGATTTTGTTTCTAAGCAAATCTGTGGATCGTTATCACCCTCTTTTTAGCCTGGTTGCTCAATGCCATGGCTTCTTGAGTAGGGACTGGGATATCCAGTTCCGTCATATTTATAGGGAGGCGAATTCGGTAGCCGACTATCTAGCTAGTTATGCTTTTGATTTTAGCTTAGGACTTCATGTATTGTTTGACCCGCCGGAGGGTGTTTTACATTTTCTGTCTGCTGATGTAAGGGGTCGGGCTATCCCTCGCTTGCTGACTACTTAGCCCATTTTCTTGTGGTAATAAAAAGGGCTAAAAGCCCAGAGAGTACTGCCTCTTCTTCAACCAAATTTTTTTTTATTAGCCCTAAAAACATTGAGAATTTTTGCTACTTCCTTTCAATTTCTACTTTTTTTTTGCCTCGTTTATGTCATGTTGGGTGATTTGAGTCGATAATAACTCTGCGGGCTAGGATTAGATTTTAACGTATCTGAGAATTGTGTGACTAAAGAAGCAAGTATATAACTAGAAAAATTACTCCTCTAATTGTCAATCAACTTTATTTGGAATTCTACTGAACTTATATATTGAGCTTATAAATGCGCGACTCCTACTCTATTCGGCCATAAAAATTAAATATCGCATGTATTATTATGCTGAAAATTGAAAAAAAGAACATATAAGAGAAAATAAATACAGAATTTCTTAAAATAAAGTTGCTCGATCAACATTTGTGTGTGTTTTTTTTGGGTGAAGTAAACATTTGTGTTTTACCATGCTATAGTGCTGCTTCCCAACTCTCCACGGCCATGTCAATGCACTTACCCTCTCTTCTCTTCAACATATGTGTTTTACCATGCTATAGTTAATCTTCTACTTAGCTACGTACTAGCAAATGCTTTATAAAACAAAACCAAACCAAACTAAAGGGGCCTGCTACACTTCAATTATGTGGTAGAGAAAGTTTAAAGCTGTAAAATGCTCTATCAATCCCGACAAAACAAAGAAAATTTAATAAAGAAAAGTCAGGAGGAATTTTCCAAATTAATCAATCAACAAAAATCTACGGAAAGATAAAAGCATAAAGAAGGATACAAAATCAAAGTCAACCAACCGGCCGCATGTCCGGCTTACATGATTTGTGCTGTATTTGACACGTCCTAAAATTTAAGATTAAGCAACCATTTCTTTTCCGTAATAGAAATAAACAATTAAATAATATGTGATATATACTTTCACATGTTACAAGAAAACTACAATAGATATATCAAATCGCAATAAGCCAAATTACCTTTAAGAGTGCTTGTCTCTACGGAGAAGACTCGTATTCATCTATTAAATGGTTGAAGAACGAAGGGACTAATTTATTTAAACTCATCCAACACAGGATAGGCAAGTATAAGGATTAAGGTTTTATGGTGCATCGAGGGCTTTGTGTTCGAAGGGCTATGACGTGTCTTTGTCGGATTTCATGGCCATAAAATTAATTACTAAGGTAGCACAATCTTAGGAAGTGTTTTTGTTTGAGTGAATCATGTTTAGGTTGTTTGAATCATGTTACGAGCATAAGGCTCTTGGCTATGGGTGAATCATGCTTGAATCATGTTATAGCTCCTAATTTTTAAGGATTCCTACGCCTACTCTACTAGTTCATGTTTAAATTATGTTATGGGTCCTAATATTATCTATCATGTTGTTGATTTATAACCTTTTCCCATCTTTTCTGCACTAAAAATATGTTACACCAGCATAAACTAAGACATGTTTAAATCACTTTTGACATGAGCGAAAAACCAGTCTTTACGAAAATCACTTTCACCAACTATGTAAACAAGATCATCATTAGAACATTGTTGGTTGTATAGATCCAAAAACCATATTATTAGTGTGATGTATCAATATAGTCATTAATCTAGACCTAGTATAATTTGAATTCTTAGGTGTAATTGTAGTCTCCAATGAATCTTGGGCATTAGCATACAAATTCTATGTGCCTGATTGTTAGAAGATTTGATTTTGATGGTTCCGAAACTGAAAGAGAAGTTAACGACACAGAAATTGACTGGCAAGTCAGTGACGTCAAGTTCTTGTGAAGGAGTCACTGTCAAGGACACTTCACAAGAAACCATTTTGAGAAGGAAATCGTCGATTTGATATAGGCCAGTTGGAGTGTTTATTTTAGAAGAAAATTAGCACAAAGTAGAGCAAAAAAATTAGAAAAGCATGTGAAGATCAAATTGCAATATTCTTAGGAGCTTGAATTACATATTCGAAAAGATTTTGCTAGATTATGTGGGATGTTATTTCCTTCACCGAATAGGAAGTGATATCGCACACAATCACGTCTTCTAACTTAAATACTCTAATGTTTTAGTTTAAATGTACGTTCTTTGAGCTTTATTGTGTATTCGAGTGAAAGAGAGAAAGAGAGAAAGTTGGTAAGAAGAGTCGTTCGTGAGATTCGTACAAATGGTGTTGTTGATAGTGCTTAGACATATCTTTAGGGTGAGGGTCGTGTAAGGCAAATGTAGAGCGGGGTTCAAGGGTTGTGGAATTAGACACTTGTACATGAGAAAGCTCGGAACAGAGTGTTTTTTCTCTAAGTAAACTAGTTGCTTTACAAGGAGTTTCCACTATAAGTGTTCTAGTCTTGTTATGATTCCTTATTTGAATATTCCACTACAAATATGATCCTTAAGGTTGACATGTGACTTTGATTTGAATTTGAATTGTCAACTCTTGGATTACATCAGACTGTTGGATGGTTGTCTTCGTTTTGCTGCAACTGTTAAGTCTGAGATGCCCTTTTCTCTGATCGAGGCAAGATCCCCTAAAATGCGCTGAGATGTCGCTTTCACGCATGCGCCAGTTCGTATCCAAAGGGAACTCTCGTCTTCTCGGTTCCCTTTTCTTGGGAACTCTTCTTGATTTTGAGGGATTCCTGTTCTGCTCATCTAGTTCCCATCTTGTGGGAACTTTGGTTCATTGTGTTCCCATCTCGTGGGAACTCTTGTTCACTTCTGAGGTTGGTCGCTTTCTTTTTGGCGTTGCATTAATTCCCATGCTTTGGGAACTTGATGTTCTGTGTTTTGCTCTGCGACGTGCAACCTGTTATACTGAAATACTTGGCAATAGGCGTTAGTTCCCATGGTGCTTGTCATTATCAAAACTGAGGGCGTTGTTCTAGTGTTAATGAACGTGAGTTCCTAACACTGACTCAACAATTTCCCCCTTTTTGATGATGACAAACCCATAATAAAATGGCAAGTATTTCGTTCAATTTTAGAGCATGCAAATTCTCCCTGAGTGTGACAACATTTCGCAGGGATTTCCACTATATGGTTATGCAGTTCCTACTTAGTAGATTTTGTAAGATTATTCCCCCTTAGCAAAGGTCGTACTATGATAACTTAAAAACAACGCATCTCACACATTTTATCCTTCCCCCTTTTGGCATCATCGAAAAGATTAAGCATGAATAAAAGAACAAGAGTATAAAGAACACACACTCAAACTAAAGATCCATTTTATTACTTAGGCAAACAAGTTGTACAAAAGGGAACTCCAAAATGAAATACAAGTTTGGGGAGGAGGGGGAGGAGCAAGAAGGAAGTAGAAAAGAAGGAACAAGGTCATAGAGGTTATTGGTTGAAGCAGAGGGAATGTCAGATCCCTCTCTTCAACCAGGAAGAACCTCAACCATATACATTTGATCCAACCCAATATTCAGAACTGGGTTGGATTGGAGGCTCACTAACACCATCCCTGTGGGTGGTGTCTCGAGTAGACCTTCTCCTTCACGCAAGGTAAGTTCATGTTCCTACTTGATCCTCTTCCTCTTCCCAAGGTGGCCACGAGAGTCTTTTTTCAAGCTGAAGGTGTTGATGAGCTGATGAATTGCCTGGTCTAAGCGTCGACGATCTTGACAATGGACGCCTCTTCGAAAGGATGGATTGTGTCGAAGGCTTGATCATTTGGAAGTTGTATAGGGGGGCATCTTTCCTCCTTCAAAGCGTTTCATGAAGGGGTTGTGTTTGAAGACAAGTTTCATTTTGGGAGAAGAAGGCAATTATTTAAAGAGTTTGAACAGAGGGGCATAGATGTCCTTTTCATTGTGCCCCTGAAAATTGAATTTGTCCGTTGTCTCTTCATCTTCACTGTTAGCGTCTCCTAGAAGCTTTAAAATGTGGCACCTTTTCCATGGTGCAATTTAAACGCTTGGTTCACAATTAGTCTTCCCCTAATAAGTAGCCCGACACACCTTTTTATCTTCCTAAGACTGAGTTGTTAACTTAATTAGGCATTTCGTCTTACTCGGAAGTGAGGTTCCCATGATCTTTCAAGAATGGCTGGTTTAAATAGAGTGGTGAAGGGAACTCATGTGCAAATTTTATTGTGAGGGATAGGAACACAAAAAGGACTTGGACAATTTCAACCCGAAAAGGCGAACAAGAATGGGCTCATGGGATGAGTTTGTCCAATCCGAGACTCTAGGTAAGCTTATGATCAACCATCATTGTGGCTTGTAATTTGGGTTAGAGGTAACTTAAGTTGAGCATTTTGGGCTAAAAAAAAAAGAGTTCCTATGCGTACAACTGTTTGCGCGCCTTGGACTAGTAACAACGGATAAAGTGAATGCAGAGTTCCTAACTAGTTCCTATCATGCAAAAAGACTAAACTAGCCAATCATTGGGGAAAGAATAAACATGGACTTGTTTAATTTAAATTTATCATCCTTAGGAGCATACGAAGGTACAATGCTCAAAGGGACGTCTATCCAATGCTTTGGTGAGAATATCTGCTCTCTGCTCTTCAGTTCTATAGTGTTCCATTATAATGTTCCCTTGCTCAACATTGTCACGTAAAAAGTGATGACGAACGTCAATTGGCTTAGTACGTGAGTGATGAACGAGATTTTTGGAAATGTTTATGGTGCTAGTATTATCACATTTAAAGGGAACATGACCATAAGACATACCATAATCACTGAGTTGGTACTTAAGCCACAAGACTTAGGAACAACATGATGCAGCGACCACATATTTAGCTTCGTCCGTTGAGAGTGCCACAGAGTTTTGTTTCTTTGATCCCCATGACACGAGTCACTCTCCTAGGAACTGAGCCCTACCAGATGTGCTCTTCCTATCCACCTAATGACCAGCAAAGTCCGCATCTGAAAATGCAACAATCTCAAGGGAACTTCGCGTGGGTACCACGAGCATAAGTTGTCAATCCCTTTGAGGTACCTGAAAATTCTCTTCACCTCTTTAAGGTGTGATTCTTTGGGGTTAGCTTGAAAACGTGCCCACAAACACACCAAACATGATGTCAGGCCTACTAATTGTAAGGTAAAGGAGGGAACCAATCATACCTCGGTAGTTCCTTTGGTCCATAACTATACCTTTTTCATCTATGTTCAGCTTTGAGTTGAAGAAACTAGAGTGTTGATCGGCCTTGAATTCTCCATCCCATACTTGGTTAGTATTTCCTTGATATACTTTTGTTGATTTATCTTTGTTCCCTCCTTAGTCTGAGTGATTTGGAGCCCCATGAAGAACGTAAGTTCCCTTATCAAGCTGAACTCATTAGATCTTTAAACTTCTCAAAAAGTAAGGGATTAGTGGCACCAAAAACAATATCATCAACATACACTTGAACAATAAGAATATCTTTGGACTCTTTCTTAAGAAAAAGGGTCTTGTCAATGGAACCGCGAAGGTATCCATATGACAAGAGTAATTGTGCAAACCTGTCATACCAGGCTCTTGGGGCCTATTTGAGTCCGTTTAAAGAGCGCTAAAGAAAGTAGACGTGATCTGGAAAGTTTCCATCTTCAAATCCTGGCGGTTGAGCCACGTATACTTCTTCTTTCAAATGTCCATTAAGAAAGGTGGTCTTCACGTCCATCTGATAAAGCTTGAATTCATTGTGAGCTGCAAAGGCTATTAGGAGTCTGATCACTTAAATTCTAGCCACATGAGCGAAGGCCTCATCATAGTTGATGCCTTCTTCCTGGTTGTACCCTTGAGCTACCAGCCTTTCCTTGTTTCTAGAAACAACTCCTGTATCATCTAGCTTGTTGCGGAACACCCACCGTGTTCCTATCACATTCTTTCCTTTTGGAGGAGGAACAAGCTTCCACACTTGGTTCCTTTCAAATTGGTTGAGCTCCTCTTGCATTACTACTATCCAATCTGGGTCTCTAAGATCTTCTTTGATGTTCTTAGGTTCCACCATTGAGACAAATGCATTGAAAGCATGGAAGTTTTGAAGTGATGATTGAGTTTTTACCCCTTGGTCAAGAGGAGATATGATATTTCTGGGATTGATGTTGGTGAGATCTGTATCCTCCTCTTTGTTCCTATCATCACTATCATTGCATTCTTCTTGCAGATCCTCATCTTCTAGATGTTCTTCAACAGTTTCAATGTTTTCTGGTTCTTCATTCTCTACATTTAATGTGTTCCCTCTATGCTCTCCTTGGGTGCTTGATTCAGGAATGTCTTTTGGTTGAGGAACTAGGGAACCCACTTGGGTGGCGTCTAGAGATTCGTCCAGTGAAGAGAGCTCACCCGACTCTTGAACCATCGTTGAGATTAGCTCGCCGCCGGGGACTTTTCACCAACTTGATGATCTTCAACTGAGACGCTCTCCAACTCTCTCGCTATTGTGTTTGGCAGTTTGTGAATTGTGAAAAGTGACTAGCAAAGACACTGTTGAAGGGTTTAAATAGGCGTGATGAGAAACCCTTATCCATTTGAGATATTTGTCCTAAATACCCTTTTTTCCTTACTCTCCAAGTGTGATCCTTAAGGTTGACATGTGATTCTGATTTGAATTTTGAATTGTCAACTCTTGGATCACATCGAACCGTTGGATGGTCGTCGTCGCTCTGCTGCACATTCTGAAGCCTGAGACGCCCTTTTGTCTGATCGAGACATCATCCCTAAAAATGCGCTGAGATGTTGCTTTCTCGAATGCGCTGGCTCCCATCCAAAGGGAACTCTCGTCCTCTCGGTTCCCTTGGCTTGGGAACTCTTCTTGATTTTGAGGGATTCTTGTTCTTCTTATCCAGTTCCCATCTTGTGGGAACTTTGGTTCACTCAGTTCCCATTCTTGTGGGAACTCTTGTTCACTTTTGAGGTTGGTCGTATTCTTATCGCCGTTGCATTAGTTCCCATCCCCGGGGAGCATCACTACTACAAAATGACTTAAATACCCCGGGCTTTTCACCCTAAATACATCGGATCTCGCCCGGGGTAAAGGTTGTTGGGGTATTTGATCAGTATCCTAATACACCAGATACAATCTGAGTTATATACTCTCCTTAAATTTATCCTCCAATCTACTTATCCGGTGTATTAGCAATATTTAATACCCCGGATAATCTTTATCCGGTGTATATATGAGTATTAATTATCCGAGTTATTTAGTAACGAAAATACACAAGTTGTTGAAGTCCAGGGTATAATGTATGGGGTATATGCACCGGGTATAGATGTCTGGTGTATAATGGTTAGGGTATATACACCGGGTATTGATGTTCGGGGTATTATGTTTAGAGTATATACACCGAATGTTTGAACCCGGGATATAATTGCATAGACATATACACCAGATTATTAATGTCCGATTTAATCACTTTTGAAGTGTTAGGCTTACAAAACTCAATATAATCTGGGTTAATGTCTCAGTTAATTGCTCTATATATCACTAGTACAAAAAGTCTCTCGCATAGCACTTTTTCTATAGCATACATGGCGCTTTTTTTGGCGCATTAACGACAATTGCTTTAAAGAATATGGATGGTGCTTTTTTACAAAAAGTACCATGCATATAGTTTTTTTTATTAATATTTACTCAACACGGATGAAAAAGCGCCATGCTTCGATTTACTTCAATCCATTTACAACCTAGCAAATTTACTGTAACAAAATTTCATTAAAATCAACTCATACAATTATATAAAATTCAATTCCACATATACATACAAATCATCAATACATTAATCAATCAAATTTTCATGTATCTCCTCCAAAATAGAAGTTATACAATTTGAAAATTGGAATAAGGGATATAGTTAGTTGAAATAACTAAACAAAAGGATGACATTAAACTTTTCCACCTGCAAGCTCCACATGACCAATGAAATAATAGCCACCTCAAAGATATTGCTAATGTTTGAGTTTTCTTCATCACTAATCTGTTTATCATACAAGAAAATGGCTAAGTAAGATGCCTAAACCCATATGTTAATAATATCATCTGAACTTAAACATCAATATCAACTATAAGTAGTTAGGCAAAGCTAAACTTCATCTAAACACAATAATATAAGTAAATACCTGCAAGGACTAATAAGAGCAACTGAAACAGAATCCTTCCTGGTCATAACCACCATTTCCATA
Source organism: Fallopia convolvulus (assembly GCA_964016875.1). NCBI lineage: Eukaryota > Viridiplantae > Streptophyta > Magnoliopsida > Caryophyllales > Polygonaceae > Fallopia > Fallopia convolvulus. The sequence goes on from OZ024733.1 coordinate 25,707,741, forward strand.
AAATTGACCAGTTATGATCTAGGGGCGGAGGAATTATTATTGTTTTGATGGAGTGATGGGAGCATGCAAATAATAGAAGTATGCCCTCACCTAATGCCAAAAAGAAGACCTTTCAACCTACAATGTAAAAACCAAATTGATGCAGTCAAATCCACCAATACTCAAATGATAAAAAATACAATGACAAATGCAGCCTAATCCACCAAAATGACATTTACAGTTGCATAATGAAGGACCAAACATAAGCAGAAACAAAGCCTATATTCAATGTACTTCAATAAGTTTATTGTTTCCCTTTAGGCTGAGATATAGTTGATCATGATCTAATATAATTGACTATTCACAAAAATTAGGATATCAAACAATTCTTACAATTCAATATAAATCTATGTCATACAAACATGATCGTTATCCTCATGGACCCAAACTAAAAAAATGTTATGAAATTAGGTCGGATATCTGCAAGTTATACAAAAAACCTCAAAACAAGTAATAAAAAATAGTACCTAAACTGAATTTGAACCCCTGTAAGACTGTAAAATCTTCAAACTAATCATATGCAAAAAGGTAAAATAATAAAATATGACACAATAAATGGATATCTGTAAGTACTGATCAAGCAGCTATACCTCAGCCTTTGAGTCAAAATCTGCGAGTCTTTGCTTGATGTCTTTAGCAATTGAAAAGAAGACCTCTTCCACATTCAAGTTCGTATTATCACTCTGTAACATATCATCTTTTCAGCACTAGTTTAAAGCCAAGAATTTTTTATATAATTTACCAACACCCAAATAAATCACTTCACCGTTTCAAAGAACTTTATCCCATACTCATCAGCAAGGGCTTGACCTTTCGAAGTAGGAACAACCTACATAGAATCTCCATCAATAATGGAAATAGAAAAACACCATCGTTGGATATAATATAAACAAGATAAAGTGTGATTACCCTTTTGCTTTCATCCATGTCTGCCTTGTTCCCCACAAGAATCTTGTTAACATTATCATATGCATGTTGCTCAATATTACGAATCCAATTCCTTATATCTACATAGGTGATAACTTGCATTTAGAGCATGTTTAGGGTGCATATTAGATCATGTTTAGTTATGTAATTAGCTTGCAACTCGTTTTTCTAGGTTGTTTTTAGTTGTTTTGGTGAATTTTGTGGTTCGGTATCTACGCTTTGCAATTTTTGTATTTCAGGTCTGAAAGGAGAAAGAAACCGAACCATTCAAAGAAGTTAGGAAGTGAAAGATCATGAAGAGAAGTCAAGACAAGAGGTTCAAGGCCAAACAAGTCGGGATTTTTGCCCAAGAAAGAAGCCGAGTCAAAGAACAAGCCAAATAAGAGTTACCCTACCAAAATCACCCAAGGTAGTACCCGGGGTAACAGCCAGGGTAATGTCATCCGAGGACTACCCGACCGGGTAGTTGGTAGGGTAGTTGGTGGGGTAGTTCCCTGTGTTGGATTTGGACGAGATTTCTTGATTTATTTGTTTCCAAAAATACTTTTATCCTAGTTATCTATCTTTAAGAGATTTTTGGATTGGAGAACAAGTTTAGATTGGAATTTTCTCTCTCTCTCTTAGAACCCTAGTTGGAGATTGAAGACTTTGTTTTGATTTTGAGTTTGGATTTGCTGGATATTAATCAAGTTTGCTTGTTTCTTCAATCTGATATGTTTATTCTCATCATTGATTTGATTTCTTCTCTTTCCATGTCTAGCTAAACCCCAAATTCTAAGATTGGGGTGAACCCAATGATGTCTAGGTAGACTTATTTATTAAATTGCACAGTCCGTTGTTTGAAGCTTTGTTTGATTCAATCCTAAATGCTTTATGCCCTAGTAATTTATTTGATTGAGAACTTGCCAAAGTTTGAGACTAAAAGGTGAAAACTTTGATAAGTAGTCAGACAGGGAATTGAGACTGAAATGTACTTTTTCCTGTTGGAACCCTAGGATTTGAACATGAGTTTTCTGTATTATGAAAGTATTTTGAATTCTCTTGTGGAATAGCAATTGTCATAGAAACCTTAGGGTTGGGTTGAGTTAGCAAGTCGCGAAAGCGGATGTTTATTCAATTTAATCTTAAATTCTAAGTGCTTAAAGGTCTAGATTTTAATTTGCAAGTCACGAAAGTGGATGTTTAATTGAGTTTAGATACGTTTGTTAACATTTGAAAGAATTTGGCGGATACATTAGACAATTGCCTTAAAAAAAGTCATAATTAAGATTGTACAATCATCCTTTATAGTCTACCGAAGCATTATTGTGGTGATCCTTGATCTTAGAAGCCATTCTCTCATTGATTTGCCCATATTTACTTGTTTGTTTGCTTTAATTAGTTTCATAGCAAAAATCACAATTCAATCTTTTCTTATTTTACGACTTAGTCTACTGATTTGACTACAATTAATACTACATAGTCCCAGAGTTCGACACCTTGGTATTACAACCGATCCCGTACTCTTGCGGGGTAGGATTTGGCTTATCAACAGGGAAGAAAAGCATGAATAACAGAAAATCAGCATTTTCATGTCAAATCAAAGAATCTGCCCATAAAGCATAAATCCTTGTCATACAAGAAATAATTCAGAAAATCCAAATAAGTTAATGTGCAAAATTTAAAATTTTAGTCCAACCAACAGGAAAATACATTTACAGTTATACTATATAACAATAAAATTCACAGAAAGTGATATGAAGGAGTTACTGTTAAAAGATTATTCATCTGTAACATCATACACTAGCAGAATTCCCATAGCTCCACAGTAATAAGCTGCATCAGACAGAACAAGATTATATTGCTCGAAAGACATCAAAGAAAAAATACAAAAGGACGCAAAGAAGTAACAAATTCCATAAAGCAATTATTCGAGTAGCAACAAAGGGGAACAGAACCAGCAAGAGATACAATAAGATTATTTCCAGATTCATATAAAGGATGCATATCAAGACCTTGGACTTTTTTTGTATATGCTTTCAATACTGTGCATTGGAAAAGAGTTCCAATTTTATTCAAAATACATCATTTATCGGGAAGCACCAAAAAGCATTAAGAATGATGAATGATGTGATATTAGAAGCTTGAGAAATGAGCCTTTATCCAACAACAAAAGTTTTTTGCCCTAGAAATCACTGGGATGGATCATACTACAGTATCATACAATTGGAAGTACAATTGCAGCAGTATTAATAATAAGGATCATCAAGTTGTTTTAGAAGACCGACAAGCACTGATTGTTGATCTAAGACAAGTTGAGGGGGGGGGGGGAGAATCAAGTCAACTATGGCCTCATAATCTTGATTACGAAAGTTAAATTCACTCATTATTTCCCTACACTCTATTAGATATTACATCTCCAAATCTTTCTTTATCAACAAGATTTTCAAACAATCACAAAGACAACAGAATTAATACAAGTTTCAAGAGATTTAATGGCTGACATGTCCAGAATCACAAAAGGAAAGGGCGTCAGATCAGAATAGCCATTTGTTCGTGAGAGGTTTACAAACTACATTCGACAAAGTTAATGCCTGGCTTGTCTTACTATCAGCATAGAATAAATTAGCCTTGGAATTTGCTATACAAAAAACCCCAGTTTTCAAAATAATTTATAGCTTGATCCATTCATCTTTACAACATCATATAGAGAATTAAATGAAGAAATTAACGTCATAAGCTAAAACAATAGTGCATAATGATTACCACAACATAGCATAGAAAATTCTAAATCTCAATGCACCACACTGTGCATTGCAAAAAGATAAAAGACATTGCAGCAAAATAGAAAAAGAACTACAAAATTTGGATTAACAGGATGCGTACGTTATCCTTGAAAAAAGAATGAGAATTTTCTTTCATTTTAGATTTTTATGGTGGATGATGTAAAAAATTCACTTGACGTATGAGATGATGATTATACCTGTTGTAATTGTTCGAAACCTTTCCTGCCCAACAGGAAAATCCATTTACAATTATAACTATAACAATAAAGTTCACATAAGGTGATATGAAGGAGTTCCTGTTAAAAGATGATGGATCTGTAACATCGTACACCAGCAGAATACCCATAGCTCCACGATAATAAGCTGCAGCAGACACAACAAGATTATATTGCCCGAAACACATTAAAGAAAAAATAAAAAAGGACACAAAGAACTAACAAATTCCATAAAGCAACTATTCGAGTAGCAACAAAGGGGAACAAAACTAGTAAGAGATATAATAAGATTATTTCCAGATTCATAGAAAGGATGCATGTTTCCCATGAGCTTCTTTAGCGACGCGCAACCTGTTAAAATGAAATACTTAGCAATAGGCATTAGTTCCCATGGTGTTTGTCATTATCAAAACTGAGGGCGTTGTTCCACTGTTAATGAACGTGAGTTCCTAACACCGACTCAACAAGGCTCCATAACCCAACACTATGATCATCTTTTGTTGTATAGCACTACCCACTATAACTATATCCTTCTAAGAACTCTTCCTATCAGGTGGATCCTCTAGGGGGCTATCGCGAGTCGCTTCATCCACATGCATGCCATTGCTTGAGATTTGCTCGTCGGGCGAGTTCGCCGGAATGGAGGACGATGAGATAAAAGAGTGCTTTTAGAAGATAATGTTTTTCCTTTAGCTTTCAAAGAAGACTTAACCGGGTCAGTGACGAGCACTTTTATGTCGCTGTAAAAGCACTGTCAAAGAAATATCCTAACTTCCGAACCTAAATATAGTGGAAGCAAGGGTCGAACCCACATGGACTCAGATTACTTGTATTTAAGTAATATTACTAAGTGAAAGGTTTTTTATGATTTCAAACTATTTACCTAAATAAATCAAGCAAAGCAAATAAAACGATTAGAAATTCAAATATAGAGAAAAGCGTCCAACTAGTTTCTTATCCATTGCATACATGAGTTTTGATCCTTGATTATTCTTATTTCAATTTCCCTTGACTAATCTATTGTGAATTTATGGAACTCAAGCTTAAAGTGGTTATTAATATACACTGTCTTTAACAACCTTTTAACCAATTAACCTAGAAAACCTTCTATGTCAAATTGATCATGCAAATAAGTTCAAAGCATTCAATAGAAACATAATTCATGAATTCCACCGTCTATTCATGAAGTTTTGTGATTGAATTCTCTTCCTTTGATTAACCTTATTCCAACGTGTATAAGTTTAATCAAAGGATTCATCCATGAATAACCAAATTCCCCCATCTATTTAGTTACTCTAGTTGTAATTTAACCTAGAAATAGAATAGGTGATCAAACTATTATAATCCTAAGCGAATTTAATCAATTAAGCATGGAGAAATTCAATCTAGTCAAGGCAAATAGAAATAATTCAAATCTCACAAACAATCATGCATACAACTTCAACTAACTAGTTGTACATGAGAAAATTAGCTAGAATAAGACATTAAAGAAGAATTAAACTTACAAGAGTTTGATTTCTCTTCAATATTGCAAACTAGGGTTTTGTCTCCCAAGAATTCTCCAAATCAAATTAACGTAAAAGCAAAAGTAGTAGATAGCACATGTCTCCAAAGAAACCCTAAGAAAGTATTTATATGATATCAAAAACATCCAAAAATACTAATAAAGTCGGCCCAAAAGATAACACGGAGGCCCGAGTCAGCGTCGGATCAACGCGCCGAAGCGCGGTCAAAGGCACTGGGAGTGCGGTCGCGCTCCCCTGGTTGTGCCCGCGCTTCAGCCGCAGAATCTTGTTCCCTTCGGCGCTGGCACATTACTCCGAGCGCGGGAAAATAAGTTGGTAAGGTGCTTTGAGAGTGAGTGTTATTGTAATTTGGGTTTTAGTTGATTCTAGTTCCCGGATTTAGCACCAAATGGCCAAATAATGATCCCCACCTACTTGTCTACACCTTGGCCCCATTACAACCTTGAAAAAGACCTCATGATTTACGTTTTGCATTTAAACATTCGTGGTGGAGATTTAGTACACTGATGCAAGCATATGAGCTAAAGAAAATTTGCCTCAGTCACTTTTATATCATGCATTCAAATCATATAATGTGGCCTCGAAAAAGAATCTAAATGCAAGTTCTAGAGTTTAAGCAATCAAAGAGATGCACTCAAGAATTTCATGCAAAAATAGCATATAAAAGCTCAAAAGATCTCACAAGGCAACAATTGGTTAGAACTTCATAAATAACTCAAATTCTCACTTTCATGTATACTCCTTCATAATCAAGCAATTCTTTTTTAGAACTTTCATCAATAACTTACAAGTCATGGGATATGAAATCATGCTCACTCAATAAACAAGTGGTTCCAAGGGGAAAAATGAATCCTAAAATGCAAACAAAACTCTTTTTTTTTAAAAATTTTCTAATTTTTTGAATTTTTATCGGATTTTTCAAACTTTTAATCAATGCATAACAATAAAGTAAACATGCACATGCAACTACATGAACTAACTACAACTAAGCACTTATGACAACATAAAGAATCCCCTTCCCCCATGCTTAAACTTTACTTTGTCCCCAAAGTAAAAGAAAAGTGAAGAGAAAAAAGAAACTAACCTCGTCATAAGAGCTGGCACGCTCAAGAATCTACTCCTCAAGCGGTGGTGGTGGTGGTGGTGGAGGGTATCCCGAGTATGGATATGCAGGGTCTGGATATCCGGGATACGAGTAATAAACAAAGGGTGGATAGCCTTGCTATACCGTGTGCATATCCATCCTTTGATGAAGAAACCGTGTCTGCTCATAGACAAAGTCAAAGCGACTTGTCGCATAACCCCTGAAATGGTTGAAATCAGCCGCCAATCCATCCATACGAGTGGACAAGCCACTCACTTGAGTGGAAAGGCCACCCATCAACTCTACCAAGTGGTTATACTGGGTTGTCGACATGTAGCTTCCTTGTTCATGTTGATCAAAGCCATGCTCATGAAGCGGTGCCTCTTCTGTGTCTTCATTAGCACCCTCTTCATCATTATCCTCATCATCATCAACATAATCTCCCACGGCCTCAAAATCTGCCTCAACTGAATACTCCTCATCCGCCTCTTCTTCATCATCTACATCCATGGAAGTGCTAGCTTCCTCAACTTGCCTCCTTGTTAATTTCCTCCTCTTTGTCCCTCCAATTATTTCCATAACCAAAACGTCACCATCTTGTGGATGAATAAGCCAAGTGTGAGCATTTTCCAATCCATACTCCAATTTCACCCTTTGAGGATTAGGCAACCTCATAGCATAGGGACTATAACTGATCACCCAATAAAATTGGCTATTCTTCACATACAACACCTTCATCTTGTTAAGGAATAGAAAGTTCATTGGGAGGGCTTCTATCCGACCCACACACTGATCCACATCAATCCCGAAATGCAAGGCAAGCCTAGTTATCACACCACCCATGGTAATCTTGCCCGTATTCTTCTTAGCCATTCGAGCCATGTTATGCATCATAGCTCCACCAAAATCCACATCATGTCCCTCCAAGATACTCCGAAGCAAAAAGATATCCTTCTTAGGGCAATTGTTCTCTCCCTCTCCTCTCCCGGTGATAGAATGAGCAAGGAACCGTTGAAGTATTCTAATCACCGGATGAGATATTGCAGAAGCTTTTGCACGTGACGCCAAGTAAACATTACTTCCCGAAATTCGTCCCACTGTTCATTGTTCATCCAATCAGCTCTAGACTCCCACCGAGGAACATTATGATGATATCTTGGAAACCTTAAAACCGTGTTGATCTCAGTCAACGTCATAGATCGTTGCACTCCTCCCAACTGGAAAATGCATCGACCTTCATTCATAAACCGTCCCTCCATGACATGAGCATCCAGAGTGCTCATGAATTCTAGAACCAAGCTACTGTAGGCCGACAACCTCATATTCAACAATTCTATAAGGCCCTTAGTTCGCTCAATTGTCCTCAAATCCCGGCTCAATCCTAAATCCTCCATTAAGTGCCAATCAATATACCTTGGAGTGCCAATCAATATACCTTGGAGTAATCGACTACGATATTATTACGCGTCTGATATGCCTAAATACCATGGCTTATTCAATTGCAATTTTGCCAGTAATTTTGACTACTTTTGACTGGGGAAATAGGCATGTATTCTTAATTGAATTTTGTTAAGCCTCTTCAATTGCAACTTTGCCTCTACTTTAGCTGTTTGTGGCATGTAGAAGTCAACAAAAGTAGCTGCAATGATTACAAGCCTCTTCAATTGCAATTTTGCCTCTACTTTTGACTGGGGAAATAAGCATGTATTCTCGATTGAATTTTGTTTAGCATCTTCAATTGCAATTTTGCCTCAACTTTAGCCGTTTGTGGCATGTAGAAGTCAACAAAGGCAACCACAATGATTACACAATTTAACAATCAATGCGATAACACAAAACGAACCAACATATGTCTTCCCCTAACATTGATTCGATCAATGCCAACAATGCAACCGGGGAACAAACCGGGTTGGTCCGGTTCCATTCCAAGGTTGGGCCCTACATTAGGGAAAATTCGCGGGCTATCTCTATGTTGTTGGTGACAGTTGGATTTTTTTCCGCGGCAATAACCGTGAAATGGTATAGCGCCCGACTGCTGCCCCCTCAGCTCCAGGCGAGTGAGGTCTTTGTGGATACGCTGTAGTGAATAGACGCCAATGCCCTCCTCGTCACCTACAGGTTAGCCTTTCGCCCATTTGCTCCGTCCTTTGGGACGAATTATGAGCCGGAGGGCTACAAGTTGCCATTTCTATACGGTGTCCATTCCTGTTTTAAAGGAAGCATTTTCTCTCCGAAAGCTATCCACAAAGATAAGAAACCAGAAGTGTGGTACATTCACAACGTGATGTAGAGCTTCGAGTCGATGGACATGTTGAGCTTCATGCAAGATGTAGCGGCGGGATCCCTCACGATCCGCGTTGAAGTCACCGGCACGATTGTGTCGAAGAAGCTCAATGATTGGCCAAGGGGAATGTTCAACTCTCGATTCTTGTGCTCTATCACCATTAACCCCTTGAGTGGGGTGAGTGGAACCATGGCCCATATAGCGTTGAATTTTATCCTCGGTGATCTATTATGTCTTGAGTAATGTGGGTTCGGTTGTTTGTTTGGTTTGAGTGTTTTCTGTTTCTGTTAAGTGTTGTTTTTCAGTTTGTTTGGTCGGAAATCTTCGGTCTAGCCCCGATTTGAAAGTTAATAGACTGAGTAATCTCTGTTTGGTTGGAAGTGTTGAAGCCTATGTAATATCTGTTTTACTATAAGGTTGTGCTTCTAGTTGGTGGCCCAACTATTTATCTGTTTTACTATAAGTGTTGAAGCCTACAGTTCTGAGCAATACTTATAACAATGATATCAAGCATCAAGTTGATTTTTTTGTTGTTGTTGTTGATGTTAATTATATCTCCTCACCGTTGGCATAAATACAAACATTTATGATAATGTCATTCGATTAGTAGTAAGTGAATCAATATTTTACCATTTTTCTGTTTGAGGAACCCCTAAAATGAACTTGGGCCTCACGTGCAGATAAATTCAAATGTAGCACAATTGAATTTGTGTGCTAATTATTTTTATTTTTAGAAATTATTGTTATTAGTGATTTTTTATTGCCTACCTCATTTTTTTTATATAAATGGTAGGCGTATGAGTAATCGACTACGATATTATTACGCTCATGATATTCCTAAATACCCTGACCTCTTCAATTGCAATTTTGCCTCTACTTTTGACTAGTTTTGACTGGGGAAATAGGCATGCATTCTCAATTGAATTTTGTTTAGTCTCTACAATTGCACCTTTGCCTTTACTTTAGCCGATTGTGGGACGAAAAGTCAACAAAAGTAGCTGCAATGATTACAAGCCTCTTCAATTGCAATTTTGCCTCTACTTTAGACTAGGGAAATAACCATGTATTCTCAATTGAATTTTGTTTAGCCCCTTCAATTGCAATTTTGCCTCTACTTTAGCCGTTTGTGGCATGTAGAAGTCAACAAAAGTAGCTGCAATGATTACAAGCCTCTTCAATTGCAATTTTGCCTCAACTTTTAACTAGGAAAATCAGCATGTATTCTCAATTGAATTTTGTTTAGCTTCTCCAATTGCAACTTTGCTTTACTTTAGCCGTTTGTGGCATGTAGAAGTCAACAAAAGTAGCTGCAATGATTACAAGCCTCTTCAATTGCAATTTTGCCTCTACTTTTGCCTGGGGAAATCAACATTTATTCTCAATTGAATTTTGTTTATCCTCTGCAATTGCAATTCTACTTTAGCCGTTTGTGGCATGTAGAAGTCCACAAAAGCAACTGCAATTGTTACACAATTTAACAATCAATGTGATAGGACAAAACAACCGACATATGTCTTCCCCTAACATTGATCCGATCAATGCCAACAATGCAACTGGGGAAGAAAACGGGGTCGTCCGGTTCCATTCCAAGGTTGGGCCCTACATCAGGGAAAATTGGCGAGCTATCTCTATGTTGTTGGTGATGGTTGGTTTTATTTCTGCGGCAATGACCGTGAAATGGTATAGCGCCCGACCGCTGCCCCCTAAGTTCCAAGCGAGTGAGTTCTTGGTGGATACGCTGTAGTGGACAGACGCCAATGCCCTCCTCCTCTCCTGCAGGTTAGCCTTTCGCCCATTTGCTCCAACCTCCGGGACGAGTTACGAGCTGGAGAGCTACAAGGTGCCGTTTCTATATGGTGGCCATTCCTGTTTTGAAGGAAGAATTTTCTTTCCAAAAGCTATCCGTTAAAATAAGCAACCAAAAGTGTGGTTCGACTACAACATGATGTAGAGCTTCGAGTTGATGGACAGGTTGAGCTTCAAGCAAGATGTGGCGGCGGGATCCCTCATGATCCGCGCTGAACTCACCGGCACGACTGTGTGGAAGAAGCTCAATGATTGGACGAAGGGAACATTCAACTCTCGGTACTTGTGCTCAACCACCATTAACCCCTTGAATGGGGTGAATGGAACCATGTCCCATATAGCGTCGAATTGTATCATCGGTGATCTCTTATGTCTTGAGTAATGTGGGTTTGGTTGTTTGTTTGGTTTGAGTGTTTTCTGTTTCTGTTAAGTGTTGTTTTTTTAGTTTATTTGGTCGGAAAACTGGGGTCTAGCCTCAATTTGAATGGTAATAGACTGAGTAATCTCTGTTTGCTTGGAAGTGTCGAAGCCTATGTAATCTCTGTTTTACTATAAGGTTGTGCTTCTAGTTGGGGGCCCAACTATTTATGTAGATTGTCCTACAGTTATTTAATCCACCGGTCCTGAGCAATATTTCTAATCAATAATATCGATTATCAGGTTGATTTTTTTTTTTTTTTTTTTTTTTGTTGTTGTTGTTGTTGTTAATTATATCTCCTCACCGTTGGTATAAATGCAAAAATTTATGATGATGGCATCTGATTAGTCGTAAGTGAATCAATATTTTACCATTTTTCTGTTTGATGAACCCGTAAAATGAACTTGAGCCTCACGTGCAGATAAATTGAAACGTAGCACAATTGAATTTTTGTGCTACTTATTTTTATTTTTAGAATATGTTGTTATTAGTGATTTTTTATTGGCTACCTCATTTTCTTATATAAATGGTAGGCGTATGAGTAATCGACTATGATATTATTATGCGCTTGATATGCCTAAATACCCTAGCCTCTTCAATTGTAATTTTGCCTCTACTTTTTACTACTTTTCACTGGGGAAATAAGCATGAATTCTCAATTGAATTTTGTTTAGCCTCTTCAATTGCAACTTTGCCCCTAATTTAGCTGTTTTGTGGCATGTAGAAATCAACAAAAGTAGCTGCAATGATTACAAGCCTCTTGAATTGCAATTTTGCCTCTACTTTTGACTGGGGAAATCGACATGTATTCTCAATTGAATTTTGTTTAGTTTCTTCAATTTCAATTTTTCCTCTACTTTAGCCGTTTGTGTCATGTAGAAGTCAACAAAAGCAGCCACAATGATTACACAATTTAACAATCAATGCGATATGACAAAACAACTAACATATGTGTTCTCCTAACAATGATCCTATCAATGCCAACAATGCAATCAGCGAACAAAATGGGTTGGTCCGGTTCCATTCCAAGGTCGGGCCCTACATTAGGGAAAATTGGCAAGCTATCTCTATGTTGTTGGTGATAGTTGGATTTATTTCCGCCGCAATGACCACGAAATGGTATAGTGCCCGACCGCTGCCCCCTCAGCTCTAGGAGAGTGAGTTCATGGTGGATATAGTGCATTGGACAGATGCCAATGCCCTCCTCCTCACTTCCAAGTTAGCCTTTCGCCCATTTGCTCCATCCTCCGGGATGAGTTACGAGTTGGAGGGCTACAAGGCGTCGTTTCTATACAACGACCATTCCTGTTCTGAAGGAAGCATTTTCTCTCCAAAAACTATCCGCAAAGATAAGCAACCAGAAGTGTGGTACATCTACAGCGTGATGTAGAGCTTCGAGCAGATGGACAGGTTGAGCTTCATGCAAGATGTGGCGGTGGGATCCCTCAGGATCTGCGTTGATGTCACCGGCACGAATGTGTAGAAGAAGCTCTATGATTGGCCGAGGGGAACTTTCAACTCTCGGTTCTTGTGCTGCATCACCATTAAGCCCTTGAATTGGGCGAATGGAACCATGGCCCATATAGCGTCGAATTTTATCCTCAGTGATCTCTTATGTCTTGAGTAATGTGGGTTCGATTGTTTGTGTATTTTCTTTTTCAATTAACTGTTGTTTTTTAGTTTGTTTGGTCGGAAATCTGGGTCTATCCTCGTTTTGAATGGTAATAGAATGCATAATCTCTGTTTGGTTGGAAGTGTTGAAGCCTATGTAACCTCTGTTTTACTATAAGGTTGGGCTTCTAGTTGGGGGCCCAACTATTTTTGTAGACTGTCCTACATTATTTAATCCATCGGTTCTAAGCAATATTTATAATCAATGATATCGAACACCAGGTTGATTTTTTGTTATTGTTTTTTTGTTGTTAATTATATCTCCTCACCGTTTGCATAAATGCAAACATTTATGATGATGTCATCTGATTAGTAGTAAGTGAATCGACATTTGACCATTTTTCTGTTTGATGAACCCCTAAAATGAACTCTGGCCTCACGTACAGATAAATTGAAACGTAGCACAATTGAATTTGTGTGCTACATATTTTTATTTTTAGAAATTGTTTTTATTTGTGATTTTTTATTGGCTACCTGATTTTATATATACTAAATTGTAGGCGTATGAGTAATAGACTACGATATTGTTACGCGCCTGATAGGCCTAAATTCACTAGCCTCTTCAATTGCAAGTTTGCCTCTAGTTTTGACTGGGGAAATAGGCATGTATTCACAATTGAATTTTGTTTAGCCTCTTCAATTGCAACTTTGCCTCTACTTTAGTCGTTTGTGGCATGTAGAAGTCAACAAAAGTAGCTGCACTTATTACAAGTCTCTTCAATTGCAATTTTGTCTCTACTATGGACTGCGGAAATAAGCATGTATTCTCAATTGAATTTTGTTTAGCCTCTTCAATTGCAATTTTGACTCTACTTAGGCATTTGTGGCATGTAGAAGTCAACAAAAGTAGCTTCAATGATTACAAGCCTCTTCAATTGCAATTTTGCCTGAACTTTTAACTAGGAAAATCAACATGTATTCTCAATTGAAGTTTGTTTAGCCTCTCCAATTGCAACTTTGCTTTACTTTAGCCTTTTGTGGCAACAAAAGTACCTGCAATGATTACAAGCCTCTTCAATTGCAATTTTGCCTCTACTTTTGCCTGGGAAAATCAACATTTATTCTCAATTGAATTTGGTTTATCCTCTGCAATTGCAATTCTACTTTAGCCGTTTGTGGCATGTAGGAGTCCACAAAAGCAGCTGCAATGGTTACACAATTTAACAATCAATGTGATAAGACAAAACAACCAACATATGTCTTCCCCTAACATTGATCCGATCAATGCCAACTATGCAACCATGGAAGAAAACGGGGTCGTCCGGTTCCATTCCTAGGTTGGACCCTACATTAGGGAAAATTGGCGGGCTATCTCTATGTTGTTGATGACGGTTCGATTTATTTGCGCGGAAATGACCGCGAAATGGTATAGCGCCCGACCGCTGCCCCCTAAGTTCCAAGCGAGTGAGTTCTTGGTGGATATGCTGCAGTGGACAGACGCCAATGCCCTCCTCCTCTGCTGCAGGTTAGCCTTTCGCCCATTTGCTCTGTCCTCCGGGATGAGTTACGAGTTGGAGGGCTACAAGGTTCCGTTTCTATATGGTGGTCATTCCCGTTTTGATGGAAGAATTTTCTCTCCAAAAGCTATCCGTTAAAATAAGCAACCAAAAGTGTGGTTCATCTACAGCGTGATGTAGAGCTTCGAGTTGATGGACAGGTTGAGCTTCAAGCAACATGTGGCGGCGGAATCTCTCATGATCCGCGCTTAACTCACCTGCACGACTGTGTGGAAGAAGCTCAATGGTTGGACGAAGGGAATATTCAACTCTCGATACTTGTGCTCCACCACCATTAACCCCTTGAATGGGGTGAATGGAACCATGTCCCATATAGCATCGAATTTGATCATCGGTGATCTCTTATGTCTTGAGTAATGTGGGTTCGGTTGTTTGCTTTGTTTGAGTGTTTTTTGTTTCTGTTAAGTGTTGCTTTTTAGTTTATTTGGTCGGAAAACTCGGGTCTAGCCTCAAGTTGAATGGTAATAGACAGAGTAATATCTGTTATCTTGGAAGTGTCGAAGCCTATGTAATCTCTATTTTACTATAAGGTTGTGCTTCTAGTTGGGGGCCCAACTATTTATGCAGATTGTCCTACAGTTACTTAATCCACCGGTCCTGAGCAATATTTATAAACAATAATATCGATTATCAGGTTGATTTTTCTTTATTGTTGTTGTTGTTGTTGTTGTTGTTGTTAATTATATCTCCTCACCGTTGGTATAAATGCAAAAATTTATGATGATGCCATCTGATTAGTCGTAAGTGAATCAATATTTTACCATTTTTCTGTTTGATGAACCCCTAAAATTAACTTGGGCCTCACGTGCAGATAAATTCAAACGTAGCACAATTGAATTTGTGTGCTAATTATTTTTATCTTTAGAAATTATTGTTATTAGTGATTTTTTATTTGTCTACCTCATTTTTTATATATAAATGGTAGGCGTATGAGTAATCGACTACGATATTATTACGCTAATGATAATCGTAAATACCCTAACCTCTTCAATTGCAATTTTGCCTCTACTTTTGACTAGTTTTGACTGGGGAAATAGGCATGTATTCTCAATTGAATTTTGTTTAGCCTCTACAATTGCACCTTTGCCTCTACTTTAGCCGATTGTGGGACGAAAAGTCAACAAAAGTAGCTGCAATGATTACAAGCCTCTTCAATTGCAATTTTGCCTCTACTTTGGACTGGGGAAATAAGCATGTATTCTCAATTGAATTTTGTTTAGCCTCTTCAATTGCAATTTTGCCTCTACTTTAGCCATTTGTGGCATGTAAAAGTTAACAAAAGTAGCTGCAATGATTACAAGTCTCTTCAATTACAATTTTGCCTCTACTTTTGACTGGGGAAATCAACATGTATTCTCAATTGAATTTTGTTTAGTTTCTTCAATTTCAATTTGACCTCTACTTTAGCCGTTTGTGGCATGTAGAAGTCAACAAAAGCAGCCACAATGATTACACAATTTAACAATCAATGCGATATGACAAAACAACTAACATATGTGTTCTCCTAACAATGATCCTATCAATGCCAACAATGCAATCGACGAACAAAATGGGTTGGTCCGGTTCCATTTCAAGGTCGGGCCCTACATTAGGGAAAATTGATAGGCTATCTCTATGTTGTTGGTGACGGTTGGATTTATTTTCGCGGCAATGACCGCGAAATGGTATAGCGCTCGACCGCTACCCCCTCAGCTCTAGGCGAGTGAGTTCTTGGTGGATACAGCACAGTGGACAGATGCCAATGCCCTCCTCCTCACTTGCAGGTTAGCCTTTCGCCCATTTGCTCCGTCCTTCGGGATGAGTTACGAGCTGGAGGGCTACAAGGCGTCGTTTCTATTCGGCGGCCATTACCATTATGAAGGAAGCATTTTCTCTCCAAAAACTATCCGCAAAGATAAGCAACCAGAAGTGTGGTACATCTACAACGTGATGTAGAGCTTCAAGCAGATGGACAGATTGAATTTGATACAAGATGTGGCGGTGGGATCCCTCACGATCTGCGTTGATGTCACCGGCACGAATATGTGGAAGAAGCTCAATGATTGGCCGAGGGGAACTTTCAATGCTCGGTTCTTGTGCTGCATCACCATTAAGCCCTTGAATGGGGCGAATGGAACCATGGCCCATATAGCGTCGAATTTTATCCTCGGTGATCTCTTATGTCTTGAGTAATGTGGGTTCGATTGCTTGTGTATTTTTTTTCTATTAATTGTTGTTTTTTAGTTTGTTTGGTCAGAAATCTGTTGGGCCTAAGCCCATATGTCCAGCCCAATGGAAACAAATGACAAAAGGGGAGTATGCATCCAAGTGAAGAGGCACGAGCCTCACTTCCCAAGAGACACCAAAAATTGAGCAGCCCCATTCTCCATTTTGAGAAAGAAATTGGAGCACAAAAGTGAGGAGGGAGAAAGGAGAAGAGAGAGGAGAAAATTGGGTGATGAAGAAGGGTTCTTTCTTGCTAAGCCCGAGATTATTTCGACTCTAGCTTCGGGATCCAACAACTAGTTGTTTCTTGGTAGGTTTTCTCTCCCCTTGGAAACCTAATCTATAGTTACAAGTGTTTGCCTTCATTTAGGAGTTCTAGAGTTGATTCTCCTTGTATTGAAGTTCTCCAGGTGTGAGATTTGAGAACACTTGTATCCGTTTGTTGATTAGTGGAATTTTGCTCTGTTGGGCGCCGATGGGTTTTTTCCCCTCTAGTTTGAGGGTTTTCCCACTTAAATCTTGGTGTTGATTTGTGCTTTGCTATTTGCTTATTTCTGCTTGCTTGCTTGAGGTTGGTTTGGTTCCTACACATTGTTGTTGTTGGTTTGCCGGATTGCTTGGCTTTGTTGTCTTGGTTGTGTTTGCTGTTCTACAGACTATTGTTTGCTTCCGCTGAGATTGTCTGTGGGATTTGGAGCTATTTATAGACCCATTTTCCCCAACAAAATCTGGGTCTAGCCCCGTTTTGAATGGTAATAGATTGCATAATCTCTGTTTGGTTGGAAGTGTCGAAGCCTATGTAATCTCTGTTTTACTATAAGGTTGTGCTTCTAGTTGGGGGCCCAACTATTTTTGAAGACTGTCCTACAATTATTTAATCCGTCGATTCTGAGCAATATTTATACTCAATGATATCGAAAACCAAGTTGTTTTTTTGTTGTTGTTGTTTTTGTTGTTAATTATATCTCCTCACCGTTTGCATAAATGCAAACATTTATGAAGATGTCATCTGATTAGTAGTAAGTGAATCAACATTTGACCATTTTTCTGTTTGATGAACCCCTAAAATGAACTTGGGCCTCACGTACAGATAAAATTGAAATGAACTTGGGCCTCGCAGTTTTGCCTCTACTTTTGACTGGGGAAATCAGCATGTATTCTCAATTGAATTTTGTTTAGTTTCTTCAATTTCAATTTTACCTCTACTTTAGTCGTTTGTGGCATGTAGATGTCAACAAAAGCAGCCATAAAGATTACACAATTTAACAATCAATGCGATATGACAAAACAACTAACATATGTGTTCTCCTAACAATGGTCCTATCAATGCCAACAATGCAATCGGAGAACAAAATGGGTTGGTCCGGTTCCATTCCAAGGTCGGGCCCTACATTAGGGAAAATTGGCAGGCTATCTCTATGTTGTTGGTGACGGTTGGATTTATTTCCGCGGCAATGACCGCGAAATGGTATAGCGCCCGACCGCTGCCCCCTCAGCTCTTGGCGAGTGAGTTCTTGGTGGATACAACGGAGTGGACAGATGCCAACGCCCTCCTCCTCACTTGCAGGTTAGCCTTTCGCCCATTTGCTCCGTCCTCCGGGATGAGTTACGAGCTGGAGGGCTACAAGGCGTCGTTTCTATACGGCGGACATTCCTGTTCTGAAGGAAGCATTTTCTCTCCAAAAACTATCCGCAAAGATAAGCAACCAGTGTGGTACATCTACAACGTGATGTAGAGCTTCGAGCAGATGGACAGATTGAGCTTCATCCAAGATGTGGCGGTGGGATCCCTCACGATCTGCGTTGATGTCAACAACACGAATGTGTGGAAGAAGCTCAATGATTGGCCGAGGGGAACTTTCAATTCTCGGTTCTTGTGCTGTATCACCATTAACCCCTTGATATACTGCTTCCAATATTGTAATAGGAAAATAGACCCCCTTAATAATTTTCTAATTAAGTGTACCCTTTTATTTCGAAAAGGCTAAAATACCCTTAATGATAAAGAAAATATCTTTTTATTTTACTAACTAAAAAGATATTTTCTTTTAAGATAATTAATTTGTTAGCGATAAGATAATCTAACCTGATTATATTCAAGATATGGTTACACGTTTTTTTGCCGATATGGTATGATATTCAAGATAACTAATTCATATATAACCTAAAAGATATTGCATGATGATAATGAAAGATTCATTACGATAAAATAAATCTTGTTGTGTACATACAAGACAAATTGACCATATTAATTAAATATTCCTTATTAATGTTGCAAGAAATCAAAACAATAGTTAATATTTTTGTGTACATGGAAGTCGGCATTAATGCTAATTACTCTTACAAGAAATTTGTCTTTGCCATGTACATGAAAAAGAAAGTTTTTAGTCGGTAAAAAATTAAGTTTATTTTGATTAAGTTGGCCAAAATTTGATTCGCATTTCTTGTTGATATGTACAAGACATCTACAAGACTCTTACAAGACAATAATAATACACCTACAAAACATGAGTTCAAAATACATACACGAATACACATGTACAAGACGCATACAATACAAGAAATACAAGACATCTACAAGACTCAAGACACATACAAGACACCTACAAGACACATACAAGACATCTACAAGACATAAGTTCAAGACAAGTTAAAAATTACTAGAAAAAATATACAAATATATGTATAATAACACAAAAACATATGTACAAGGATACAAATCATGTACAAGAAACGTACAAGAAATATATGTCTTGAAAGAGCGAGAAGAGCCCTTCATCGCACAAGAAATATAGAGTTATGGAAGAAACATACAAAAAACAAATATTTAGTTTTGAAAAAAAATACCGAATTGTGTGGTCGTCGATGGTTATTGATATCACATATGTACAAGAACCCTTCAATCCTTACAAGCACACAAAACAACCATAACTAGAGTTATGGAAGAACAACCAATCCTTACATGAAATTGATGATAGCGACGGATTTTGTTAGAAATCGGTTTGTGTTCTTGATAGAAAGAATGGATAAAAGGCTACAAGAGAAGAGAGAATTTGAATTTACGTACAATAGAGAAAGAGGAAATTGAGAAAACTGAAACGTAGAAAACTAATAGGCGGTTAAGCAAGATAGAGAATAATAGGGTTTAAAAAAGGACAAAACTGTCTACTAAAATATTAGGGGATCACTTAATTAAAAAAATTATAGAGGGGGATGTTTAATTAAATCTACTATGAAAAGGGCACACAAACCCAATTTCCTCGCGAATGGAACCATGGCCTATATAGCGTCGAATTTTATCCTCGGTGATCTCTTATGTCTTGAGTAATGTGGGTTCGATTGTTTGTGTATTTTCTTTTTCTATTAACTGTTGTTTTTTAGTTTGTTTGGTCAGAAATCTGGGTCTAGCCCCGTTTTGAATGGTAATAGACTGCATAATCTCTGTTTGGTTGGAAGTGTCGAAGCCTATGTAATCTCTGTTTTACTATAAGGTTGTGCTTCTAGTTGGTGGCCTAACTATTTATGTAGACTGTCCTACAATTATTTAATCCTAAGGTTCTAAGCAATATTTATTACAATGATATCAAGCATCATGTTGATTTTGTTGTTGTTGTTGATGTTAATTATATCTCCTCACCGTTGGCATAAATGCAAACATTTATGATGATGTCATCCGTTTACTAGTAAGTGAATCAATATTTTACCATTTTTCTGTTTGATGAACCCCTAAAATGAACTTGGGCTTCACGTACAGATAAATTGAAACGTAGCACACTTGAATTTGTGTGCTTTTTTTATTTTTAGATTTTTTTTATTTGTGATTTTTTATTGGCTACCTCATTTTTATATACTAAATTGTAGGCGTATGAGTAATCGACTACGATATTATTACGCGCCTGATATCCCTAAATTCACTGGCCTCTTCAATTGCAATTTTGCCTCTAGTTTTAACTGGGGAAATAGGCATGTATTCACAATTGAATTTTGTTTAGCCTCTTCAATTGCAATTTTGTCTCTACTATGGACATGGGAAATAAGCATGTATTCTCAATTGAATTTTGTTTAGCCTCTTCAATTGCAATTTTGACTCTACTTGAGCCGTTTGTGGCATGTAGAAGTCAACAAAAGTAGATGCAATGATTACAAGCCTCTTCAATTGGAATTTTGCCTCAACTTTTAACAAGGAAAATCAGCATGTATTCTCAATTGAATTTTGTTTAGCCTCTCCAATTGCAACTTTGCTTTACTTTAGCCGTTTGTGGCATGTAGAAGTCAACAAAAGTAGCTGCAATGATTACAAGCCTCTTCAATTGCAATTGTGCCTCTACTTTTGCTTGGGGAAATCAACATTTATTCTCAATTGAATTTTGTTTATCTTCTAGTAATTGCAATTTTGCCTCTACTTTTGATTGGGGAAATCAGCATGTATTCTCAATTAAATTTATTTAGTTTCTTCAATTTCAATTTTACCTCTACTTTAGCCGTTTGTGGCATGTAGAAGTCAACAAAAGCAGCCACAATGATTACACAATTTAACAATCAATACGATATGACAAAACAACTAACATATGTGTTCTCCTAACAATGATCCTAACAATGCCAACAATGCAATCGACGAACAAAATGGATTGGTCTGGTTCCATTTCAAGGTCGGGCCCTACATTAGGGGAAATTGGCAGGCTATCTCTATGTTGTTGGTGAAGGTTGGATTTATTTCCGCGACAATGACCGCGAAATAGTTTAGCGCCCGACCGCTGCCCCCTCAACTCTAGGCGAGTGAGTTCTTGGTGGATACAACGCAGTGGACAGATGCCAATGCCCTCCTCCTCACTTGCAGGTTAGCCTTTCACCCATTTTCTCCGTCCTCCGGGATGAGTTACGAACTGGAAGGCTACAAGGCGTCGTTTCTATACGGCGGCCATTCCCGTTCTGAAGGAAGCATTTTCTCTCCAAAAACTATCCGCAAAGATAAGCAACCAGAAGTGTGGTACATCTAAAGCGTGATGTAGAGCTTCGGACAGATGGACAAGTTGATCTTCATGCAAGATGTGGCGGTGGGATCCCTCACGATCTGCGTTGATGTCACCGGCACGAATGTGTTCATGAAGCTCAATGATTGGTCGAGGGGAACTTTGAATTCTCGGTTCTTGTGCTGCATCACCATTAACCCCTTGAATGGGGCGAATGGAACCATGGCGCATATAGCGTCGAAATTTATCCTCGATGATCTCTTATGTCTTGAGTAATGTGGATTCGATTGTTTGTGTATTTTCATTTTCTATTAACTGTTTTTTTTAGTTTATTTGGTCGGAAATCTGGGTCTAACCCCGTTTTGAATGGTAATAGACTGCATAATCTCTGTTTGGTTGGAAGTGTCGAAGCCTATGTAATCTCTGTTTTAATATAAGGTTGTGCTTCTAGTTGGGGGCCCAACTATTTTTGTAGACTGTCCTACAATTATTTCATCCATCGGTTCTGAGCAATATTTATAATCAATGATATCGAACACCAGATTGATTTTTTGTTGTTGTTGTTTTTGTTGTTTTTGTTGTTAATTATATCTCCTCAACGTTGGCATAAATGCAAACATTTATGATGATGTCATCCGATTAGTAATAAGTGAATCAATATTTTACCATTTTTCGGTTTGATGAACCCCTAAAATGAACTTGGGCCTCACGTACAGATAAATTGAAACATAGCACAATTGAATTTGTGTGCTAATTATTTTTATTTTTAGAAATTATTGTTATTAGTGATTTTTTATTGCCTACCTCATTTTTTTATATAAATGGTAGGCGTATGAGTAATCGACTACGATATTATTACGCTCATGATATTCCTAAATACCCTGACCTCTTCAATTGCAATTTTTCCTCTACTTTTGACTAGTTTTGACTGGGGAAATAGGCATGTATTCTCAATTGAATTTTTTTAGTCTCTGCAATTGCACCTTTGCCTCTACTTTAGCCGATTGTGGGACAAAAAGTCAACAAAAGTAGCTGCAATGATTACAAGCCTCTTCAATTGCAATTTTGCCTCTACTTTGCACTAGGGAATAACCATGTATTCTCAATTGTATTTTGTTTAGCCCCTTCAATTGCAATTTTGCCTCTACTTTAGCCGTTTGTGGCATGTAGAAGTCAACAAAAGTAGCTGCAATGATTATAAGCCTCTTCAAATGCAATTTTGCCTCAACTTTTAACTAGGAAAATCAGCATGTATTCTCAATTGAATTTTGTTTAGCTTCTCCAATTGCAACTTTGCTTTACTTTAGCCGTTTGTGGCATGTAGAAGTCAACAAAAGTAGCTGCAATGATTACAAACCTCTTCAATTGCAATTTTGCCTCTACTTTGGACTGAGGAAATAAGCATGTATTCTCAATTGAATTTTCTTTAGTCTCTTCAATTGCAAACTTGCCTCTACTTTAGCCGTTTGTTGCATGTAGAAGTCAACAAGAGTAGCTGCAATGATTACAAGCCTTGTCAATTGCAATTTTGCCTCAAGTTTTAACTAGGAAAATCAGCATGTACTCTAAATTGAATTTTGTTTAGCCTCTCCAATTGCTACTTTGCTTTACTTTAGCCATTTGTGGCATGTAGAAGTCAACAAAAGTAGCTGCAATGATTACAAGCCTCTTCAATTGCAATTTTGCCTCTACTTTTGCCTGGGGAAATCAACATTTATTCTCAATTGAATTTTGCTTATCCTCTGCTATTGCAATTTTGCCTCTACTTTAGCCTTTTGTGGCATGTAGAAGTCCCCAAAAGTAGCCGCAATGGTTACACAATTTAACAATCAATGCGATAAGACATAGCAACCAACATATGTCTTCCCCTTACATTGATCCGATCAATGCCAACAATACAACTGGGGAACAAAATGGGGTCGTCCGGTTCCATTCCAAGATTGGTCCCTACATTAGGGAAAATTGGCGGGCTATCCCTATGTTGTTGGTGACTGTTGGGTTTATTTCCGCGGAATGACCGCGAAATGGTATAGCTCCCGACCGCTGACCCCTTTGTTCCAAGCGAGTGAGTTCTTGGTGGATACGCTGCAGTGGACAGACGCCAATGCCCTCCT
The DNA here is from genome assembly GCA_964016875.1 of Fallopia convolvulus. Taxonomy (NCBI): domain Eukaryota; kingdom Viridiplantae; phylum Streptophyta; class Magnoliopsida; order Caryophyllales; family Polygonaceae; genus Fallopia; species Fallopia convolvulus. The sequence goes on from OZ024733.1 coordinate 25,731,282, forward strand.
CCTCACATGAAGGTTAGCCTTTCTCCCATTTGCTCTGTCCCTCGGGACGAGTTACGAGCTGGAGGGCTACAAGGCGTTTTTTCTATACGGTGACCATTCCCGTTTCAAGGAAGCGATTTCTCTCCAAAAACTATCTGCAAACATAAGCAACTAAAAGTGTGGTACATCTACAACATGATGTAGAGCTTCGAGTCGATGGACAGGTTGAGGTTCATGCAAGATGTGGTGGCGGGATCCCTCACGATCCGTGTTGAAGTCACCGACAGGACTGTGTGGAAGAAGTTCAATGATTGGCCGAGGGGAACGTTCAACTCTCGGTTCTTGTGCTCCATCACCATTAACCCCTTGAATGGGGTGAATGGAACCTTGGCCCATATAGCGTCGAATTTTATCCTCGGTGATCTCTTATGTCTTGAGCAATGTAGGTTCGGTTGTTTGTTTGGTTTTAGTGTTTTCTGTTTTTGTTAATTGTTGTTTTTTTAGTTTGTTTGGTCGGAAATCTAGGGTCTAGCCCCGATTTGAATGTTAATAGACTGAGTAATCTTTGTTTGTTTGGAAGTGTTGAAGCCTATGTGATCTCTATTTTACTATATGGTTGTGCTTCTAGTTGGGGGCCCAACTATTTATGTAGACTGTCCTACAGTTATTTAATCCTACGTTTTTGAGCAATATTTATAATCAATGATATCGAACATCGGGTAGATTTTTTGTTGTTGTTAATTGCATCTCCTCAACGTTGGTATAAATGAAAACATTTATGATAATGTCATCCGATTAGTAGTAAGTGAATCAATATTTGACTATTTTTTTGTGTGATGAACCCCTTCAATAAGTTTAATAATGTAATTGGTTGAAAAGATGCAAGCTTCAATAAGTTTAAATTTTTTTGGAGGAAATCCTATACCAAAGAGAGCACTAATGATGAATTTTCAACCAAGCAAGTCATAAGCCTTGCAAAGATATATCGATCTTGATTTTAACTCCTAGAGACACTCTTTTCCTTTTGTGATGTTTGAAGATGTCTTGAGACCAATCCATGAAAATCTTAATCATGAAACTAAGGAACATCATAAATAAAATAAATTTTTAGATCATTTTATACTAAGAAATTATTTTAATTTTCCAAGAACAACGCACTAGAGAGCAAGAAATTAATCAATCATAGAAGTCTTGTTTTCTATTACATATTTGATTCTCAATAACCTAATGATTCTCTTTATTTCAATTTGGTTTTTATAATAGGATCAATATTTTTGCATTAATAGTAGCTTAGATTTTCTTCCAATCTACCATTATAAAGTCAATTGTACATACATCATCATAAAAATGAATGTTAATTCACAATAGCACTAACTCTACAACAACCCACCCCATTTGAAATTAAAATCAATGATTTTTTTCCACTTTATTTAATTTCCACCTCTTTCTTCTTTAAGCACTTCCAACTCTAATTTCTAGAATATGTCAAAAATCAAAAAAATATTCAAAATAGATTGAGGGCTTTTGCTCCTCTTACCTTGTAGAATTTAAAGACCCATATAGTTGGAGAATTTCCTTTGCTTTCTCATTAGGGTAAACTTTACAATAAATAGCCAATTAGTAACCTGTCCAATCATCTATACAAAAAAGATGGTTTCTAAGATTACAAAAAACCCTATTAAGATAAATGAAATTCCGGTTGGTACTCTTCGAGTTTTTGGCTTTTTCGGATGGTGCTCGGAAAAAAATATTATGAATGGTACCCCCGAACTTTTACAAAAGTTCGACTCGTGCCCTTTTTTGTGAATTTTTTTAATTAATAACTAAATTAGTATGTTTTCAAATTGGACAAATGATTCAAAAAATTGTTATTTCCATAAGACCTTAGTAAAGATATTCGTCAACTGCTCATTCGATTGTACATTGAAACTAGTAAGGTAACCATGTTGAATTAAATCCCAAACAAAATGAAAATGAATTGCAAGGTACTTCGTACATTCATGAAATACTGAATTTGCTAAGATATAAAACCACACATAGCTATCACAGACAATTCAAATAGGTGTTGAATGGATATAGCAAAAATCACGTAGGAAAGCTGAGCCACAAGATATCACAAGCTGCATAGGCCATGGAATGTTATTTAAATTTAGTGGAAGAGCGAGAAGTTGTTGTCTACTTTTTAGTCTTCCAAGAGATAGGCGAATCACCCAAAGAAACTAAATAGTCAATAAGCCTTGTAATAAAAAATGTGTTATAGTCTGAATGACATGTTGTAAGTTGCAAAGAACTATCACGAGAGAGATCAAGTCCTTGACCCTAATGTCATTTTATATATTGAAGAGCATGGATAGCCACCCTGATGCGAACCCGTCTCTAAAAAGGATTTGATTATGCGAAGAATCGTCGACTTGACTGCGTATTAGGTCTGGAACGAGTGATGCGGAAGCAATTTTGTTGAACTCGAGGTTCTTTGTGAGAGAATTCGAACAAGAGATAAGAGATGAACTAGACAATCGAGAGTAAAGAGAGATTGGGGAAGATTGTGACGCACAAATAAAAGTGGAGCAACAAGCTCGATAGAGTTTCATTATAAAATTATGCGTAAACCATAAACAATACTAGGAGTGATCCTTATATAGAGTAAGCACTTGAAACCTTAGATCTAAAATGGGGTGGCGGCTAGGGCTAGCATGCAAGCTAGGCCAACACCGATAATGGCCCATTAAACACATACTAAAACAAGCCAAACATACTATTAAAAATTCTAAGAATGGAAAATATACTAAAAATAGGTAAATATAGATTAGTGTCGTGTCCAAGGTGACGACAATGTCGTGACAAGGCCAAAGACATGGTTGGCACGGCGTGGCGAGGCCAAGACACGGCGCGGGCGTGAGGAGTGTGTCGCGGCGAGGTCGTACGCGGTCGAGGTACCTCAAGTGGCAACACTGTGGGGAGTGACTTTTACACTGGTTAGTTGATTTTATAGGATTATTATTTGTAATTGGTGAGATAATATAAATAAATAACAATATCATCATAATGTCTCCGTATAAATTCAAGTCTGGAGCTCACCACCTATAATGGGTCATAACCCGCCAAGAAGGTCGCCTACCCTACACAACTTGTTTAGGCGTCCACATAGGCGCCCATGGATAAATTGGTATGGTGGATCACTGCAAAGCTTCTAGGGTGCCACCTAGACCTTTTTCAGAACAATATATATCTTCAATATATAATTCAAGTAAAAAGTTTAACAAAATCTGCGCAACGCGCAGGTAACTATGCTAGTTTTGGTCTAAAAAAGAGATTAAAAATTGTATTTTTTTGTGAAAGCAGGCACCATCATTACTACCCTTAAAACCTTGTAGATTGTTTAGAAATTTAAATAACCATATTATGTTACAACTTGATCTCCATTTAATATAATAATAGCCTAACAGGCGGTTGTCAATACAAGTAAAAGTGCAATTGATCATAGTACAAAGCTTAAAATGTAATACTTAAGCTAAGACATATTTGTTTAGTTGTGTATGCATGCCTTTGAAAACCTTTGGATGAAGATATCAACAATCTCATCGTATATACATGTGTGTGAATGTGAGGGTTAATAGAGGATGGGCTTGTGTGCTTGAAGAACGACGCTTAACAGAAACAAAAAACACTTAAATCAAACAAACAACCGAACCCACATTACACAAGACAAAAGAGATCATCAAGGATAAAATTTGACGCTATATGGGCCATGGTTCCATTCACCCCCTTCAAGGGGTTAATGATGATGGAGCACAAGAACAGAGAGTTGAACGTTCCCCTCAACAAATCATTGAGCTTCTTCCACACATTCGTGCCGGTGACATACAACACAGATCGTGAGGGATCCCAGCGCTACATCTTGCATGAAGCTCAATCTGTCCATCCGCTCGAAGCTCTACATCACGCTGTAGATGTACCACACTTCTGGTTGCTTATCTTTGCGGATAGTTTTTGGAGAGTAAATGCTTCCTTCAGAACGGGAATGGCCGCCATATAGAAACGACGCCTTGTAGCCCACCAACTCGTAACTCATCCCGGAGGACGGAGCAAATGGGCGAAAGGCTAACCTGCAAGTGAGGAGGAGGGCATTGGCATCTGTCCACTGCGCTGTATCCACCAAGAACTCACTCGCCTAGAGCTGAGGGGGCAGCGGTTGGGCACTATACCATTTCGCGGTTATTGCCGCGGAAATAAATCCAACCGTCACCAACAACATAGAGATAGCCTGCCAATTTTCCCTAATGTAGGGCCCGACCTTGGAATGGAACCGGACGACCCCGTTAGTTGTTTTGTCTTAGGGTTCAGGATGGTAAAGGAGGAAGTGATAGGTGCGTTTTATATGTTTTTTATCTTATGTGTGTTGATGGTGACCGAAGAAGTGAATGAAGGGGTGTTTAAATAGTGCTAAATGTTGATTTTTTTGGATTTTTTATAATGTTTTCATTTTTGTGAAAGAACCTTATGCTTTCATTGATTGAATGGAATGTATATTTATACAAGAGGTCTATGAATTACTTGGCCCTTAAGCTATCTTGTGGCTCAAGTATTTTAGCCTTTAATAGATAGAATTAAATCATAACAACCTATAATAAAATTCTAGCCTAATTTGCCTACACTCTGGCGGGGGCTTAGCTGGAGTGTAGACAAATTAGTATAAGTTTTATTTTATAGGATTATTATTTGCAATTGGTGAGAATATATAAATAAAGAACAATCTCATCATAATGTCTCCGTATAAATTCAAGTCTAGAGCCCACCTAGAGGGCTGTATAGCCTGCTCAGAAGGTCGCCTACCCTGCACAACTCGTTTAGGCATCCACCTAGGCGCCCATGGATAAATCGGAATGGTGGATCACCGCAAAGCTTCTAGGCTACCACCTAGACCTTTTTCAAAACAATGTATTGTTGATAGGGATTTAATTGACAACAAATAAATTTATAGTCAAGACCCGTTGAGTATAGCGAAGTGAGGATCGTCCACGGGAAGCGAGGTTGTGTCTAGTTACTAAACTAAAAAGCAAAAGAGAAAACAAAGCATGGAACAAAGCAAGGAACAAAGCAAAACAAAGCAAAGTAACCAAACAAGCACACGGGAAAGGGGTCGGTATCGACCTTGTCAGGGTCGATATCGAGGTGCAAATTTAGCAGAAAAACTAAGTAAACAACAAGACAAAGGGGAAATCTGCAGGTCGATATCGACCTAGGCAGGGTCGATATCGATGTACCTGGGAATTAAACTCGACTAACAAGTAAGAGAAAAATATCTAGGATAAGGGTCTACCACAACATAATCATGCAAATTCAAACAATATGAATCATAAATATCATGCTTTTAATATAAAGTCATCAACTTTCGTTGAATAAACAAGCAAATCAATCAATTTTCATAAATCAATTCACTTAATCTACTTAATTTGATCTAAAGTTTTCAACTTTTGTCTCAAACTTTATCTCTATTCAAATTCACAACTTTCTCTTTCAATCAAGTTAAGAACATGAAATACTTCACCTTTCGTCAAAGCTTTTGCACAAACAACTAGAAGAATAGATAAAAGGCATTCAATTCATTCATCACATCATCATTCATGCACAATTATGTTGGGTTTCTAACCCCAACCCTAGAATATGAGACTACTCACTCATGATAATTGAAGACAACTAAATTAAATCAAGAAGAAAAGAGAAGCTTACAACCGAATCCAAACAAAACTTGTCCTCCAAGCAAACTTCCACAAAATCGTCTTCTTCTTCTCTCTCTCACGCCTCCACTCTCTTCTACCCTAAATTAACTTGAACGATCCGCCCCCCCCCCCCCCCCCCCCCCCCCCCGAAAAAAAAGATGATAGATAAACTAGAGCTAGACAAGAGTATTTATAGAGAAAACTAAAGCTTTCTAAAAGGAAATAAATCTTCTAAAAGATATAATGAATCTCTAAAAGATATATCCCCTTAAGGAAACTAATAAAAGGGATAAAAGTACATTAATTCCACCGACTCGGACACGGAGCACCTCGTTATCGACCCCCGCAGGGTCGTTATCGACCTCCATCAACCTTGTTCACAACCTTGTAACTGAGATATCTCCTTCATTAGGGGTTTGTTAGCCTTTGTTTTTGTTTTGATTCTTCATCCTAAGTCTTTGATAACGTGTCTCTTAACTTCTTTCATGGCTCAAACGTGATCTTCTTCTCTCTCTTGAGTGCTTTATTCCTTCGGTTTCTCATCTTCTCCTAAAATATGCTCCAAACAGCTCCAAAACCTATAAAAACACCACCAAATCTATATAGACTCCATATCTTAAGAAAATACAAAAACCTACACAAACAACTCAAAACAAAACACAAAACTAAAGAAAAAGATTCAAAGAAACAAAAAAACACTCCATAAAAACACGACAAAAAAGGAGGATATCAAAATACCCCATACTTAGATTTGCTTGTCCTCAAGCAATCGACAAGACATAATTCAAAACCAACTACACATTGTTCAAGTCAATGCCCTTATCAAAAACATCAAAGCAAAAGTAGAACAAATAGACAAGTGAATCTAATGTCATCACACATATATGAGCAACCTCAAGCAAAAGCAACTAAAAATCCAACCTCACAAGAGTTAATGTGTTTCACTCAACTCTCATGTGTTTAGGCTTATAATAACAACTCTCAACTCAATCCAATATGAAAAAACCAACATATTCATTGTTACTTATATCACCAAACTCTCCACCTGAGATGTCAAAACACATGAAAATCATCAAGAGAACTTAGGCTCAATGAAAAACTTAATAGAAGCTTCCATTCAGCCGGGTTGTAATGGGGCTTGGTAATAACAGTAAGGCATGGAAATATTTTGATTATGTGGTGCTAAAAATTCGGGAATCAAGACTCATAAACTCTCCAACACAACTTCACCAAAAACTTTTTCAAAAACAACATCCCAAACTCTCTAAACATTATGCACAAAACTCTCATTCTTCAACCCCTTTTATCCCAACTAATCTTGCTTACAAACACTAAGGAAAATTTGGCTCATGCACACTTTAACTCTTCAACTCTTTTTTCAGCTTTTGATTTTTCTCATCTTTCTTTTCTCAATGTTTTTCATTGCTGATTTTTGTGGAAAGATCGATACCGATCCTACTAGGGTCGATAACGATGTCACTATTCTGATTTTTTCTTTCTTTCTTTCTAGCAAGTGCATTCAGGGAACCAAACTCCTTTTACATAACATACTGCAAGATATTTTACTTTACCCTACCCATATTACCCCAACCTTGAACTAATATTTCTCACTCAACAAAATCATCAACCAACACTAAGTCCTAATCCCCGGATAGGGTCAAGCTTCATCGGCTAGGGAATAATTTTGTGGAGCTACAAATAAAAGGCTTTAAGGCTCAAATTGGCTTCAAAAAGAGGAATAATGATAAGGTAGGTAAAAGAGAAGGTAAAAAGTGGTTTAAAAGAATAAGTTCTCCATCATATGACATTACATGCAATGAACTAATATCTCATATAGGCCTCAAGAAATAGATAGCCATATCAATGACAAGAGATAATATGCATAAGGAGAGTAAAATCACACATGAAAAGAAGAGAGATTCTTGATGTTCTCTCTATATGGCCAAAAATAACTCACAAGGTAAAATTTTTTGTTGGATTAAAGTCACCTTTACCTAAGATCATATGTGCTCAATTTCATCACATGCTAAATATCCAAATAAAAACAACTTTTAACATGATTTAGGCAAAGCTATCCAAACATGCTACATGAATTACATGATCATGCAAGTTATAGCATATCATAGAACATCTAAGTGGAGCATTATAAATCCTAAAATACAAAAACAAAGACATAAAAACTGAGTTTCCTTTTCCCCCACCCCATACTTAAACCAAATAGTATCCTCATTGTTTAAAGACATAAAAAGATAAAGTGGATAAGAAAAGGGAACTCACAAAATAAAACTGAAGCTGTCTGAAACCATTGATCACTTGAGGAGTTTGATTTTTTTCCGGATTTCTTGTAGAGGTCGGTACTGACCTTGAGGGGTCGTAACCAACTGGTGAGTTTTCCCTTCGTCTTCTTCTTTGTACCTGAGTCACGTAACATCTATCCAAACTACACTAATCTAACCTAAAAACAAGTCAAAAGAAAGCTAGCAAAAAGATCTAAGAAAACTGAAAACTAAAAGCGGGTTGCCTCCCGTAAGCGCTACGTTTAACATCGTTAGCCCGACCATACTTACCTTGCTCTAAGGCTCTAAGGTGGCTTCTCTCCGGCTTTGAAGGAATCAAGAGAAACCCCATACTTATCTTGAAAAACATCAAAGCTTCTCTCTAAGAGATTTGGTCCTCTATCATCAATAAGAATGCTGGGAATTCCTACATTAGGGTTAGTAAAATCCGAAAACCAAGGTGGTTTCGACTCTTTCACAACATGAATAGTAGGATGGGATATAGAACAAGGATATAAGAAAGGATCATGACCGGAATTAATTGGATTAGAGTAAGAAGACTCACCGGGATTTATATGATAGGGGGTCGTTATCGAGGTAGATGGGGTTGTTAACGACCCTGTTGGTCGTGTCAAATCTTCGGTAACGGGCTGGAATTCGCCCCCAGCGTTGTGATCCTTCGGAGAATGGTCGGTACCGACCCAAAGGGGGTCGGTAAGCTCCTTGACAGGCACGTCCTCCTTGAATCTTCTCGTTTCTGGTCTTAGGAAAAGGTCGTTACCGACCCATGGTGGGGCGGTAGGCCCTTTGTTAATGCTCTTTATAGTAGTGGTCTCATTCACAATGGGATTGAAACGGAACTCGACCTGATCCTCCCCTATATCGAAAGTTAGGAGTCCCTTATTCACATCAACACGTGCACCTGCTGTAGCTAGGAATGGTCTTCCAAGAATGATAGGCACTGTAGGGTCTTCAAGCATGTCTAGAAAAATGAAGTCCTTTGGGACAAAGAATTTGCCGACTTGGACTGGGACATCCTCAACGACTCCGGATGCCTTTACACAAGATCCATCCGCTATGTATAGCCTCATGTTGATTGGTTCCAACGGTCCCATATTAGCTTTTGACCAAATTGAGAGCGGTAGTAAACTTATACTGGCACCTAAATCACATATTTCTTTGAAACGGTGAGATCCAATACCAATGGTAATAGTAAACTTACATGGATCGCCTAAATTTACGGGGAGCTTTACAGATCGAACCTCGTCAGTCATCTCGGATATTGATCTCTTCCTGCTTAAGATCTCTTTTAAAAATTTAGTGTACGCAGGCATTTCATTAAGGGCCTCAGTGAATGGTATGGAAATATTTAAGCCCTAAAGAATTTTAACAAAACGTCTAAACTTTCCTTCCGTAACATCATTAGCTTTCTTGGTCGGGAAAGGAAGAGTCTTTGACGGATTTGGAGTAGAAAGAGGCCCAGATCGAGGCTCTACTGAGTCGACAAGAGGGTTGACCGGTGCGGGAGAAGGGTGGGTACCGACCCTGTTACTAAGAGAGGGGGTTGGTTTCGAAGACGTACTTACTTGAGATGGATGGGTCGTTAAAGATCTTATGGGGGTCGGTAATGGCCTGCTGAGCCTCGGTATTGACCTTGTGAGGGTCGGTAACGGGCTTGACTGGGGTGTCATCTTCATCTCCGTTCTCTTTTTTCTTGGTCTCAGCACGATCCGACAACTTCTTTCCACTTCTAAGGTGCATTGATGCAATTTTTCCTCTAGGGTTTTCCTCTGGGCGGCCCGGAAGTTGCCCTTGAGGTCTTGGAATCTGTGCAGCAAGGTTTTCATGTTGGGAGTTGACGCTCTTTCTCCATGTATCTAACTCTCCTAATTGGGCCTGTACACCCTTCATTATTTAGGTCAGCCCGGACTCCATTAATCTAGCTTTTCACTCCATTGATCCCTTCATGAAGTCCATTCACCCATGATGGCGTCTCTTGATAGCCCGGGGGCCGATAAGGGGCAACCTTCCTTTCTTGTGGTGGGGGTGCTTGGCTTTGACCTTGATTGTAACCTCCCCAAGTGGGATAGTTATTGTTCCTTTCATAGTTGCTAGGTGGGTTTCTGTATTGACCTCTCATGTAATTCACAATAGCATAAGTCTCAGCAGCTCTAACCTGCTCAATGTTAGTGCAAGCACAAGTACTATGGGCATGAGAGCCACACTCAAGACATTGTTGAGAGGTTTTCAGAAAACTTATCTGTTTCTTCAGCCGGCTGATCTCATCTTGCATGAATTGAGCTTTGGCGTCTGGATCAACCTCTTCCTTATTTGGATTGTAGAGTCTCCTTTGAGGCTGGGGCGCCTGCTGGGTCCCATACATGGCATCGTAATTGGTCAGTTTGTCAAGTAATACCCATGCCTCATCGGGATCCATCTCTATGAAAACACAAGCAGTGTGCAAGTTGATGCGGTTTTTCATTTCAACATTTATCCCCTGAAAGAAAATCTCTTGAAGTACGTATTGTGGTTGTCCATGGGTGGGGCATTGCCTAAGCATCTCCTTGAATCTCCCCCATGTCTCCACAAAAGTCTCATTAGGCAGCTGGTGGTAAGAGGTGATACGTTTCATTAACTCCGTAGTTTTGGCTGGAGGAAAGAACTTTGTCATGAATAAATCATGCAAAGCTCTCCATGTCCTGACAGACCTAAGAGGTAGGCTCTCTAACCAGCTCAGGGCCTTTCCTGCAAGGGACCACTTAAAAGTCTTCAATTGAACATATTCTAAAGAAACACCATCAATATCAATAGTGTCACATAAATCAACACAATTTCTAATATGCTCCATTGGGCACTCAGTGGGTTTTCCTTCAAATTGAGCCCTCTTAATCAAGTATATAATTGAGATTTTGATGAAGGATCTTGATGTTGTAAGTGGTGCAAAGCAATCCGAGGAAGACCCGAGCAAAATCTTCAAGAGATAGTGGAACTCGGAGGCTGAACTTTCGTCTGGAATAACAAGGGTATATCTCCCTTGTCCGGACTCGGAATTCGGTGATTCCAAAGCCCAGAGTTAGATCTACGAGTCTTCTTTAATCCCTCAAAATATAAGATCAATATCACTTGTGGATCGAAAGTTATGACAGTTGCACTGAAAGGCTGCAAGAACCACCAGGATGGAATTGGATGAATACGGGCGGGATATGGACGTGCCTTGAAAGGATATGATGCACCTTCCGAAACACGAACTAGAAAGATCAATCTAGGATATGACTCACCTATATCAAGCCTTTGAAATTTGGATTGAAAAGAACAAAGAAAAAATAATTTCTAAAACAAAGAGACAAGGGATGGCATGTTTGGCTTCAATCTTGTCTAACTAGGAAACTAGAGCCCTAGTGGCTTATAAAGAAAGACATAAGGGCAAAACTGACATTTGCCTTAGGAAAAGTTTAACAAATAACAAAATAGACCCAAAATTTCCAAATGTCATAAAACACTCTCACAATCCAAGCAATGAACCACACAAGTCGTGACCTTCTAACAAGACACGCAAGCCTCACTATATCACGATGTGATGGCCTTAGCATAGTCACATAAGATTTGATCTCAAAGGCCTTGTCTATTTCCGGAAGCACAATTGTTGATTATGGCACCCTCAGTTCCGGGTGCATGTATTGCTTGGCATTCCTAGGGATAACATTCAACTGCTCCTGTAATTGAGCATGTTGCTCCCGTTCGTTCTTGATCTCTATCAGCTTGCAAGGCTTCCATCTGTCTGTGGAGAGCAGCCATCTGTTGAGCCATCTCTTCAGGTGTTACATCCATGGTACGATTTTCTCGTCTCCTGCGATGAAGAACACGTTTAGGCTCAGAATAATAATCAGGTTGTTCTAATTCAAGCCGACGTCTTCCTACTTGCATAAGCTGAGAAAACAAACAAAAGTAAACTAATTAGAAAGAAAAATGGGACCGGGCTATTCCCAAACCCACAAAGCAACTAAACACAGCGCTATCGCTTCCCCGACAACGTCGCCAATTTGTTGATAAGGATTTACTTGACAACAAATAAATTTATAGTCAAGACCCCGATGAGTATAGCGAAGTCAGGATTGTCCACAGGAAGCGAGGTTGTGTCTAGTTACTAAACTAAAAAGTAACCAAACAAGCACACTGGAAAGGGGTCACTTAATCTACTTATTTTGATCTAAAGTTTTCAACTTTCGTCTCAAACTTTATGTCTATTCAAATTCACAACTTTTTCTTTCAATCAAGTTAAGAACAAGAAATACTTCAACTTTCGTCAAAACTTTTGCACAAACAAGTAGAAGAATAGATAAAAGGCATTCAATTCATTCATCACATCATCATTCATGCACAATCATGTTGGGTTTCTAACCCCAACCCTAGAATATGAGACTACTCACTCATGATAATTGAAGACAACTAAATTAAATTAAGAAGAAAAGAGAAGCTTACAACCGAATCCAAACAAAAGTTGTCCTCCAAGCAAACTTCCACAAAATCGTCCTCTTCTTCTCTCTCTCATGCCTCCTCTCTCTTCTACCCTAAACTAACTTGAATGATCCCCCCCAAAAGATGATAGAAAAACTAGAGCTAGACAAGAGTATTCATAGAGAAAACTAAAATAATCTAAAAGGAAATAAATCTTCTAAAAGATATAATGAATCTCTAAAAGATATATCCCCTTAAGGAAACTAATAAAAGGAATAAAAATACATTAATTCCTCCGACTCGGACACGGTGCACCTCGTTATCGACCCTCACAGGGTCGTTATCGACCCCCTTCAGCCTTGTTAAAAGCCTTGTAACTGAGATATCTCCTTCATTAGGGGTTATTTAGCCTTCGTTTTTGTTTTGATTCTTCATCCTAAGGCTTGATAACGGGTCTCTTAAGTTCTTTCATGGCTCAAACTTGATCTTCATGTCTCTCTTGAGTGGTTTATTCCTTCGGTTTCGCATCTTCTCCTAAAATATGCTCCAAACAGCTCCAAAACCTATAAAAACACCACCAAAGCTTATGTAGACTCCATATCTTAAGAAAATACGAAAACCTACACAAACCACTCAAAACAAAACACAAAAATAAAGAAAAAGACTCAAAGACACAAAAAACACTCCCTAAAAACACGACTAAAAAGGCGGATATCATGTATTTATTCAATATATAATTCAAGTAAAAATTTTAACAAAATCTGCGCAACGCGTAGGTAACCATGCTAGTTTTGGTCTAAAAAAGAGATTACATATTGTTTTTTTTGTTAAAACAGGCACAATGATTACTACCCTTAAAACCTTGTAGATTTTTTAGAAATTTCAAATAATAATATTATGTTACAACTTGAACTCCATTTAATATAATAATAGCCTAATAGGATGTTGTTAATACAAGTAAAAGTGCAATTAATCATAGGACAAAGCTAAAAATGTAATAATTAAGCTAAGACATATCCGTTTAGCTGTGTATGCATGCCTTTGAAAACCTTTGGATGAAGATATCAATTATCTCCTTGTATATATATGTGTGTGAATGTGAGGTTTAAGGGAGGATGGGCTTGCGTGCTGGAAAAACAACACTGAACCGAAACAGAAAACACTTAAACCAAACAATCAACCGAACCCACATTACTCAAGACATAAGAGATCACCGAGGATAAAATTTGACGCTATATGGGCCATGGTTCCATTCACCCCATTCAAGGGGTTAATGGTGATGGAGCTTAAGAACCTCTATATGAACGTATCCCTCGGCCAATCATTGAGCTTCTTCCACACAGTCGTGCTAGTGACTTCAACGCAGATCGTGAGGGATCCCGCCGCCACACCTTGCATGAAGCTCAACCTGTCCATCGGCTCGAAGCTCTACATCATGTTGTAGATGTACCAAAGTTCGGGGTTCTTATCTTTGAGCATAGTTTTTGGAGAGAAAACACTTTCTTCAAAACGAGAATTGCCACCGTATAGAAACGACGCCTTGTATCCCTCCAGCTCGTAACTCGTTCCGGTGGACGAAGCAAATGGGAGAAAGGGTAACCTGGAAGTGAGGAGGAGGGCATTGGCATCTGTCCACTACAGCGTATCCACCAAGAACTCACTCGCTTGGAGTTGAGGGGGCAGCGGTCGGGCACAATACAATTTCGCGGTCATTGCAGCAGAAATAAATCCAACCGTCACCAAAAACATAGATATAGCCTGCGAATTTTCCCTAATGTAGGGCCCAATCTTGGAATGGAACCGGACTAACCCGTTTTGTTCCCTGGTTACATTGTTGGAATTGATTGGATCAATGTTAGTGGAAGACATATGTTGGTTGTTTTGTCTTAGGGTGCAGGACGCTGAAGGAGGAAGTGATAGGTGCATAGATGTTTTTTATCTTATGTGTGTTGATGGTGATCGAAGAAGTGAATGAAGGGGTGTTTAAATAGTGATAAATGTTGATTTTTTTGGATTTTTTGTAATGTTTTGATTTTTATGAAAGAACTTTATGCTTTCATTGATTGAATGGAATGTATATTTATAAAAGAGGTCTATGAATGACTTGGCCCTTAAGCTATCTTGTGGCTCAAGTATTCTAGCCTTTAATAGATAGAATTAAATCATAACAACCTATAAGAAAATTCTAGCCTAATTTGGCTATACTCCGGCGGGGGCTTAACCGGAGTGTAGGCAAATTATTATAATTTTTATTTTATAGGATTATAATTTGCAATTGGTGAAAATATATAAATAAAGAACAATCTCATCATAATGTCTTCATATAAATTCAAGTCTAGAGCCCACCTAGAAGGCTGCATAGCCCGTCAAGAAGGTCGCCTACTCTGCACAACCTATCTAGGTGTCCACCTAGGCGCCCATGGAAAAATTGGAATGGTGGATCACATCATATAATTCAAGGAAAATATTCAATATATAATTCAAGTAAAAATTTTAACAAAATTTGCGCAACACGTAGGTAACTATGCTAGTTTTGGTCTAAAAAGAGATTACATATTGTTTTTTTTTTTTTTTTTTTTTTTGTAAAAGTAGGCACCATCAATACTACCCTTAAAACCTTTTAGACTGTTTAGAAATTTCAAATAACAATATTATGTTACAACTTGAACTCCATTTAATATAATAATAGCCTAACATGTTGTTGTCAGTACAAGTAAAAGTGCAATTGATCATAGTACAAAGCTAAAAATGTAATAATTAAGCTAAGACAAATCTGTTTAGCTGTGTATGCATACCTTTGAAAACCTTTGGATGAAGATATCAACTATCTCCTCGTATATATGTGTGTGAATGTGAGGGTTAAGAGAGGATGGGCTTGTGTGCTTGAAGAACAACACTTGACAGAAACAGAAAACACTTAAACCACACAAACAATCGAACCCACATTACTCAACACATAAGAGATCACCGAGGATAAAATTTGACACTATATGGGCCATGGTTCCATTCACCCCATTCAATGGGTTAATGGTGATGGAGCACTAGAACCGAGAGTTGAACGTTCCCCTCGGCCAATCATTGAGCTTCTTCCACACAGTCGTGCCGGTGAGATTGAACGCGGATCGTGAGGGATCCCACCACCACATCTTGCATGAAGCTCAAGCTGTCCATTGCCTCAAAGCTCTACATCACGCTGTAGATGTACCACACTTTTGGTTGCTTATCTTTGCGGGTAGTTTTTGGGGGAAAATGCTTCCCTTAGAACGGGAATGGCCACTGTATAGAAACAACGCCTTGTGGCCCTCCAGCTCGTAACACGTCCCGGAGGATGAAGCAAATTGGAGAAAGGCTAACCTGCAAGTGAGGAGGAGGGCATTGGCATATGTCCACTGCGCTGTATCCACCAAAAACTCACTCGCCTAGAGTTGAGGGGGCAACGGTCGGACGCTATACCATTTCGCGGTCATTTCCACAGAAATAAATCCAACCGTCACCAACAACATTGAGATAGCCCGCCCATTTCCCTAATGTAGGGCCCAACCTGGGAATAGAACCAGACCAACCCGTTTTGTTCCTCGATTACATTGTTGGCATTGATCGGATCAATGTTAGTGGAAGACATATGTTGGTTGTTTTATCTTAGGGTGGATGATGGTGAAGGAGGAAGTAATAGGTGTGTGTTAGATGTTTTTTTTATCTTATGTGTGTTGATGGTGACCGAAGAAGTGAATGAAGGGGTGTTTAAATAGTATTAAATGTTGATTTTTTGTGATTTTGTGTAATGTTTTGATTTTTATGAAAGAAAACTTTGGCTTTACTTAATTGAATGGAATGTATATTTATATAAGAGGTATATGAATGACTTGGCCCTTAAGCTATCTGGTGGCTCAAGTATTCTAGTCTTTAATAGATAGAACTAAATCATAACAACCTATAATAAAATTCTAGCCTAATTTACCTACACTCCGACGGTGGCCTAGCCGGAGTGTAGGCAAATTAGGCGGATCAGTATAATTTTTATTTTATAGCTTTATTATTTGTAATTGGTGAGAATATATAAATAAATAACAATCTCATCATAATGTCTCCGTATAAATTCAAGTCTAGAGCACACCACCTATAAGGCTTCATAGCCCGCCAAGAAGGTCACTTACCCTACACAACTCGTTTAGGCGTCCACCTAGGTGCCCATGGATAAATGGGTATGGTGGATCACCGCAAAGCTTCTAGGCTGCCACCTAGACCTTTTTCGGAACAATGTATATATTCAATATATAATTCAACTAAAAAGTTTAACAAAATCCGCGCAACATGCAGGTAACTATGCTAGTTTTGGTCTAAAAAAGGGATTACATATTGTTTTTTTGTGAAAGAAGGCACCATCATTACTACCCTTAACACTTTGTAGATTGTTTAGAAATTTCAAATAACAATATTATGTTACAACTTGAACTCCATTTAATATAATAATGTAATAATTAAGCTAAGACATATCTATTGAGTTGTGTAAGCATGCCTTTGAAAACCTTTGGATGAAGATATCAACTCTCTCCTCCTATATATATAGGGGAGGGTTCAAGAGAAACGGGAGTTATAGAGAAACGGGGGAAAGAATGAGAGACGTTGGATTTGATGTAACTAACGACCAAGATCTTGGGTACATATTAACTAATATGAGCTGAATATACCCACACATCTTCCATTAGTAACAAATATGGAAATAGCCGAAAATATAGGGATTTGATTTTGATTGTGATAAATAAAAAAATAATTGCCATATATTGATTGAATGTGGGATCTAATTCTGATCGTGTATGCATTTGATTTTTTTTAATAAATATTAAATATTATTTCACGATTTATTAGTTATTGTATGTTGTTGTATTTATTTCAAATACATCCGTTAATTCAATATTCAACATCGAATAAGCAATATTCAAATTAGTGGCGGTAAGATTCGAAAATATCATAGTTATATTGAATCCTATTTCTTTTGAATTTAGTACTAAATGTTCAATTCCTTACAAATAATATTCGAATATTAATAACACATTTTCGAATATGTTGATGTATTAGTCATATATTTATATATGAATATGTTAGTTTAAACATTGAACAAACAAATATGAGTAAACGAATATTAAGAACACATTATCGAATTTGTCGTTCTAGGAGTCATGTATATTAATTGTAATTATATCTGAATATTTGAGTATAAATCTTGAATAAAACAAAGTATGTAATCGAATATTAAGAATACAATCTTGAACATGTTTACAATATATATGAATATTAGGTTTACACTTTACAATATATGTGAATATGTATATAATATATCTGAATATTAAGTACAAAATCTTAAACATGTATACAAAATATCTGAATATTAACTTCATTACACTTTACATTATATCTGAATATGTACACAATATATTTGAATATTAATTACGAAATCTCGAACATGTATACAAAATGTCTGAATATTAACTGCATAATTTCGAACATGTGTACAAAAAGAACTCGAATAAGTAATTACAAATATAGAATATATTAACAATGTAATCGAATATTAATTCATTGTATACTGAATATTAACTTCGGTCTTTTTATCTTTATGTGCACCACAATCATTTTCATCTTCCTCATTCTCCGGATCAATAATAGAAGCATCAACCTCATCAAAATGCTTATATGCTTTTGAACGTTTTAAACCTACAACAAATTCAAAAAACCAATTAAAAACATATGATAATTCATAAATTTTAACCTCATATTCAACCATATATAATGTATATTAAAGGCCTTAGATATCAAAATTCTTGAACATGATTAATGGATTCTAATAACCAAACTCTTGAAATTAATGCATTTTGGTAACCAAAATCTAAATTACACAAGTAGTAGTTTGAACAGAGCCAAAAGTGAAATTGAGAAGGGAAGACAAATGAAGATGAAAAAATTGGAACTTTAACCTTCAAATTAACAATTAAAGAAGAATAAGACCCTAACCAATAATATAATATTATAACCAACGAAGAAGAAGAACTGCTACAAGGTGGAGATGCTGCTCTTTGAGTATGCTACTCGTTGTGGCTCTCTCCACAAAGTGAT
Source organism: Fallopia convolvulus (assembly GCA_964016875.1). NCBI lineage: Eukaryota > Viridiplantae > Streptophyta > Magnoliopsida > Caryophyllales > Polygonaceae > Fallopia > Fallopia convolvulus. The sequence continues at coordinate 25,749,823 of OZ024733.1, forward strand.
TTCCTGCAAAGAAATAAAAAAAATACAACAAAAAAATTGAGCCTTAAATTGTGAAGTTAAAGATACGACACTTTTTAAAACCAAAGTAGAGAAATCAAATTTCTAATGTAGGAAGATTGCACATACAATCAAGAAGAAATTTAGACTGGAATTGATTAAAAGCGGAAAAAAACTAAGCCTTGATCCGAATTTTAAACACTGGAGTTCGGAGAGAATGAAGAAATCAGAATAGAGGGCAAAACCAGAAAGGGCAAACGAAAAAAAGCGACTCACACAATTGAGAACAAAGAATGAAGAGCACTCGATTGGGAACACAGGAAGACGATAAATGTGAAAGAGGCTAGGATAGTACCAAAGAATTATAATCTAGGGGTTTTAATTTTGGTAGCCGTATATTTTGAGAGAGAAAAAGATATTTCAATCCCTAAAATTATGCATGAGGAATTATTTCCCTAAAACAGGTACATAATAAGATCCTACTCCCGATTTGCTTTAAATCTCGTCCATCCATAAATTCTAATCAAACATCTCATATTACTTCCTCCGTTTCTCTCTAAAATGGAGTTTCTCTAGAGCCTTATTCTATATATATATATATATCTGTGTGTGTGTGTGTGTGTGTGTGTGTGTGTGTGTGAATGTGAGGGTTAAGAGAGGATGGGCTTGTGTGCTGGAAGAACAACACTTAACAGAAATAGAAAACACTTAAACCAAACAAACAACTGAACCCACATTACTCAAGACATAAGAGATCACCGAGGATAAAATTTGACGCTATATGGGCCATGGTTCCATTCACCCTATTCAAGAAGTTAATGGTGATGGAGCACAAGAATCGAGAGTTGAGCATTCCCCTCGGCCGATCATTGAGCTTCTTCCACATAGTCGTGCCGGTGACTTCAACACGGATCGTGAGGGATCCCGCCGCCACAACATGCATGAAGCTCAACCTGTCCATCGGCTCGAAGCTCTACATCACGCTGTAGATGTACCACACTTTTGGTTGCTTATCTTTGAGCATAGTTTTTGGAGCGAAAATGCTTCCTTCAAAATGGGAATTGCCACCGTATAGAAACGACGCCTTGTATGCCTCCAACTCGTAACTCGTCCCGAAGGACGAAGCAAATGGGAGAAAGGGTAACCTGCAAGTGAGGAGGAGGGAATTCGCATCTCTCCACTGCAGCGTATCCACCAAGAACTCACTCGCATGGAGATGAGGGGGCAGCGGTCGGGCACAATACCATTTCGAGATCATTGCCGCATAAATAAATCCAGCAGTCACCAACAACATAGAGATAGCCTGCCAATATTCCCTAATGTAGGGCCCAGTCTTGGAATGGAACCGGACTAACCCGTTTTGTTCCCCAGTTACATTGTTGGAATTAATTGGATCAATGTTAGTGGAAGACATATGTTGGTTCTTTTGTCTTAAGGGTGCAGGATGGTGAAGGAGGAAGTGATAGGTGCGTTTTAGATGTTTTTTATCTTATGTGTGTGAATGTGAGGGTTAAGAGAGGATGGTCTTGTGTGCTTGAAGAACAACACTTAATAGAAACAAAAAACACTTAAACCAAACAAACAATCGAACCTACATTACTCAAGACATAAAAGATCACCAAGGATAAAATCTGATGCTATATGGGCCATGGTTCCATTCAACGGGTTAATGATGATGGAGCACCAGAACCGAGATTTGAACCTTCCCCTCGGCCAATCATTGAGCTTCTTCCACACAGTCGTGTCGGTGACTTCAACACTGATCGTGAGGGATCCCACCGCCATATCTTGTATGAAGCTCAACGTGTTCATCGCCTCGAAGCTCTACATCACGCTGTAGATGTACCACACTTCTGGTTGCTTATCTTTACGGATAGTTTTTGGAGGAAAATGCTTACTTCAGAACGGGAATGACCACCGTATAGAAACGACGCCTTGTAGCCCTTCCGCTCGTAACATGTCCCGGAGGACGAAGCAAATGGGAGAATGGCCAACCTACAAGTGAGGAGGAGGGTATTGTCATCTGTCCACTGCCCTGTATCCACCAAGAGCTCACTTGTCTAGAGCTGAGGGGGCAGCGGTCGGGCGCTATAGCATTTCGCGGTCATTATCGCGGAAATAAATCCAACCGTCACCAACAACATTGAGATAGCCCACCAATTTTCCCTAATGTAGGGCCCAACCTTGGAATGGAACAGGACCAACCCGTTTTGTTCCCCAGTTAAATTGTTGGCAATGATCGGATCAATGTTAGTGGAATACATATGTTGGTTGTTTTGTCTTAGGGTGCATGATGGTGAAGGAGGAAGTAATAGGTGCTTGTTAGATGTTTTTTATCTTATGTGTGTAGATGGTGACCGAAGAAGTGAATGAAGGGGTGTTTAAATAGTGTTAGATGTTGATTTTTTCTTATTTTGTGTAATGTTTTGATTTTTATGAAAGAAAGCTTTGGCTTTCATTAATGGAATAGAATGTATATTTATATAAGAGGTCTATGAATGACTTGGCCCTTAAGCTATCCGGTGGCTCAAGTATTCTAGTCTTCAATAGAGAGAATTAAATCATAACAACCTATAATAAAATTCTAGCCTAATTTTCCTAAACTCCGGCGGGGGCCTAGTCGGAGTGTAGGCAAATTAGGCGGATCAGTATAATTTTTATTTTATACCTTTATTATTTGTAATTGGTGAGCAATCTCATCATAATGTCTTCGTATAAATTCAAGTCTAGAGCCCACCACCTGTAAGGCTGCATAGCCCGTCAAGAAGGTTGCTTACCCTACAAAACTTCTAGGCTGCCACCTAGACCTTTTTCAAAACAATGTATATATTGAATATATAACTCAAGTAAAAAGTTTAACAAAATCTGCGCAACGCGCATGTAACTATGCTAGTTTTGGTCTAAAAAAGATATTACATATTGTTTTTTTTTGTGAAAGCAGGAACCATCATTACTACCCTTAAAACCTTGTAGATTGTTTAGAAATTTCAAATAACAATATTACGTTACAACTTGAACTCCATTTAATATAATAATAGCTTAATAGGGTGTTGTCAATACAAGTAACAATGCAATTTATCATAGTACAAAGCTAAAAATGTAATAATTAAGCTAAGACATATCTGTTTAGCTGTGTATGCATAGACCTGGGTCACGGTTTGCCTGAACCGGCAGGAACCAGAACCGTCGGTTCCTGTTTATGAACCGGCGGGTCCGGTCCCCCACCGGTTTCGGTTCAGGTTTGGGCACCCCAGAAACCGTTGAACCGGCGGTTCCAAAACCGGGAACCGGCGGTTAGGAACCGCCGGTTCCGGTTTCGCCGGTTCGAACCGCCGGTTTCCAGGTTAACGACTATATTTTTTCAATGGTTTCCCAAACTGCGAACGCGGCCTTAGTCCCGCGGTCGCGGTTTTTTCCGCAGAAAGCTCAGTTTTTTAGCTAAACTTAAACCGCGACCGCGGTTCTCAGGCCGCGGTCGCGGTTTTGGTTTAAATGCCAACGGGTAGTTTTTAACGGCTAGTTTTCAACGGCTACTTCACATTTCCAATGACTCTTTGATAAATTTACCTATACATATCCACTAAATGATCCCATTCCCACCCACACTACCAATCTCTCTCAATTTCTCAATCTCTCAAGTTTACAAAGCTCTCTCAATTCTCAATCTTTACTAGTTTTTACAAATTGCAATTGCTTTCCTAATTGTTCTTTTAAAAAATTAGCACAATTGTCCTTACATCTTATTGCTTAATTACATATTTCTTTACCATACTTTACTAGTTTACTCTTTTTGCTTACTTGTTTAGTTACATTTTAAGAAAATGAAATGATTTCTTAACATTGATCAAATTTTTGGCTCACAAGAGAGTGGTCAACATGTAGAATTTGCACCCGTATTAACTTGTCGAAATTTACGAATCCCAATTCCAATGTGGTACAACCGGGATAGTCCACTCCCGATGAAAATGAGGGAGTGGGTGTGGATCATCGATTCGAGCCTTCCGAGTCTGAGGCGAGCGAGGCTCCAAGCCTTAAATCCGACATTTTTACAAAACATTTTCGAAAGGGGGCTTATGATGCATCTACCAAGAAATTTCAAGTTCATTGTAACTATTGTACTAAGGTTTACACATGGTTGTCGGGATCGGGATATGGAACATTATCCGGTCACGTGAAGAACAAGCACCCCGACAAGATAGGCATGATGCGAGGACAATCCCAACTATCCGGGTTTGCAACTTCTTCTTCCTCTAATCCTCATCATAACCCTCATTTATTTAGTTATAACCATAATGATAGCATGTATGCCTTATCCGAGTCTATTTGTGTTGATCACTTATCATTTTGTTTTGCCGAAAAGTTAAGATTTAACAATTGGATGACTAATCATGTACAACCCGCTTATAAACCAACTACTAGGAAGTCGGTCAAAAAAAATGTGATGAAAGCATATAAAACCCGTAAGATGGCATTGGTGAAGTTTTTTGCTCAAAATGATATTAAAGTTTCAATTTGTAGTGATCATTGGCAAAATCATTCATACATGGGCTTAACATGTCATTTTCTTGATGATCATTTTAATGTGAAAAAACGTGTTTTGGCTTATAGAGTATTTGATTTTTCTCATACCGCTTTAATGATTAGTAACATTATTCATACTATTTTGGAAGAGTATAGACTACTTTATCGAGTTTTTTCTATCTCGTTTGACAATGCATCTAACAACACCGCTTCAATTCGAGAGTTGGTTCCGCATTGTCAACCAATTCTTGGAGCGAAGTATTTTCATGTAAGATGTGTTTGCCATATTTTAAACCTTTGTGTCAAAGATGGTTTAAATGTTATGTTGGGTTTATTTGCTCCTATTAGATATATTGTTAGTCGTATGTGGGCTAGCCCCCTAACCGCCCAAGATTGGACGGCGTTTTGTACTCAAAAAGGTGTTTCACCCCGAACATTTCCAAAAGATGTTTTCCACCGTTGGAACTCCACTTATAAACTACTTCATGCATGCATGCCTTACAAAGATCTTTTGACTTCTTTTGCGTCCATATATTTTCCCGACAATCCCATTATTTCTCAAGTATGGGATTATTGTTATAAAATCTTAGAAGTTTTGAAAATATTTCATGATGCAACATTAACTTTTAGTCATGTTTATAAATCTTGTGCTCATTTGTTTTGTTTTGAAGCATTGAATGTGGCGGGCGGTTTTTGTGAGGGGTGTAACTTCCCCGAACTTTATGGTGCTATTGATTCTATGAAAGTGAAATGGTTGAACTATTATAAATTTATCCCCGATATCTATCTTGTTGCTTGTGTGTTCGATCCTAGGTTTAAGATGAGCGGTTTAGAAATGTTTTTGACCAATTATTATGATGCATTAGAGTTGGATGTTAATGATGATGTTGCTAGTGTTGGGGATATACTTAGTAAAGTTAGAAGATCAATTGAGGAATTGATTACCGAATATTCATCTAGTGTTAGTTCTTCTCCATTACCTCCACATTCATCCTCCTCTTTGAGCTCGAGTTCCCTCGGTGCTACTAAAAGGTGGGGGGCTAATCTTTTGCATACCCTTACCAAGAAACCGAGACATTCGAGCTCGAATGCGGAGTTTGAAACATATCTAACAACCCACTTTGAGTTTGGTGAAGGAGAATTTGATATTTTAAATTGGTGGAAGACCCACAAGAAGACTTTCCCAACCTTGGTCAAGATCGCGGCTCAAGTGCTTGTTGTTCCCTCCTCGACCGTATCGGTAGAGCAAACATTTAGCGAAGGAGGACACGTCCTTGACGCAAAACGATCTAGTTTAAAGCCCGATGTCTTGGAAGCCCAAGTGTGCGTATGTGATTGGAAGAGGGAGGAAATTCATCAACAAAAGGCGGAGGTATCTGAAACATTCGACTCGGACGGCCAAGACGATGAGTCCCAAACCCGAAGCGGTTCGGATGCATCGACGTAGATGGTAAGCAAATCGGGGTTTCATATCGAAAGGTAAGAGAACTACGTGGGCTTTGATTCCTCTATAACCCTGAGAGGATACGTAGGCAACTTAATTTTAAGTCCAAGCCCTTTAATTATCCAACTTTTTTTGTTTTGAAGAACAAGCATTAATCGCATATTCTCCTTAGTCCAATTTCCAAGCTCGGTTTGGGCCAAAATCGAAACCGCGATCGGGACGCGGTCGCGTAATGGGCAACCGCGATCGCGTCCCTCAGGACGCGGTTGCGGTTTGGACTTTGTTCAAAAAACAGAGTTTCTGTTTTTCGGGACCGCGATCGCGGCAACACAGACCGCGATCGCGGTCCGTCACCGGCGATTGCGGTTTGTGTTTACCGCGATCGCGAGGTGACTGGGATTATTTTTTTTTAAATGTCCGGTTCCGAACCGGAACTGGGAGAAACCGGCGCCGGAAGAGGCGGAAACCGGAACCGGGACCGGAATCGGGGAACCGGCCATGGGCCGGTTCCAATTCCATGTATAAGAGGAACCAGAACCGCCGGTTTGCAAACCGGACCCAGGTCTATGTATGCATGCCTTTGAAAACCTTGGATGAAGATATCAACTATCTCCTCGTATATATGTGTGTGTGAATGTGAGGGTTAAGAGAGGATGGGCTTGTGTGCTTGAAGAACAACACTTAACAGAAACACAAAACACTTAAACCAAACAAACAACCGAACCCACATTACTCAAGACATAAGAGATCACCGAAGATAAAATTTGACGCTATAAGGGCCATGGTTCCATTCGCCTCATTCAAGGGGTTAATGGTGATGGATCACAAGAATTGAGAGTTGAACGTTCCCTTCGGCCAATCATTGAGCTTCTTCCACACAGTCTTGCCGGTGACTTCAACGCAGATCGTGACGAATCCTACCGCCACATCTTGCATGAAGCTCAACATGTCCATCGGCTCGAAGCACTACATAACGTTGTAGATGTACCGCACTTCTGGTTGCTTATCTTTACAGATAGTTTTTGGATACAAAATACTTCCTTCAGAAAAGGAATGGCCACCATATAGAAACGACGCTTGGTAGCCCTCCAGCTTGTAACTCGTCCCGGAGGACAAAGCAAATGGGCAAAAGGCTAACCTGCAAGTGAGGAGGAGCGTATTGGCATATGTCCACTGCGATGTATCCACCAAAAACTCACTCGCCTAGAGCTGAGGGGCAGCGGTCCGGCGATAGCCCACCAATTTTCCCTAATGTAGGGCCCAACCTTGGAATGGAACCGGACCAACCCGTTTTGTTCCCCAGTTACATTGTTTGCATTGATCGAATCAATGTTAGTGGAATACATATGTTGGTTGTTTTGTCTTAGGCTGCAGGATGGTGAAGGAGGAAGTGATAGGTACGTTTTAGATGTTTTTTTGTCTTATTTGTGTTCATGGTGACCGAAGAAGTGAATGAAGGGGTGTTTAAATAGTAATATTTTGATTTTTATGAAAGAAACTTATGCTTTCATTGATTGAATTGAATGTATATTTATACAAGAGGTCTATCAATGACTTGCCCCTTAAGCTATCTTGTGGCTCAAGTATTCTAGCCTTTAATATATAGAATTAAATCATAACAACCTATAGTAAAACTCTAGCCTAATTTGCCTACACTCCGACAAGGGCTTAGCCGGAGTGTAGGCAAATTACTATAATTTTTCTTTTATAGGATTATTATTTGCAATTGGTGAGAATATTTAAAAAAATATCAATCTCATCATAATGTCTTCGTATAAATTCAAGTCTAGAGCCCACCTAGAAGGCTGCATAGCCCGCCAAGAAGGTCGCATAACCTGCACAACTCGTTTAGGCGTCCACCTAGGCGCCCATGGATAAATCGGAATGGTGGATCACCGCAAAGCTTCTAGGCTGCCACCTAGACCTTTTTAAGAACAATGTATATATTCGATATATAATTCAAGTACAAATTTTAACAAAATCAGCGCAACACGTAGGTAACTATGCTAGTTTTGGTGTAAAAAAGAGATTACATATTGTTTTTTTATTTTTTTTGTGAAAGAAGGCACCATCATTACTTCCCTTAAAACCATGTAAATTGTTTAGAAATTTAAAATAACAATAACTCCATTTAATATAATAATAGCCTAACAGGTTGTTGTCAATACAAGTAAAAGTGCAATTGATCATTGTACAAAGCTAAAAATGTAATAATTAAGCTAAGACATATCTATTTAGCTGTGTATGCATGCCTTTGAAAACCTTTGGATGAAGATATCAACTATCTTCTCGTATATATATGTGTGTGAACGTGAGGGTTAAGAGAGGATGGGCTTGTGTGCTTGAAAAAAAACACTTAACAGAAACAGATAACACTTAAACTCAACAAACAACCGAAACCACATTACTCAAGACATAAGATATCACTGAGGCTAAAATTTGAGGCTATATGGGCCATGGTTCCGTTCACCCCATTCAAGGGGTTAATGGTGATGGAGCACAAGAACCTAGAGTTGAACGTTCCCCTCGGCCAATCATTGAGCTTCTTCCACACAGTCTTGACGGTGACTTCAACGCGGATCGTGAGGGATCCCACCACCACATCTTGCATAATGATCAACTTGTCCATCGGCTCGAAGCTCTATATCACGTTGTAGATGAACCACATTTCTTGTTGCTTATCTTTGCCGATAGTTTTTGGAGAGAAAATGCTTCCTTTAGAACGGGAATGACCACCGTATAGAAACGACATCTTGTAGCCCTCCAGCTCGTAACTCGTCCCGGAGAACGGGGCAAATGGGCAAAAGGCTAACCTGCAAGTGAGGAGGAAGGCATTGGCATCTGTCCACTGTGTTGCATCCATCAAGAACTCACTCGCCTAGAGCTGAGGAGGCAGCAGTCGGGCGCTATACCATTTCGCGGTCATTGCCACGGAAAAAATCCAACCGTCACCAACAACATAGAGATAGCCCGCCAGTTTTCCCGAATGTAGGGCCCAACCTTGGAATGGAACCGAACTAACCCATTTAGTTCCCCGGTTACATTGTTGGCATTGATCGGATCAATGTTAGTGGAAGACATATGTTGGTTGTTTTTTCTTAGGGTGCAGGATGGTAAAGGAGGAAGTGATAGGTGCGTTTTAGATGTTTTTTATCTTATTTCTGTTGATGGTGACCGAAGACGTGAATGAAGGGGTGTTTAAATAGTGTTAAATGTTGATTTTTTTTTGGATTTTTTTTGTAATGTATTGATTTTTATGAAAGAACCTTATGCTTTCATTGATTGAATGGAATGTTTATTTATACAAGAGGTCTATTAATGACTTGGCCCTTAAGCTATCTTGTGGCTCAAGTATTCTAGCCTTTAATAGATAGAATTAAATCATAACAACCTATAATAAAATTCTTGCCTAATTTGCCTACACTCCGGCGGAGGCTTAGCCGGAGTGTAGGCATATTACTATAATTTTTATTTTATAGGATTATTATTTGCAATCGATGAGAATATATAAATAAAGAACAATCTCATCATAATGTCTCCGTATAAATTCAAGTCTAGAGCCCACCTAGAAGGCTGCATAGCCCACCAAGAAGGTCTCCTAACCTGCATAACTCGTTTAGGCGACCACTTAGGTACCCATGAAAAAATGGAATGGTGGACCACTGCAAAGCTTCTATGCTGCCACCGAGACGTTTTTCAGAACAATGTATATATTCAATATATAATTCAAGTAAAAGTTTTAACAAAATCTATGCAACGCGTAGGTAATTGCGCTAGTTTTGGTCTAAAACAGAGATTACATATTGTTTTTTTGTTTTTTTTTTGTGAAAGCAAGCACCATCATTACTACCATTAAAACCTTGTAGATTGTTTAGAAATTTAAAATAAAAATATTATTTTACAACTTGAACTCCATTTAATACAATAATAGCCTAACAGGCTATTGTCAATACAAGTAAAAGTGCAATTGATCATAGTACAAAGCTAAAAATATAATAATTAAGCTAAGACAGATCTGTTGAGCTGTGTATGCATGCCTTTGAAAACCTTTGGATGAAGATATCAACTATCTCCTCGAATATATATGTGTGTGATAGTGAAGGTTAAGAGAGGATGGGCTTGTGTGCTTAAAGAACAACACTTAACAGAAACAGAAAACACTTAAACCAAACAAACAACCGAACCCAAATTACTCAAGACATAAGAGATCACCGAGGATAAAATCTGACGCTATATGGGCCATGGTTCCATTCACCCCATTCAAGGGGTTAATGGTGATAGAGCACAAGAACCGAGAGTTGAACGTTCCCCTCGGCCAATCATTGAGCTTCTTCCACACAGTCATGTCGGTGACTTCAACGCGGATCGTGAGGATCCCACCGCCACATCTTGCATGATGCTCAACCACACTTCTTGTTGCTTATCTTTGCGGATAGTTTTAGGAGAGAAAATGCACCCTTCAGAACGGGAATGGCCACCGTATAGAAACGACGCCTTGTAGCCCTCCAATTGGTAACTCGTCCTGGAGGACGGAGCAAATGGGCGAAAGGCTAACCTGCAAGTGAGGAGGAGGGCATTGGCATCTGTCCACTGCCCTGTATCCACCAAGAACTCACTCGCCTAGAGTTGAAGGGGCAGAGGTCGTGCGCTATACCATTTCGCGGTCATTGCCGCGGAAATAAATCCAACCGTCACCAACAACCTAGAGATAGCCCACCAATTTTTCCCAATGTAGGGCCCAACCTTGGAATGGAACCGTACTAAGCCGTTTTGTTCCCCGGTTACATTGTTGGCATTGATCGGATCAATGTTAGTGGAAGATATATGTTGGTTGTTTTTTCTTAGGGTGCTGGATGGTGAAGGAGGAAGTGATAGGTGCGTTTTAGATGTTTTTTATCTTATGTGTGTTGATGGTGACCGAAGAAGTGAATGAAGGGGTGTTTAAATAGTGTTAAATGTTGATTTTTTTTGGAATTTTTGTAATGTTTTGATTTTTATGAAAGAATTTTATGCTTTCATTGATTGAATGGAATGTATATTTATACAAGAGGTTTATGAATGACTTGGCCCTTAAGCTATCTTATGGCTCAAGTATTCTAGCCTTTAATAGATAGAATTAAGTCATAACAACCTAGAATTAATTTCTAGCCTAATTTGCCTACACTCCGGCGGGGGCTTAGCCGGAGTGTAGGCAAATTACAATAATTTTTATTTTATAGTATTATTATTTGCAATTGGTGAGAATATATAAATAAAGAACAATCTCATCATAATGTCTCCGTATAAATTCAAGTCTAGAGCCCACCTAGAAGGTTGCATAGCCCGCCAAGAAGGTCGCCTAAATTACAAAACTCGTTTAAGTGTCCACTTAGGCGCCCATGGAAAAATCGGAATGGTGGATCGCCACAAAGCCTCTAGGCTGCCACCTAGACCTTTTTCAGAACAATGTATATATTCAATATATAATTCAAGTAAAAATTTTAACAAAATATGTGCAACACGTAGGTAACTATGCTAGTTTTGGTCTAAAAAAGAGATTACATATTGTTTTTTCTGAAAGCAAGCACCATCATTACTACCCTTAAAACCTTGTAGATTGTTTATACATTTCAAATAGCAATACTATTTTACATCTTGAACTCCATTTAATATAATAATAGCCTAACAGGTTGTTGTCAATACAAGTAAAAGTGCAATTGATCATAGTACAAAGCTAAAAATGTAGAAATTAAGATAAGACATATATGTTTAGCTGTGTATACATGCCTTTGAAAACTTTTGGATGAAGATATCAACTATCTCCTCGAATATATATGTGTGTGAATGTGAAGGTTAAGAGAGGATGGGCTTGTGTGCTTGAAGAACAACACTTAACAGAAACAGAAAACACTTAAACCAAACAAACAACCGAACCCACATTACACAAGACATAAGAGATCACCGAGGATAAAATTTGAAGCTATATGGGCCATGGTTCCATTCACCCCATTCAAGGGGTCAATGGATATGAAGCACAATAACCGAGAGTTGAACGTTCCTCTCGGCCAATCATTGAGCTTCTTCCACACAGTCTTAGTGACTTCAACGCGGATCGTGGGGGATCCCACCGCCACATCTTGCATGAAGCTCAACCTGTCCATCGGCTCGAAGCTCTACATCACGTTGTAGATGTACCACACTTCTTGTTGCTTATCTTTGCGGATAGTTTTTGGAGAGAAAATGCTTCCTTCAAAACGGAAATGGCCACCGTATAGAAACGACGCCTTGTAGCCCTCCATCTCGTAACTCGTCTCGGAGGACAGAGCAAATGGGCGAAAGGCTAACCTGCAAGTGAGGAGGAGGGTATTGGAAAATGTCCACTGCGCTGTATCCACCAAGAACTCACTCGCCTAGAGCTGAGCGGGCAGCAGTCGGGCGCTATACCATTTCGCGGTCATTGCCGCGGAAATAAATCAACCTTCACCAACAAAATAGAGATAGGCCGCCAATTTTCCCCAATGTAGGGCCCAACCTTGGAATGGAACCGGACCAACCCGTTTATTTCCACGGCTACATTGTTGGCATTGATCGGATCAATGTTAGTGGAAGACAAATGTTGGTTGTTTTGTCTTAGGGTGCATGATGGTGAAGGAGGAAGTGATATGTGCATTTTAGATGTTTTTTTATCTTAGATGGTGACAGAAGAAGTGAATAAAGGGGTGTTTAAATGGTGCGTAATGTTGATTTTTTTTTGGATTTTGTGTAATGTTTTGATTTTTATGAAAGAGACCTTTGGCTTTCATTAATTGAATGGAATGTATATTTATATAAGAGGTCAATGAATGACTTGGACCTTAAGCTATCTGGTGGCTCAAATATTCTAGTCTTTAATAGATAGAATTAAATCATAACAACGTATAATAAAAATTCTAGCCTAATTTGCCTACACTCCGGCGGGGGCCTAGTCGTAGTGTAGGCAAATCAGTATAATTTATATTTATAGTATAATTATTTGTAATTGGTGAGAACAATCTCATCACAATGTCTCCGTATAAATTCAAGTCTAGAGCCCACCTAGAAGGCTGCATAGCCCGCCAAGAAGGTCAGCTACTGTGCACAACCCGTCTAGGCATCCACCTAGGCGCCCAAATATAAATCGGAATGGTGGATCACCGCCAAGCTTCAAGGCTGCCACCTTGACCTTTTTCAGATCAATGTATATATTCAATATATAATTCAAGTAAAAAGTTTAACACAATCTATGCAACGAGCAAGTAACTATGCTAGTTTTGGTCTAAAAAAGAGATTGCATATTGTTTTTTTGTTTTTTTATATTAAAGGAGGCACCATCATTACTACCCTTAAAAGCTTTTGGATTAATTAGAAATTTCAAATAACCATATTATGTTACAACTTGAACTCCATTTAATACAATAATAGCCTAATAGGCTGTTGTGAATACAAGTAAAAGTGCAATTGATCTCCTTGTATATATATATGTGTGTGTGTGTGTGTGTGTGTGTGTGTGTGTGTGTGTGTGTGTGTGTGTGTGAGGGTTAAGAGAGGATGGGCTTGCGTGTTGGAAGAACAACACTTAACAGAAACAGAAAACACTACTTAAACCAAACAAACAATCGAACCCACATTACTCAAGACATAAGAGATCACCGATGATAAAATTTGACGATATATGGGTCATGGTTCCATTCACCCCATTCAAGGGGTTAATTGTTAGTTTGCGAGCTCGTATCCCGTTCTCCTATTATTTTGGCCTAAGTTTATATTGTTTATGTACGAAAAGCCAATAATTATTTCAATATCCTAATCTCTATAATACTAGAAAAGGGGTAATGTTCCCATGAACAGTAATCGACAATTCAATGCTAATTAATCCACATCTTTACAACTATAAAAATTGTCCTTCTACAATCCAATAAATGTTCTATTTTTCCTATTCAACATAATTATCTTGTTGGTATAAATGCTTTATTTTTCCTATTCAACATAATCCTATTGGCAAGTTTGTGGTTACAAGTTATTAATAATGTAAAATTTACAAAAGAGGTTATAACTTATAAGAGCATTAATGGAGTTTTGCATTTCAACTTCTCCGATCACCATTTTAGATTTCTACTTCAATCCTTTAGCCTTTCAAATTCCTCATTGAATGTTGTCACAACACTCCTTTGAATTTCCTTCTTCAATGTTGTACGAACATAAAAAAAAAGATGGCTTTTCACCTTCACAACATCCACCTGCCTTGCACTGCACTATATAGATAGTCCTAACCTCGAAGCCTCTACCTTTTATGCAGCTAGTCATACAAAAAAGGGGAGCATCATGCATTATGTGAAAAAGGAGAGATTAAAATACTTGGAGAGATTATTCGAAAAAAGTAGATCAAACTCTGTACAAAAATGAGAGATTTTTTAGCTCAATATACTTGGAGTTGCGCAAAGGTGATGGAGAGGGACGTGATTTTGAGATCGAGTGCTGCTATTTGTTAGCCGCCATTGCAACGAATGATCTTAGGAAGCCGCCCCAATTGAAGTCGAGGTGCTTACCCACATCAATACGAGCAGACTTTCGATTTGCACAACTGTTTCTCCACTACATCTGGTAAGAAAGGATGAGAATAGAACAAAACCTGACTTAATTCCTTCTTTCTAGCCACGAAGACGCAAAAACGAGAGTGCAAAACCATATCTAATGGACGATTGTGCAATCGACAGTGGAAGACCTCTTACGGTTCTGCTCTAATAACCCCTTCTTCTTTCAAAATGAGGTTTCCCATGAAAAAAATAGGCATTCGGAAAATGAATACATGAGGCTAAAAATACGGAAGGGGGGAATATAACATTACATTAATTATAATCATACAACTATATACCTATATGTTTAACCTTTCATAAACAAATAATTAAAATTCATAATATATTTCTCCTGCACCAAATTAACCATTCAAAATTAAGGTTTAAATCCATTTTCCCTTAATTATTTATTTTTATCAAATCAAACGTATATTTTGCATTTTTATTCTAATTCAACTTATATACACAACTATCTATGTCCACTTATAAAATAAATAACATGAAATTCTATCCCGTCCAACTAACGGGTGATGCCCTCTAGTTTCATAAGGGTGAAATTCCCTGCTCAGAGCAGAAGAGAAAAACAACTGCATCAAATATTCAAAAGCAACAACTTTAAGTTAGGAAATCCAAACAGTTTATACTTGAAATTAAGTAGAAGATTGTATGGTTTATTACTTTAAAATGCTCATGAAACACATCAATAGCATCCTTGACATTTCGCGTAATCAATCCTCTCCTGAAAATAAAAAGAAGCAAATGAATCACAATTTTGCAAAGCAATCAAGATTCTAGATGACAACAAGTTCCAAATTAGCTATTTTTTCACCACCTCATCATGAAACTAGCAAGAAAAACTTGTTTTGCAAACCATAATACAATATCCAGGGATGTCTCTATACATAAAATATGCACCAAGGAAGGCATTAATGAAACACATTCTAAACCATAGCTTAATGATCACCTCAATTTCTTTGAGTCAAGAAAACGATAGAGCTCGAATGCACCTGTATAAAAAGCGAACAACACCAGAACAATTGATCTTCCAGCATCAATCAGACAAACAAACAAAGAGAATTTTCACACCGGATGAAGAATTGCTTGTCGATTATCCGCGATTAATCACTGGATGAAGAATTGCTTGCCGATTATCCTCAATTAATCAACGAATCAAGCTTCGTGGTTGAGAATTAAGGCGTACCGGGCATAATCTGAAGACGATCGATCCCATCCTTCTTGAACTGAGCAATAATCTCATATGCCTTTTGCTGGCGATCAGGACTCCATCCTTCAATCTCATGCAAGATATCAATTCCGGAAGGATTCTTCGACCGGATCTCAACGTACGAGCCCTCGCCCAAAACCGCCTTGTACATGGCTTGGAAGTCCATAACGGGGACCTTTAGGGTTCCGTCCATGTCGAACATGACGCCTCGTAGCCTCGGCTTGGAGGAGCCAAAGCCGGAGTCTCTCGCTCTGCTTTCGGCATCGATGGTGGCAACGGGGGCTTTATTAATATAAAATCCCTTAGGAGATGACGAAACCATAGAAAAATAGATGAGTTAAAACGATATTATTCTCCGTTGTTCATATTTAATTAATATAAAATATAGAATGGCAAAGCAAGAGGTGGATGAAGGATCTAGGTATGCTCTCGCTCTGGGCTCATTTGTGAGCATTAGGGCTTCTCTTCTCAATTCCCACACTTGAGAGGCGAGTCAATAGTGAAGCTTTCATGGAGGTGAAGGCAATTGGGGCCAGTTCCAATGTTGGGCTCGCACAAAAGAAACGAGAAGGAGATAGGGCATGGTTTCGTTCAACTTTTCTGACCAATGATTGACTGTGGGAGAGACCTGAATCTTCTGGTGGACAAGAAAATGTGTGTGAGAGCGAGATGTGCGGGAAGAGGCATGACCCGATCACATTCCAATCCTAAAGCGCACTCCGCGCCGAGTACAAAGGCAGGCCCTCTCTCTCCTCACCCATCCATCCTTCGAACCCCGGTCAAGTCTCCTTAATTGGGAGCACTTTCCAAAACACAGATAATATTTTTCTTTTGAATGGGCATGGATTCCCCAACACACAGACCATACATAGACAACCCTTCCTCTTTGCCGACTACGCGCATGATCGTGTCGGAAAATGTAACAACACAGAGAAAATGTTCGAAAACTATAGACGATAAAAACACGTTTAAAACCGACTTTGCACACATTAGCACACACACAAGTCCTAAACAATTCAAAAAATATTCAAGACTAATTCCCAAAACCAATCCTATAATACAACAACAACAACGACGACGACGACGATGAAGAACACGAAGACCACGACGACTGCGACGAAGACGACGACGACGACAACAACGACGACTACGACGATGACGACGACGACAACGACAACGACGACAACAATAACAACAACAACAACAACAACAACAACAACAACAACAACAACAAAAAAACAACAACAACAACAACCTAGTGTACTCCACTTCAGCAGAATCTTTGGGCCAAGATAGGAACACCCCTGGCTTCAAGCTGAGGGGGAGTGCCATGAAAGGCCTGGGTAGGATCACCAACCAGAAACCCGGAAAGCAAAATACCGCAGTCGACACCCAAACCAAGCAACCTACCACAACACTAGGAACTCCAACAAAAACACAGAAAAAGGCACACACAACAAGACATACTAACAAAACAAACAAAACACCAGAACCAAACCGGCAAACAAAACAAAGCATAGTAGAACTGTACACTCTAACCACGTGTGACCGTCTGTCCCGGTGATTAGCTATCTGCCACCTTGATCTTCTCCCTCCATTTGTCCCTACATACTGCTAGCTCTGCTGAAATCTCCAACTGATCGATATCAGGCTTTATGTTGTCCCTCCAGCATTTCTTTGGTCGTCCCCTCCCTCTGCGGAAGTCTCCAAGGTCCAAGTTCTCACACCTACGGACTGGCTCCCTTGTACCCCGCCGCAGCACATGTCCTAACCACCGGAGTCTTGATTCTCTCAACTTATCGCCTATACTGGCAACCTCTACCTTGTTCCTGATCTCCTCATTTCTGATCATGTCCCATAGAATATGCTTGCACATCCATCTCAGCATCCTCATTTCAGCTACCATCACTCTCTGCTCTTGTGCCCTCATGGTTGGCCAACACTCTGCCCCATACAAAATGGCAGGCTTGATAACTATCGAATAGAACTTACCCTTGAGCTTTAATGGTACCTTCTTATCGCAAAGAACCCCTGATGTCGCCCTCCACTTTTGCCAGCCTCTCTGAATCCAATGCGTAATATCCTCATTGATGCCTCCATCACTCTGCAACACTAAACCCAGATATCTCAAACTCTCTTTCTTCGTAACGATCTCCCCCCTAAACGAACTTCGTCATTGCCATCTTCTCCTTGTCCGAACTTGAACTCCACGTATTCTGTCTTGGCTCTGCTCAGTTCGAAGCCTTTAGACTCTAGCCTCTCCCTCCACATCTCAAGTCTGCTACTAACTCCGTCCCTAGTCTCGTCTACTAGGACAATGTCGTCTGCAAACAACAAACACCAAGGAATGTCTCCCTGAATTTCCTTCGTCAGAACATCCAGCACTAGCATGAACATGAAGGGGCTCAAGGTTGAGCCCTGGTGTAGACCTGCTTCCACCTTAAAGTACTCAGTGTCTCCTCCTGGAGTGAAAACACTGGTCCTCGAACCCTCGTACATATCTCTGATAATCCGGATAAACGTGCCAGACACTTCTTTGGTTGTCAAGCTCTTCCAAAGCAACTCTCTTGGCACCCTATCATAAGCTTTCTCCAAGTCAATGAATATCTTATGTAGGTTCTTCCTTCTCTCTCTGTACGCCTCTAATAGTTTCCTCAATAGATGAATAGCCTCCATAGACGATCTCTCAGGCATGAAACCAAATTGATTCTTGAACACCTTGATTTGTCCCCTTAGCCTCAACTCGATGGTCCTTTCCCACAACTTCATCGTATGACTAAGGAGTTTAATACCCATGTAGTTGTCGCACTATTGTACATCCCCCTTGTTCTTGTACACTAGGATCAGCCTACTAAGCCTCCACTCATCCGACATTCTGGTCGTCCTGAGAATGACATTAAAAAGCGCAGCTAACCACTCTATTCCTCTCACTCCCAGGCACTTCCAGACTTCTATCAGGATGATGAGCAAGTTGGTAATGAGCCAGTTGATGAGGCCCCAAATGCTGATAAGGAGGTAGTGGAGGGGGTGCAGTTGAGAAGGAGAAAACAATTGATAAGGATCTAGATGAGAAAGAGCCAGTTTATGCACTTGTTGTTTATAATGGGCCAATTGATGTGGGTGAGGCTCCAATTGTTGATGAACTAGTTTTAGAGGAATGAGATAAGGAGGATGAGGGCCCATATGTTATTCCTTAAGTTGACATGTGACTCTGATTTGATTTTGAATTGTCAACTCTTGAATCAATCCGGACCATTGGATGGTTGTCTTCTTCCTGTTGTGACTCTAAAGGTCTGAGATGCCCTTTTGTCCGGCATAGACAAGATCCCTAAAAATGAGCTGAGATGTCGCTGTCGCGCATGCGCCAGTTCCCATCCAAAGGGAACTCTCGTCTTCTCGGTTCCCTTATCTTGGTAACTCTTCCTGACTTGGAGGGATTCCTGTTCTTTTCATCAAGTTCCCATTGTGTAGGAACTCTTTTCTCTTTTAAGGTTGGTCGCTTTCTTTTCGTCGTTGCATTATCTCCCATGATGTGGGAACTTGTTAATCTGTGATGTGCTTTGCGACGCGCAACCTTTTCTCTTCTGAGGTTGGTCGTCCTCTTTTCGTTGTTTCATTAGTTCCCATGATGTGGGAACTTGTTGTTTTCTGCTTTTACGATGTGCAACCTGTTATACTAAAATACTTGACAATTGACGTTAGTTCCTATGGTGTTTTTCATTATCAAAACTGAGGTCATTGCTCCGATGTTAATGAACATGAGTTCCTAACACCGACTCAACAACCAACAAGTTTTGTAGTACTCTCCAAGATAGTACTTTGGGTGAGTTCTTAGAGAAGACCACCAGATGAATGCAAGAAGGGAGTTCTACACCATCAAGATGACCATGGGAGAATCAATCGATATCTATCAATCTCGGTTTGAGTCCCTATGTTCCAAGTTGTCAGCCCTTGGCATCACTAAGGAAGAAATCTCAGACAAAATGAAGGTGCAACAACTTTTCAATGGGCTGACGGCTGATTGGGAAAATGAACGGACAATGTTCAAGGAGAATCCTGAGAATAGGAACTTGATACTTCAACAAGTGTTTGGTAAGCTCATTGGACATGAAAAAAGGAAGCAATAAGACAATCAACAAGAGATGGAGAGTCCAGGCATAGCCTTCAAGCTAGACAAGCCCCTCAAATCCATCCAAGAGCAATACGAAGAATCTGTCGTGCTCATCACCAAAGCCTTTCGAAAATTCTAAAGGAAAGGGAAGTTCAAAGGGAACTCCAGCTGAGAAAAGAGGAACTATGGTCCTAGCAACAAGTACCAAGAAAAGGAGAAAGATTTGGCGGATGCTACATGCTACAAGTGCTACAAAAAAGGGCACTTCACAAAGAACTGTCTAAGGAGCGAAGGCCCAACAACGGCAAGAAGAAGGCATATATAGCAACTTGGAGCGACTCTAAGGATGAAGATCCAAAGGCTTGGACATCTCTAGAAACATGTGTCATGCGCATAGGGGAGACCACTGGGGAACAACCTAGTGAGGTAATGCTTGGAACTCTTCTTAACTCTCTTTCTCATTATGAAAAACCTGAGTTGCTTAAGTTGTTAGCTAGGATGCTGAAAGACAACATTAAAATTCAGAGAAAACTTGATGAATATGAACATATGCTAGCCGAAAAACTAGAAATGGAATCTTGTTCCCAATGTACTGAGTTTGAGCAAAAATTGGAGTCCTCTCTCCAGGAAACCGCTAGCCTTAGAAGGGAACTCAGTGAAATGGAGAGCAAGAATGAGAAAAATCCTGAGTGTTCCTTTCCCATGGAAAAGCTAGCCAAAGAAAATGAGGCTCTTAGGAAAGAGATAATGGACACAGAAATTTGGTTTAGTCAAAAACTCAAGTCCAAAATCGTTGAAAAAAACCTAGGAGTCTATTCCCTTTGTGATGAGGTTAGAACCATAGAGTCCATAACCAAACCCCTAGTCACCAAAGAAACAATCCCTATAACTAAGTTTGTCCCAACCAAGAATGTGATAGGATATAGGGAAGGATGTTCAAAAGATGAGAACTCTCCTCTCACCGAAAAAGAAAGGAATGAGTGTAGGGACCTTGAGCTTCAAAGCCAAAAGCTAAAGAATGCTCAACTAGAGGAAAGAAGTCATGTGCTTGAGAGCAGCAAGAATGGGAACAATGAGTACTTCACTGGGAACTTAAGTTATAGAATGTATCTCAAGATAGCCAAGGGAAATAGGTGTAACACCCCCTTTTTATACAGGGATATTACCGCCAGTGACCCCTGAGATTAAACTCTCGAAGTCACCCAAGGCTTACAGTAATTACAGAACTTAACCAAAAACTTTAAAATGCGAAAGATATATATAAATATAAAAGATACGGAAGTCGAATACAATAGTTGAATAAATTTGAACGAATACAAAGTTGAAATGGGAAGGGTCACACAACTCGAAACCTCGGCCCTTAAAATTATTCTAAACCTTATTCCAAGCTAATCACCTTCACTCTAGCTGCTCCTCAAGCTTGCTTCTCATGATCCTCGACGTAGAACTCCACTCCTGATGTGTCGCGACGAGAAATGCGATGGACACCAGCCGACCATGCAAGGAAAATAAACGGTCGGTTAGTCTTGTGACAGACTAAGCAAATGGGGTTTTGGAAGGTGGTTCGGTTTTAGGAAGGTACGAGTTGGGATGTCGGGTACCGAATGAAAGCCGGTCCCATCCTCGTACCTCGGACCTCCTATGAAAACTATGATTTGAAGAAATGAGTGAAAACGTCACCCAAGGGTGAGTCTCGGTTTACAAATAAATATTTACTTATGTTGGGAACTTGGGTTTCACACATTTAGTCAGGTGGGTGATTAAACCCCTCGTTGATCATGTTTCCCTCTACCAACCTCACCGCATACGTGTTGTGCGAATTCAGATTGGAGCCAGAGAATTACGGAATCTGAGAGTAAGGATGACGTTCCATTTTGTACTAGGCTTCCTATCGTTTTAATTGTCGCCAACGAGCACCTATTTAATCTCTACTATTTTTAAGGATAACATTATCGTTCCACTTGGAATTAAGCATACTTTTTATGTAAGACAGAATGTGGGTTACGGTCCCATGAAAATACTCAAAGGTTGGGTGCGCGAACCCATACTAACACGAGCTACGTGACATCACCCCTCATCGAGCGAGCGGGTATTGACCATGGTCTTACAAGTAGAGCATCAGCTCAAGAGTAAAGTTGAATGACTCGACGCGTATACAATAAAGTACGCACATACAAGCCTACACATCTAGGCACACATATCACAAGGCAACGACCCTACAATCCATCTAGCGTAACCTAAGTACGACTAGAAATAACATCATTAAATCTAGAACAATATAAATCCTAGATTCATTTATATCATACAAGAGTTCCCAACAAAGTCATACAACAATTTAAAGCACACGAAAAGATATAACAAGATATGTAACATGCTTGATAAAACGAGTGATGCGTAAACGATTTTATATGGAAATCGAACCCAAACCACTTGCCTCGAAATTGGCGTAAACGGGTTACGAATAAATCACTCTCAATTATCAACTCAGACTTGTTCCTGTTTCAATCAACCACAAAATTTATTTTGCTAATCTGAAAAGGTTGACTTTTAAGGAACTACACAACATTTAAGTTTATAAAAATTATAAACTTGCATATTATATTAATATTGTCCTTTTTATTAATATAAGGACTATCTCATGAAAATTGTATTTATTATTTTCATGATATGAAGTTAAACCTTAGCATACACTTAACCTAAGACTCTTTAATTTATTTTTAAAAAAATATACTCTATTTTATTTATTTATCTTTTTAAAACAACCCTTATCTTCAAACATGAAATTCCTTATAATATAGATATATATTGCAAATCATAATACACATTCTTTATTTTTAATTGTTTAACAAGAATCGTTTTTTTTTTAGACTTCACAGCAAAGATTTTTTTTTTCATAACATAACTTTTAATTTACTACAACAAATGAATTAGGCTAAGTGCTTAGGATCACCCATTATTAGCATTGTTTATTAGACTATTATACATATATTTTTATCCAACTGAAATTCTTTTTTTTTTTTAAACCAGAAAGTTTAAAACAGAACAACTAGATTAAAGCCTAGGAGTATCCATTAGTATAATTGCTTTTTAACCTATTCGTTTTTTTTCAACCAACCGATCAACCAAGATCCCATTTTTTTTTAAAAGTGGATCTGAAAACTTATTTACTTATTTTAATTTAGTTTTTTTATTAAAACCACATATAGCCTTATTTCTACCAGTGCAATAGCACAGCAAACACGAACACAACAACCACGAGAATAGCGCTCATAGCAGCTTCGCACAACACTCAACAGTTGAAAGAGGAAGGAACCAGTAGGGCGGGGACGGTGGCTCTCGGCGGCGCTCGGCAGTGGCCTACCCTGCGCACCAGCCCGCACCACCATCGCGACCATACCTGAACGACGACGAGCGAACGACACTCTGGCGAAGACTCGAACAGCTACTATCTTGCCCAATTCCGAACGAATTCCGACTTGAAAACCTCCGTGCTTGTCTGAATTTGTTGCAGGCTTTTGGAGCTGCAAGAAAGATAGGATGGATTAGGAACCCGAGAGTTCGAAGAATCCGAAATCAACACGTTAGGGCTAGTGATGATTGAACACCAACCGATGAGCGAGTTGAACAATTTGAATGGAAAGCTGAGAGTTTTCAGGAATAGAGAGAATACTGTTTCATTGATGCGGCACAAAATTACATAACGAGTATTTAAAGGAGCTAAGCTAGGTTACCCAAAAGGGCAAGACACTGAACCGGGTTCTACAATGCCTAAAGGCGAACCGGGTTGTTTAGGGAATTCAAAAACAAAACCGGGAAAAGACAGTAAACCGGCAACAAGAGTCATAACAGAAACTGAAATTACAGGAAATTGAAAGCCGCTTGTGATTGCTCTGCAACAGAATTTGAGGATTTGAACCGAAATTGATGCGGAATTGCTTTGATGCTCAACCCCTTTTATATCCATGATTAGGGCACCAATTAATTTCAAGAAGATAAACTCAACTTTAATCTCCTTAATTAATCCGAATTGAATACCCTATGAATTGATTATTCTTCCAATCCGATCGACGTGGTGACAACTAGTGTAGATAAGATCGAATTTACTTTGTCCACATCACAAAGATAAAATCGAAAATCTTAAGCGTCGTTCTTTGTTTGAAGTTGAAGATGAATTTGTCTCACAGCTTAATGTAAGTATAAAACCTTTCCGTTAAGGTTTTAATGACAGACTAGTACAATCGGGTCTCTTGTGTGCGTGTGGGAGACAGGTCGAGAGTTCGACCTTTGGGAGAGCAATCTCATTTTTTTTAACTCCTCTGTTCTTAATTTACTCATTTACTAGTTACAATAATCTGTAAAGATATAATTTTTTTTTCTTTGAAAATTATAACTTCCCAA
Source organism: Fallopia convolvulus (assembly GCA_964016875.1). Lineage (NCBI taxonomy): Eukaryota > Viridiplantae > Streptophyta > Magnoliopsida > Caryophyllales > Polygonaceae > Fallopia > Fallopia convolvulus. Next base: position 25,774,089 of record OZ024733.1, read on the forward strand.
AAATAATTTATTTGATTAACTTTACCAAAAAGTATTTATTATGAATTTTAGCAATATACTATGATATTTCTACAAAAGTCTTATTACTTATAATTATCATTTTATAATTTTAATTAATTAATAAGACACATATTATTAATGGCTACATTTTATCATATTATAATAATTATAAAACCATAAATCTTATGGTTCATAATTAATATTTATAATATAAGGACTAAGTTTTGTAACCTTTAAATATGGTCTTAAACTTATAAACTAACTTTATAACATTCAAAATGTTATAACATTATAATTTTAAGAAATAAAATATGTAAATATTTTATTATATTAAAGGGAAATGTAGAAATACCATTTTACCCTTTATAAAAATGAGGGATATTACAATAGGTCTAGAGTCTACAAACAGGAAATCATGGAAAGAAATAGGATCTAAGACCTCACCCAAAGTATTATCTTGTAGAGTACTACAAAACTTGTTGGTTGTTGAGTCGGTGTTAGGAACTCACATTCATTAACATCGGAGAAACGTCCTCAGTTTTGATAATGAAAAACACCATTGGAACTAACACCAATTGTCAAGTATTTCAGCATAACAGGTTGCACGTCGTAAAAGCATAATACAACAAGTTCCCACATCATGGGAACTAATGAAACGACGAAAAGAGGACAACCAACCTCTGAAGAGAACATGTTGCATGTCGCAAAGCACAGCACAGATGAACAAGTTCCCACATCATGGGAGTTAATGCAAGGACGAAAAGAAAGCGACCAACCTTAAAAGAAAAAAAAGTTCCCACACAATGGGAACTTGATGAAAAGAACAAGAATCCCTCGAAGTCGGGAAGAGTTCCCAAGATAAGGGAACCAAGAAGATGAGAGTTCCCTTTGGATGGGAACTGGCGCATCCGTGACAACGACATCTCTGCGCATTTTTAGGGATCTTGTCTATGATGGACAAAAGGGTGTCTCAGACCTTCATAGTCACAGCAAGAAGAAGACGACCATCCAACAGTCCGGATCGATTCAAGAGTTGACAATTCAAATTCAAATCAGAGTCACATGTCAACTTAAGGAATCATACTTGGAGAGCAAGGAAAAAAGGGTATTTTGGGAAAATATCTGTAATGGATAAGAGTTTCTCATCACGCCAATTTAAACCCTTCAACAGTCACCTTGCTGCTCACTTTTCACATTCATCAAATCCAAACACTAAGAGAGAAGAGCTGAAAGAGCCACTCAAGTGAAGATCGTAAAGTTGGTGAAAAGTCCCCGGCGCTGAGCTAATCTCGATGACGGTGAAGAGAGAAAGAGTTCCTAGGTCTAGGGGAACTCTAGAGAAGAGACAGAAGAGATGTAGAGATTTGAGTTTTGCTTTGTCTTTGATTGTGAGCGTTCACCGGGTTAGGTTGAGAGAATACATTAGTGTTGCCTAGGGAGAGAGTCCTTGTCGGAACAGAGAAGCTTGTATTCTGCCTTGTAACCTGAAGGGAACTAAGCAATAAAGAAAAGGAAACTTATTCGAAAATCCTCCAAGGGGAGGTAGAGGTTTACTCACGCGATTAGTTGATCGCCATGGGGTTCCTCTATAAGGGAACTGTCTCTATTACTTTGTTTACCTGCCTACTTGTTTATTCCACTGCGTGTGGGAACTGTTCGATACAGATCCCATAACTAATTTTGACTAACCTACGATCCAACAATTGGTATCAAAGCAGGCGCTCTAGATCTTGGTTAGTCTTTGCATGTACTAGAAAAAATGTCTCAGGAACTCACCAAGATTGGACATGGGAACAACAAACCTCCCAACTCATCGATGGACGCTTCGAGAACAGGCAACTCAAGATGAGAGATTGGATGAGGAGCCATGACTACCAAGCCTAGTGTGACATAGAGCATGTGAACTTTGATGTCAACACAAATATTCGAAACGACCTGTCTAAATGGGGTCCCACTGAAAGCAAATGCATGAAGGCCAACTACAAGGCCAAGATAAACCTCAACAACGCGATGTGCGAGCAAGATAGTGACCGAGTGGCTAACTTGGAAACAGCCAAGGAAATGTGGGAAGCGATTCAATAAATGCACGTTGGGAGTTCCGATCTAAGGGAAGATCACCAAATGAACGCTTGAAGGGAGTTCTTCAACTTCAAAATGACGATGGGTGAATCGATTGATAACTATCAATCATGTTTCGAGTTCCTCTGCTCAAAGCTGGCAGCCCTTGGAATCACCAAGCAAGAGATCTCCGACAAAATGAATGTGCAATAATTGTTTAATGGGCTGACAACAAAATGGGCAAATGAGCAAACCATGTTCAAGGAAAATCCTGAGAATACGAACTTAATGCTTCACCAAGTGTTTGGTCAGCTCATTGGTCATGAAAGGAGAAAACAAGAATATAAGCAACAAGAGATGGAAACAAAAGGAATAGCCCTCAAACCGGAGAAAGTCCTCAAGTCCGTCCAGGAACAACATGAAGAATCTGAAGATGAGGACCTAGTGTTTATCACAAAGGCACTGAGGAACTTCGTTAAGAAAGGGAAGTTCAAAGGGAACTCCATCAGAGACAGAAGCAACAACGAGGAAAGCAACCGAGACAAAAACTTTACTGATGCCACTTGCTACAAGTGCTTTAAGAAAGGACACTTCGCCAAAGACTGTCCTGAAGGAACTGAGGAGCGGAGCCCTGAACAGTGGAGGAGGCAATGCATGCCCAGTAGGGGTTGTAAGACCCACTGGAATTTTCAAAAAAAAAAGAATTTTTTTTAATAAAAATATAGTAAAAAATTAGGTTATTTGATAAAAAACTAATTTATTTGGTTAGAAAAAAGCAGATTATTTATATTTATATATAATATATTGAAATAGTTTTTTATACATAAAAATACAAAATTTTATGTAAAAATACAAAATTTTCTATATAATTTTTTATATAAAAAAAACAAAAAAATTTGTATATTTTATTAACAAATACGCCTAGCTTCGCCAGGAATATTTCTGTAGCCAAAAAAATTACCAAAGGAATTTAGCCCCCACTGGCCCTGAAGATGGAAAAAGGAGAGCGTACATCGCATCCTGGAGTGACTCCGAAGATGAAGAAGAGATAGAGCCATGGATAACATTAGAAATCTGCGTGATGGCCATAGAGGAGACCACTAGGGAACAACCCAGTGAGGTAAATCCTGAAACTCTTCTCAACTCTTTATCTGAATATGAAAAACCTGATTTGTTGAAACTATTGACCAAAATGTTAGATGATAACACAAAAATGAAAAATCAACTTGATCAATCAGAATTTTTGCTGTAAAAAAATTACAAATTGGTTTAAAGTATGATGAGATTGCTACAAAGTTGAACTCCTCTGTTAATGAAGTTACTCTTCTTAAAAGGGAACTCGACTATATCAAATGTGAAAGAGATAAGTTGTTTAAGACCTCGTGTGAAAATCAAGAATGTCTAGATAAATCCATTCCCCAAGCCAAGGTCCTGAGAGAAAATGAGAGCCTTAGGAGAGAGATCTTCAATCAAGAAATGTTGGTCTGTGAAGAGATCAAGTCTAAGATAACTGAGAGAAATTTAGGTGTTTGCATTATCTGTGACAAGGTCAGACCAATAGAATAGGTAACCAAATCTCAAGAAACCTTCTCCAAAGGGATCGTTAAAGGATGGGAACCCCTCTCTCTTAGAAAACGAGAAAGATGAGTGTAGGGAACATGAGCTTCAAAGCCAAAAGCTTAATATCGCTCATTTAGAGGAAAGGATCAGCGTGCTTGAGAGGAGAGAGAACGGGAACTTCATGTTCCACACTAGGAAGGACATCAACAAAAAGAGTCCTAGGTTAGGCAAGGGAAATGGGTCTAGAGTCCACAAAGCCTACTAGAAATGCAAAATCCATGGGAACTGCCTTTTCAAAAAAACAAACTCATCATTCTCACACCCGAGAAAAGGGGGTCCCCAAGGAGCAGCGGAAAGTTCCCAACAATAGGAACTCTTTGTTTAGCCATAGGAACCCTGCTCTTATCCATGACCTGATAGAAATGTTGGACAATGTTAATCTGGAAACTTGTTTTGATTCAAGCAAGAGAGATCCTGCATGGATCCCCAAATCTAACTGATTTTGCATGTTGTAGTGAGGGGGAATATCAAGTGAGTCATTATCAATTACTGTTCCAACCACATGACCAAGAAGAAGAAGAAGAACCCCACCTCACTACACATAGAAAGTGGACGGAGACCTCCCACTCCTCGACTAAAAGAACAAGGGAACAATGCCTCGCAACCTTTTGTCAAGAAAATATTGGTACATCAGTTGAAAAGGAAGTCAACTACTGTGACACACTACAAGAAATCAAGAAGCTTCAAAATGAACCCCTTACTAAACCACCCAGGATCAATCAAGAAGGGACAAAAAGGAGACAAAATTGTGATATTTGGGAACAACTCAGGTAGGAAAATCATTTTCTTTCTCTAAAACTTCCTTGAAATGAAATGTCCTTAGCTTTCCCCGATGGAACTGTTGCAAGAGTATGTAGGACTGAAAGGTAGATAGTGGATGTTCCCTCTGTGCTTAGGATAGACATCTCTTCGAGCACCCTCGAATGCTCTTAGAGATGATAACTTTAAATTCAACAAGTCCCTGTTTATTATTTCCCTTATGATTGACTAGTTTAGATTTGGCATGAACAGGGAACTGCTTGGTTTCGCGACTTTCATTCTTGATAATTGCACTCTGCATGAAGCATGTTTGTTATCTTACATGGGAACTACTTCTTAAGCATCAAAATTTCTTTTGGCCCAAAATGATCAACCTGGAAGAGCTGAGCGCAGACACTATGGTTGCCCATCAAGTATCCCCATGTCACGTTCAGTTGGAAGTCATCGGGGAATTTATAGCCTATTGCAGGGTTAGGGAATCCAATGAACCGTTGAACTCCTCCAATGTAAATGCCCAGCACTGGAAATGATCTTGAGCGTGGCAATGAACTCAGCTGCGAGAGCGGGGTAGTGAGGGTCGGTGACACAACAAATTTGCGACACTAATGTAGTCGAACGCCTGTCTGATGTCCTCATAAATCCCCAACTGTTTCCCCTCAGCACGGGAGAACCATCTCGTCTTGAACGTTCGGTCAAGCAATATCCCGAACTTGTGAAAATCATCTTCATTCTTAATCTGAACATCATTAATCGTGAGGGGAGGTGGTGCTGACTTCTTAGACCTCTTATTAACTTTGCTCGAACTGGCCATTCGTCCTACATAACCAAAAATTACCAAGATAAATTCCATACAAAATAGAGGAACACCCCAACCATATAACCACATACTTAAGTCGAAAACATGTGCCAAAGATAAAAACCACTCAAAAACCCATAATTGGATACTAAATAAGTCGAGGAACATAGTTATCATGCATAATCAATTAAGACTAATCAATCAAGCATAAACAAACCAAGTTACACCCTAGAAATGCAATCCAAGTCATGCAAACTTTCAAGATGCAACAAGTCTGCAAGGTCATAACCGACCAGGGAGGGGTCGGTAACGAGGTACCTGCTTGATAAACCGACTCAATGATGGATTTTAGGGGTCGTTACCCACCCATAGGGGGTCGGTACCGAGGGCCCTGTAACATGAATGAAAAATTCAACACAAGTTTCAACTTTCAAATCAGAAAATACTCGACACATTCAACATCTCAGAGATTTTCAAGCATAAATAATGTCAAAGCATGCTTAATAACATAACCACAAACCAAATTACCAATTTATCCCATACTTGGCTCAAGATCCAAAAAGTTCTTCTTCAAGATCTAGTCTAGATATGCAATCTAATCCCAAATCTACAAATAAACCAACTAATCTTGAAAAGAAAAGATTTAGGGTTATGAAAACATACCGGATTTGTAGAAACTTTTGAAGAAAAATTAGATCGTAATGAAGTATACATGAACTAGGTTCTTTTGAGAAAGGGGTAGGTTTGGGCTGTGTGGGTTGCGACTTGCTGGTGCGTCGACTGGTGTGTGGGGTTCATCGCCTGGCGGTGCAGCGGTGGCGAGGTGATGGTTCTCCGGAATGGGTGTGATGGCGCGAGAGAAAGAGGAGAGGTTTGGGGGCTCGTTGTTGAAGGTTTGAAGAAAAGGTTATTGGAAGGAGGGTAGAAGTAAAGTGAAAAGGGGATATTAATAGAACATACCGGATGTCGGCAAGGATTTTTTTGAATTTTACTTTAGGGGTCATACCGACCCTAAGGGGGTCGGTAACGAGTGACTACTTTGTTGCGATTTCCCTTCGTTTGCTCGTCTCTTGCTCAATTTCGCCCGTATCACTTATCAAAACAAATCTATTCCGACTATCTTAATCTAATCCTGGAAACAAGTCAAAAGAAAGCTAGCAAAATGATCTAAGAAACAAAAACTTAAAGTTGGTTGACTCCTGTAAGCACTATTTTTAACGTTGTTAGCCCGAAGAACTTACCTTGGCTAGTCTGACGATGTGAGAGCCCATGTGGCTCGAATTTCCTCATTCGGATCAGCTGGTTCATGGTACTTCTTGAGCCGGTGGCCATTGACTTTGAAGATGGCGCCATTATTGTCGACTAGATCAACCGCTCCATGGGGATAAATGTGGTGCACCACAAATGGTCCGCTCCATCTTGATCGCATCTTCCCTGGGAACAATCGAAGTCTAGAGTTGAATAGTAGTACCTTATCGCCAATTTCGTATGTCTTTGGCACTAGCTTCTTGTCATCCCATCGCTTGGTCCTCTCTTTGCAGATTTTGGCATTTTCGTACGCCTTTAACCGCAACTCCTCAAGTTCTTGCAAATCCATGAAACGCTTTGCTCCGGCCTCGTCAAGGTTCATGTTGAGCTCCTTGAGATCCCATAGTGCCTTGTGCTCGAGCTCAACGGGCAAGTGACATGACTTGCCATAGACTAAGTTGTAGGGAGTGGTGCGCAAAGGTGTCTTGTACACTGTTTTGTATGCCAAAGTGCATCATCAAGCTTAGACGACCAATCTTTCCTTGATCGGGAGAATATTTTCTCAAGGATGCTCTTGATTTGCCGGTTAGATACTTCCACTTTGCCACTTGTTTGGGGATGATAGGGTGTTGCCACCTTGTGAGAGACCTCATACTTAGCCAAAAGGGCTTCGAAACTTCTCTATATGAAGTGAGAACCTCCTTCGCTAATCAGAACATGTGGAACTCCGAATCTTGGAAAGATATTGGATTTCATGAACTTTGTCATGACTCTAGCATCATTCATCCTTGTGGCCACCGCTTCATCCCACTTAGATACGTATTCTACTGCTACGAGAATGTACTTATAAGGACCTGATGAAGGAAAGGGCCCCACAAAGTCGATCCCACATACGTTGAAGAGCTCAACCTCTAAAATACTAGTAAGCGGGTTATCGTTCCTCCAAGTGATATTTCCATACCTTTGGCATTCATCACAAGCGGTCACGTATTCTTGTACGTCTTTGAAGAGAGTTGGCCAATAGAAGCCACTTTGGAGAATCTTTGTCGTTGTTTTGAAACCCTTAGTATGTCCACCCGTCGGAAAAGTATGGCAATGGCGAATGACGCTCTCAACCTCCCAATCCAGCACACAACGTCTAAAAAGATGGTCACTTCCTTGCTTGAACAAGTAAGGATCATCCCAATAATACTGCTTGACGTCGTGGAGGAATTTCTTTTTAGCTTGCGAAGACAAGCCCTCGGAGATTATGCCTCCTACAACATAGTTAGCAAAATCTGCAAACCAAGGGATCTTCGACCCTCTAACAGAACAGATATCATGAGGGGAAATAGAAGGGAGAACCAAGGAAAAATCAACACTATAAAGGACAAAATATGTATTAGAAAGCTTACCTTCGCCTTTCAAAGAAGCGGTCGTTACCAACCCTTATGGGTATCGGTAACGAGCCATATGCGTCTTGATTCTGGGACACTACCGACCCGTGGGGGTCGTTATCGTCCATGATGGGGTCGTTAACGAGCTTCTCCTACGGTGCACTTTCTTCGATGTCGTCCTTTATGACCTCGTTAAGTAAGAGTTTTTCATCCGGGCGTGAGTCATTGATTGGTACTGTATCTCCGAACTCGGTAATGTGTTCCACGAGCAACCTAGATAGGTGATCTGCTACCAAGTTTTCTGCTCTGTTCTTGTCTCGGATTTCCTGATCGAACTCGTGCAATAAGAGCATCCAACGTAGCAACCTAGGCTTGGCATCTTTCATAGCCATTAGATATCTAACAGTTGCACGGTCAGTATAGACAATAACTTTCGAGCCAACTAAATATGAGCGAAACTTTTCAAAGGCAAATACCACCGCTAAGAAGTCCTTCTCCGTTATGGTGTACTTACTCTACGCTTCATCGTCGAGCGTCTTACTTGCGTAGTAGATGGCGTGAAGTTTCTTGTCTGTATGTTGTCCAAGCATTGCGCCTACAGCATAATCGTTAGCATCACACATTACCTCGAAGGGGAGTGACCAATCCGGGGCTCGTACGATGGGGGCTGAAACAAGTGTGTCTCTCAACCTGTGAAATACTTCAAAACATTTTGTGGAAAACTCAAACATTGAATCCTTCATCATAAGTAGGTTAGTCAATGGTTTAGCTATCTTAGAAAAGTCTTGAATAAACCTTCTATAAAACCCCGCATGCCCTAGAAAACTTCTTATATCTTTAATAGAGGAAGGAGTTGGAAATTTCTTAATTAGTTCGACTTTTGCCTTGTCCACCTCGATGCCTCTACTAGAAACTAGATGTCCTAAAACTATCCCCTCTTGTACCATGAAATGGCATTTTTCCCAATTGATCACTAGGTTAGTTTCTTCACATCGTTTAAGTACTCTAGCCGTGTCAATAAGACATGAATCAAAAGATTTCCCATAAACAGAAAAGTCATCCATAAAAACCTATACAATATCTTCTACTATGTCGGAGAATATGGCCATCATGCATCGTTGAAAAGTGGTTGGGGCATTACATAGCCCAAATGACATTCTCCTATAGGCAAAAGTCCTGTAGGGACAAGTAAAGGTTGTTTTCTCTTGGTCATCTGGATGAATGGGAGTTTGCCAAAAACCGTTATAGCCGTCTAAGTAACAACAGTAATCATGTTGGGCTAAGCGTTTCAAGACTTGATCAATGAAAGGAAGCGGAAAATGGTCTTTTCTAGTGGCACTATTAAGCTTCCTGTAGTCTATGCACATTCTCCAACTAGTTGTGGTCCTAGTCGGAATTAATTGACCTTTCTCATTTTCAACTACGGTCATACCACCCTTTTTCGGCACAACATGCACGAGGCTAACCCACTTACTATCAGAAATAGGAAAAATAATCCCAACTTCTAACTTTATTAGGATTTCCTTTTTAACTACTTCCTTCATATTAGGGTTTAACCTACGTTGGTGTTCAATAGTGGGTTTATGCCCATCTTCCATATAAATCATATGCATGCATAAGGACGGTGATAGACCAGAAATATCTTCCATGGAATAACCGATGGCTTTCCTATGGGTCCTAAGAACAGCTAGCAAGTAACTTTTCTACCTCTTCTTCATTTAAATTAGCATTAACGATTATAGGAAGAGTAGAAATAGGACCTAGAAATGCATACCTTAATGAGTAAGGGAGTGCCTTAAGTTCAGGAACAAGCACTAGTGGAGTGAGAATGTGCTCGTCCTGCTCTGTATTAAGAATCTCCTTGAGGCACTCGGAATCCGATACATCAAGGAACTCGTTATCGCGCTCTAGAAGGGTCGTTAACGGGTCAGATAGGGTCGTTAACGACTTTGTATCTGCACCCAGTTGGTTCGGTACCGACCCTTGAAGGGTCGGTAACGTGGCTTTTTCGTTGTCTGCGTTAGTGATTCCATCCAGGGGCGTCGTTACCAAGTAGGATGGGGTCGGTAACGAGTAGTCATCCTTGCACTCCTTATTTTTAGCTCTTAGGGAGTCCTTCAAAGCCAAGATTCGGTTGATCAGCTCCTCACACTTGATAAAATCTGAGCGTGTATGCAAGATCTTGACTTCCTCATTTTCGAACTCCTTCATGGTTGGGTTGAATCGAAATTCCACCACTTCATCTCCAATCTCAAAAGTAAGGAGTCCGTTCTTGACATCAGTGATGGCTCCGACTGTAGCAAGGAATGGTCATCCAAGGATGATTGGCACAACAGGATCCTTTGGCATCTCCATGACGATGAAGTCATTGGGGACGAAGAACTTGCCAACTTGTACGGGAAAATCATCAACCACTCCGGTAGGATTCACACATTAACCGTCCGCCATATAGAGCCTCATGTTGACCGGCACCAAAGGTCCCATGTTGGTCTTAGACCAAATGGATAGGGGAAGTAGACTTGCGATGACGCCTAAATCACATAAAGCTTTAAAATGATAAGCTCCAATATCAATCGCGATAGCAAAATTACCTGGGTCACCAAGGTTCTCTGGGAGGTCTGGGGAACGAACTTCATCTGTTAACTCCGATATAGACCTTTTCGTAGACAAAATCTCATTCAAAAACTTAGTGTATGCTGAAGTACTTTAATGAAGCGCCTAAACTTTCCTTCCGTAACATCTTTAACTTTCTTGGACGGGAAAGGAAGAGTCTTAGGAGGATTCGAGGCTACAATAGGCCTGGTTCGAGGCTCTACTAGCTCGACAGAAGGTTTAACGAGCTTAGGTACAAGGTCGGTAACGCCCCTAGGAGCATCGGTAGAAGGGTCAGAGAACTTACCTGTCAAAAGAGCATCATTAACGACCCTGGGGGTCGGTAACGAGGCTTTTGGGCTTGGCAACAAGCTCGGTAACGGCTTCGGCTGGGGCCGTTTCTTCTTCTTCACTCCTCAATTTCTTCGGCAGTTCGTGTTCAGACAGCTTCTTTTCGCTCCTTAAATGCATAACGGCGATTTGGCCTCTTGGGCTCTGCTCGGGATGGCCCGGTAATTGCCCTTGAGGTTGAGGAATTTGCGCCGTAAGGTTTCCTAGTTGTGAGTTTACTTTCTTCCGCCATGTTTCGAACTCTCCTAGTTGGGTTTGTACGCCTTTCATCTGGTTGTTCAAATCAGCCCGGACTCTTTCAATTTTGTTGTTCACTCCGTTTATTCCTTCATGCAGTCCTTGCGCCCAAGACGGCGGCTCTTGATAGCTTGGAGGCCTATAAGGTGCGGGTCGTCGGTCTTGTGTTGGAGGTGCGTTTCCTTGCCCTTGAATGTAGTTACCCCAAGTGTGATAGTTGTTGTTCCTTTCTATATAATTATTGGCTTAGTTTCTATATTGGCCTCTCATGTAGTTAGTTTCAGCATAAGTCTCAGCGGCTCTTACCTGCTTAATGTTAGTGCAAGCAGATGTACTATGGGTTTGAGACCCACATTGTTGACATGATTGAGAGGATTTAAAGAAACTTACATGCTTCTTGAGCCGATTGATCTCGTCTTGCATAAATTGGAACTTCACATCCGGATCCACATCAGTGTACGGATTATACAACTTCCTTTGGGGCTGCTGGGCTTGCCGTGTTCCATACATTGTATGGAACAGCTCAGGGCCTTTCTTACGAGAGACCACTTAGAGGCCTTCAAGAGAACATACTCAAGTGAGACACCGTCAACAACTATAGTGTCACATAAGTCAGTAAAATTCTTGACATGTTCCATCGGGCATTCAGTCGGTTTCCCTTCAAATTGAGCACGTTTAATAAAAGATATAAAGGGAGATCTGATCTCGAAGGTACGATTGATATCGGGAAGCACAATTGTCGATTCTGGCACCCTCAGTTCCGGGTGCATATATTGCTTGGCATTCCTTGGAATGGAATTCAGTTGTTCTTGTAAACGGGTAGCATTATCACGTTCTCGTTGAGCCGTAGCAGCCTCAACATCTCTGGCTTGTTGTAGCCGCTCCATTTGTACGCGGAGGTCGGCCATCTGTTGAGCTAGTTCTTCGGCAATTGCCATTGCACGATTCTCTCATTGTTTGCGATGAAAAGTACGCTCAGGCTCAGATTCAAATAAAGGATTATTGAAGTCAAGCATGCGCCTTCCCGGTTGCATAAACTGAGAAAATAAGCAAAAAATGAAACAAATTAAAAACAAAAATAGGTTTGGGCTATTCCCAAACCCAAAAAGCAATTAAACACAACAACATCGCCTCCCCGCAACGGTGCCAATTTGTTGTAAGGGTTTCTTGACAAACAAATAAATTTATAAATCAAGACCCCGCTGAGTATAGAGAAGTCAGGCTCGTCCACGGGAGAGGAAGTCTAAGTTTAATAACCAGGCTAAAATACGAAAAACAAACAAACAGAAGCAACAACATAGCAAGAGCAAACAATCGTAACTGCACTGAGAAGCTCAGTACCGAGGGCAGGGGACTCGGTAATGAGGTAAACTGGGTTCGAAGGTTTTAAACAAAGCGAGACAAGATCTAGAGTTTAGGGTTTACCACAACATAGCTATGCATATTAAACTATATGAATAATAAAGATCATGCCTTTTAGCACAAGAAATCAACTTTCGTTGAAAAGATAAGCAAATTAATCAACTTTCGTAAATCAATTCACTTTAATCTACTTATCACAATCTAAAGTTTTCAACTTTCGTTTCAAACTTTATTCCTATTCAAATTCACAAACTTTCTCTTTCAATCAAATCATGAACATGAAATTACTTCAACTTTCATCAAAGTTTAAGCACAAACAAGTAGAAACAACATCAAAGGCAATCAATTCATACATTCAAACTATCAACATGCACAATTATGTTGGGTTATTACCCCAACCCTAGAATAAGAAGACTACTCACTCATGGTTGAAGAACAAACAATAACATTCAAATAAGAAAACATATCTTTGATTAAACTAGAGAAAAACTTACTAGAATTCACAATCAAAATGCCTTGAAATCCATGCAAGAACACAAAGAAATCTCCCTCAAATCTCTCTCTCTTGCCTTGCGTCCCAAAACACTCAACCGAACGTGCGTGAAAAATAAACTCTAAGAACCCTCCCCAAAACAAGGTCTTGTCTTGCTTAAATACTAAGAAATCTATCTAGAGAAGTTTCCTTACAGATATAAAACTATCCTTCTAAAAGATATCAGAATAAACACATCAAAAACTCGAGTCGGCGTCGCCTACCGACATGGGGGCCCCTCGGTAACAACCCCCGTCAGGGTCGGTAGGCCTTCTTGCTGAATTTTTTCACTTTTATTTTCCTGAATACCTCGGTACCGACCCCTCCTTGGTCGGTGATGATCCTTTTTCTGGGCTTATTCTTCTTCTTCTCCTCGTTTCCTCCTTGATATTCCACCAACATCTTCCAACTTCTTTCCTAGCCTTGTTCCCATCTGTGGTACACTCTTGAATGCTCCAAAATCCGCTCCAAAACCTACAAGAAAACACACAAACTTGCGTAGCTTCCATACTTTGTGAAAAATACCAAAACTAAAGCAAAACACACACAAAACTAATCGAAACACAATTTAAAAACCTAAAAAGACAGTATAAAACAAAGCTAAAAACGCGAACGTCAACATCTCTTTCAACAACAAAAACAAGGGAGAAATCATTGGAACTATCGATGCAACCATCAACAAGGCAATCAAGATCAAGAATGTGAATCTGGTTAAGGACATGGGATATAATCTGCTAAGTGTTTCTCAGTTGTGTGACCAAGGAAGCAATGTGGTCACATTCGAGTCAAAGGAGTGCCTTGTGATCAACAAGAACAAAAACAAGATCATTCTCAAGGGAACAAGGTCCAACAATGTTTATCTAGTAAATAGCATGTATGAGCCTCCAAGGAAATTGTGCCTTGCGAGTTCCCTGGATGAAACGGAACTTTGGCATAGGAGATTGTGACACGCTGGCGTGCCTCAAATTCTGAAGTTGTATCTACAAGATCTTGTCATTGGACTTCCCAGCATCAATCTTGAAGGCATGAAGATGTGTGAAGCGTGCGTCAAAAGAAAGCAAACAAGGAGTTCCTTTAAGCCCAAACAAGTTGTGAGCATTACCCATCCATTGGGACTGATCCACATGGATCTATGTGGTCCTATCAAGATGGCTAGTCATGGAGGAAAAAGGTACATATTTGTTCTTATTGATGATTTTTCTAGATTCACTTGGGTTATATTCCTTGTGTCCAAAGAGGATACTTTTAAGGTGTTTGAGCCATTCATTAAGAGGGGCGTGCCAACATTACTCGGTGCTTGACATCTCCCTAAAAGGGTGCGTCGAGCACCCCGTTGGGTTGCAGGCATGGCATAAAATGGTGCTCGGCGGTCTCCGAGCCTGGGGTGATTTTAGTGTGCATTTCTGCCCCTATCAAACCCATCAAAAGCCATCATTTTGGCCCCTTGACCACTGCTAGATTTTGTGCTCGATTGTGTGGCCGCTTTGGCCTTCGCCTCTGCCTCAATCACCGTTTGCCTATCTAATTGCACCTAATCCTGCAAAATCTCATGACAGGACATACGTAAGAGCTTGATGTGCTTCCCATGGTAATTGAACAAATAAGTGTTCAACAAGATATCGTGAAGAACACACTTGTTGAATTTCCATGGGCATCCTAACAAAAGATGTGTGACATCCATAGGAACGACATCACATAAAACTGTACAAGTGTACGAGCCAATGGAAGAGAAATGGAGCACTAAAGAGTGATAGTAGTACCTAAAGACGAATAAGCCATTGAAGGGCATAGGTAGTTGGTTGAGGGGTCGTAGGAAGCATCAAATGGGCGACCATCTTCTTTGTTTACTAAGTTGGTACAGCTGCCGCTATCAATGATGACGCTAAGGCTAGATCTCCCAACAAGGAACCGAGTGTGACATAGGTTCTTTCGTTGATCCTGAAGAGAGGTTTCCTTAAGAATAAGGGACCTTCTCCAAACCATACTCAAGGGAGTCCTTACACCAAGCGTTGGTTGTGCCCAATTGTGGCTCTCCTCATACGACTCCTCATAGTTGTGTAGGCTCCTCCTCATTTAAAGACTCGTAGCCTACAATGGTGGAAGAGAACAACACCCGTTTGGCATTGTTATAGCCCATCTTGTAATGTCCATAACCGCCACACTTAAAGCACTCAAGATAATGGGCGCGCTCAGGGTCAAGCAATGTTGCCTTAGAAAGTGGCGTGTGTGGAGCCGACCCCGATCCCAAGGGTGCGTAGCGCGACTCATGGGTTGTGAACCCATACCAACAACATAGGAGTGCACATTAGTAGTAATGTATGGATGAGATTTAGAAGGATCCCACTTGTCTTGGCCAGATTGGGAAGAATAGGACCTTCGACGCACCTGCTAATTATAAATCTGCATAGTTATATGTGTTAAAGTATTGCTATCCTTAATGGGAAGGATCTTAAGCCGATCATGTATAGAAACATTCAAACCACTAATAAATTTTGTCCTAAGAGTAGAGGGGCAATGACTATATTCGCCTTGTAGTACTTGTCCTCAAGAGTCAAGAAAAACTCAAGAGGCGACATACTACCCTGATGAAGATTAGCTATCTCCATCCTCATCTGGTTATAGTAATTAGTTGGTGCATATTTTTTGGTCATAGCATATACCAAATGATCCCAAAATGGCCATCAGTTTCTTGCCTCACCATTCTCTATCGTTCACAAAGTGGTGCCACCAAACTCGAGCTGCGCCTCGGAAATAGAGGTTGGCCACTTGGACGTGCTCGTGGGGCAGCAAGTGACATTAGCATAAAGTGTGCACAATAGCCTGGACCCATTCCAAAAAGAGGGTTGGGTCATAATGTCCCTCAAATATTTCAATCTTAACTTTGACCTCATGTCGGTGAGGTCGAGCATGTTCTTGAGCACCACGATCAATAAGATCAGTATAGCCTCGATTGATGGGGGAAAGAGAGTGCACCGGCTCACGCCTATGGTGGTGACCTTTCTCGTAGCCTTGGTATCGTAGTGGGCGCGAGTCACGCCGCTTGACACCTTGGTAAGTGTGGCACACGAGCAAATTCATTGCATATAGGAGGACCTAGCGGAATCCACTCCGATGAGCAGTCTTCCAAGTCGGGATGATCACCCAAAGATGGAAAATTATGCAGGCTGATAATGCCTGAGTCTTTGAATTCTTTGTCATCGAATTCATCAAAGTCGTCATGAAGAATCAAGGTCACGGAATGAAACCCCTCGGATCCATAGTGCGTGGTGCGCATATAGGACCGAACCTGATCTAGGGCTCTAGAATGCTTTGGATAATCGTCATGACCCGAAGGGGGTTTGGGTAATGTTGATCACGTTGCCTCAAAATTCGTCATGATTGAGCATTGGCACCTTCGTGCGGGCACGCCGTGTAAGGAGTGGTGGGAGCGTTTCGCTATCGACCAATATAAGGCTCATAACAATCATCAAAAATTGGGCTAAGAGAGTACATACCTGGATCCTCAGATTCATGCTCTGAGTCGGTGCCTTAGGTTTTGGGGTTGGCTCTAAGCTCGTAGGCCCCAGACTACAACACTTGGGCTCTTCGCGACTCGATCATCGAATGAATCCTTTAGAGGCGTGGCGACTATTATGTGGGAGTCTCCATAGTACACCAAGGCTTTGGCCCGAGCGCATGTCAAAGGCCCATGAGAACCTACAATGTGGGTGGTGTAGAATTATGCAAAACCAAAGTGGACTTCGGCTTGGGCCATGTGGATTGCGCACTTCTCATCGAGCTCTCGATGTAAGGCTGCATTCTCTTGCATTGAGGGTCAGAGCTAGGTGTGGATCTCATCATCGACATGCTCTTGGTTCATGGCTAGAGGATCCAAGGTTTCTTGGGTGGTTTCGTCCATGTTCAAAGGAGTCTTGATCCCACCTATAACCATATGAGAAGGAATCACAGTAAGGTTGGTTGAACAAGAAAAAAAAAACAAAAAATACTTGGATCAATCCATTCAAATCTGAGTCAAGTCACGCAAATGGTCAAGGATAGCTAATTTGTGCGAGAGGCGACTGGGCTGGAAATAATACGAAGTTTATACAAATCAAGTACGCGCTCACATATACAAGGTCATCAACCAACAAGCATGCAATAAAAAGGACGTGCAAAAAATTGAACGCAAGAACGAATGGGATTGCAACGAATTCGGTTAGTAACCAAAACAAGATAAGGAAATACAAGATATGGATTGACTAGAAGATAAAGGAGGATCTTCCCAAACCAAAAACAAGATCTCAATAATATGACTGCACCATTAGAATTACTAACCCTAGTAGAGTGCGCATCTATCAATCAACAAGATCAAGCCATACAAGAACACGAAATGCAATCAATTCAAGGGATACAATCAAGTACGAATGAATTCGTAATTTAAGACACACAAGTTCGATTGAATCATGAGATATTATGCAAAGCAAGCAATCAGACATATAAATCATATTAGGGCTTGGACAATTTATTTTGAATCTTAAGAAGGTCGAACATGAACCAAGTTTTCCTTCATCCAAACCCAGGTTAGGCGAGGGGGAATTTTTTTTGTGATTTTTAAAAAGTTTTATGAGAACATGGGTGGATGTAATGGAAATTGCGTGAAAAGATCGTAGAGAATGACTTACCAAACATTTGCTTTGATGCCACTTGATGCAATCCCTCCTCGGAAATGAGGTTCAACCGCACCTGGACACGGATCGTGGTCATGCGATTGGTCGTTCAACTCCAATGTTGAAGAACGTTGTGGAAGTGAATGATTATGGATCGCCTCAGAAGACCGACGTCAATGGATTTCAAGAAGACTCAAGTAGAGTCGACAATTGATTCTAGAAGATCTAAATCCAAGGAGGACTAGTTAGGCACGATGGAACCAAGAATGGACCAAATGAGCTCGATCCTAAGACCATCAACGAGAGCATCCAAGAGAGGGCGATTGTAGGGTTAGAGATGTTTGACGCCAAAGCCTAAGGGAGACAAACCCAATTCTAGCAATGTCCGTTTTGATAAATTATGAAGTAAACTAACAAAAAGAGTTCGAATGACCTTAAGTAGTTGTGGCCACTCAACTAAACACTAGAGCAAAAAGAACAAGCAAACTAGGCCATCCATGCAAGCAAGGCCCACATCCATAAAGCCCATAATTAAAAAATAACACTTGCTAAACGTAGAAAGGTGTAATAAAGTAGACATTATAATTAGAAAGCAATCCAACAAAGGGTAGGTGCACTTATAAAGGCGACGCAAGCAGTCGGGGTGCGCCGGGGAGAGACATCACAGTATGTGAGGACAATGAACCTCATTTCACTGATGGTGTAAACGCGGATGTAGGCACGAGTGTCTCTAGCATGGTGTCGGGGTGCGAGGTGCTTGCTCCCTTGATGGTGGTGAGGACAAGCATCATTTGCTCGATGGCGATGGTGCCATCGCACGCGGAGATGCGACATACTAGCAAACTCGTGGCGCGACCAATGGCCTTGGCACGAGCTCATGTCAAGGGCCCTTGTGAATGGACATCAAATATTTTGGAGGACTTCTTTGTACACAACATTAGTGATTGACATATTGCCTTTCTTATAAAAAAAAATCAAAACATTTAACCCCTCTATGCTTGTAACTCGAGATAAGCCAACATAAAGCTGATTATGGGTGAATACAAGCCTAGGAAGATACAAGCCTACTTGAGACAATGATTTTCCTTGACTCTTTTTAATTGTCATTATGAAGCAAAAAATGATACAAAACTACTGATGTTCAAACTTGAAAAAAGTAAGGTGGTATCTAAAGGTCATAGGAGCATTTGAGGAATGGGGACTATCTAACCAATATTGCGACCACTAATCATTTCTCCTTCAACCATTCGAGTGCCTAATTTAGTAATAATTAATTTGCTAAATTGAATAGATCATTTGCTTGGTTTATATTGCGTAGAAACATCATAAGCACAACACCTACTTTTAGCTTCAGTGCATGATTGGAACACGAGATATTTGATGACATTGAAAGAAACAAATTTAAATCCATATTGAGGAATTTTAATTTCATTTTTTGGTGTAACGATGGTGAAGAAGCTAAATTTGATCACATAGTCATGATGAGAATATTGATAAGAACCATTGTTTTATAGGACAGTAATGTTTTGCACAACACAAATTAATCCTTCACGCACCAAGTTAGAAAAGTTAAGAATATAAGATTTTCTTGTTATTTTTCTTCATAATATATGACTTTATATGAGGGTTTATATAACCTAAACCATAGGAGAGGGTGTGTTACAAACCCAATTGCTATATCAAAATGAAAAGAGCTTCAAATTGACCTATCTCTAGTTGGTTTTACATTCACATAGCAACAAGCAAGAGTCAAAAGCTATAAATCTCCAAGTTTGACCAAAATCATTGATAGGATAACAACCTAGAAATAGGTTGCAGAAAGTAAGGAAATCAACCCTTGTAGGAGTTTCATGAATGTAAAAAGCTATGCACTATGATGGAAATTTCTCACCTTTCCCCATCAGAAGTGTATGCTATGGTTGTACATGAATGACTTGGAGCATCATAGTCAACTCTTGAACCAACATTGTCATATAACTACGCCTTAATATTTCCATCATTGGTTGTAGAAAAGATGAACTGACAAAAAGAGGCATAAAAAGAAAACACAAGCTCATAAAGCATGCAAATCACAAAGAAAGGAACTCATATATAATCCCACAATCACATTTACAAATTGTAGGAATAGAACTTCAAGGAGAGAAGGTTTTTTGATCCTTTAAAAAATGAATCATTATATATTGATAAAACATAATGTACTCTACTTCTACGTACTAAAAACAAGTGTCTTAATTTAAGATGGAATTATAATACACACAAATTAGCAAGTTCAAGAGCTAAACTATTGGTTAAGTCACTGGAGAGAATATAGCAAGTTCAAGATAACTGACCTCAAAATATTCCCACTTCATAAGCTTCATGTTACACTTCTCGATGAGGGAGCAAAAGTTTGTGCAAGTCCTTTTAAATCTTTGAAGCCCCTTGAATGACCCTACCAGATTAGCAAACTCACTTTTCCCCCTAAAAGGTACTTAAAGTCATTCAAAAAATGCAATTTTTCAAGCCTTTAAATAATGTTTGTGAAATGAAGGAATTGTCGAAAGAAGCAATATTCAAGCCAAAGTTTGTGAAATTACATATTCCTAATTCAAATTCTTAACTTTAAATAAAGGAATTGCCGAAAGAAGTGCATAGACCAAATCATTCTCTTGATTATGTATTAGGCTAGGGCCCTCAAATTCACTCAACCAGCTTAGGCATTGCATATATTTTTGAACATAGCAACTGACATCCGCTACTCACCTCCATTGATCTCCCTTGCTTCTATCAAAGTTTCAAGTTTCCATGTCAAGGTTCATGTCTACTAGCAATGATGACAAATGAAAATCCTAACTAAAAAAACTAAAACTGATTTAACTAAATATGTTCTACAAGAGAAAGGTATCGATACCGATATCCGATATCTTATATTTTAGATATCAATGCCAAACGATCCCTAAGTTTTCATTTTTCCTATAATAGCTTTTTGAGCATTTGAATAAGGAAAAACAAGACACCGTATTAAAAATAAGAGTTGTATGTTGAATTACTATCTTACCCTAAGATAGGTTACCTATTTTTTCCCCAATTTATCTTCTTCCTCCTCACATCCTCTCCTAGCCTCCTCGTTCAATTTCCTTACTCTCACACCAGCGCCCACACTCACACCGCACCACCCTCGCTGGTGTTGAAGAAGGCAGACGATGTCACCCCTCGCCCTAGCCAGAGCTCACACCGACCGTCACGTCATATATCAACCCACCTCGTTTTTGGAGATTTCTTGGATGCCCACTTCATTTTTAGACCAATTTCGACCCTTCCACACATTGGGAAATTTTTTAAGATGCCATTTGAGCCACCCTCCCCTCCAATTTCGAGTTGCTTTGACATTGAATTTGTGAGTTTTTCCCTAACTATAACACTAACTTGAAATTTTCTTCCCTCTAAGTCAAATTGAGGTTAAATTGGAGGATAGAGGTTAAATTGAAGACTGATGGGCTGTTAATTTGTTGAAATTGAACCTCATTGTTGGAGGTTGTTGTGTTGAGGGCATTTTTGCAGAACTTTGCAAAATTCTGGCAGTTTGGTTAATTTTTGGAAACTTGTGGGTATCATCATAATGTAAGGAATTCTTCTACGAGTATGAATTTTTTTATGGATCTTGATTTGGGTACATATGTGATAAATTATGGTTATTTGTGTGATATTGTGAAGGCTTGGAAACTTGTGGGAATCATCTTGTCTCCAAGCCCATCGAATCCGAGTAGCCCAATGTAGACCACAAACAACAATCTGAGCCCCTTAAATTCATTACCTTCCCCTCATTACAGCCCGAGATCACAAATTCAAGAGGACTCCGAAATTGCAAGCACCTACACATCAACATGTATTTGTTTTTCAAATTCTTTTTTTCCATCTAATACCCAAATTTCGTCATATGTTCGACCTATAGCTGATTCTACCCATCACATGACTAGAAGATCCAAAACCGACAGTCTAAATCTGAGAGTTCTAAATGCCACCAAACAGCCCTTACCACATTCTAAAGAACCGATTCAACCAAAAAAATTCATCAAGCTTCTAAGCTCCCAGAATGGAAAAATGCTATGCAAGTTGAGCATGATGCACTTATGAGTAATCGAACTTGAGTTCTTGTCCCGCATCCCGGTAATTCAAACATTGTTGGTTGTAAGTGGTGTATAGGATAAAAAAAAGCATGCATATGGCAGTATTGAATGCTACAAGGCCCGGTTAGTTTCCAAAGGCTTTAATCAAGAAGAAGGTATTGATTGTTTGGATAACATTCAGTCTAGTTGTCAAACCTACTACTATTTGTATAGTGATTTCAATTGCTCTCACATGTAATTTGAGCTTGAGATAGGCTGATATTAACATTGCATTCCTTAATGGTGACTTGTTGGAAAGGGTGTATATGTCTCAACCTCCAAGTTTCATTGATCAATGTCATCCCGGATATGTCTGCTTATTATAGAAAGAACTATATGGCCTCAAACAAGCACCTCGAACCTGGTTCACAAAACTTCGGCTCTTTCATCAACATCATGGCTTTCTTGCTTGCCAATCAAACACCACATTATTTATCAGACAACATGAAAAATTAGTTTATTGGTGTCCTCGATGATGCATTCTCACTTCATGGCCTTGGTGACATGCATTTCTTTTTGGGTGTCAAATTGTCTCGCATCAAAATTTCGATCTCTCTCTCAGCAAAAGTATGTTAGAGATCTTCTAATTTGAAGAAAGATGCATGACGCCAAACCAATCTCCTCTCTAGCTGAACTAGGGTCTTGTTTAATCCACTCTAGCGACCACATGGCCAATTCTCTCCTATATCGTAGTGTTGTTGGTGCTTTACAGTATGCCACTATGACTCGGCCTGAAATATCTTATGTAGTGAACCGTCTTTGCCAGTTTATGCATGCACTGAAAAAAAACTCATTTGCAAGTTGTTAAGTGTATTATGTGTTTTTTAAAGGACACAATCACTACCGATCTCACTTTCAAACATCGACTGATAATTGTCTTGTTGCTTTCTCAAACGTTGGTTGGGCCTCTGATCCCTATGATTGTCATTCCTAACACGGATTTGCAATCTTCTATGGTAGTAATCTAATTAGTTGGTCTTCAAAGAAACAAACAATTGTAGCTAAGTCAAGCTTTGAGGCCAAATATTGTGCAATTTCCTTCACTACTACGGAAATGATTTGGATCCAACAACTCCTTGATGAACTCCAAGCGCCACTTAAGTTGCCTCTTATCATCCTCTACGATAACTTGAGTGCTACATATATGTCAACTAACCTGGTATTTTATCAATGTTCCAAGCACATCAAAATTGATTATTATTTTGTGTGAGAACAAGTAGATGACATGTCACTACTTGTCTGACATGTTTGCACTCTCGATCAAATTGCAGACATTTTTACAAAAGCAGTTGACACAACTCGATTTTAAACACATAGATCCAAGCTACATGTTCATTCACCGCCATGAGCTCTATGGCGTATTAAGGATAACATAATTTCTTAAGATATAATTTTATCTCATAATATTTTCTTATAAATTATATCCTAAAATATGTTACTTGGGCTCCAAGGATACGACCCAATGCATTGTATTTAAACCCTTGTGACTATGAATGAAAATCAAGAGAAAGAATTCTCTCAGTACTATGTTTATCAACAAAAGCTAATAATTATATTACCGATTTTGTGCTCTTCTTCAATAATCCATACCCATGTTCCAATTAATAAGATTTAGATCACCTGTCATCAATTTTGTTTAAAAATAATTGCACAATATTTAGTCACATAAACCAAATAAATCATTTTGGCTAAAAAAATTGAACAAAATTTTATCTAATAAGTTGGTTTGAGTGTGACATAAAATCTTCTTTAGGCAAGAAATTAATTACTTTTTTATTTAATGCTTTATCATATATTTTATTAAATGAGAGTAGTTTATCATTTGGGTAAGAGAAACATTTTCATTTCATTTGAGGCCTCAACTTCAAAATGTGTTTCCCACTCTAGTGGGTCAAAATCAAGGAGTGTTTGTAAAAGGAAGGGCCATTAGGCATAACATCATGATTTGTCAAGAACTGGTCGATCTGTGGCTACACAAAGAAATACATCAACCTAAGATGCGCTATTAAGACCGACTTGAGAAAAGACTGTGAAATAGTGAATTGGTAGTTTCTAAGAGAAATCTTGAATGGATTTGGTCTTTCTTCCAAGATGATCAACTGGAATATGGAATGCACAACATGTAGCTCATTCATCATCAAATTTGGAGGTATCATGGTTTCTTCAAAGGCAAAAGAGGCCTATGCCAAGGTGACCCACTTGCTCCATATTTATTTGTTCTAGTCATGGAATACTTGACCTGATTCTTGCAAAGAATGACTAGAACTATAACTTCAATTACCATTATAAGTGCTCTAGAATTGGAGTAACAAACATTTTCTTCGTCAACGATCTATTCATCTTCTCGCATGGAGATGTGGATTCCTTGCAAGTTGTGAAAAAGGCTATTGGTGACTTCTACAACTATTCTGGTCTCTCAATCATCCACAACAAATCGAAAGTTAACACAATAGGAATCAATGGACATTTGAGGGGGAAGATCAACACAATGCTTAAAATTAACCAATAAGTGCTCCTAGTTACATACCTAAGGGTTCCACTTTATAGTAGAAGAGTTATTTTGGAGAACTAAAAACCTCTAGTATTGAAGATCACTTCAAAAGTGAATGCATGGGCTGCAAAAAAACTATCATATGCAAGAAGACTTGAGCTCGTTAGAGGTGTGCTCCATGGAGTAACCCAATACTAGACCAAAGTGTTTCTGTTGTAAAAAAATTGTTAAAACATTGTTGCCTCGATGCGGAACTTCTTATGCGCCGAATGCAATGAAGAGAAGAGATCGAGTCCCTATCAAATGCAATGAAGTATACAAACCAAGGGAGGAAGGAGGATTAGGGCTCAAAGAGCTCCTCTCAAGGAACAAAGTATCTTTAGCTGAGTTGATTTTTTCTTGCTATAGGATTCTCTATCCATTTGGAATTTTTTGGGTCGAGTGAATTTGCTTTAAGGTTACTCTGTTTGGTCAATGAAGAAAAAATCTTCCAGTGTAATGTGGAAGTTGTTACTAAGTGTGAGGGATGAATTAATCGAGCAAGTGGATTCTAATGCCAAAATCATCATGCTTAAGTACAACCATAAGCCTATGTGTAATGCTTTGAGGGAGCGTGGGGCTGCCGAATCATGGAATCAACATATTTGGGATAAGATTGTAACACCCTGATGGTTTATAAGGGATTGAGGTGATACCCATGTCAACAAGAGCTCTTCCTTTTTAGGGTTCGAGTAAGGAAAAAGAACACAGAAGTTAAGCGTGCAAGGGAGAGAGTAGTACCAGGATAGGTGACCTCCTCAAAATTCCTCGGGTTGACATGGGATAACACTTTGAAGGCTTCGAGTCTTAATAATGGTATCAGAGTCGACTCAAGGTTACGAGTTGGCTTGGCTCGGAGGGCGGTTACTCGACCTAGAGGGAGGTCCTTGGGCCTTGACGAGGACGTCAAGTGCTTAAGTGGGGGAGTTGTAACACCTTGATGGTTTATAAGGGACTGAGGTACTACCCATGTCAACAAGAGCTTTGCCTTTTCAGGGTTCGAATGAGGACGAAGAACTTTGAAGTTAAGCGTGGAAGGGAGAGAGTAGCACCAAAATGGTGACCTCTTGGAAAGTCCTCCAGTTGACATAGGATAATATTTCTAAGGCCTCAGGCCTTACAAAGATGATCACTCAAAGAGTCTTGTTTTGTAGCTGGATGCTCATCGAACAAGAAGTTAAGTTGAAAGATAAGTTGAATGCCCATGGTATTATTGTTGGATCGTGAACGAGTTAGCAAGAGCTTGGGAACTGGCTGTTAAGCTGTTCCCAAGGCAGCGGAAGGAATAATATCGCAAGTAATTAAAACGCTGAAAGAACACAGTTCCTTATAGAGGAACCCCACGACAACCAACTAGTTGTGTGGGTAAACCTCTACCTCCGCTTGGAGGATTTTGAATGACTTTCTTATTTTATTGCTTGTTCCTTAGTTACAATCAGCCAGGTTCAAAGTTCTTTGTTCCTAAGAGTTCTACCTAACTCTAGCAACACTAATGAACCTTCTCAACTGAGTTCCTAAGCGAACTACTCAATTAAAACAAGAGAGTCAAACCTTACACCTTACAATTCAGTTCCCTTGCTCTTGGGAACTTCACCTTCACCGTCGTCGAGATCTGACACTCGCCGCCAGGGACTTCTCTTCTTCTTTCTCTTTCTTTGTTGTGGGTATTTGTGAGTTCTGGGAGAAGTGCTCAATCCGAGCACTATTCATTTGGCTTTATACTCGAGTGAACTTGGGCTTCAATCGCATCTTTCATTTGTGTCCGAAATGCCCTTTGCTTGATGCCCAAGTTGTACTTTCTTCACATGTGACTTCAATTTGAACTAGGTCAACTTCTTGAATTGATCGGACCGTTGGATCAATCGTGACAGTCTGCTCCTCAGACTGTGCCTTCATCCTGTCCAAGACAGGATCCCGTGATATGCGCTGATCGGTCCTTGTCCTCACATGTGAGTTCCCATGTCGTGGGAACTGTCCTCTTCTGAGTTCCTTTGAGAGAAACTCTTCATCGTGTAAGCCTTTGTTCTCTGGTCATTCCTGGGAGTTCTCATTTTATGGGAACTCTTCTCTTCAGAGTTCCCTTGATGGGAACTCTTCATTGTGTGCTCCTGTGATCTTTGGTCATTCGTGGAAGTTCTTTGCTCAACCTGTGTTCCTTAGAAATACTTGATCAAAGCACATTAGTTCCCTTATAGAGTTTGTCATTATCAAAACTCGGAGAACTGTATCGTTGTTCCGATGTTCAGAACCAGAGGTCCCAACATCGTTCCAACAATTTCCCCCTTTTTGATGATGACAAACCTATCACAAAAATTAGCAAGTATTTCAAAGCATGATATGCAAATGAGTTCCTACGCGTGTTCCTAGGGAGCCACTTCTTGTGAATCACTGAGTTCGTACTTAGCTTTTTATGCAATTGTTCCCCCTTAGCTATAGCGTATTCTATGATATCTTTTTAACTTAACTCATCTCGCATTTTTTGTCTTTCCCCCTTTTGACATCATCGAAAACAAGTAAACGCATAGATAAGGAAGGAAAAGAACACGCAATCATACTAAAATCCATTCATTACTTAAGCAAAAAAAATGTACATAGGAACACAAGAGACTATTTGTGGGAACATTGAGGCTAGGAAAAAGAAGGAAAAGATCATGGGCTTGGTGGGAACAGGGCATCACAAAGCCGTGTCAAGACTTTTACAAGCTTTTCCTGGCCTTTAGCAATTTGTTCTTGGTCCCTTGCCATCTTTTCTTGTTCCCTGGCTATCTTGTCGAGAGTGTTGGCAATGTGCACCAACACTTGAGTGTTCCCATCCTGAGTGCCTTCACCAGATGGCAGCCTTTCTTGTTCCTCCACTGGCTCAGAGTGCCGCATTTTGTGGACCACAGAGATGTCCAGTTCCCTACCTATGGTGACCTCTTCCTTGGATGTGTCGTAGAGGCCCTCTCTGAGCAAGAGTTTCTTGATGAGGCCAGCATAAGGGAGGGAGTGGGATTTGGAAGTCATACACTTCTCCATGTGCCCCAAAATTATGCGAGGAACATTTATGGGCTTTTTGAGGAGGAAGTGGTAGAGGATGATGGCATCAGGGATGTTGATGACAATGCGCTTCTCCTGGCATGATGAATTGATGAGCCAACTTGGCTATGAGGGATAGGTGATGAGTAGAGGTGCCAGTGGTGGGAACACGGCCCTCGTAGATCGTGTTATAGATCACCTCGCTATTGAAGTCGCCCCAGCTCTTGGCGGGCAGTTCCTGGAGGCCCTGGACAGGGACCTGTAGTTGAAGGCGGATTGTGGAGGTTGTGAAGATGAAGTCGTCGCCTTCGAGGGAGAGAGTTCCCTTGGTGCCGTTGTCTTGGACCACAAAGTTGTTGTAGAATCGGCGCACCTGAGAGGGATCGACACTCACGGCCTCACTACACATGTGTTCCCATCCTTGGGCCTTGATCAGGTCCCATAGTTGCCCTAGCCCTTCATCGGTGAGCTGTTTTTCTGAGAGGATGAGGGGGGGAAGGAGCTTGCGATTCTCAGAGATGTAGACTTTCTTGGGCACAATTCCTTTCCCTTTCTTCTTTGTGTTCCCCCTGGAGACTGAAGTCTTTCCTTTTTGCTGAGGGGGAGCAGCCACTTCGAGCATCAGTGGGCGGGTCCTTTCCTCTGGGACCTGTGCCGACACCACCATTTGGTGTTCAGGAGCTGGGATGCCGGCAGGCTCTTTGTCAGTGGTGGCCTCTTCGTCCTCTTCAGTGTCATCACTAGAGGTCCCTTCATCATTGGAGGAGGTCAACCCTGTTTCCTCCTCGTCGTCTTCCTGATGACGACTGCTTGTCTCAGCACCGTCAGTTGGTGCTGGGTTCCCTTTTTCGGGGAGCTTGTCCCCTTGGTTCTCGGAAGGCCCTTTGAGTGCGCCTTCGAATTCTTCCTCGAGGGCCTTGAGTTGGGCATCCTCAGCAGCAGTTCCCACGAAGATGGGTGGCAGTTCCTTGGCCTTTTTGCGAACGATGACTCCAATGGGGAGATCATCCTCGTCAGAATCAAGGTCTATGGTTTTCTGGGCCGAAGGAGGTGGGGAAGGGAGTTTTAGTGTGTTGGGAGAAGAGGGAGGTAGAGGAGAATGTTGTGGAGTTGGGACCTTGGGAGTGGAAGGAGGAGGAGTAGGAGTGCGAGCCTTGGGACTTGAGGTCCCAGAGGCAGATTTTGAAGTGATGGGGGATTTGGGAATGGGTGAGGTGGGTGGGGGAACTCTGGGGGAGAAAGAGGATGGAGGAGGGTTAGTGGTTCCCTCAACCATGGGAACAGGGGAGGAGGAGATTATCGTGGAGTCCCTGGGACCAGAGGTCTCAGAGATTGGTTGGGGACGAGGGAGAAAGAGCTTCTCGACCTCGGATGGGTGAACGACGGCATAGGCATCGGGTTTGGACAGATTAAGGACCTCCTCCATGTTGAGGAGGGATTTCTTCTTTGGCATAAGAAGAGAGGGGGATGAAGAAGTGGAGATTTGTGAGTGTTTGTGTTTGGAGGATTTGTGTTTGGATTTTGAGGAGTGGTGTTTGGATTTGGAGGGGTCTTTGGAAGAGTGTTTGTGTTTGGATTGTTTGGGTTTTTCGTATTTGGAAGGGGGTTCGGATCCGAAACTGTCGACGATGCGAATTTCGGAGGAAGAGGGAGGTGGAAGAGTGGAGGTCGGCGGTGCTGGAGGTTGCGCCGCCGAAGGAGGAGGAAGAAAGGGACTTACATAATTGTAAAGTCCCTCGATGAGAACATCGCGAAGAGCTTCATTTTGCTCCTTCTCGACGTCCGCCATCATGGTGAGGAAAAGGGCTTTAGGGTTGTTTTGAATCCATGCCTTCATCTCGGCATAAGAATGGGCTGGAGCCATTGTGAATTTTCTGGGGAAGGAAAGAAGTTTGGAGCTTTTCTCGAAAGAGAGGGTGAGAGGGATGCGGATAAGATGATTTGCAGAGGGTCAGAGATGAAGAAGTGCCCAGAAATAGCAAATGGTGTTTTATGTGAGGAAGGGAGACGAGGGTAGAAAGGGAAGTTGGTATTTCTCGATAACCGTTGGCCAATGAAATCGGAGGGGCGTTTCAACTTCCTTAGCACGCCTCTGACACGCGTCGTTTTCTTTCCTGGGAAGTCCTTTTGATTTTTGAATACTTGGCCCAAAACGCTTCAGAGTCTGACACAATTTCCCGTTTCCCTAGTGAAGTGTCATCTTTTTAGATCCAATGTTCCCTTGCTTTTGCCTATCAGTTCCCATGATCTTTGGAAAGGTCATATTGAGTGGAGAGGTTAAGGGAACTCACACTCAATTTTCTTTGTGAGGCTGAGGAACTCAAAAGAGAACCAGACAATTGCAACTCGATTTTGGGATAAAGAGTTTGGCTCATGAGAAACGTTTGTCTGGTCCTTAGATGAGGATAGGTTTTATGATCAACCATCATAGTGGCGTGTAAAGAGGGTTAGAGGGAACTCTGGTTGATCATTTTGGGACAAAAGAAATAGTTTTCCTCCATACAAATCAAGCTCTAGACTAGTAATATGGCAAAATGAAAGCAATGAGTCCTACAGTTCCCTAGCATGCATTTCCAGTTAGACTAGTCAAGCATTGAGGGAGAGACAAACAGGGACTTATTTAGTTTAGAGTTATCATCCCCAGAAGCATTCGAAAACGCTGGTAGGGACGTCTGTCTAAAGCTTTGGTGAGAATGTCCGCAATTTGCTCTTCCGTTCTACAGTGTTGCATGGAAATGTTCCCAGTTTCAACATTGTCACGTAGAAAATGATGTCTAATGTCTATGTGCATAGTCCTAGAGTGATGCACAGGATTTTTGGATATGTTAATGGCACTAGTGTTATCACAGAGTATGGGAACTGGGCCAAGAGACATACCATAATCCTGAAGTTGGGACTTGAGCCATAATACTTGGGAACAGCATGATGCGGCAGCCACGTATTCTGCTTCAGCTGTGGAGAGTGCCACTGAATTTTGCTTCTTGGATCCCCATGATACTAAGCATGACCCAAGGAACTGGGCCATTCCTGATGTGCTCTTCCTATCTACCAAGTGCCCTGCAAAATCCGCATCTGTGTATGCAATGAGCTCGAGGGAACTGTTCCTTGGATACCAAAGGCACAAGTTGTCGTTCCCTTTGAGGTACCTGAAAATCCTCTTCACCTCTTTCAGGTGTGATTCTTTGGGGTTAGCTTGAAAATGTGCACATAAGCACACTGAGAACATAATGTCAGGCCTACTAGAAGTTAAGTAGAGAAGGGACCCAATCATACCTCTATAGTTCCTTTGATCGACACTTACCCCTGTTTCATCGGCATTTAGCCTGGAGTTTGGTGAGATGGGAGTGTCGATGGGCCTTGAGTGGTCCATCCCATACTTGACTAGCATTTCTCTGATGTATTTTTGTTGATGAATCCTTGTTCCCTCTTTTGTCTGAGATATCTAGAGTCCTAGGAAGAACGTGAGTTCCCCTATGAGACTCATCTCAAACTCACTGCTCATGAGGTCCTTAAACTTCTCTACAAGAATTTCGTTAGTTGCTCCAAAAACAATGTCATCAACATAAACTTGAACAATCAAGATATCCTTAGACTCTTTCTTAAGGAAAAGAGTTTTGTCTATGGAACCTCGAAGGTATCCATGAGACAGAAGGAACTGAGCAAACCTGTCATACCATGCTCGAGGATCTTGTTTGAGTCCGTAGAGGGCCCTCTCCAGGAAGTAGACGTGGTTGGGTAGCTTCTCATCTTCGAATCCTGGGGGTTGAGCTACGTATACTTCTTCTTTGAGGTGCCCATTGAGAAATGCCGTCTTCACATCCATCTGGCATAGCTTGAATCCTTTGTGGGCTGCATAGGCTATGAGAAGACGGATGGCCTCGATCCTTGCAACTGGTGCGAAGGTCTCGTCATAGTCGATTCCTTCTTCTTGTCTATAGCCTTGAGCAACCAAACGAGCCTTGTTCCTAGATACGGCCCCAGTATCATCTAGCTTGTTCCGAAAGACCCATCGAGTTCCTATGATGTTCTTGTTTTTGGGCCTAGGAACTAGCTTCCACACCTTGTTCCTCTCAAATTGGTGTAGTTCTTCTTACATAGCTTGGATCCAGTCTGGGTCCTTTAGAGCTTCTTTGATGCTTTTTGGTTCCACCATTGAAACAAACGCATTAAAAGCACAAAAATTATTGAGAGAAGAGCGAGTTAGCACACCTTTGTCATAAGGGGTGATGATGTTCTCAATGGGATGGTCTTTCCTTTGTTGGAAATTTCTTGTACGAGTGGGTTCCCTTGGACTCGTTTCACCTCCGTTTGAGGCTTCTTCTTCATGGGGACACCCGTCTTCAGCTTCCTCGCTAAGTGTCTCTTCTGGTTGTGTTGTTGTGTTCTCTCTTTGTTCCCCCTGAACACTTGATTCTGGTACGTTTTCATTCTGGGGAACAAGAGAGTTCGCAGCATCTTGTGGTTCTTCTGTTGAGGAGGGAACTTCAAAGGAGCTTTGATCTGTGGAGTTTTGATCTCCTTCATTGTTCCCTGATTGTGGGGCATTGTTCCCACTTGGATAGTCTTCATCTCTCTTTCTTGGTTCATCCTCGTCGTCGTCTTCTTCTTGTCTGACCAGCTTGAACAGAGTTCCCTTTCCTTGAACCTCTGTTCCCATCTTTACAGATTTCTCGTCGAAGATGACGTGGATGCTTTCCTCTATCTTCTTGGTCCTCTTGTTATAGACCCTGTACGCCTTGCTATGGGAAGAGTATCCCAGGAATATCCCTTCATCGCTCTTGGGATCAAATTTGCCAAGGTTGTCTTTCCCATTGTTGTGGACGAAGCATTTGCATCCGAAGGTCCTTAGATGAGCGATATTTGGCTTTCTCCCTTTGATGAGCTCATAGGATGTCTTCTTGATCAAGGGTCTGATCATGGCTCGATTCAAGATGTAAGTAGCTGTGGAGATAGCTTCAGCCCAAAAGTACTCTGGAACTCCACTTTCAAACAACATAGTTCTAGCCATGTCTTCCAAGGTCCTGTTCTTCCTTTCGACAACTCCGTTTTGCTAAGGAGTGCGAGGGGCCGAGAAATTGTGAGAGATCCCATGTTCATCACAGTATCTTAGGAACTGTGAGTTTTTAAACTCGGTTCCATGATCAGATCTGAGAGCCTTGAGTTTGAGTCCCATGCTGACCTCCATTCTTGTGATTAGGACTTCGAATTCTTTGAAGGTATCTGATTTTGATCTCAAGAATAGCACCCATGTGAATCGTGAAAAATCATCGATTAAAACATACATGTACCTCTTTCCTCCATAGCTTTCGGTGTGCATGGGACCGCAAAGATCCATATGAATTAGCTCTAAGGGCCTGGTCGTGCTCACCATCCTTTTGGGCTTGAAGGAGGTCCTTGTTTGCTTTCCTCGAACACAGGCTTCACACATCTTGACTCCTTCAAGGTTGATTCGTGGGAGACCGACGACGAGATCTTGTAGATAGAGCTTCAAGATTTGGTTCATACCTGCGTGTCCTAACCTTCGGTGCCAAAGTTCCGTTTCATCAAGGGAACTTGCCAAGCACAGTTTCCTTGGTGGCTCAAATTCTGTATCCACCACATAAATGTTGTTGGACCTTCTTCCCTTTAGGATAATTTTGTTGGTCTTCTTGTTGATCACCAGACACTCTTTTGAATCAAAGGTGACAATGTTGTTCCCTTGATCACATATTTGAGACACACTTAAGAGATTGAAACCCAGATCTTTCACCAGGTTAACGTTGCTGATCTTGATTGATTTGTTGAGTAGCACTTCCCCTGTTCCTATAATCTCCCCTTTGTTTTTGTTGTCAAAGGATACGTGACCTCCTTCGGCCTTTGGGTGGAGTGAGGTGAGGTTGTCTTTGTTTCCGGTCATGTGGTTAGAGCATCCACTATCAATGACCCATGTGATGTTCCCCCTCACTGCCACCTACAAGAGAATTTAGTTTTTGAGGACTCAGGCAAGATGACTCTTGCCTGGTCCCTTGCAAGGGAAGACATTCTCGAACAACATGTAATCAGCAATATTAACGTCACAATGATCCCTAGAGTTAAGGGCAGAGTTCCTATGTGTGTTTCTACGGGTGGGAACTCTATCAGGGTTGGATCTGTGATTTTGCCTTTTCCAGTATTCATTGTTCTTTTGAGTTTGGGCCCTAGCTTTGGGACAGCCTTCCTTGTAGTGCCCATGAGCACCACAGTTCCAGCAGGTCTTGTAGTATTCTCCTAGGTAGTACTTAGGATGCGGTCTCTGTATCCTATTCCTATCCATAGTTTCTTTGTTAACCACTCTAGACCCGTTCCCTTTGGCTATCTGGACATATAGCTTGTGTCCAGTGTTCCCAGTGTAGTATTCTACTTCTCCATTCACTCCACTTTCCAGAACACGTATTTTTTCTTCTAAGTGAGCATTTTTCCTTTTCTCGCACTGAAGTTCTAAGGCCCTACATTCATTAATCTCTTGTTCACTCAAGGGGGACTTCCCTTTATTAGGGCTCTCTGACTCATACCCTATGCCGTGTTTGGCTGGCACAAATTTGGTCTGGGAACAAGAAGCTTTAGGGCTTTCAACCTTTTCACTTAGTTTTTGCAGAAAGATATTCTTGTCACTTTCTAGGGTCCTAATCTCATCTTCTAACTTTACGATGTGGGACACACAAGATTGAACCTTGTCCAATAAGGGCACACAGGTGGGACATGGCTCAAGACCGACTAACTCAGCATTAGTTTGTTCTGACTTTTCTAGCTTCCTTTGCAATTTAATGTTATCTTTGACAAGACTTGTGAGAATTTTAACCAGTTCAGGTTTCTCATAATTTGACAAAGAAGCAAGAACGGATTCGGGGGTTACCTCACTGGGTTGTTCCGCAGTGGTTTCTCCTAAGGCCATGGCGCACATGTCAGGTTGAGCCCATGATTCAGGCTCCTCGTCTTCATCGTCACTCCATGTGGCTATGTAGGCCTTTTTCCCTTTTCCTCGGTTGTCCGTTCCCTGAGGGCACTCCTTGGCAAAGTGTCCCTTCTTGTAACACTTGTAGCACGTTACATCCGAGAGGTCCTTTTCAGCAGATTTTCTTTGGGAACTCTGTCCTTTTCCTGAGTTCCCATAATTCTTCTTGAACTTCCCTTTGTAGAAAGATCGAAGAGCTTTTGTTACAAGGACTAGCTCTTCATCTTCATCTTCTTCAGATTCTTCATGTTGCTCTTGTACTGCCTTGATCACCTTTTCAAGTTTGAGAGCTATCCCTTGATGTGCTCGCTTTTGCTCCCTGTCATCTATCTTTCTCTTCTCATATCCCACCAGTTTTCCAAAAACCTAGTGGAGCATAAGAGCTCTGTTTTCGGGATTCTCTTTGAACATCGTTCTTTCATTTGTCCATTCTTCAGTCAACCCATTGAAGAGTTGTTGAACCTTCATTTTGTCGGTGACTTCCTCTTTAGTGATCCCAAGACCAGTCATCTTGGTGCAAAGTCCCTCAAAACGAGATTGGTAGCTATCAACGGATTCTCCTATCTCCATCTGGAAGGTGAAGAACTCCCTCCTTGCGTTCATCTGAAGATCTTCTCGGAGGTCTGAGTTCCCAATGTGCATTTGCTGAATGGCTTCCCACACTTCCTTTGTCGTGTCTAGGTTTGCCACTCTGTCGCAGTCTTGCACCGACATGGCATTCTTGAGGTACTGGATGGCTTTGAAGTTGGCCTCCATGCACTTGTACTCATTAGGTCCCCATTTTGAAAGGTCATTCTCAATCGCTGGATCAATTTTGAAGTTCCCTTTCTCTATGACGCACCAAGCTTGGTAGTCCTGGCTGTGCATCCAGTTCTTCATGTCGCGTTGCCAGACTTCGAATCTACCAGTGATGAGCCTTGGTGGCTTGCTGTTGTTGTGACCGACTTGGGTGAGTTCCTGAGCCATGTTTGAAACCTGCGATGCTAACACAAATCTAGAGCAGCCTGCTCTGATACCAATTGTTAGATCGTGAACGAGTTAGCAAGAGCTTGGGAACTGGCTGTTAAGCTGTTCCCAAGGCAGCGGAAGGAATAATATCGCAAGTAATTAAAACGTTGAAAGAACACAGTTCCTTATAGAGGAACCCCACGACAACCAACTAGTTGTGTGGGTAAACCTCTACCTCCGCTTGGAGGATTTTGAATGACTTTCTTATTTTATTGCTTGTTCCTTAGTTACAATCAGCCAGGTTCAAACTTCTCTGTTCCTAAGAGTTCTACCTAACTCTAGCAACACTAATGAACCTTCTCAACTGAGTTCCTAAGCGAACTACTCAATTAAAACAAGAGAGTCAAACCTTACACCTTACAATTCAGTTCCCTTGCTCTTGGGAACTTCACCTTCACCGTCGTCGAGATCTGACACTCGCCGCAGGGGACTTCTCTTCTTCTTTCTCTTTCTCTGTTGTGGGTATTTGTGAGTTCTGGGAGAAGTGCTCAATCCGAGCACTATTCATTTGGCTTTATACTCGAGTGAACTTGGGATTCAATCGCATCTTTCATTTGTGTCTGAAATGCCCTTTGCTTGATGCCCAAGTTGTACTTTCTTCACATGTGACTTCAATTTGAACTAGGTCAACGTCTTGAATTGATCGGACCATTGGATCAATCGTGACAGTCTGCTCCTCAGACTGTGCCTTCATCCTGTCCAAGACAGGATCCCGTGATATGCGTTGATCGGTCCTTGTCCTCACATGTGAGTTCCCATGTCGTGGGAACTGTCCTCTTCTGAGTTCCTTTGAGAGAAACTCTTCATCGTGTAAGCCTTTGTTCTCTGGTCATTCCTGGGAGTTCTCATTTCATGGGAACTCTTCTCTTCAGAGTTCCCTTGATGGGAACTCTTCATTGTGTGCTCCTGTGATCTTTGGTCATTCGTGGAAATTCTTTGCTCAACATGTGTTCCTTAGAAATACTTGATCAAAGCACATTAGTTCCCTTATAGCGTTTGTCATTATCAAAACTCGGAGAACTGTATCGTTGTTCCGATGTTCAGAACCAGAGGTCCCAACATCGTTCCAACAATTATCCAAGAGGACACTTGTACCTTATGCAATTGCCATCAAGAAACTTGTGAACATTTTTGGTTCTATTGCAAGTACTCCAAGGAGTTCATGAACAAAGTAGTGACTTGGGCTAGGATTGGTAGAAGAGATGACACGATCACTAAATGGCGATGCTCTATGGAAAGGTGCCAAGGCAAAAAAAAAAAGGTTTGCTTTTTGCTTTTGGATTTATATTTGGAGCGCATGAAATCAACAGATTTTGATTATTAATCATCTACTAAATTATTTTCAAATTAGGTGGCGTTAAAAACAATTTAGATACAAGAAAATGGCTTATAAAGTTTAGGATTGAAAGATCCTTATAAAACCTAGGAAAATCTAAATTTTTGCAACTTTTTTTTTACAATAAATGAAATTAACCATTCATTCAAAAAAAAATGAGATGAATTAACGAGTTAAACCTCATAAAAATGATACACTCTCTAAAAGGTACGGAGTATTAACTTATTCAAAGGGGGAAACTTTTGATAGGTGTAGTGATCCAAGGACCATGGATATTGATTACTGCAATAATTAATCAGTCAAACAATTAATTAACTACTAGTAATAATAATGTGATAATTGGATAGTGGAGAATTGTAAATAAATTATGTACTCTTTCTTATCTGTTACGAGAAACCAACTTGCCTGCTTTTAGTGATTAAATGGGGACACATGTTGTTAAAACACCAAGCAATCTTTGATCTTTTTTTCTTTTTAAATTCAAACACCTAAAGATAAAATAAGACTAAACGTACCCTCATATCATCAAAGGTATCCAAGATTAAAATCTATACTAGCTAGATACCCAAAACCTTTTGCACTTTAAAAAATGTTGAATTTAATTCACGGGTCTTTTTCAAACAATTTGGGGTTGGATTTGCATCAACCTATACAAACGATGGTTTTTGGTAATTGGCGCTAGCTCATATGTCATCTTATTAAGCTCTGTACATGACAATATTTGGAGTTTTGTGTTAATTAATTACTCTAGTAGATTGTTTCTTTTTCATTGCACCTTATAATATATAATTAAGAGGATATGGAAATTGATAACTAGAGCAATTAACCTTTAATGAACACTTTTTATGAGATAGTAGTTGAATTAAAGATATAGGCTAGTACTCACTTTTTAACTGACATGAAATGGTACTGAATACTGATAAAAATTGAGCAAAAGGAAGAATTGCACCCAAGTTCTTCTATTCCCATTCCACCATCATGTACAATTCTCCTAACAATCTACCCAGCACAAGAAGAAGAAGTAGAAGAAAAAAAGTGGGAAAATCCAGAATTTGATGTAGACTACACATCAAAAAAGAGAAAGAGGCCTTGAAAGTTCAAGATCAAAAAAAAAAATCTTACATTCACCCACAAAAACAATCTCCTGCACCCACCAATATGTCACACAAACAAAGAAGATATAAAACAAAAAAGAAACCCCAGAAAAGTTAATTTAATTGTTGAAGAAATTAGAGAACAAGGAGGAGTTTGTTGATTTAGTAATTTTACACACTCCTAGCAAGCATTTCTTGGTACCTCCTATAAGACTCAATCTTCTCAAGCCTGAACTTCTCATGACAGTTTGCAATGAACATGTCAGCAAGCTTGTCAATCTCATTCATCTCCTTGTCAAACTCATCCTCTTCATTATTCTTCTTCTTCTTGGCCTTCTCTTCCAACCACTCCAAGTAGCTTGAGAGTTGGCTAGACCCATCATCATCATCAACGCCATTCTCATCAAAGGACTTGAAATCGCTCCCATCGGTGGAGAAGACGGAATTCCACGTGGAGTCATAGTACATGTGGGCCCCAGTACTTGCCGAGTCGTCGCCTGAGGCAGGGGAGGAGGAAGAGTAGTAGTTGTAGTTGATGGGGAGGACATGTGAAGAAGAAGAGCACCAATTGTAATGGAGCCTGAAAGATCCGAAAAGGATCTTTTTCCGGTACTTGTTCATCTTCTTCTTCCTCCTGTTGAGCTCCGACGAGCTCGAGTCCTGTAGGTAGAGGACTCTGGCCTCGTGACATAGCTCGAGGATCAAGGACTTGAGCTTGGAGAGGGAGCGGATGAGGCGGCAAATGTGGGAGAAGAGGAGATTGTGGAAAAGGGTCTTGAACTTCATGGAGTTTAGAGGAGAGGAAGAAGGGGAATTGGTAGTGTTGGGAGAGGATTTTGATGAAGTGAAAATGTGGAGGTGGGTTTTTGGAGATGTTTTGGGACTTAGCATTGTATTGTATTGGTGTTTGTGGGTATTTGTGCAATTGGGTTTGGCCGCAAAGGATGTTGAAATGGGGATATATATAAAGGGGTCGGTCTCTCTCTCGGTTACCAATAAGCCATGGGCTCATTGGGATGATTTTTCAAAAGTACCATTCTGTGCTCTTTCTTCCTCTGCCTATGTCATGTGTCAAGTGCAGCATATGCTTTTGCATTTTGCATTACAACATTCACACCTGTCTTCTTTTTTATTATTTTATTTGATTGCTTTCCCTGTTTGGATTTCAAATATATACGCTTTTCTTTCTCTTTTTGATTTCTGGTTTTGAACCGGTCATGGATGGATTTGGTAGGTTGTACCTAAATCATACATCTTCCTAATGTTTTTGTGACAAAAAAAAAAAATTAGTTGATACTACTATACATAAGTTTTTGGTGACTTTAGTATTGTGTGGTTACACTCTTTCATGTTTTAGGACCATGGTATTTGTTTGTGAAATGGTCTTTAATTGTTTCTATCTGTACTAATATAAAGACAAATTAGTGGCCGGAGTATTATGTTTGCTTGAAAAGTGGTAATTTCACTTAATTGAATTACTGAAGTACTCTTCTGGCTTCGAGTGAGCTTGTGTTATCATATTTTGACAAGATAACCGCTAATTAATTACTTACCTTGGATCTCTAGAATTCATGCATAATTAATTAAGCACCTTAGACTAAAGAACATAGTATATTGGGAAAACTGATCAGTAGTAAATGTAAATTTGCTTTGGTGTAACGGTGAAGTCTTCCTATGAAAGGAGTGCGATGAAAACCAAACACTTCCCAATGATGCCGTTTTCTAGTCTAGGGTGCCCTCTTTAATTATTACAACGTATTTTACACTATTTGCAAGTGATTTCAGTAAGTATTTTATTTTTACATAAGGATCGGATAATGGTGAAATGATGAACTTATCAGTAATGCAAATTTAGTCCAAATATTATTAGCACTTGATAAAGTTGGTTAAATCGATCACGCCACTTGGGCGGTGAAACATATGTGGTTTATGAATCAAACACGAAGAATCTGGTAAACTATATGCTGATTACACTTGTATATACATTCGGGTAAAAAGTGATCGATCAAACATGATTACTTTTGTTGATTAAAGAAAAAAATGATTGATTTAAAGAACACAGAAAAAATTAAAGGTATGAAAGATTTTTTAATTTTTATTAATATTGTATTATATGGTTGGATAGCTTGGATCTGTCCAAAACATGTACGATAAACAAGATTAAGATCATAAGGGGGACAGAAAAATAAAAAGAAATGTCAGTTAATTGTAAATTGAATAAGGGATTGCGTAAAAACTGGTGTACTTGTTTTGATATAAAAAATGGGGGAAAAAATAAATATTCCCTCGAGAAAAAAGAGAGAGTGAGTGAAGACACTGAGACGCCCGTCTACGGAGGCACGGAGTAAGCCGGCTCAAATCCTCCCGATTGACTCGGCGAGCTAAACATGGCCGATTCTTCGCCGGTTTCTCAATTACGATGCTCCCCTATATTATTATCATAATTCACTTTAACCTACCCCTTTTTATTCTTAATATTCTATTCATATTTCTTTATACATAAAAAAAAAAAAAAAAATAAGTACCATAAGTCATAGTTTGGTATGCACATAAATGTTACCCTAATTGAATTTGTATTAGTGTGGGAGCTCAGCTATATTACAAAAGCTGAGTGAAATTAGCAAGGGGCACATTTGCCTAATTTGAGGTTTTGA
Source organism: Fallopia convolvulus (assembly GCA_964016875.1). Taxonomy (NCBI): domain Eukaryota; kingdom Viridiplantae; phylum Streptophyta; class Magnoliopsida; order Caryophyllales; family Polygonaceae; genus Fallopia; species Fallopia convolvulus. Next base: position 25,814,421 of record OZ024733.1, read on the forward strand.
GATTAAGCATTGGGAATAGATCAACTTTAAAATTTGCAAGAGAATATTGTATTTTATAATAGATCTTTTTGAAGTGAGCCACCACTTGTTAGAATATCCTTTTTACCAGAAAAAACATTCAAGAGGGATTACATTAAGTTGGACTTTGATGGTGCAGTGTGTAGATGTTGTGGCTTCATTCGGATTCATTTTTAGGGACTCCGGTGGCTCCCCCATCCATTTTGACGGAGAACTGATTGGTCGACAGTCTGTTCTAATCTCCAAGACCATCGCTTTGTGCCAGGGACTTCTCGAGGCCATTCGTCGTGGCATTCCCCGGATCCAGATTGAAGGCGATAATTTGCAGCTGGTCAAGGTCGTTCTTGGTGACTGACGCTGCCCGTGGGAGATTGAATTGTTACGTGCGGACATCCATTGTTTGTTGGCTCAGTTTCAACTAGGATTGGAGTATTGCTCATATCTACCGTGAGTGCAATTCTGTGGCTGACTACATCGTTGGTCTTTCCGACGTGTCTCTTCCATTCCACTTGCAACTGACTTTGGATTTTATACCCTCATCCGTCAGGATGCCTTAGGGGGTCACTAGTTTGTTAGTGACCTCCCTAATTCCTTTCATTATCAAAAAAAAAAAAGAATATCCTTTTTACATGAAAAGTGGAGAGATAAAATGTGCATACTAGTGTATAATTCTATAAGATTACTCCTTTATCGTCAATTAGTTTTAGGATAGAACTCAATTAGCCTTGTTCAGGACTACATATCAACAACCCCTATTATATTGGTACATGAAAGTTTAATATGAAATCAGAGCTATTCGCCTACCTGGTTATCTCAATTTTAGGTCCGTTTTCTATGCATGTGTGATTTAAAGAAACTAAGATCTCTACCATCTGTTGTGTTGTCCATCCGACCATGGAAATTTAATACCACTACATAGGCAAAAAAAAATTGGAGGATTTGATTAATGTTACATAATTAGATAACTTGAGATTACTAACTCCTTCCGTCTAAGTTTATTTGTCCTTTAGGTATTTTACACAAATATTAAGACAAACACTATTTTTACTAAAATACCCCTATTAAATTATCAATCCATATAATTAATTTTCCTTCTTTTTTATTCAAACCTAATTAGTTGAGGGTAAAACTGGAAATTATTGGACAAAAATAGCTATAAGGCCAAATAAAATTAGATAATTAATTGAGTCTGAAAGGCCAAATAGACTTAGACGGAGGGAGTGATAAGTAATTTTTGTATTTAATTAGTTTATGAAGCTTCCTTTTACCTTCTTTCTCCCGCTCCTTCTTTCTCAAAGCAATTTTACCTACTCTTCCTGATAAGCATGTTTAAGAGTACTTGTAGCTTGGTGTAAATGATAATGACCAGAAATTAATTGTTGTGATCGATCGCGTAATTATTTTGTTATTTTTAATTGGAAACCATCACAATGGTTAGATATTCATCAATGCTTTTCTATGATCGACACGAGTTTTAGGCATTGTCTTTTTTTTTTTTTGATGAAATTAGGCATTGTCTTTAGCTAGCTGGCATGTTTCAAAAAATTGAGCCTTCTATGCACCTACTTTATAACCAAGAAAAATATTTACAAACGCGAAAGTTTATTAGTTTAAAGATGAATTTCTTGTAGTTGCATTTAGATTAAATTTATCATAAATTAAATAAGAAAGCATGAGATAATTTTGCGAGGTAAATCTATTGGTTTTTTGGTGATTACACTCCAAGTGATCACCATAAATTGTATTTATTTACTTAAAAAAATACGGGAGTATATAGTGATACACTGATACATAGTGTATCCTCGTTTTTTATGAGGTAATTAAATAAACTATTTTAATTAACACGGGATGGATGGAGCTTTCCCTTTCGATTTTGTTCAAAATCTTAAGATTTTTACGTGCCAAACAAAACAAAGAGTGTAAACCGGCATGAATGTTAGACATTTGTCGACATCTCCAAACTCTTTGGTCATCCAAAAATATCCTATAATTTATCAAATAGTTATAAATAATGGGGAAAACACATAATTTAAGTTAAATATTGTACAACTCTATCTAATATACTTTGAAAGGCTCCAAGGCATAGAAATTACAACTAAGAGGCCCTAACGCACCGCCTGAGCTTCAAGTAACTCAACCTCCTAGCCGAAAGGGGTTCGCTTAGAGCCCACAAACACCACCTTCCCCTCCAAATTCCCCAAAGCATGCAAGCCCAAATACCTTGTTGATGAGCATCCAAACAAACGTGTATTCTCTCCTCCCAATCAAGAAACATTCGGAATGACTCATATAAAGAAGCAAGATCTTCAGTGTGTTCCTAAACCTGCCTCGGAAGAATACAATCTCTAAGACTATGCAAGATCGACTCCCTTTAGCCACATACTCCGCACAAATCATCTCCCATGATCTTCCACTGCAATATGTTGACCTTGCAAGGCAACACATTACGTACTGGTCTCCACAATAAAGACCTTATTCGGGGTAACATTGGTAAATTCTAGATCCATTTCCATACAACTCCACTCCCCTTTATTCAACCTGACATCCATGATCACGGGACATCTCCTTTTGGGCAACCAAAGCCTATAAGCTATCCGAAAAGAAAATAATCTCATTCTTTTCATAAAACAACACAATCTAATCGGCTATGCAATCATCAACCAAATGAATTTGTCTAATAAGTTCCACATCACACTACATAAACCAATCTTCTAGGTCGTCCTCCTTCCAACTCCCAGAACTCTAGTCAATCAAATCACAAACCCTCAAATCCAGTGGTGCAACTTTGAAATTTCCAACCGCCTTAAATGAGAAGGCCTCAGTATCCATTTGTCTTCCCAAACTCTGATCATCTCTCCATTCCCGCCGTGCCACAAAGTGCCTGCCTCATGTGCCTTAACAAGACTTCTCCACGCGTAACTAGGTTGAAAACCTAGCTTAGCGTGCATGCAATCTGATCTAGGGAACCTTTAAAAGTTGCACAAGAAGAGAATCTGAGTCCTAAAGAATACGCCAGCATTGACGAGCCACCATAGCTAGATTAAAGTCCTCTAACCTCCTAAACGTCGGACCGCATCTATCCTTTGCCTCACAATTCAATGCTAGTTCATCCAATGATGATTCCTCTTTTCAGTTTCCCCTCCCCAAAAGAATATACACATTAGTTGCTTGATGTTCTTGCTCGATGTCCTTACAATTCTCAGTCATATGCCCATGGGTCTTGTGATAGGAGCAAAAGTTGCATCCTCTGCCTTCTTCTTGCGGGGATTCGCTCCTTTCAGGCCACCTAAAGAAAGGTTCATTATTTATGTGGGGCAGGATACGATAAATAGGCAATTTGAAGACAATATAATGTAGATGTCCAAAGTGTGCCGCCGCCCGCCGTCTAAGGATCACCCCCTTGTCGCAGGCTGCCTCGGAACTCACCTTTCTTGGGAGCGTTGGAGTTTGGTGTCGTGCTCGCGGATCAGCCTCCTCTTCCAGCCTAGTGTTTTTTTGACATGCTCTTACTGTTTAGCCATGATGATAGGTATTCTGAGCGTCAAGTTCTCTCTTTATCGGTTGTCGCGTTGCAAGACCCTCATATAATTAAAAGGATGGCACAGAGAATTTTGCAGGAGGCTTTGCTTCTCGGATGCTTCAATGGAAGGGTGTAGAAGTCAACATCGCTAGTTTCTGCTCAGCTTGTTCCTACGTTGTCTATAGGAACCCGCCCTATACATTCAAAAAATTCAAGAGCCTCTTCTCAGTCTTCTCCATAGCCCGACTCAATTCCATCATGCATCTCGGGTCTCACCCCTTGTTCGAAAATTCCCTGACCACCACTTCACTACCCTTCACTAATCGAATCCTTTGTGGTTTAGGATATGGGCACGCAGTCGTCTTGATCCGCTCATTGTCGCGGATGTCGTCCACTAACCTAGTGTGGGTCCGTTGGATTTTGTTTCAGGTCGGCTCCTCATCCCGAGCAGTTCGGTCACCCTTCGTGTCTAGACCGCAGTGGTTTTTGCACCCTCTTGGCGCCCTATGATTGCTATCGTAATCCATGTTATACCTTTCCTCCTGATTCTCTCTATTGCCTGAATTGTAAGATTCATGCTTGCGATACTCGTCTTCAACTTCTATCACGCTAGCCAATTGACGCCCATTGTTAACTATTTCAGTTCCATTTACATGGCGTATTTCTTGAGCCTTTTCCGCTACGTATCTGAGGCAATCAATTTCCTTAAGAAATTCTTCCAACTGAGCCGTTATTCGGGCTCGATTAGCCCTTGCTTGCTCGACGCTCTCACGTAATTGTTAGTTGTTCGCTCCTCACCGTCGTGGCCACCATCATAGTAGGCCTCGCGGTTGTTGACACAATCATCGTCGGGGTACTCGTCTCCGACTACCGCTATGGTGTCAGCGTCTAGTGCAGCTTCTCTAGTTGCCACTAGCAAGGCGTTAGTCCTGAGAGGGTATCCGACACTTGGTTGGGCGCTTTCCGAGCCACCTCTGGCTGTGGGAGGGCTCTCCATGTCCTTGTCCACCACCGCGTCGCCACCAAGGTTGACGGGAAGGGTTTCTTGCATTCTAAGATTCGTTAGCATCTCTTAGTAAACCGCTTCAAAATGAAATCACCTTGGGAAATTCGTGGAACTTCGTATCCGCTTCCCATAGACAACGACAATTGTTTGTGCAAAAAATTTGTCAAGTTCTAGGAGTTTGGTCTTAATCCTAATATGTCTTGAATTGAACTTATTACTTCCTTGAATTCTCCTTCAATATCCTTAAAGACCTTGGCCTTGACCTACAAAAGAATCGACAAACATGTTCTAATAACCCCCTAATCCACCTTCGATGCCTAAGTAGGCAAGAAAGCTTCTCCTCCTCTATAGCTAGGGTCGACTGCACCCCACCCCCTACTTGACTGGCAAGCAATCCAATATATACTCTATCTATTCGTAGATAGAATATCTTCCTTTTTATGTATTAATTAAATAAAATAATTATTATTTCTTATGCATTTAATTTACCAAGGATAGCATAAAAGAGCACAACAATTACCAATTTACCATCCACAAATAACATAGTTCATAACTAGTTAAAAATCTATGTATATATATATAAAAGACGCAAGGAATAAGACCACCACGTTGTGCCACCTAAGATTTTCCTACGTGTCGTTTCCACGTTAAGCCACCTAGGATTTCGTCACATAGGATTTTTTATTTTGGGAATTTATATATGTTGATATTATTTTAGGATATATAATATAGAAATAGGATAAATTAATCCAAGAGAGATTCTATCCAAAAAAAAAAGATGTTATCTATTATATATTAGGAATTAGGATAGATCTAAAAGATATTATCTAAAATTAAAATAAATTATAGAAAATTAGATATTAATATATTATATATTAAGATACATATATTGATTTAGTTTTTCCAATTAAATTTCTATCTATTTATTTGAAAAAAAAATTAAATTCGAATTTTATTTAAAATTAAAAAAATTATTTTATCTTTATTATTTTATCTATTTATGTAAAAGATTTATCTTAAATAAAATTTTGATAAAAATAGAACTTTCAATCTAGATAATTACTTGCCTAAGTTGACTTTTGATAAAAAAAAAATTGTGTTATCTTTTCCTTGATTTTCTTTTTGAATTATTTATGTAAATATAAATAATTTTCTTATCATTAAAAAATTCATTCTTTATTTATATTTTTTCATAGCTTCTTATTAAGTATATTTTTAATTTTTATTCAATTTTTTAAAATAATTGAATTTGATAAAAAAAAATTACAAGAATTTAGATTATTTTTACCTTTTTATATTTTTTGTAAAATATTTTTAAAATTGAATGCTTTTAATTCAAATAATTTTTATTTATATTTTTGCATAAATAAATTATTGTTAAGTCATCAAAATTATATTAGATCCACCTTAATAATTTAGGCCCCGTTTCACATGACAATATGACACTAATTGTAAAATTTTATATAATTTTTTCTAATAAATAAGTTTTTTTATATTAAATTAAAATCATATTTATTAAATAAATTAAATATTAAATTCATGTAGTCGTGCATGACACGACGGGTATAACTAGTATAAATACTAAAGAAGTAAATAAATGTGCATACAATAAACAATTAATTAACGTAAATTATATATGGGGTGTTGAGCATGTACATAAATGTTTACGTACACATGCTAGGTGGACAATTATTCAACTATTTACATATCAATAACAGACATACATACGCAACTTCTATAATATATATCTTTAAGTAAGTTGTATGGATAGGCTTTAAGCTTCTTATTCTATTGATCACTATGTATAGTTGATATATGTCTTACGTAGCTGTTGGCTTTTGAAGTGATATTTATCAATAAAATCCAAGATAATAGTATATATTACAAAGTATACATGCATATCGTAGAAAGATTAAATCCAAATTTATATGCAATTAAAATATGAACTTCCTTAATCTAGCACTGATATTGAAACTAAGAGGTGGCCGGAACGAGCTAGCTAACGTGGCGTATTTATATACAAATTTATAGGTTACTTACGTACTAGTTTTGTTTTGGATTAAACGGGTCAATTACAATAAATCTTGACTGACTTGATGAAACCTACACATGAATCAACCTACTCATATATAATATAAGCAAGATTATAAATTAATAATTCCCAGTTCGAATGAAATATTTGCGAAATGGGTTTTGTGGGAGACTTAAGAAATATCAATGTACAAATATGTGGCCTTTGCCCCGACTGGATAAATAACCAGTGGCTACCAACGACGTTTGTATTGGGGACCTCAGCAATCGATCATTTTGATGGTTTTTATAGTACTAAGATTCAAAGCCGATCGATGTTCAAAACGTACCAAAAAATAAAATAAAATTCATATTCAACATCATTAATTCGTACACTGGACGAAAATCCCCAAGATTAAGGCTGCTTGCTATATGATGCTGGTACTTGTAAGAGCACAAGGCACCCCTTGAAAAAATAAAAATAAAAGCAACAAAAGTATTCTGCCCAAGATGATTAAAGGTATTGCCTAGCTTATTTCGACTCTAGGTAGCTTGAATAAAGGATAAATTCGCAACATACATATTATTAGATAGTTGATTGACAAAACATGTGATTAAAGGTACTATATATATACGTATATCTAGTAAGTTTTGGTATATATATATATATAAGATTAAAATGGGAAGATAATTTGTGAGAATCGAATCAGATTCGAACTTTTGATCCCATTGGAAAACAAAAGAAAATAAAGCAAAATATTCGGGTGAATAACGAGTCGTAGTCAAGCTAGCAAAGTCGAGATGATCGAGTACATACTCGTCTTTCGAGGTTTTTGAATTCGTACGTAGCTATAAGCTGGAGTATTAGCTAGTGGATTTCGAAATTTCGCTTTTTAATGTTATATGGTGGTGTGTGCCTGTGTGGTGCATTGTTGTTGTTGGTTCAGGCTTCTGGAAGGTAGCTTTCAAAAATGAAGCTGCCAAATGTGATTGCACATGCTTGTTGCTTATCAAGTAGACTAGTACTAGCGGCCGTACTTGGGACGAACCCAAACGACGTCGTTGCACCCCATTATTATAAAACACTTTTTCTCTCCATCCTAGCCTCTTGCATCCATGTTTTCATCAAGTTCAATATCCCAATTTCTGATCGATTTGCACTACAAAGAATATTAATTTGGATGCATATATAATTTCTTGTAAATACTAGTCAGATCGATCGAGGTTGAAATAGAAATGTCTAGCTATTATATTTTTAGTCCATATATTTCACCCATCAACTTCTTCCCTATATAACATTTGTAAAAGAAATGACAATTTAGCTAGGTGATCACTTTTATACTAAAATAAATAAATAAATGAAATAAAATCAGCGAATCATATATATATATATATAGGGCATGGTTCAAGTGAGGACCACCCTTGTGGTACATCCAAGGTTTAAAATGAGGACTAATCTCAACCATTGGATTTACCCCTCTATTATATATTCAATGGTCAAGATTTTTTCAAATTTTTTTATTTTTTATTTTTTTAAAATTTTTGTATTTTTTTTATTTTTTGTATTTTTTGTATTCTTATTTTTTTATTTTTTTTTATTTTTTTTATTTTTTTATTTTTTTATTTTTTTATTTTTTTATTTTTTTATTTTTTTATTTTTTTATTTTTTTATTTTTTTATTTTTTTATTTTTTTATTTTTTTATTTTTTTATTTTTTTATTTTTTTATTTTTTTATTTTTTTATTTTTTTATTTTTTTATTTTTTTATTTTTTTATTTTTTTATTTTTTTATTTTTTTATTTTTTTATTTTTTTATTTTTTTATTTTTTTATTTTTTTATTTTTTTATTTTTTTATTTTTTTATTTTTTTATTTTTTTTTGCTATTTTTTTAGTTTTGCGAAAATCGAATTATTTTAAAAATGAACTCAAACCACATAAAAATTGAACTTATCATAGATAAAAAATGAACTCGTAGAATATAAAAATTGAACTCATACAATATTGAAAATTGAACTCCTAATATAAAAAAATTGAACTTCTAGTGTATAAAAATGAACTCGTAGTATATAAAAATTGAATTGTCATATTTAACGTTTTTAAACCCTTTTTTCAAAAAATTTATTTTATTTATTTTATTTTATTTTTATTTTTTTTTATTTTATTTTTTATTTTTAATTTTATTTTTATTTTTTCTATTTTTTTAGTTTTGCGAAAATCGAATTATTTTAAAAATGAACTCAAAGCACATAAAAATTGAACTTATCATAGATAAAAAATGAACTCGTAGAATATAAAAATTGAACTCATACAATATTGAAAATTGAACTCCTAATATAAAAAAATTGAACTTCTAGTGTATAAAAATGAACTCGTAGTATATAAAAATTGAATTGTCATATTTAACGTTTTTAAACCCTTTTTTCAAAAATTTTATTTTTATTTTATTTTTATTTTATTTTTATTTTTTTTTATTTTATTTTTTATTTTTTATTTTATTTTTATTTTTTCTATTTTTTTAGTTTTGCGAAAATTGAATTATTTTAAAAATGAACTCAAAGCACATAAAAATTGAAATTATCATAGATAAAAAATGAACTCATAGAATATAAAATTGAACTCATACAATATTGAAAATTGAACTCCTGACATAAAAAAATTGAGCTTCTACTGTATAAAAATGAACTCGTAGTATATAAAAATTGAATTGTCATATTTAACATTTTTAAAGCCTTTTTTTTTTAAATTTAATTTTTTTTATTTTTTTTTTTGCTATTTTTTTAGTTTTGTGAAAATCGAATTATTTTAAAAATGAACTCAAAGCACATAAAAATTGAACTTATCATAGATAAAAAATGAACTCGTAGAATATAAAAATTGAACTCACATAATATTGAAAATTGAACACCTAACATAAAAAGTTGAACTTCTAGTGTATAAAAATGAACTCGTAGTATACAAAAATTGAACTGTCATATTTATCGTTTTTAAAGCTTTTTTTCATTTTTCATTTTTTATTTTTTCAAATTTTTTCATTTTTCATTTTTTATTTTTTTTATTTTTTTATTTTTATTTTTATTTTTTGCTATTTTTTTAGTTTTGCAAAAATCGAATTATTTTAAAAATGAACTCAAAGCACATAAAAATTAAACTTATCATAGATAAAAAAAGAACTCGTAGAATATAAAAATTGAACTCATACAATATTGAAAAATTGAACTCCTAACATAAAAAAATTGAACTTCTAGTATATAAAAATGAACTCGTAGTATATAAAAATTGAACTGTCATATTTAATATTTTTAAAGCTTTTTTTAACAAAGAATATATTATAAAAAATATGAAAAAAAATTCGAAAAAAAAATTAAAAAAAATAAAAAAAAATAAAAATAATAAAAATAAAAAAAAAAATAAAAATAAAAAAAAATAAAAAAAAATAAAAAATTCTTGACCATCCATTATATAGTGATGATGTAAATCTAATGGTTGAGATTAGTCCTCACTTTAAGCCAAAGGTCTCACCACAAGGGTGGGTCTCACTTGAACCAAAACCTATATATAAGTTCATATGTATAGCAATCGTTTGCATATAACAGCTACATACTTTCAGGAGTTTCAGCAATACGTACGTAACGTAAACCAATAAAAATGACGATGTATTATATTTAGCTAGTACGTAGCTAGGTAGCTGGGTAGGTAATTCTTCAGTTCACAGCCGAAATCTCGTAAATATTATGATCGATGATTGAACTCTCATTTGCTAAGCAGAAACCAAAAGTGGCAAACTTACAGCTTGTACTAGGAAACTAATGTCACATTTTTGGGAATCCTACAATTAAAGTTATTCAGTTGAAGATCGATGATTCAGAGAATCATCAAGTGACATTCCACGGAGCACCAGCTTATATATGTAGCTGTAAACCATTAAAATAAAGTGCCAAAAGAGCATGACCTCAATATTGACCATATGATTGGCATGTTGAGGAAGGTGTACCATGTCACATTCCCTAGCTCTCAAAATCGATAATTAAGAGGACCTACGTACCATAATAGGATCGGATGACGTATTGTAATATATCAATTCAAATAATGAAAGGGATACGATGGATTTGTACAAAGTTACGTCTGGCTTTGAGGTAAATCGTCGCTGACATAGATGCAAATGTAAATGAATAATTGAGTATGATTCAGCAATCAAATAAAGGCATACGTGCTAGTTCAGTTGACATCTTCAATTTATCGTCCTTCTTACTCGACCATATGTGAATTTCATTTGTTGTATCCATCCAATGTAACTCGTATAAATGATCCCCGGCCCCCAACAAAGAGCATATAAATTTCAAGTACATAGATATGTATGTCATGACTTGGGCGTATTATAGTCTATCAAACTCCTTATAATTGAAAACGGACGAGCGTGTAAAAACTATTTTAATTTCTAACGTACAGAAGCATGTTAAATGCCCAGAAACTACCCAAAAAGCATCAAAATCCAAAATCTAATATATGAAAACACATAATAAGTAGTTTGGGTGATTACAGATTTCCCACAAATCCGATTATATATATGTTAAACTAAAATAATTTAAACTCGAGTAATATACGAATTATAATCTCGAGTAATAAGTAGTTCGGGTGCTCAATTGGCAACTCTATGGAGACGCTTCACCAGCGTGATCCATTGAATTACAGTCCTTAATTGGGCTGGAAAATATAGAAATGGGCCCAATAAGTGTTCATGGGCTTTATTAACTATGTGAGCCCAACCAAACAACCCAATGCCCGATTTACTATGCGATTGTTTTTTGTTTTTTTTTTTGGTTTAGGGTCTGATAGCAGTGGCGGAGCCAGAAAAGTTAGGAAGGGGCGGACCTTGAACAACTATCCTTAAAAAAATCTTCGTTTAATATATCAACACATATATAAGATAAACTAGTTGTTCCCGTCGTGCCATGCACGACTCGATATTTTTTAAATATATTATAAAGAAATATTAATAAATAAAAATATAATATAAAATTTAATGTAAGTAATTTGTTGCCCGGTAAAAATTATTTTATTTTCTAAAATTAAATAAAACAAATTAAATTTAGATTATTAGTTTAAAATTGAGAATAAACATAGATTATTAAGATAAAATAATCTACGTTACTCATTTTCCTTGACAATATTTTATAAATAGGTTTAATGTAAAAGAAAGAGATAAAATATGAAGAAAATAAAGCAAAAAAGATATATTTTGAAAATATGGAAGAGATGAGATTTTGAAAAATAATAATTAATTTAATAATAATATATGTAATTGAGTATATTTATCTTTTAATATAAGAGAGAGAAAGAAACAACTAAAATGTTAAAAAGATTACGCATATATATTTTATTGGCTTATAAGGAAAAAATTCAACCATTAGTTAAATTCTTTTAGTTAAGATATTATCTCCTACAAAAATTAAGATATTATCTAAATTTGGGAAATAAATAAATTTTAATTAAGTGGAAAAAATTTGCCATGTGGAATATGAAGTGGAAAGAATAATTAATGTAAATTTTTTATGGAGCAAGGATTAAATGACATGTGACAAAATCCTATGTGGATTAATAATAGAACGACATGTGGAAAAAGCTGATATGACGCAACGTAGAGGCTCCAAACCTTATTGCTTTTATATATATAGTAGATTGAACATATAAAGTACACAAAAAGTAAATTTAAGATAATTTAATATAAAAATCTATAAATCAAGTTACATTTATTTCCTTTAGAAAAATAGAAGCACATAAGTTTTTTACTTAAATTTCTAATAAAATTGAATTAACAACCTATTTCAAGAAACAACAACAACAACAACAACAACAACAACAACAACAACAACAACAACAACAACAACAACAACATTCACCCAGTGAGGCTTCCCTTGCGGGAAATCTGGGGGGTCAAGATGGGGGCACCCCTGGCTAAATGCAAGGGGGTGTGACCAATAGACCCAATGTAATATCCGCTAAATTCTAAATAAAATAAAATACATAATTATCCCAATAATTTTTTTTTCTTTTCTCTAACATAGAGAATTTAATAAACTTTATGATTTCATATTATATTATGAAAGGTTACAAAAGTTTACTACAATGACAATTAAGAATTTATGCAAATATATATTAAGCAAGTCAAGTATCTATTTAAATATTTTCCTCTATAAAAAAAAAGAGAATTTAAGTAATATAATTTATAACCCTTTTTCTCTTAAACAAGAGAATTTAAATAAATTAAATACATAAACTCAAGATTTTTATTATAAGGGATTATGAAGGCATAAAAGCTTTCAAATAAAAATAAGGCTTTATTAAATTTCGAAATTCTAAATAAAGGAGTGTTCAAAGTCAAAAATAGTACAAGAGAAAATTAAATAAAAAGGAGTCAAGAGCCGGACTCGAACCCGAGACCTCTTGCATCTCCTCCCACACACCCACACACATAATCCGTTAAACTATTGTAACTTAACTACTCAAATAGGAATTTTATTTCTTTTATCTCCTTCTTTTCTTCTTCTTCCAAATTAAGACATCAGACAGGTCAAGTCTGATTGACGTATAATCAATCCATGGCTTCTCCTTCCTCCCAATTGCCATGGAAGCTTGTATTGACCACCAAAACTACATCATCCTTAGTCATCCTTCAAGTAGCACACTTCCATCCAATCCACATGAAGATCCCCCTCCATCAATGGTCAAATTCAAAAGTGGTGGATCCATGGAGGGGTCAAATTTCTCTATTTAAAGGGTCCAATTTCCATTGTTTCAATCACACCTCTCTTCCCTTCCCCTTCTCTAAGTGAAATTAGCCCTCTTTTCAATCAAAAATCAGCCTAAGAGAAGCCTTTTTAATTGCTGATTTTTTTCCCAAATCACCTCCAAACCCTAACCTTCCTCCGTCGGGCCACCACGGGACCACCACCGAGCCGCCTCCCTGTGCCGCGCGCCACCTTGGACGGTCGCCGGACCACCACGCCGGCCACCACCGGCCCTGCTGAGCTACCCCTGGTGTGGACGTCCTTTTGCCCCTTCCTCTGTTGAAGTTCTGTAATACAGGACGTAAAAACGGTAGAAAGAAAAGGTCCAATTTCTTTATTTTTGATTTTTACTAAAATTATTTATTTTACCTTACATATAAATCTAATAGCTTTTAGATATTAATAATGAATTTATGATAATAGCCAAAAAAAATAATAATAAAATAATGATCCAAGATCTTGTTAGTTAAACAATATAAGTCCAAATACTTATTTCCTTATACTTAGATAAAATAATATCATGCATGTTATTTTGATATAAAAATAAATCTTATGATATGAGAATTCCTTAAATAAAATAATGGGCTTTTCATCATTTATATATACATGGATAATAAGATATATATATATATATATTGAGTATACTAGATTAAAAGATATTTATAAGGAAGAATAAAAGATATAATATGGTAAGGGTAAAAATCTTATCCTTTTATTTTTAAAATTTGTTTTCAAGGAAACATGCATAATATAGGAATGATTTTTAACATAGACAAGATATTTTTAAAAAGGATCTTGTTAGTCAAGCAAGATAAAATCAAATAAATAAAAGTATTATACTAAGATAAGGAAATTATCATTGGATATTAGTAAAAGTATATATCTTGTGTCATGAGTTTGATATAAATAAAATAAGGAGTTATTGTTAATATTATATACATATATTAATGAGTTTTTATATCAAGAACACTAGATAAAGATAATATGATATAAAAGATATTTGTTGTTGGAAAAAGATATATTAGGAATATTATCAATAATCTTAGATGAAAATATTATTAAAGTAATATGATAAGTAAGAAATAATATTACTAAAGTTGTACTAGTGCATGTTTTCTATCTTATAAATTAATAACCTAAGATAAAGGGGAAAATTATTTCAATAGATAATAAGATTCTATTATTATATCTCATACATGGAAAGTACTATAGTAAGTAAATTAGAAATTCCTACTTAACGAAAGTACTAGAAAATACCATATTATAATATAAATATCTTCACCAACTATTGCATGTCTTTTTATGAAGAGCATAAGGAAGATAATATAATGAAAATATATTATAAGATTTAAGAAGATATTATTTGATAAGGTGATTAATAAAATAATAATAAGAGAAATAAAAGACATTTAATGACAAGGGTGTATCAAAATAATATTTCTTATAATTATGAAAAGTATGTCTTAATGATTCTTATAAAGATATTTCCTTACTTGGTTATAATGTTAGAATAATAAGTTAAGCTAAAAGAAATATGCTAATAATAATGTCATAACTTGAATATCAAAGATTATAGTAAATAAATTAAAATGAAGAGTTTTGTAAAGAATAAAAGGATATTACAAATATTAAATAATAATAGAAAATATTATTATTTTATTCATCTCCACCTAAATTATTATTATAATAATTTAGTATTTCTCTTATAAAAGGAATATAAGAGACTTTTAAAAAACTTTAAAAGAATTAAAGAAATTCTTATTAAAGTTCGTACCTCTCGTGTCGATAGGTCAAGTTTTCAGTCCCGACTAAAGGCGACATTTCTCGTTCATTCGCTCGTATACAACCGCTAAGCTAAGGCAAGTGGAATTTCTCTTTGTAGCCTTAATAAACTCGTTTCGTGAAATTCCTCGATGTTGGGAACAACTTGTTTGCTAATAATAAAACGAACCCAGGAATATCGATTGCTAGAATTAATGACCCCATTGTTATCGTTATTCCGTTATTTAAATATTCGATAGGACTATTATGCTAGTCTTGTTTGTGACCTTGATTGTTTACGATCTCTTTTCGAGATCGGTTTGGATGGAATAGTAAGGGGTGCGGGCCTAACCCGACACCTCTATATAACCCATTAAAGTCGTATTGCCACCATGCATAAATTACGACTTGTCGATCATGATCCATGTCCTCTCCTTCGCCTCGGAGGGACGTAGGCACTCTACCTAAGTGCCGGAACTTTTTGTTCCTGTTAGTGGTTCGGGCCGGTACATAAGCCCCCCACGCTCTTAAAATATGTCAACCTAAGTGAGAGTTTTCATCACTATACAAGATAAGTGCTCAATGCACAATTAAAAGACACCAAAACCGGACCGATCTCAAATGATCGACCCGGCTCTCGGTTCGCAAGGGCGCGAGAGGTTTTCAATACTTGTATGAATTAATAATGTTCCCAACATATTACCTACTCTAAAAGAAGTCTACAATCTAGTAGTTCTTCTCTCGATGATCGAGCTATCTCTGCTTGAGATACGCTCTCCTTCGTATCATTAACCTCACATAAATAAACCTTACCCTAAAACACAACCCGTTAATATCTTCCTCGATATTACTCAAATTACCGAATTACCCTTGGGAAGTTCCGTTCCCGCTTGCTTAGTCTCCTTAGACTAATTCCACTATTTCCGCATTTTTGCCTGATATTTCTCGCCCTTCGCGACAAATGCCAGACTGTAGGAAGTCACGCCGAAGTATTGAAGACAAAAATCTAGAAGGTTCGAGAAGCGTTAGGCGAGAATCAAAGGTCAAGGCAGGACGACGTTGAGGGAAGGAAGGAATTCTCATAAGAGCGAGGCATTCCGAAGATAGTGTACCAGCTCTTCCCTTTTTAAAACCGAGCAAATCATCATCACATGAGTTGTCTTGGGAAAATATAATTGTATTTTTAATTACGTCTTTTAAACCCTTTCTAAATGGGCTTTACTTTCCGCTGCTACATTTGTAAAACGACTCTCAATGTAATGAACGAAAGTTCTTGTCAATAAATAAAAATTCCGCTTTTAGTCAATTTCATCTTCAATTAAAGAACAAAGTCTCTTTCGAGAGCATCCTTCTTATTGTATAAATTATGTTAGTTTCCGCACCTTATGAGTTCAATATCATTCTAAAAGCCTTGGGTGACTTTGGACGGTAAAGTCCGAGGCCACTGGCGGTAATACCCAATGTTGTAAAATACGGGTGTTACACCCAACAGGATCGCAGACGCAGAAAGAAGACAAAAAAAGCAAGGCAAAGAAAACTAAAAGCATAAAACTTTGAGACTTTAAAACTATAAGACTCTAAAACTTTAAAACTTTAAAAATTAGCCAAAATAAGGCACTGGCTCCTCAAAGCCTCTTGGACCGGTCTGCTCGGATGGTTAGCTGTCTATCACTCGAATCCTCTCTCTCCAGTCATCTCTGCACACTGCCATATCTGTCGAAATTCCCAACTGATTAACATCTTGCTTTATACTATCCTCCCAACATTTCTTCGGTCACCCTCTCCCTCTACGTACGTCTCCAAGAGCTAACCTCTCACATCGGCGAACTGGCGCCTCAGGACCCCGCCTCTGAACATGCCCAAACCAGCGTAATCTTGATTCTCGAAGCTTATCACCTATACTAGCCACCCCCACTTTGCTTTTGATCACTTCATTCTTAATTTTGTCCAGTAGCGTGTGCCTACTCATCCACCTTAACATTCTCATCTCAGCTACCATCAGCCTCTGTTCCTGTGCTTTCGTGGTAGGCCAACACTCTGTTCCATAGGCTATCATCACCTTAACCTATTTCAAGAAACATTTTAAAATTAATTAATATATAAACTTCAAATAAAAAAGAAGAAAATATAAAGCTATAAGTTTTTTTACTACGGCTGGCTTCAAGTAAAGACAAATGAAGAATGAAGAACGAAGAATATGCCATGGCAGCTTATTTTGGATTTTTTTAATTAAAAAGGCCATATATTTAAAATGTAAAAGGCCCAAGACATTTTAATTATTCAGCCCAATTTAATTTATATAGATAGGCCCATTTTTTATTTCTGATTTCTTTTTTTAATAAAAAGTATCCTTCTTCTTCCCCAAATTTCGTTCAACGCCGCCAACCAACGTTTCCGGTTTCCGACTTCGCCGTTAGCTAGCTGCACTCCACCCACGCCAACGTCCCCACCTATCTTCTTCTTCGCTCCACCCCGCCCCCAACTTTGGGGGTGACTTTGTACAAAGCCCCACTTCTCTGGCCATCACTTCCCCCCCCCCCCTCCCTCCACCACTATCTTATAGGACTTAACACTTAGGCTTTTACTAGTATGTATTCTAGTATCTTGTACGGGTTTTTCTTAATTAAAATAGTAATAATAAAATATATTCATTTATCCGAGGAAACTAATCATGTAAATGCTTAAAATATAAATTTTGACTAAATATTTAAAATCAATAAACTATAAAAGATGTTTATTTGAAACAATAACATCTTCTTATTATTACGAATTTAATTAATTTCCAAAGCATGATATTTTATTTAATTATGAAAATAGATAAGTACAAAGATAAAAACTTATGAATTTGTTATATACATGGGATCGTTCAAAATAATTCGATTAAATTTCAACGAATCAGATTGATTTTAAAAAGATAGATGATTTGGTTCAATCCAGAGCCCTTTTATATATTGTTTTAACCTCTGCTTTAGTATATAGTGATGATAGAAGTAGAGGGGGTTCAAACCCTCTAATCTTTTTAATTGGGTCTGATAGGAGGGCACTTGGACTTTTATAAGTAGTTTTGCGATTATTTTCCTTTTTTTTCTAATTTACCAAAAGTTTTGTAATTCATTCAATAAAAAGAGTTCAATATACGCATAAGAAATAAGTGAAGTTGGTAAGGGACTCACATCTTTAACTAAAGATTTCGAGTTTGAGTCTTGGAACTGGAGCAGTTTTAAAACTTGTGAGTAGAGCTATCAAAAACTGACCTAACCCGCTAACCCGACCCGCCCGATAATTTTATGATCAAGACCTGAAACCCGAAATAAACCGAACCCGATAGAACCCGAACCCGTTGGGTTGACCGATTTAGTATATTTATAGAATTTTTTAAATTTATTTTGAAACTTATAATATGTTTTATTATTAAAATAAATGAAAATAATATATTATAATTAAATATTATTATTTAATTAAAAATTGATTTTAATGATCATAAGAAAAAATAATATTTTAGACCCGCTGGTCAACCCGACCCGACCGAAAACCCGCTACAACCCGACCCGATTGACTCGTGACCTATAACGAACCGGAAGTCGATTTAACTCGAACCCGAAATGACCAAACCCGAACCCGCCTGACCCGACCCGATTGAAAGGTCTACTTGTGAGGGTTTTACCTTCCTTCATGGATGATAGCGGTGAATTTGGTCGTGCAAATCACGGCTATGCAAAAGAATCCAAAATAACTAAGAGTCGTAGTCTTTAGGAAGTCCGGGTCGAATCCACAAGGAGACAGATTTTATCTTTTGTAATGAATTTTGTGTCAAACAAGTAACAAGGGGTTTTTTGTATTTGTAACTAAATCTAAGAATGCAAAACTAACAAAGCAATAAAAGATTATGAATAACAATAATTAGAAAGATAGCTTACGCAAACAAATATCCACAATCGTATGACAAGTTGATCATTGATTTCACCTCAATATCACATGCAATGGATTTTCCAATTCCTTTTCAATTCTAACTAACAACACAACCAGATACTATTAGTTTTAACTTATTAAACAACCATGAAACCATCAATGATTCAGTTGAATAGCAACATTAAGAATAGGAATATAATAGGATACAATTCTAGCATAAAACAACCAGCTTTTACCCTATAATGTAAATCAAATCTCTTCTGCATAAGACTAGCTATTGAGACGATTTCTACACAACAAATAAATTTGTAGTCAAGACCCCGTTGTGTATAGGGAGGTCAGGATCGTCCACGGGAAGCAAGTTATGTTTGATTACTATACTAGAAAACAAGAAAACACAGAAATAAAAAAACAAGCAGAAACGAAAGCAAAAATGAAGCTACGACAGCCTCGGTACCGACCTTGTCAGGGTCGGTATCGATGTTGGATTTCGACTCGAACAAAGCAATAAACTCAAACCAAACACATGCTCGATACCGAACTGGCTACCTCGGTACCGAAGCTAAACAGAGGAATACGAGAGTGTTTTCTAATGGCAAAAAGATCTAGGATAAGGGTTTACCACGACATAATCACGCATATAAGATAGTGTGAAGAATAAATAACATGCCTTTAAGATAAAGCTATCAACTTTCGTTGATTTAAGCAAGCAAATCAATCAATTCACGCTCTACTTATTTTTGATCCAAAGCTCGTAATTTCGTTATCGAAGAGTATCAATATTCAAGGTTACAACTTTTTCTTTGATCAAGCCATAAACTCAAATTACTTCGACTTTCTTCTAAGTATAAGCACAAAACAAGTAGATAAAGGATAGAAGGCAATCAAACATTCATCACACATTCAGTCATGCACAACTATGCCGGGTTTTCAACCCCGACCCTATAAAAGCGAACTACTCACTCATGATCGAAATAAAACAAGCAATTGAATTGAATGAGAACATTGAATGGAAACAAAACAAAGGCTTACTTGAATTAAAATCGAAACTTGTCTTCAAACCCAAACTTGAACTCTAAGTAATCTCAAACTAGAACTAGAAAACAAGAGAAAAGTCTATCTTTTGATCTCAATCGTGCGTCTCTCTCTCTCTCTCCTCTCTCAATTGCTGCCCCAAAAATCGAACGAACTCCCCTCTCAATGTTAGAACAAGGGGTATTTATACTAGACAGCCTATCTATCAAGTTTCCAAAAGATAAAACTTTCCTAACTTGAAAGATTGCGAAATAAAAGATATAAAATCTGAAAGTCGACGCCGCCTACCGACACAGGCCACCTCGGTGTCGACCTGCACAGGGCCGGTAGGACTCTTTACTGAACTTTTCAACTTGGACTCCATTGCACAACTTGGTACCAAACCCACAGGGTCGTTATCGAGGTCTTTGTTCTTGATTCTTTATACTCTTGCATAGCTTCTTTTGGATTTGTTGGGATGTTCAAAGCGTCTTCTTCTCCTCTTCTCTTCCACCATGCTCCACCATTAACTTCCCGATCTCAACTCCCTCGGAATGTTCCCTTTTCGCTTCAAAAACCTACAAAAAACACAAAAACGGAGTAGCTTCCATACTTTTCACAAAATATGAAAGCTTATCCAAAAACACACGAAACAAACACTAAAACTTAACTAAACGAAGCTAAACAACTAAGAACAACACTCGAAAACTATACTAAAACATGAACATCAAAATACCCCATACTTAAGCTTGCTTGTCCTCAAGCAATCACTAGACATAAACCAAAACCAATCAACATGCTCATCAAGTAATAGCCCTCATCTAAAAAACAACTTCAAAGCATAGCGAAAATAGAAAAATGACTCTTAACGTCATCACACATATATATGCAACTCTTAGACATGAGCAATCACAATCCAACCTCACCAAGGATAAAGTGTTTCACTCATCTCTCATGTGTTTGGGTTTATAAATTCATCTCTCAACTCAATCTTATATGCAAAAACTCATAGAAATTGAAACTTATATCACCAAAATCTCCACCAAAGATTTGTCAAAACAAGCAAAAATCATAAAGAGAACTTAGGCTCAATGAAAAACTTCATAGAAGCTTCCATTCGGCTGGGTTGTAATGGGGCTTGGTAATGACAATAAGGCGTGGAAATATTTTGGCTATGTGGTGCTAATAATA
Source organism: Fallopia convolvulus (assembly GCA_964016875.1). NCBI lineage: Eukaryota > Viridiplantae > Streptophyta > Magnoliopsida > Caryophyllales > Polygonaceae > Fallopia > Fallopia convolvulus. The sequence continues at coordinate 25,835,636 of OZ024733.1, forward strand.
TTCGGGAATAAAGACTCCTAAAAACTCACATATACCAAAACTCTCATAAAAACTGAACATACCAAACTCACTTTTCTTTATGCACATTCTCTTCACTCACCCATTAAATCCTAGAAAGCCTCATAAAAACATAAGAAACTCTTGGTTTTAAACTTTTGAAGAACTTGCACATTTTCCTTATTCTTTCATTCTCCTTTTCTTTCACCCTTTTTTTCTTTCTTTTTCTGCATTTTTTCCTTCACGGTAAGCCTCAGTACCGACTTGAAAGGGTCGGTATCGAGCTGCAACTCTTCTTTTTAACTCCTTTGAACACCTCGGTACCAAGCCCACATAGGCCGGTATCGAGCTAAAATTTCTTCCTTAATTCCTCTTCTTTTGTGCATTCTTCTAACCAATAGATCTTTTTACATAATTGAAACAAGAGACTTCCAATCTACCCCAACCAAACCTTTATTTTTGATCCAACAAATATTTTTGCACTCAACAAAAACAATTCCTCTCCATCTAAGTCCTAATCCCCGGATAGGGTCAAACTTATATCGGCTAGGGATAATTTTGTGGAGCAACAAATAAAAGGTTTAGGGCTCAAATTGGTTATAAAAAACAAGGATAATGTAAGGGTGGATATGGATTAATAGGGCTTATGAAAAATAAGTTCTCTATCATATGATTTCCACAAGTAATGAACTAAAAATCTTATATAGGTCTTCAGAAATAGATAACCATCACAATTCCAAGAGATAATATACATATAGAGAGCAAATCACACATGAAAAATCAAGGCTAAAGATAAAGCTGACAAGGTCATTTTTGTTGGATTGCAACTACTCATGCTAACAGTCATACATGCTCAGTTTCATCATATGTTATTTCACCATAAAATAATTTCATCATGAGACTCAAACTATACAATAAAAAACATGCTAAAAGGAAATTAAATGGTCATGCAAAGTAAAAGCAATCATAGAACCATAAGATCAAGGGTACTTATCTGTTCTAAAATATTTTTTTGAATTTTTCAAATTTTTCAATTTTTTGTGATTTTTTTTTCATAAAAACGAAAACAACAAAGACAAGTATTAAGGAAAGCAAACTTAACACAGGAAACATGAAAACACACAAAAGCACACAAGTTTTCTTTTCCCTCCCTACCCCATACTTAAACATTACAGTGTCCCCACTGTAAAAATAAAGCAAAGCATAAGAAAAGATAGGGAAAAGAAAGGAAACTTACAAAGCAACTGTCGAAGCAAAGGAAAACATTCTTGAAAGAGAGATCCTCATTAGTTTGGTGGTGGGAAGTAGTGCTCAAAGATTCCCATAAACTGATACATTGTCCGCCAGCGTTCATCGTCAACTGTTACGCGCTGCTCCATCGTCCTCTAGCGAGCGTCAGCTCTTTGCTGTCGTGCATCCTCAAGTGCCATGCGATCTGAATAGACATCCTGCCAATGATTCATCTGCTGGTGGAGCTGAGAATGCTGAAAATTCAGTTGCTGCATCTAGGATGACAAATCTTGTCCCCACTGAGGAGGAGCATCTGAATCAGAGTAGTCGACATGGGACGGCTGCTGGTAATGGGTGTGCTGGACAAAGGGGGCATACGACACTACACCGAATGATGGTGGCCCGGTACGATGATGAGCAGGCTCGGTGTCGAAGTGAAATGCCTCGGTGCTAGCCTCGAAGTACTCGGTACCGAGGCCAGGATGCTCGGTACTGAGGTTGGCAGTCTGTGCTGGGGCCTCGGTATCGACCTAGATGCCCTCGGTACTGAGCCCTTCCGTAGGCGCTGGCTCGTCCTCGTCCATGGCAGCCTCCTCCCGCTCATATCTCGTCTCAGATATCCGCAATGATGGCTCATCTTGAGGCTTCTTGGCCAGGGGGAATGGTTGAGACGTCCGTACTTCATACCAGTTGGGCACGTGTAGCAACTCCAACTTATCTCGAGTGACTACCACGGTCCGTCCTTGAACCAAGGTAGCGATTCCCCTCTCTTGTCTCTGAAAAATACTAGAAGACAACCAGTAGTTCGAGTTCATCTTCTGTGGACGGTGTGCATTGTAGCGTGAGAGGTCGACGTTGAGAGCTATTGCCAAGAGGCTTACCAAGTTGCCACAATAAACTCCTTGTGAAGTGGCCCCATTTTTCTCTACATACTTCAGCCATTCATACCCCAAATTCATTGGAGCGGGGTCTTCAAAAAGGATACTACGGAGGCATCCAACCTCCGTCCTTGTCGGCCTAGAAAGCTCCTTTTTGGGCCAAATGGTTGCACCCAAAACTCTAAGAATGATCCGGAAAATGGGGTTGAAGATATGTGCCCCCGGAAGTGCAGGTGCGATAGGATTAACTTCTCCAGAGATGTAGCCCTAAGTATCCGTGACTTTGAAGTCATCCGGTGCTTTGTATTCTCGGGAATGGTTAGGAAATTCGAGAAGTTGGTTGAACTCCGCCAAGGTGAAGTCATGGTCCGCATTGCCTAATCGGAACTTAATCCTCCCCAGAGACGTTTTGGATTTGAAGCTAGTGCGGAGAGTGGTTACAAACTCCGAGGTGAGAGCCGGATAGTGAGGGACGTCTTCCTTTTTGAGGAGGTGTGGCACACCAAGGATAGAGAAAGCATGCTTGACATCCTCATAGATGCATGAGGACTTTGCACTTGACCTTGAAAACCATCATGTGAGATGATTCTTTTCAATGACAGAATTGTAGATTGTCAACTGATCCTTAGTCGGCAATATGACATCATCCATTCTCGGTGGAGATGGAGATCTTTGAGTCCTCTTCTTCTTGCTTGGCCTTTGGTTGGCTCTGCTTGAACTCGCCATTTAGTACCTGAAATGCCATAAATAACAAAGGTGAAATCAACTCAAACCAATCAAAACCTCGAGAAACCCCATACTTGCATTACAAAATAGCCTCGAACGACCTCGGTACCGAGCCAATAGGGTCGGTATCGAGGTCTCTGGTTTCAGTTTGTTTTTGGGTGATTACAGGTCGGTACCGACCTGTAAGGGTCGGTACCGAGCCTGTCGCCAGAACATCGTGCAAGGGTTTCCGAATCTCTAAACCCTGAATTTTTGTCAATAAGCACATTTCAAGCAAGATTCCACATAAAAATCACACAATCAAGTACTTGCAACCCCATACTTACTCAAAGCCCTAATCAATCATGCTAAAATTGCCAAAAATTCATGGTAAAAATCCTTCAATATCAAGAACGGGTAACTTCATGCTTTTAAAATCAAAAGGCATTGCAATCAAGCATGAAGAAACGGAAATCGTCAAGATTAAGCACCATTATAAAGGCAAAGAGGCACGATGATAATAGGAACATGCAACCTCGGATTATACATAGATCTAGGTATGAAAAACTACCCAATTTTATCATGAATCTTCAAGAAAGGAGTTTAGCATTAAGAAATCATACCGTAGACTTGTGAATTTGAGAACCGAAAATCAAATTGCAAGAGTAGCGAGGGTGGGGCTCGGTAACGAACAAACCGAAGGTTCTGCTCGGTATCGAATGAGGGTGCGAGATTTGATTTTAATGGATCGAGTGGAATGCGTGGAATAAGGGGTGAGATGTGTGGCTTGAGAGCATTTGGAACTTAGGTAGAGGCGGCATGGAAAAGAGGGGCAAGGAGAAGGAGTTTCTAGGTTAAAGAGAGCACTTACATGTCGCGCGTCTTATTCTGGGATTTCAACACAGGTCGGTACCGACCCTCACAAATCGGTACCGAGGCTGGCGTGACTCTTTTCCAGCGTCGTTATCGACCCGACTTCTGTGACGGTTAGCCAAAGAAAAAAAATTCTATTCCGCAAACTTCTACTCTACTAAAAAAACTCAAAAGAAAGCTAACAAAAAGAACTATAAAAAGAAAGCAAAACTAAACCGGGTTGCCTCCCGTAAGCGCTATTTTTTAACGTCGTTAGCCCGACGAACATACCTTAGCTAATCACGGTGGTTCTGTTTCGGCTTTATCGGGGTCGTGGAAGACCCCATACTTAGCCGAAAAGACATTGTGGTGTCTACTTACTAAATTTGGTCCTTCATCCTCTAACAATATGCTCGGTATTCCTACACAAGGGTTAGTAAAGTCCGAAAACCAAGGAGGTTTCGACTCTCCTATGGTATGAATAGCGGGATATGGTATAGGAATCTGATATAAGGAAGGATCATAACCGGGAATAATGAAATTGGAGTTAGATTACCCACCTTTGTTCGTCAGCGAGGGGCTCGACACCGAGGTGGCTGAGGTCGTTACCGACTTATCTGGATCAGAGCCTGCCTCGGTATTGTGACAGCATGTGCCTCCCTCGTGATATTGCTGTATGAAGGGCTCGGTACCGACCCAAGGTGGGTCGGTAGCCAGTTCAGTAGTGCTTTTGTAGGGGTTGTTGCTTGGGAGAGAAACTTCGGGCATAACATTTTCAGGCTCTGGCTGGAGCGTCTCGATCTTTGCAGCTGCGGCTGTGTCATTGGCAGCTTGATTGAGACTAAACTCGACCCGCTCTTCCCCTATGTCAAAGGTGAGGAGTCCTTTCCTAACATCGACTCGGGCACCTGCTGTGGCAAGGAATGGTCTTCCTAGAATGATGGGTACCACAGGGTCTTCAGGCATATCAAGGACAATAAAATCGTTTGGTACGAAGAATTTGCCCACTTGAATGGGAAAATCATCAACGACTCCTGTACCTTTTACACTAGACCCGTCTGCCATGTACAACCTCATATCAATGGGTTCCAGAGGTCCCATATTAGCTTTGGACCAAATTGATAAGGGAAGTAAACTGGCACTGGCCCCCAAATCACATAAAGCTTTGCATCTGTGGTCGCCAATCCCAATAGTGATAGCAAATCTCCCTGGGTCACCTAGCTTTTCTGGAAGGGCTATGGATCGGACCTCGTCCGTCAGCTCTGACATCAACCTTCTCCTGCTAAGAATGTCTTTCAAGAATTTGGTCTTTCAAGAATTTGGTGTAAGCCAACATTTCGCTTAAGGTCTCAGCGAATGGTATAAAAATATTTAAGCCCTGAAGAATCTTAACGAAACGCTTAAACTTGCCTTTTGTTGAGTCCTTAGACTTCTTAGTAGGAAAGGGGAGAGACTTCACCAATCTCGGAACCAAAGCGGGCTCGAGAGGTGGTGCTACCGAATCGACAATAGGGTCGATTGGTGCTGCAGAAAGTTCAGTACTGACCCTGGTGGGGTCGGTATCGAGCCTGGGACTGAGGGAGTGGCTCGTTGTCAAAGACTTACCTGGATTGGGGTCGGTAACGAGATTTGGAGCATCGGTACCGAGGGTGTTAGGCTCGGTATCGATCCTTTTTGGCTCGTTATCGATCTTGGCCGGAGCATTTTCTTCGGTACCGGGGTCTTCTTCCTTGGCCTCAACACGATCTGGTAGTGTCTTTCCGCTCCGGAGGTGTACGGCTGCTATCTGTCCTTTTAGGTTCTCGTCGGGGCGGCCCGAGAGTTGCCCTTGAGGTCTCGGAACTTGTGCAGCTAGGTTTCCAAGTTGGGAGTTTACGCTCTTTCTCCATGTTTCTATTTCCCCCAATTGAACCTGTACGCCTTTTAGGTCGGCTCGGACTCCATCAATCTTACTATGGACTCCATCAATCTTGCTATGGATGCCCTCTTGTAGCCCTTGTACCCTTGAAGGTACCTCTTGATATCCTGGTGGTCTGTAAGGAGGAGCCTTCCTTTCTTGTGGTGGAGGTGCTTGATTTTGACTTTGATTGTAACCTCCCCAACTAGGATAATTGTTTGGCCGCTCATAATTGTTAGGTGGGTTTCTGTACTGCCCTCTCATATAATTCATTTCAGCATATGTCTCAGCGGCTCTAACCTGTTCAATGTTAGTGCAGGAAGAAGTACTATGGGCATGAGAGCCACACTCTTGACAAGTTTGAGAGGTTTTTAGAAAACTTACATGTTTCTTCAAACGGTTGATCTCATCCTGTAAGAATTGATTTTTTAACGTCAGAATCAACTTCGTCTTTGTTTGGAACATAGAGCCGTTTTTGAGGCTGGGGTGGCTGCTAGGTCCCATACATGGCATCGTAATTGGTCAATTTATCCAACAACTCCCATGCAACATCAGGCTCCATCTCTATAAAACCGCATGTAGTATGCAAGTTGATGCAGTTCTTCGTCTCAGCATTTATACCCTGAAAGAATTTCTCCTGCAGGACATACTGTGGTTGACCATGGGTGGGGGCATTGCCTTAGCATCTCCTTGAATCGCTCCCACATCTCCACAAATGTCTCGTTAGGCAGCTGGTGATAAGAAGTAATGCGCTTCCTTAACTCCGTAGTCTTGGCAGGAGGGAAGAATTTGGTCATGAACAAGTTATGCAAAGTTCTCCACGTCCTGACTGATCTAGGAGGTAAGCTTTCAAGCCAGCTCAGGGTCTTACCTGCAAGAGACCATTTAAAAGCTTTAAGTTGGACATATTCAAGAGAAACACCATCAACAGCAATGGTGTCACATAAATCAACAAAATTACGAATATGCTCCATAGGGGACTCAGTTGGTTTTCCCGCAAACTGAGTCCTCTTAATTAAGGATATAAACTGAGATTTAATCTCGAAAGCCTTTTCTATCTCAGGAAGCACTATTGCTAATTCTGGCACGCTCAGTTCCGGGTGCATGTATTGCTTGGCATTCTGATGCGTCCCTCGCATGGAATGCGACGGATTGATCGGTGTTGAGTAGTAGGTCTCCTCGCATGTATTGCTTTGGGGTTTCGTAAACATATGCCGACGTCTTTTTCTGTTTGTTCTTTTTCTTGGGATCCCCACTTATGTGTTGGCATCTACACTCCTCGGAGTTGTACTCCTCATCGGAATATACATCGTACACTTGTGTGTCCCGGTAATCTCGCGCCATTTGATAGCGATCCGCGGTCCGAGGACCACCATCGTGCCGATCATATTGGCGACTTTCTTTGATCGACTCCATGCGATGCATGGTGCCGAATTGTGAAGATGGTTGGGCATGCTTCTTCCCCTTGGTGTTGGCACAAGCGATATCATCCGCGGACACTCCCGGGTTAGCGTGGATCTCCGAGGCGAGGGCTTGTGCCCCCGGCACCGTGTGCTTGGACTGAGCTTGGCTCTCGGCTAAGAGCCTCTCGACTTCTTGTATGCGCGCCAAAGCCTCGGGCGAGAAGTTCTGATTTGGATTCGGCAACTCGGGTGGATTGTTGTTAGTATTGTCGTTGTTGACACCATCTCCCGAATCCGACATTGTACCTATTGTAACACCAGTCATCGAAGCAGTAAGAAGTTCACAAGCAAAAGACACGAGTTACGGTTCGCTTAAGTCAAGCCTAACCTTTAGTTCAAACCACACGAACAAGGATTGGCTAGGTTAAGGTCACTCGATCTATCAATAAGGCTACGAAAACCACAAAGTCGCAAGGCAAGACACAATAAGGCAAGTCAAAACCGAAAACCACAAGCAATGGATATGCGATTAAGGTTGCCGAATTTTTTGAACCACAAATTGGATCGATCTTGCCTTATTTTGGCTGTGATCTTCCAAAGAAATTTTTTTGTTTTGTAATTTTGATCGACTACCTTACCTTATTTTGGCTTTGATAGTCGAACACACTTTTTTTTTGAAGCAATTCGACTCTAGGATTTCTCCTCTAGAGAAAACAAAGAACAAATAATTCAACACAAGCAACACGCAAGAGCAAGATAGAAATCGGCAAAACAAAACCTAATGTGCATGCAACTAGCAAGACAATGAGTAATTTTCACCAAAATCAATAGATCTAGCGAGTTAGGGCAAGGCTGAATTTTTTTTTAACAATGTACAAAAGCAAGAAAAAAAAATTTGGGACCCTAGATGGCGGATTTGCGAAGTGGAGGATGAGATCTAGGGTTAGATGCAGCAGAGAGAACGTGTGAGAATGAACGAAAGAGGGTTGATCGAGACTTACTCAAACCTTGGCTCTGATGCCAGTTGATGCGTCCCTCGTATGAGATGCGACGGATCGATCGGTGTTTGAGTAGTAGGTCTCGAATCAGCGTAGCGGAAGGCTTTGATTGAATGAATTTGGCACGAACAATTGCAACAATGTGAAACACGAAACCTTTGAATGATAATCTATGGGCGGCGCAATGGCACTAGGGCAAAATAAGGAGCAAACCTCTACTTTATTAAACCCTAATGTGCGCTAACTGAAAACATAATCCTAAGCCTCCTTATATAGAGAGGCGGCACAAGAAATAAGCTAGAAACCCTAATAAGTGCGGCGCGCCTAGGGTGGATGCGCAGATCAAGGCCCAGCGGCGCAAGGCCATAAATCATAGGCGCAAGGCCCATTAAACTCTTACTAAATCCATAAAACTACTAATAGCAATGTTCGGAATTAGAAACTATGCGAAAAATACTATAAAAGTGATAGGTCGTCCGTGACCGTGCTCGAAGTGTCGCGACAAGGTCTGGCGCGGCGCGGCGAGGCTTGGACACGGCACTGGCGAGGTCATGGCACGACCCGGGGCGCTGGCGTGTACGCTGGCGCGAGGGTCGCAAGAACCTCAAGTTGCGATCCATGGCACGGTGCTAGGCTCGAGTCCGATGGTGGAAAGGGTTTGGAGGTTGTCACCGTTGGCTCGAGTTGAGGTTCCTCGACGCCAAGGACGCACAAGGCAGTGTGCGTCGGTGCGGCGAGGGGCGCGCCGTGGCCTGCGGAGAGGTGCGCCACAAGTAATTGTGTCGCGGCCTGGATTGCTCGAGTCCTGAATGAGTGATGGGGCCATCCGAGTGAAGTGTGAATGCGTCGTCCTCTTGGCTGGCATCCATGACGGGGGTCGCATCACATTCCTAGGGATAGCATTCAACTGCTCCTGTAATTGAGTACATTGCTCCCTTTCTTGATCTCTTTCAGTTTGCAACGCCTCCATCTGTTGGCGGAGAGCAGCCATCTGTCGGGCCATCTCTTCAGGTGTGACAACCATGGTACGGTTTTCTCTTCTTCTGCGATGAAGGACACGTTCAGGCTCAGAATAATAATCGGATTGATCAAATTCAAGTCGACGTCGTCCTGCTTGCATAAGCTGAGAAAACAAACAAAAATAAAAACAAATTAGAAATAAAAACGGGGCTGGGATATTCCCAAACCCACGAGTAATCAAACAAGCATTGTTGCTTCCCCGGCAACGACACCAATTTGTTGAGAGGGTTTCCCGACAACAAATAAATTTTTAGTCAAGACACCGCTGTGTATAAGGAGGTCAGGATCGTCCACATGAAGCAAGTTATGTTGGATTACTATACTAGAAAACAAGAAAACACAGAAATAAAAAAACAAGCAAAAACAAAAACAAAAACGAAGCTACGACAGCCTCGGTACCGACCTTGTCAGGGTCGGTATCGATGCTGGATTTCGACTCGAACAAAGCAATAAACTCAGACCAAACACAGGCTCGGTACCGAACTGGCTACCTCGGTACCGAAGCTAAACAGAGGAATACGAGAGTGTTTTCTAATGGAGAAAAGATCTAGGATAAGCGCTTACCACGACATAATCATGCATATAAGATAGTGTGAAGAATAAATAACATGCCTTTAAGATAAAGCTATCAACTTTCGTTGATTTAAGCAAGCAAATTAATCAATTTTCATGAATCAATTCACTCTCTACTTATTTTTTATCCAAAGCTCGTAACTTTCGTTATCGAACAATATCAACATTCAAGGTTACAACTTTCTCTTTCGATGAAGCCATAAACTCAAATTACTTCGACTTTCGTCTAAGTATAAGCACAAAACAAGTAGATAAAGGATAGAAGGCAATCAAACATTCATCACACATTCAATCATGCACAACTATGCCGGGTTTTCGACCCCGACCCTAGAAAAGTGAACTACTCACTCATGATCGAAATAAAACAAGCAATTAAATTGAATGAGAACATTGAATGGAAACAAAACAAACGCTTACTTGAAGTAAAATCGAAACTTGTCTTCAAACACAAACTTGAACTCCAAGTAATCAAAAACTAGAACTAGAAAACAAGAGAAAAGTCTATCTTTTGATCTCAATCATGCGTCTCTCTCTCCTCGCTCAATTGCTGCCCCAAAAATCGAACGAACTCCCCTCTCAATGTTAGAATAAGGGGTATTTATACTAGAGAGCCTATCTATCAAGTTTCCAAAAGATAAAACTTTCCTAACTTAAAAGATTGCGAAATAAAAGATATAAAATTTAAAAGTCGGCGCCGCCTACCGACACAGGCCACCTCGGTGTCGACCTGCACAGGGTCAGTAGGACTCTTTACTGAACTTTTCAACTTGGACTCCATTGCATAGCTTGGTACCAAACCCACATGGTCGGTATCGAGGTCTTTGTTCTTGATTCTTGTACTCTTGCATAGCTTCTTTTGGATTTGTTGGGATGTTCAAAGCGTCTTGTTCTCCTCTTCTCTTCCACCATGCTCCACCATCAACTTCCCGATCTCAACTCCCTCGTATTGTTCCCTTTTCGCTTCAAAAACCTACAAAAAACACAAAAACGGAGTAGCTTCCATACTTTTCACAAAATATGTAAACTTATTCAAAAACACATGAAACAAACACTAAAACTTAACTAAACTAAGCTAAACAACTAAGAACAACACTTAAAAACTATACTAAAAACATGAACATCACTAGCACAACCAAATACTAGCACGATGCAGTTGCTACTTTAATCTAGAGATGCTCAACCAGTAACACTCTAGATCTAGGAATAGATCCAATAACAACAAACCCTAGTTGATCAGGCTAGAAACTGTTGAAATAAATCATAAACATTCAAGCAAGAGAGAAGGTTCAATACATGCAATGGATAAGGAATTAGAAATCTCACAACTTTATTCAAAAGGATGCTTCAATTGTTTGACAAAGCACAAGGGCTTAGTTCTCCATAGAAATTATGTAAAACTTAGGATGAAAAGTATGAGAATGAGAATTAGATTGATAGATGAGAGGAACTCTCTAAAACCTAATATAACAAACTAGGTCTCAAAAAGTATATCCAAAAATACATAAGTCGGAATAAAGCTGATATAACTAAGACCAATCAGAATAGAACACGTGGCCAATAAGAGATCTCGCGCTGTTAGAGGCGGTGGCCGCCGCCGGCCAAGTGGCAGGTGCTGCCAGCAACTCGGTTTAGAATTCAAGTGACACTTCGGGGGCTATTTTCACTCCATTCGAGTTGGAATTTGGACTCGGAATAAACATGAATTGTAGATCTTTGAATTAGCTTTCCCATGATAACAAACTCAAACCCATCAGACCACTATAGCTCCTGAACGAGGCCTTACAAGACAAAGGTGTCGAACCAGCAACTCCAATGGATGGCCCGAATTCAAGCGTTCTTTTCCCGTTTCCATTCCTTTCACACTTGTTCACTTTAAGACCTGTAAAACAACATAGAACAAGTGCAAAAACCCAAAACTCCTAGACACTCTAATAACTTAAAGAAACTAACTAAAACTACCTAAAAACAAAGCAAACGAAATGGAAACATGCATCCTAAACACTACCTATATGCAAGCTATCAATGGACTTACACAACATGAAAAGTACAAAATTTTATACCTCCTAAATAACATTATAGTTTGGGTCATTCGCATATTTTTCAAATAAAGGATACAAGGATCGTGCATCAAAACTATTTCTTTGTGCATCAAAACTAATTGTATGTGCATTAAAACCGTGTACATTAAAACTAACTATCCTATGTGCATCAAAGCAACTAAAAAGTATATCTTGTTAGTGTGTGTATATCTTGTATGTGCGTCAAAACTATGTGCATGAATATATGTTTTGTGCATTAAAATGAACATAATGTGCATCAAAACAACTAAAAAGTGCATCGTGTTTGTGAGTGCATCAAAACCGGCTGAACATGCATCCAAAAAAAGTTCCAACATCGATGTACAATGTGCATCAAAAAAATAGATGCACAAATAGCTAGTTTTGATGCATATACAAGGCGAAAACAATGCTAAAAATGTGTCTTAATTATGCATGTGCATCAAAACCAATCGTATGTGCATCAAAACAACCATAAAATACATTTTATTTTACATGCGCATCGAAACTAATAGTATTTGCATCAAAAATAGGTAGACTATAGGCAAAAATCTTATTCATGCACATAAATAAGGTAAAAATAAAAATAAAAAAAAGTTGGAAATCGATACACAATGTGCATCAAAAAATAGATGCACATTTAATTAGTTTTGATGCACCTAATGCTATATTTGATTCATATCAAAAGCAAAATCGATGCACAGGATGTGCATGTACCCCTGAAACGGATTTTTTTGACAAATATCCAAATAATTCGAGAAAAATACACATGTTTTATTTTTCTCCCTTCAATAAAAGTCTAATCATGTACGTTGATTTTTTATGGAAGAGATGAGATTCATTCTTATTTTTCAGGTGGGCGCCCTTTCTCACAATATCTTTTTCCATAGTCTTTTGATAGTTGCTGATTAAACTCAAAACTTGGTCAAAAAACAAGATGTTTTGTTGCCGTTTTAAGTATTTCTAGACTAGTCTAGTCCGACCCATACTACTGAATGCGGGGATTGGACCCCAAATACCGAACTGTGACGCAACGACATGTAGTCATGGGTCTAGTTCTGCAATGGGAACTGGAACCAACTGACCACCGATTCCATTTCAGTTTTGATTTTTACTAGTTCCCACCGGTTCCGGTATCTGTTCTGGTTCGGTTCCGGCCCTCTACAAAACCAGAAGTCACGACCACAGTTTAGGAACCGCGGTCACGGTTGTCGATTCCAACAACTATTTTTTTCAAAAAATAGTCATTTTGCCGATTCCGATTCCACCCTTTAGAAAAAGAAGAGTTGGGAAAAGAAGGGCTTGAACTTGATATTAAGTTACCTATGTATCCTCCCTGGTTCATAGAGGAATCAAAGCCCACGTAGTTCTCTTATCTTCGATACGGAACCCCACTTGGTTACTTACCAAAGATGACCCTTCGTAATCGGAAGAAGAAGCTCGACTTGTGTCGTCTTCACCATCCAATACATCATCCGATGACTCCGTATAGTTCATCGATTGTGCTCTAAGCCTCTCTCTTTCTTCCAATCGTCGACACAAACTTGAGCTTCCAATGCATCGATCATTAATCTTGATCTCATATCATCTAAGATGTGGCCACCTTGGCTAAACTTTTGCACCACCACTACCGTTGAGGCAGGAACGGCTAGTACTTGAGAGGCGATCTTTGATAGTGTTGGATACCTCTTCTTGTGTTGCTTCTACCAATCTAAAATATCAAAATCTTCTACAAACTTAAAGGTAGTTGTTAGATAAGTATCGAATTCCGTATGTAAGCTCATGTATCTCGGTCTTTTTGTAAGATTTTGCAATAAACCAAAACATATTCCTAGAAAAGAACGGTGAGACGAGGAGGATGGTTGAGGTAATTGAGGCGAAGAAAGTGCCTCACCAAAGAGTTGTTCGGCCAACACCACCAAAGAGTTGTTCGACCAACACCACCAAAGAGTTGTTCGGCCAACACCACCAAAGAGTTGATCGGCCAAAAAACCAACAAATCCTTGTCCTTGGTTTTACATTTTTTGAAGAAGATTAGGAAGGAGCCTCTTAAGAGCCACGATCAGAAAGATGCCACGATCAGAAAGATGCTTGAGGTAATTGATTTGGACTGAAAGAGGCCATGATCAGAAGTACCTGCAAGATAGCGGAAGATCCTCTTAAGAGCAACCCAAGGTGTGGTGGTGGGTTTTTGCATGTACTGAGAAAACCGATTAACAATAAAGGCTATATCCGGTCCGGTAAGGCTAAGATATTGGAGACTCCCGATAATGGCCTGGTAGTCAGTTGGACTAGGTAATTCAGTTCCGGAGTCTCGGGTGAGGGAAGGGGTGATAGTGATAGGGGTTGGAACAGGTTTAGTGTTTTGCATCCCGACTTTTTGTAAGAGGTCTAGGATATATTTTCTCTGGGAGGGAAATAAACTAGTGGGGTTGGGAAGGACTTCAATGCCCAAAAAGTAGGACAAGTCACCAAGGTCTTTAAGTGAAAATTTGGTAGACAACTGATTAACTAACCTGTCAACCAAAGTCGCTTGATTGCCCATAATGATGATGTCATCAACATATACGAGGAGATATAGAACACATTGACCATGGCGAAGGTTGAATAGTGAGGCGTCGGCAATGGAGTTACCAAATCCCAGTTGAAGTAAATACCCCTTGAGTTCGTAGCTCTTAGTGATTGCTTTAACCGCAAATCGCTTTACGGAGTTTGCACACATGAGTAGGCTTAGAACTATCGAGGAAGCCCAATGGTTGGGTCATATACACATCTTCATGTAAGGTTCCTTGAAGGAACACATTATTGGCATCGAGTTGCTTGATGTGCCATTGTTGAGACATTGCAATAGACATTATCGGACTGAACATTTCATGATAGTCATGACCGGACATCTGGTGAAACTATTGGGCCTGACAAAGGAAAAACTCCATCAGGTGTTAGTGAAAGCCCTAGCCTTTTCTTCCTTATAAAAAATATATCCCTGTTAACAGGAACGGTAATTAAAAAAAATCAAACAAGAACTCTTTTTTTCTAATTTTGTCATTCTAGATTTGAGAAAAACTTTGTACAGAAACATAAATATTATACAATTCAAAATGTAGCATCACAATATCGTTCTGCTTCGCATTAGGCTATATACTCTTTTCACCAAGTAAAATGAAACTCTACCTATTAAGTATACCAAATTCTGTTGTTTAATTTAATTGATCAAGTTTGGACAAAACAAAACAACTTAAATACGAAATACATACCTTAATATTCTTTATCAAAATAATGAAGAAAACACAATATATTAAGATTGCTACCCATTATAATATCCAGTGCTAATAATATAGGAGTTTGGTTCATATGAAACAAACTTTTATCCTGAAACGTGAAACAAATGCACTTTTCCTAGTTCGTAGTGCACTTTTCGTACGAAAGTGCATCGCAAAATACGAAAGTGCAATCTGAAAAAATACACTACAAAAAGTACAAAAAATGCAATCCGAAAAAGTACAATTCGAAATAGGAAAAGTGCACTACGAACGAGGAAAAGTGCAATCGTTTTAAGATAAGAGTTTAATTCATTTAAATCAAGCTAAATAATATAGATGTTCTAATTGTAAGCTAATAATAACTAACGATATGATATGAGATGTGAAAACTTGACAGTGCCGAGTTTGGTTAATGTTCTTTAACATAAATAGCATATCGCCCAAGACCGCAAAAAAAATTATACATAATAATTTAGATTATTTTAGTATTTTACGATATAAATAATTCTTAAGTTGGCGCTTGAAAAACTTAAAGGCCATAATTTGGGGACCAATCTTGCTAAAAAGTAGGCCTTCTTCGAGATGCTAAGGCTCGGAATAATAATAACAATAATGTAAAAACCCTCTATTTTTTTAAGGTGGTCCGTTTGATACCACATTAATATATAAATTAATTATATTCACATATATTTGGAGGACATTGTTGCATGCTGGAGATGAACTAGAACAATTATTGGAAGATAATGCCAATCATTATGTGATATTGGCCAGAAATGGCAAGTTTAATTGGAGGGCTTATTACGACAATATTAGAGCTCAAGGTTAGAAGGAAAAGTGGAAGCCTTGAATTTGGAATAGGCCTAACGTACACATTAAGGTTTGTTTTTAGCTCTTAGATGATTCTAAAAAGAGGAGTTTTTTTTATTAGGTAAGGATTAGGGTGCTCTCCTTCACGGAGGGCGCCCTAGAGCATCCTTTCGGATGAGAACTAGAAGTTCTGGATGAGTCTTGATACACTCAACAGGGAGACTATGGCCCAAATTAGCAATTTTGTCGGCCACAGCCCACAGCGTTACATTCCCTAAAGACATGGTTAATCACAATATCCTAGTTTCCATAAATGGAAACAAGGATGTCAGTGATGATGAGTTCGATCTCCCAAGGGCTATGAATCTTCCCTTTAACCGCATTAATGACTTGGAGATTATCCCCTTCAATTTCCACTCTTTCTATCGTTCTAATCGCTTCTCGGAGGGCTAGTGCTTCCGCCTTTAATACCGACACTTTTCCAAAGCTTGCCGTTATAATATCCGTTACCTGGACAAGGTGGTTTCGGAAAACAATTCCACCAGAAGTGTTTCCATTAGACATTTTTGAGGCATCGAAGTTTACTTTAGTGTATCCCGGTTTGGGTTTTTCCATTTGCTTTGGGCTCTTAGTTTTTTGTTTCTATTTTTCGTTTGGGATGTTAGTATAGTTTCTTCATCCTCTGTCCATTTCGACGCTTTCTCCCAATTTACTATTAGGTTTCTTAGGTATGATGTTAGGTCTGATATTCATTCACTTTGGTCTTGTTGAAAAATCAATTTGTTGCGTTGATGCCAAATGCTCCACCAAACAACTGCTAGGCACGTGAAATCTTTTTTCCCAAGGTTTTGGTATAGTTCACTTAGGATTGTTCTGGGCGTTTTGTTTTGGGGGTCATAACCCTGGATGGAATTAGCAATATTTGGGTTTACTTTATTAGTTATGTAGATCATATACAGACACTTTGTCAGTAAGTGATTTATGTCTTCATTGTTACAATCACACAAAACACAGCCTCCCGGAGTCGTGATTTGCTTATCCCTAAGTCTAGCTTTCGTGGGAAGTCCATTATTGTCAACTTTCCAAAGGAAGTTTTTAACTTTTGGGTATGTGTCCAATTTCCACAACCAGTTATTTATATGCGGTGTTTGTCTTTCTAAATTTGTGATTAAGTCTACTGCAGACGAGGTTGAAAACCATCCATTTTTGCTCGGGGCCCAATACAATCGATCTTGGATGTAGTTATCTGGGATTGGAGTATTTTGAATTTGTTCAATCATGTTGTTTGGAAGGATTTGTTTTAGTTCATCTATTTTCCATGTATGGTCATTAGTAATCCATGCATCTAATGTTTTTGTTTCGTCTACATTTGCAGGGTTCTTTGCATGAGACCGAAGGGGACCCCTGGTAGCTAATTATCTTTCCAAAATTTGACTGTTTTCTCGTCTCCAATTTGCCAAATGAGACCTTTAAAGAATTCTTCTCTTAGATGCAGTAGTTTTTTCCATTGTAGCGAGGTGTTCACTTTTAATTTGTATGAGGATAAATTATCATTTCTAAGGTATTTTTGTGAGATTATCTTGACTCACATATTATTTGGTTCAACAATAATTTTCCAAAGTAGTTTCATTTGGAGTGCTTTGTTCATATGTTCTGTTTTCGTTATTCCCAGTCCTCCTACCTCTTTAGGTTTGCATATCTTATCCCATCCCACCAAAGGTTTGTAATTTCTATCCTTGTTCCAGAAGAATCCCCTGTTTATCCTATCCATTTCTGAATGAGCATAAGCCGGAAGCATAAAGCTCTGCATTACATAGTTCGGTTTTGTGGCTAAGTTGGCTCTAATCAATGTCGTTCTGCCTTCTTGAGATAGCGAGTTTTCCCCTTCCATTTTGTGAGCTGTTTTTGTGCATTTCCAATCGAGTCTTTAAAGGTGTCTTTGTTGACTTTGCCATTAATAATTGGGCAACCTAAATACTTTTCTATGTTCGTCATTGTTGCAATCCCCAGGGCTTTTTGTGCTACATTTTTTTGTTGGGAAGTCATATTTTTAGAGGTTTGAAAGGCTGACTTATTATAGTTAACTTTTTGACCCGAAATTCTGCAAAATTCATCGATAATGATCTTTACTTGTTCACATGATCTTTAAGATGCTTTGGCGAATATTATGATGTCATCTGCAAAGGCTAAGAAGGGGATCCGAGTCCCACCTCGAGCGATTGGAAATCCTACCGTGTTTTTGTCCAGTTCGCTAGTTAATTGTAGTTTTCTTGCAAGGATTTCCGATGTGATAACAAATAGGAAGGGTGATAAGGGGTCACCCTGCCTAAGTCCTCGTTCCGGGTTGAATGGTTCCGTGGGTCCATTATTTACAAGTATCGACAATGATACCGTGCATATGCATTCCCTTATCCAACCTATAACTTTTTTATCAAACCCAATCTATACAATACATTTAATAGATATTCCCAATCTACTCGGTCATACGCCTTTTCCATATCTAGTTTGATGGCAATCTATCCATCTTTGTTTTTTGTGTTTCTGAATGAGTGAAATATTTCATGGGCTATAAGGATGTTGTCTTGAATGGCTCAGTTTGCTATAAAAGCCCCTTGGAGCGGGTGGATAATTTTGGTTATTACTTTTTTAATCCTTTCCGTTATGATTTTCGATATGACTTTATAGATAGTTAGGCATAGACTTATTGGCCTGTAATGATTAGTCGATTTTGGGTTCTCTACCTTAGGTATGAGAGTTATAAATGTATGGTTAATTTGTCGTAATATCTTCCTTGAGTGGAAAAAACTTTTTACAGCTGTTGGTCCCACAATATCCCAATATCTCTTGTAGAATTCCGCAGTCATACCATCCGGGCCTGGAGATTTGTCAAAGCCTAGCTTCATTACCGTTGTCTTGATTTCTTCATTAGTAACGACACTAGTTAGCATGTTGTTATCTTGTTCCGTTATTTCTTTGGTTATCAGATTAAGATATTCATTTGCATTGTTTAGATGGGTTGGTTGCTTAGTATATCTCTTCTTAAAGTCATTTCTTATTTATTCTCTAATATTATCTATACCTAGAATTTGGGTACCTTCGGTAGTGGTGATTTCTTTAATAATTTTCCGGTTGCGCTTACCGCTTGCAATCTTATGAAAGTATCCTGTGTTAGCATCCGACGTTTTGATGTGTTTTGTTTTACCTATTTGTTTCCAATATGTTTTATGGAACTTTAAGATGCATTCTTTCTTGTTCAACAATCGTATTTGTTTTTGGATGGTACTTGGTTGCGGAGAGGTTAAGATAGCTTTTTGAAGCTTGACCAGTTGATCTTCTATTTCTCTTAATTGCTCGAAGGTGTTGCCTAACGTATGTTTATTCCATCTTTTGGCATGTTGTTTAAAGAGTTGTGTTTTCTTAATTAATTGGAACATATTTGAGCCCTGGAATTGCACTCTCCAGGCTTGTTTAACCACATTTCTAAAGTCTTTCTTGTACATCCACATTTTTTCAACTTTGAATGGTTGTGCTTTGATTGTTTCCTCATTACTTAACTCTACCGTCACTTTACAATGGTCTGAACTAGTGAAAGCGTGGTTTTGGGCGCTAATATTTGGGAAATTTTGTACAATGCAACTACTTACTAGTACTCTATCTAGATTTTCATAGATGTTGTCAACTTCTGTTTTATTTTTCCTCCAAGTGAAGGAATTACCTGAAGTTGGTATATCCTCTAGCAAACAGTCGTTTTTGAAGTTAAGTAATCTTTCAAATCTACTAGGTTCCGGATACACACCTCCATTTTTTCGCTAGGCGCTTGTATTTCGTTAAGATCCCCAATCATAAGGGTAGGGAGGTTTAGGTTTTGTATCGTTATCGTTAATTGATTCCAGAACTCCTCTTTATCCCCGGCATTCGGGGGGGCATAGGTAAAACAGATGGCTATCATGTATTTAGTAACCAAGTGGTGGTATTTAAGTATCACATACCTTGGTTCCTGGATGAGAATCGTGACTTCATCGTTAATGAACTGATGAGACTTCCAAAAGACAGCTATACCTCCCGCTCGGCCCGAGGTAGGAGACCATACAACATTATCAAATCCTGCTCGTCTCCAAACCTAGTCACTAGGTAGTTTGTCCGTTTTAGTTTCTGCTATTGCCATAATTTGCACTCTTTGAATTTTATAGAAGGAGTCAAGTTCTGGCCAAAACAATTTTCTACCTATCCCTCTACAATTCCAGAATCCAATTTTCATGTTTACTTGATTTAAGGTTGTCCCATTCCACTCCTAGTTCCAAATATTGTAAAATAGGTTCCATTTTGTTGCACAATCTAAGGGGAAACCTCATGGAGATCGATTCACCTAAGATTGAAGTATAATTGTTATTCAACTTCTTAATATCACACAGGCTCCTTAAGCCCACCTGAACATCGCCATACAAGCAAAACGAATGATTCTCACTAATCTTGCATATCCAAATGCAATTCAGGTGTATTAAGTTACAAGCATTCAGATTTAACTCCTTAATTATCATAAAAAACAGTTCCAATTTTTTACATTTTTCTCTAACCCCTCTTGAGCAGCAGAGGAGGGGACTTTGGGTGGCTCTAACATGCACAGGAAGTCCCAATCCTTTATCAATAGCATAATGGTCACTATTCTGTGCAATTTTTTCCTCCTGATGGCTCATAGCCCCTTTATTCCTAATATTATCTTTACTTTGGTGTGCAATCATATCGCTCCCCTGTGTACACTTAATGCATCATATGAGAGTGTTCGAAAGGTTCTTAATACCTTGTTTGGTCATAGATACAGGGCATATACATGTGCAGCATGTATTCCACCAAACTCTAACATTTATTGTCTTAAAGTTTCTATATCTATCCCAAAATATAACATAGTATCTTAATTTTACAATATTATCTATCTTCCCAGATTGGGCAATCCAAGAAAGTATTTCCCCATGTCGTTCTTTTTTTTATTTTTGCTATACTTTTTTTCTTCAATATCCAGTGTTCCAATTGATTCCAATCATCAGCTTTCCAATGGTGCAGACAGTGGAACGTTTCCCTTTCCTTCTTGCATTGCAGGTCCCATGCCCTGTTACATCTACATATTATCAACAGAACAATCTGAAGTCCATATTTTGATATTAGCAAACAGTCTAAGTAGTGATCATTCTTCATGACATACATTTTCCACCTAATAGTATACAATTCTCTTTTTCCTTTCAAGTTGTAATTCAAGCTCCTTATTTTCTTATATCTCCTCATTCTAATCTTCCTAGTACAAGAAATGTTAGAGAAGTTTCCTAGTATTGGATTCAAGTTGACAAAATCTCTTTTCATTTTATGATGTTGATACAATAAGTAGTCTTCAGTACAAAGTTTTCTATCCAGCAATATCCCAGACTTGAGACAATACAAGTAATACCAAGCATAAATGATAAATTTCAGCACCAGTTCATATTCACCAACTAGATATAGATGATTTCCAGAACTGAAAGGGCAATGTTTTCCATCCAGCAAAAACCCAGAATTTAGACAGTAAAAGTAATACCAAGCATAATTGATAAATTCAAGCAGCAGTATATATTCCATCTTGCTTCTATAAGCAATCTTACAGTGCCTCCAAGATTCATGCCAAGAACAATAAATCATGACACACCCACTTAATTTCTTAGTTCCAAAAACCAAAGCAATGCAGAAAACGTTAGGTGGGTTGACAAGTGCATTGACATATATACATAGCTTATCGTCATGATCATGTGCATTTTTCGTGTTAACTAAATGATTAGAGATAAGATTTTCAATGGTTTGAACCTCGATTTCATCACATCCCACATATATCCAACAAGAAGATAAATTACAACAGTAATTCATGGTTTCAATCATACTGTTTCCACCATTAAGTTTCATAGTGTAGTATTCAACCAGAGAAGCATAGGCATACTTATGATTGCTCATAGGAGAGCAAAGACATAACAGGCCTGAAATGATCCAGGACCAACAGGGATTATTCTTGATTTGTTTATCATAGTCAATAATCATCTTTAACAACAACTTGTTTGTACCTCCAAAATTCCGATGGTTCATAAATTTCAAGCTTTCATTCATGATTGCAAGAAGCAATTTTCCATACTTATCAATGTATACATTTCCATGCTAGGAATAGTGAATTTGTGGGCTGCAAACCCAATATTTCACATCTTTTGTTACAGTTCTAGAGAGCTAGAGGTTCACAAAAGAGTTTGTCCCCGAGGGATCAAAGCCTATATTGTTCTTTCTTGAACTACTCTTTAAGGTCTCGTCGACCATAGTAGGTAGTTGTTCGTTCTTTATTGCACTACTCTTTAAGGTCTCATCGACCACAGTAGGCGGTTGTTCGTTCTTTATTGCACTACTCTTTAAGGTCTCATCGACCATAGTAGGCGGTTGTTCATGTTCTTCATATGGGTTCAGGTTCTCAGATTGTACAAAAGGGACTTTCTCAATAAACCAAAGGACATATTTAAAAGGTTTCTTACCATTCATAGGGGGGCTTAGACAAATTTCTATCCTAATTAGACCATTGAAGATATCACCAAGAGTATGACAAGAACAAAGTCTAATAATATGTGATTGTGTGAGGAGTTGATCAACCCAGATTGCCAAATTATACCCAGTAGTCAAAGCATTGGAATTAAATTCATCAAGGGATAGGTTGAAATAGTACAACCTGTGTAATCTCGGTGTTCGTCGCCCCTTTCGGCTGTTCGAGGGAGGAGAGGAGAGTTCCTCCCAGTTTTCATCATCCACATGGCTTCCTCCCATAGAGATGCACACCATTCTCTGCCTCGCCATCACCCCCACGCTTCCTAGGTTGCATCGGGATGAATAGTAGCGTAGAGCTATCAACCCTAGTCTCCACATCGAGCGCGACTCCACCAGCAAGAGCCCACGCCTCTTCTTTAGGAGCCTCCTCTGTAGAGAAATGGGCTTGCCGACATTCCATTCATTGCCACCGTCGACGGTCCTTGTCGGAAATTTTCCACCATCGTTTGAAACGATTTGCACTAGATCGAGGTTCTGGGGTATTATACCCCAAATTGGTTCCCAAGAATTTCTATTTCCATCATAACTCTGAATTTGTGGTAGGAGAAATTGGATGAGTGTGCCGATTTGGGCTAGAATTTGAGATCTAGGGCTGGGGATTTGATTTTGCCACTGTTCATGTTTTCGGGGGTTTTGTTTCATTCTTAGGGGGCTAGAATTTGAAAGTCATAGTGTCTAATCAAAAATAAATCTCTATTATTTAACTAAAGTGTAGTAAGCAAGTCGGGGTCGAACCCAAATAAATCTCTATTATTTTGTATCTCAAAAAAATTTTGTATCTCAAAGTGTAGTAAGCACGGGGGATTGTGATTGGATTTCTAATTCGAAGAAAACAAAGCAAATAATAAACAAGTAAAGAGTTGGATTTAATAAGTAGGAAGACAAATTTATTTACAAGCATCCACTTTTGTCTCAAGTTCATTGATTCCTATGAAGTATTTCCTAACCAAAGATTATTCATATTCCGATCCTAAGTGATTGTAAAACAATAAGATTGATAGGGAAAAGATAATTTCATTCATCTCATGGTACGTACATATATAGTTACACCTTACAAGAGATAACGAACATGATGGACTATGAGATCCCCGAATTGAACATGTTCATGAACAAAATGCTAATCAAGCTTGATATGCTTTGAACGTTGATGTAGAACTGGATTGGCAGTCAAATATGTAGCACTTAGATCATCGCATAGAATGATAGGCTTGCTAGAGGATGGAGCACCCATTTTAGTGAGGAGTTCTCGTATCCGAATAAGCTTAGTGGCAGCGAAAGCAATGGCGTGAATGCGTGATATTCATCCTCAGTGTTGGAACGGGAAACCACATTTTATTTTCGAGAAGACCATCTGATTAGATTTCCGACGTAGTAAATACAAAAGCCATGTTGTGATCCGCAATCGTCGACATCCAAAGCCTAGCTGGCGTTAGTGAATGTGACAAGATGATAATGAGGAGAACAATTGAAGCTCAAACTTTGAGAAATTGTCCCTTTGAAATAACAAAGGATTCGTTTGAAAGCATTCCACTGTGTTTCAGAACGATTATGCATACACTGACATACCCGA
Organism: Fallopia convolvulus; assembly: GCA_964016875.1. Taxonomy (NCBI): domain Eukaryota; kingdom Viridiplantae; phylum Streptophyta; class Magnoliopsida; order Caryophyllales; family Polygonaceae; genus Fallopia; species Fallopia convolvulus. The sequence continues at coordinate 25,859,480 of OZ024733.1, forward strand.
TTTACTGCATAAGATAGCTCGAGACGCGTGATTGTGACATATTGTAACACGCCAACGATGCTACGATATAGGAACAGATTCGTAATGGGATCACCGGTTTGGGCAAGTAGAGAACCTTATTCCGGCGGCGATGTTATAGACTTGGCTTCAGCCATTTTGCTCCAAGATAGAATATCACAAATATATTTGCTTTGAGAGAGCCGAAGACCAGTGGATGAGCGGTGGACTTCGATTCTAAGAAAATAGTGAAGAGCACCTAAATATTTGAGAGAGAAGGTGGATCCAAGATACTTGACAAAGTCTTCAATGAATTTTGCATTCGATCTCAAAATGATGAGATCATCTGTATATACAAGCACATAAATGAGCCATGTTGAATGTCGTTTGATAAACAAAGACTTGTCAGATTGACAGAACCGAAAACCATGAAAGACAAGAGCATGTTGGAGTTTGTGAAACCAAGCCCATGGCGCCTGTTTGAGGCCATAGAGGGCCTTTTTGAGGCGATTGACATGTGTGGGCCGATCAGTAGTAATGAATCCAAGGGGTTGTGACATGAACACAATTTCAGTAAGATCACCATTTAGAAAGGCGTTGAAATCTACCTGTCGAATGGGCCAATTGTCGGTGACAAGCAGACTATGAATAATACGAATTGTAGTTCGTTTTACAACAGTGTTGAAGGTGTCAAAATAATCAACTCCATCTTCTTGATGAAACCCCTTGGCAATAAGTCGGGCTTTGTACTTGTCAAGAGAACCACCTGCCTTTATTTTGATCTTGTAAACCCACTTATAGCCAACGATATTAGTACCAAGAGTTCGGGGAACATGGTCCTAAGTCCCATTATTAATTAAAGTGTCATATTCCATTTGCATTGCATGTTGCCAATTTGGGGGGGGGGGGGCTTGAATAAATAGTTTAGGTTCCGTTGGGATTTCAGAAGTAAGAGATGGATGTTTAGAGATAGTAAAAGTCTTAAGTTGACCTTATAATATTCGAATAACTTAGTGTTGGCCTTATAATGAGTTATTAGCTCATTTCTTTAAAAAGAAAAAAAAAGCATGGATGTCGAACTCACCCAAATATTTTTACACTACCTTATTAAAAATATATATAAATTTTCACACCAAAAAGAAAAATAAGTGTCCACGCGAATTCCATCTCGTAACTTCATTTTTCTTTGCTTGATTGTAGATTCCTTATAAGTTGACTTTACTTGTATAATTTATGAAAATCAAATGCTTTTAGGGTATTAAAAAAGTAGCAGTCATTGGTTTTCGTTTACTAAAAATAAAATAATATTGCTTTATCGTGCCAACCACGTGGACGTTGCCTTTTAATTTAAATAGTATGTAATTAAAAATTTTAAATTCTTTTTGGTACCCCTCAAGTTTAGACTTTTTCTTCTGGTGACCTAAAAATTTTCTTATTTCTTTTGGTAACCCTCAACTTTTTGCAAAATTGTTTCCATAACCTAAAGTTCAAAAAAGGCCCACTTTCCACCCATTTTCAACATTTCTGTTAAAGAAAAAAGAAAATAAACTCATTTTTTCACATTTTCGTCAAAACCCATTTTCCACATTTACTCATATCTGTACAAATAAAACAAAAGGGAGGACGAAGGAGAACCCTTTCTTCGATCGAAAATTCTCAGCCTCTTGAGACTCCTCAATTCTAGAGTGTTGAATCCAAGCTCAGACACTACGAATCCGACCCTACCAAAATCATCGATTCCATAAAAAACTCGCCTCTGCTCTTCAATTCGATGGATTGCCTCGCTTTGTTGATCCAATCGGTTTCAAAATTCAGATTTGTTTCCACTTTGGCGACTTCCCAATAAATCCAGCAACATCTCTTCTTACACCAAAAATGGAAGAATTGTGGAATAAAAGAAAACGACGACGGTGCGGAGCAATTGTGATTGCGACTCCACTGTCAACACCGCCATCCAAAGTGCCCGTTGGAAGCTGTCCAAGATCGAGAGAAAGACTGAGATCAGCATCGACGATTGATTTAAAGTAAAATGCAGGATAAATATTCGGGATTTCAATAGCAAGGTTAAGTGTTAAAGTTTAGTTGTGATGGTTGATTGTGATTTTATATTGCATTGGATGGATGATGGATTTGAGAATTAGGCTACCATATTAATCAGTAAGGTTGACAATTGAGGGGTTTGTTATGAGTTTGGTGGGAGAGTGATGCAATTGTTTTGGATTTGGTTTGGTGATTAGGAGGAGATGAATGAGAGATTAGATACCTGCTCGATCTTGACATTGTGGAAAAATGGATTGAAATGGGACAAGAATTTGACAGAGAAGTGAAAAATCGAAATCTCGGGGGGTACTTTCTTTTTTATTTTAATTTTTTGACAGAAAATGGATAGTCACTAAGTTTAGTTTACGGAAAGGAAATTGTCAAAACTACGAGGGTACCAAAAGGAATACAAATTTTTTTGGGCACCAAAAGGAAAAATCGAAATCTCGGGGGTACCCAAAGGAAAATCCCAAAATTTTAATATGTATTATTTTTTCCTGTACGTTTAATCAAATTTACATGTCATTAGTTTTGTTCCACGAATATATCATGTCATTTTTTCTACATCACTTACATTACATTTATACGTCGTATAGTAATTTCAAATTTTATTTTTTGTGATTTTATATTCTTTATTTTCTAGGTTTCATTCTCCTTCATCATGAGATATATTTGATAAATTTCCATTAGAACCGAAAACATTATTTTACTCCCCTTACCAAGTGGCAATTCTGGCAGAGAGAGCGGAAAACGCTCTCCGTACAATGACCCCCTTCCCCCTTTCCCCTTCCTGGTTTTTTGCCCTGTAATTCTTCTTGAATCCAAAAAATATAACCAACAATTTACAAGCAAAACCAAGCCTTGTCTTCGTATCCTATTGCCCGAATTTCCTCTTAGGAGTTGCTCTCACCTCCTTTGCTTTCCTCCTTGGATGTGAAAGCCATGTTGAGAAAGCACAAAATAGATCGTGAAGACCACGCTGAGAAGGCAAACTTTCACCGAGAAGGCACAATTTTCCCCGAGAAGGCACAATTTATCTGCTCTTTCAATATTCTTGTCTTTATTAAGAACAATAACCCTAATTTTTGGATCCCTTCTATGGGTTAATTGATTACAGATTTGGCTTTTGCTTTGTCTTTCCTCTTGCTTAAGGAGGCGAAGCCCCATAAAATTTAGTCTGAATTTGTCTTCTCATTTTGTATTTTGACTCTCGTCGGCGTGGTTGACCATCCCAGTCTGCCCACTGTCGTAGACCTTGGGTGACTCTACCAACGTCTTATTTGTCACCCGACTTCTCCCATCGGCCTTGGGCACTTATTTGTTCAAGGTTCCAATTGGAATCACATGCGCTCCCCGACGCCACCCTACTCCTTGAGACGTTGCTTGTGAGGCAAGCTTGTCTAGGTTACATGAGGGACATGTTCGCATTACTTGCGAGGCAAGTTTGACTTGCAATGCAAGTACAAACTTGCAACGCAAGTATTTTTCTTTTGAGGGTGCTAGGTTGAAATTTTTTTGCATGAGGGCTCATACTTTATTGTGTACTTATATTTCGAACAGTTTTTCGACCCTTGTAACCTTTAACTTGCAACGCAAGTTAAAGATGTTTTTCAACCCCTGCAACCTTCGTTGTCTTTATCTATATATAGGAAATCGGGAGGAGTGATTGTTGTGCTTCTTTGATGTAGAACGAGTGAGGTGACCTTATTTGATTGGTTGAAAGAGAGGTGGATCCTGATTGGTGCGAAAAGAGGCACACCACAATTGGTTAAGGATGTAGTTTCGACTTTCGTGGACTTTCTGGTGTGGGATAGATCTGCGCGCTCTGTTGCCTCTTCTAAAATTGGTTACAACTAACATTCCAATTATGTTGAAAACAGTCGTGTTTTCTTACCTTTATTTCAATGAGCATGTCGTTCGAACTATACTTTCTTCTTTTGACATGGAACTTGTATTCTTCAGTTGTCTTTTACTCCCTAATACACACGCTGAACTCGAACAAGAGACTTTGCCCGTATGTAATTTTTTGATGGAGCGGGAAAGTTTGTTGGTAATGCGGGCTTCAAATACTCTCGAAAGTCTTCTTCTTGCGAAACTTGTGGAGTGTTGATGTCATCCCTCCTGACAGAGGTCAGCTATTCTGTCTATTAGTGCATGGTTTTATTCGTGCACCATCATCTTTATCTCCATATTTATTTATCATGTGTGCTGAAGTTTTTTCTTTTCTATTGAACAATGCTATAAGGATGAAAATGCTTCATGGCTTTTCAATTAGTTGAGGTGTTCCTGTTCTTTCACATCTTTTATTTGAAGATGATTGCTTATTATTTGCTAAAGCAACAACTAGTTAGTGCTCAATTTTAACCGATATACTTAGTTCTTATTAAAGAACATCAAGGAAAAAAGTTAACATGCTGAAATCCGAGATTTGCTTTAGCCGAAATGTCAATTTGCAAACAAGATTAGATATTACGGGTATGCTCACAATTCAAGAAGTTGATACGTAGTCCAAATACTTTAATTAGTATTCCAACTATTGTTGGGAAATAAAAAAAATGGTGTTTGGTTGTGTAAAGTATAAAACTTAGAAGAAAATCCACGGTGAAAGAGAAGTTATTGTTGTAATAACCGCTATTTTTATGAATAATTTATTATTATTATTTATTATTATTATTTTATTAAATAAAATAATTCATATTATTCCTTTTTCACTCAAATTCCATTAAAATTTAATAAAATTGATTATAAAATAATTATTTGGATTAAGAAATTTATTAAAGATGGATTTAATAAATTTGTAACCTAACGAAAAAATTATTTCAAACCCTTTCACTCTATTTCTTCTTTATAAAGAAGAATCGGGCCTTAGCAACGGCCCAACTAGCGAGCCCATAAAACAACTAAAAGGGGAGAAATAAAAAGAAGAATCGGGCCTGAGCAATGGCCCAACTAGCGAGCCCATAAAACAATTAAAAGGGGAGAAATAAAAAGAAGGGGTGGGGCATGGGAATTAAACCCATGACCTCTTCTTGCTCCTCAACTCACTCCTTTACCAATCATGCTAGTTAACTTTTCTAATATTTAATACACCTATTTGTATTTAAACCATTCTTTTCCAGTGGCATTTTCAGAAACGCCATTTTTAAGCCTTATAAAACCGAATGGGATGTAATGATGGGGAATTTTTGGGAGATTTTTCTTACTCAAAATCCACCACTTTGATTTTGTGATTTCCCTCCCCAATCCCCTTCCTAAGGAATATCTAGTTCATAATGAGCTTGATTCTTCCACTAAACCCCTTGCCTATTTAAAGGGTGTCCCCTTGATCAAACAAAGACACTTTCAAGCACCAAAAACCCCATTGTCTCCATCTTTTCCCCTAAGACACACTTGCTGATTTTTTTTTTTGGATTTTTGGGTTTTAATTGTTTTTGGGGGTTTTGAGCACCACCGACCACTCCGACCACCACCACCTGACCGCACCACCCCTCGCCGGCCTCGCATGCCTGGCGGAGCCACTTGTTGCCCCGCCGCCCATCGTCGTTCCGTCCTGTTCTCCCTAGTTCTGTTTTCTTGTAAACAGAATATAAGGGTGAGAATTTCTTTTCTTTTTGTTTATATTATTTTCCTTGTTGATTTAATAATGTGGAAATATTATTTAAACCATATTATTATTCTGATTTTTTTAAAAAAGAAGAAAAATCAGATTTATACAAATTGTAGTCTTGTACATAATTTTAATGGAAAACAACATGCATGCATAAGATTTAAAGGAAAAATAATTTTGTATAGTATAAAATAACTTTTAATAAATCTAAGGAGTTCTAAAAGGGATTTTAAGCATGGAAATTTCTATTTTAAAAATAATATAAACTTAGACATTCTTTCCTTGATTATAAAAGAAATGACTTGAGAATTAATAAAATAAAGTTTTATGAAAGAAAATATTTTGCATGTCAACTTAGACTTAATATAAATTTTAAATAATTTATATGTGACCCTTTTAATGAAAAGTAGACTTCTAAAAGTTATAATCTACTTAATTAATTTAAATAAATTGTTGCATGTGGATTTTTTAAGGTTTTATGAAATAATCCACCCTTGCATGTTAACTTAGAGCTTAGTAGAATGTTGAAATAAAATTTGTTTTGACCTTCTTGATAAAAAGGATAGTCACAAAAACAAGTTATACTTAAATAACATAATAAGTAGTGCATGTGGAATTAAAAAGGTTTTTATGAAATAATTCATACATGCATGTCAATTTCAAACCTTACTATAATTTTATAATGAATTATATGTGACATCTAGAAATAATCTTGATCATGAGAATATTATTTATTTAAGTGAAAATGCATACAAAGTGCTTGTGGTTGTAAAGGGATTTTTGTTGGTTTTTAAAACCATTTTTACATGTGAAGTTATCATTTAATATAAGTTCTTGGAATAAAATAAAAGTGGTCTTAGAAGTAATAAGATTCAAAAAAATAATATTTTAGTCCACTTAAAAAATTATTGCATGTGATTTTTAAAAAGGATTTTCCGTTTGATTAAATACATCCATGCATGTTTCTTTAAAGTAAATATTTTTAATGCTATAAAAGTTATTTAAAAACATCACTCTGAAAATAATAATACAGGATTATTATTATTTGTTTTCCTACCTAAATTATTAAATTAAATAATTTAGAGTAATATCCTTTCTCTTACAAGAGGAAAATAAGAAAAAGGATTTGTTTGAGAATAAAACAAGGATTTTAATATATATTCGTCCGTTATCTTTTCGAATGACTAGGTCAAAGCGTACGAACTTCACTAAGTCGTTCTAAGTTCCGAGTTTCGTAAACTTACGAAAGAAATTCAAGGCAAGTGGATATTCTCCTTGAAACTTTTCGAAAATTCGATTCCGTTAACTCTCTCTATGTTGGAAACACCTTGTTTGTTAAAATAAATAAATCTAGGAAATAGAGATTATTAGAAATAATGACCTCTATTATTATTTTTTTATTATTATGATTATTATTATTATTATTATTATTATTTTATTTATTATTATTATTATTATTATTATTATTATTATTATTATTATTATTTGAAGAAGAGTCGCGTGCGAATGGGCGCCCAGGTGAGAAATGAGAATAAATCTCGTTCGTTCCTTCCAAAAAATCAACGTCCCTGATTAAACATTCATTAAAAAAATAAAATACGGCACGGGCGAATTTTTCCCGTATTATTCGCGTATTTTTCAATAAAATACGACACGGACGAATTTTTCCCGAATTATTCACGAATTTTTCGAAAAATACGTTTCTATGAGACGCGCCCAGTTTGTTCATCAGAAATAGCGATTTGTTCATCACTATTCACCAATTGTTCATCAATACTAACTAATTGTGCATTGAGTTTTTGATAACATTGTTCATCGATTTCAAACTTTTTTTATTTTTATTTTTATTTTTAACCTTATTTATGTGTACGAATACAATATTATGTAGTTTTTTATGCACATATAATTAGTTTTGATATACCCATATTTGTTCATTGATATACTCGTATTTGTTCATTGATATACCCCTATTTGTTCATTGATATACCATTATTTGTTCATTAGTATACTTCTTTTATGTTCATTGGTATACCATTATTTGTTCATTGATATACCCTATTTGTTCATGGATATACCCTTATTTGTTCATTGATATAACCTTATTTGTTCATTATTATACCCTTATTTGTGAATTGAAATAAACTTATGTTTTATGTGTCAATGCTATCAACTTGTACGTTTAGGACTATTAATACCATCAACTTGTACATTTAGGACTATCTATTTGTGCATTTTTGCATTTATTTTGTGCTTTACGGCTATCTTGAATTCAAAGTATAATAAAAATGAAGTGATTTAAGGCTAACTTGTCAATACGAATGAAGTGCTCAATATAGTACCAAAATAAGATAAGTTTGATGTAGAAACTTGAATGCAAAAGATAATAGATAAAGAATTTGTTCATTTTTTATGTACAAACAATAGATTTTTGATGCACAAGCAATAGTTTATTTATGCACAAAATCACAGTTTTGATGAACAAAATCACAGTTTTGATGAACAAATCCACATTACTGATGAACAAATCCACAATACTGATGAACAATCTGGGCGCGTGTCCTATTTCCGTTTTTTTCAAAAATAGAATAATTCGCCAATAATTCGCCCGTGCCGTTTTTTTCCCCTTTTTAAGTGAAATGATCAGCGCCTTTGATTTTTCTTGATCCAACGGCTCCTGTTCTTTCTTATTTCGCACCTGGGCGCCCATTCGCACCTGAATCGGACTCTTATTATTATTATTATTATTATTATTATTATTATTATTATTATTATTATTAGGCTTGTTTGTGTGGCCTTTATGTGTTTAAATCTCTTTTTGAGATTCGTTATGGATTATAATAGTATAATAAGGGGACACTTCTATATAACATGTCGAGTGGTATGGCAATACGCCCTCTCTTCCCGCGACATAAGGATCATGATCTATGTCCGCTCCTACTCGTTGGAGGGATTTCTAAACCCCAGCTAGGTGTCGGAACTTCGTTCCCCTTAAGTGGATTCGGCTCTTTCATAGCCTCCACACCCTTAAAAGTCATAAATGTTATGCAAAGTTTTGACACTTAATAAAGATATGTGCTAGTGCACATTAAAATACATCAAAACCGGGCCGGTTTAGTACAATGTAGAAGGCCGACCCGGCTCTCGGTCCGATAAGGGCGCGAGAGGTTTTCTAGAAACTTGTGTGTAATTAAAACGTTCCCAACATTATTCTACTCTAAGAAGTTCTACAATCTCGTAGTTCTTTCTTTTCGATTTAGAGTTATCTCACTTCAAGATTTACTCATTTCCTCCCTTAAGCTCCACATAAAGTCTTTACATCTCAAACACATCATGCGTATCTCTTTAATGAATTGATAAGTTACCAAACTACCCTTGAGAATTTCCATTCTCACTTGCTTAGTCTACTTAGACTAATTCCGTTAATTCTGCATTTTTGCCTGGTATTTCTCGCCCTTCGCGACAAATGCCAGACTGTAGGAAACCACCTTCGAAGGTTTAAAGACGAAGATCCATCAAGCTGAAGGAAGGAAGGTCGGGTCCTCTCAAGAGTGTTTTTCTCCCTTATTTTGGGTTACATTACGCTTTGTGTAAACAATGTTTCGTTAATTCCGCTGTTTAAACTCTTTCGTCTTTTGGTTATGTTGAAACAAGTTTACAAATGTAATGACAACCTTAAAGTCTCATATTGATCACCTTTTATAATATGTACTATCATTGAATTTTTGCATTTTATTTAAATTTAATACCTTATAAAGCATTGGGTGACTTTGGATGGTAAATCCGAGGTCGCTAGTGGCAATACCCATGGTTGCAAAATAGGGGTGTTACAATTGTCGCAAGTAGGCCAAGAAACCATGAGCAGGGATGTTCTACAATCGATTACACTATATATATATATCATGGGTATTTTTCATCTTCATGACACCTTGGCCGACGAAATTTATACGATGTTAGCTTGTTCTGTTGGGGTTCAAAAGACCATGAACGAAAAAATTATTAGCACTATTGAGATTATCGTTGTCGACCAAAAAAGCTTGATTAGAAAGGTTTTGCAATTTAAAGTTGTTTAATGAAGCTTTACTTGCAAAATAGAGTTGGCATCTTATTTATAGCCCAGACACATTGTTTGCCCGTACTTTACGTGCTTATTATCACCATTCAACATATATTGAAGCTCGATGTGATTCTTCCTAGTTTCACTTGAAGTAGCATATGAGGAGTTAAAGCTTTATTTTTTGGAGCTCAAGTTGTTGTTGTTATTATTATTATTGTTATTGTTATTGTTATTGTTATTGTTATTGTTATTATTATTATTATTATTATTATTATTATAAGCTTTATTTTAGGATAGTTTTGCTTGAGAATTTTGGCCCTTTATTGGCTATTTAAACTCTTGTATTTGCTACTTTTGCAATCAATGTTGAATTTATATCTTTGGGATTTTACCTCTTTCTCATTCTGAGCTAATAGCTCTCCTAACACCTATTTCCAACACTGAGATTGTGCAAGCGGTTCGTGTTATGAGTCCTTTTAAGGCACTCAGTCTTCACGACTTTCAACCCATCTTCTAAAAAAGATGTTGGGACATGGCAGGTCAATTTGTTACAAGACTTTTTCTCCTCTGGGAAACTTTTGAATAAGGCTAAAGATACTTTACTAGTGTTGATCGCTAAAGTGGATAAACCACATAATAAGAAATAGTTCAAACCTATTAGTTTGTGTAATGTATTTTTTAAAGTCATTACAAAAATTCTCATCACTATCTTTAAACCATTGGGGCCTACTCAATGTAGTTTCATCATTTTCCAGTTCAACTCGGACAATGTCATGGTGGTTCAACAGGTTAGCCATTCAATGAAGAAGAAGAAGGGGGAGAAAGGTTATATGCTTCTCAAATTCAATCTCGAAAAAGCCAAAGATTGATTCGATTGGGACTTACTACATGACATGCTTCAAGCTACAAAGTTTCCTACTAACTGGGTCGAGTGGATTATGGAATGTGTCTCATTGACGTCCATGCAAATTCTTTGGAATGGGGAGGCCACTGAGGCTTTTTCTCTTGGTCGTGGATTAGACAAGGGGACCCCTTATCCCCCTATCACTTTGTGTTATGCTTGGAGCGGCTTTTCCATATGATTGATTGTGCGGTTGGGCAAGGTGTTTAGAAACCTATCAAAACAAGTAGGGGAGGGTCAAGCCTTTCTCATATTTGCTTTGCCACAACTTGATTCTCTTTGTTGAAGCCTCTTTTTCGCAGGTTAAGGTGATTCCTGATTTACTAGAGAGATTATGTGAAGAGTCTGGTTTTCCATGTGTAGGGTTGGAACCAAATTTTTTTCTTGGGGGCGAATTTTTCGCGCCGGTCAAATACTTTTTCAATTTAAAAAAACAATACAAAACAATAAAAATTAGTCAAAAAAACTTCAAGAATTTTAAACCCATAACTAGAATAACTACTTAAAACATGTATTCATACTTTATTAAGCGATACTCAAGTATAATAATATAACTTATTATTTCGAAACTCTCGAATTCAATTACAAATTGAAGACATGAAGTTTAACAAAAGATAGAAGCATTCCGACTAAGTAAATGACACACGAAAGTGGTTTGCATACATCAAACGTTAAACAACTTTTTGTTCGGATGTCGGATTGGAGCTTATTATATATCAAATCTAAGATCTCGACAAAAGGAAACAAATACTAAAAAAATTTGAATGGTGGAGGGGGGGGGGGTAGGGCCCATTCTGGTTGTTTCACCCATGTCCATGTGCACAATGAAAGCATTCTTCACACTCTTCGTGATTGCATGTATGCCCATCTCACTTGGTCCAAATTAAGTCCTCCCTCCTTGCAAGACGATTTCCTCTGTCCACTTCTATGAGTGGATCTCTTACAACTTCTGCTCCAATTTTGCTCTCTAATCGGGCCTGGCTTGGACCTCTTTGTTTGGGGCTACTACCTAGCTCTTTTGGAAATGGCGGGATGAAATTATTTTCAACAATGGTAAACATGACTTATTCAACGACTATGTTGTATGGAAGAGGGCAAATGAGTTTTTTGTTGCTCAAAGAAATTGAATGAAACTCGCCTCACCCTATCAGATCCATTAAGCAGTTGAGGGTTGGACTAAAGTTAATACGGATGGGGCGTCTAGGGGCAACCCGTGCCTGGCTACTGCAAGAGGTGTCCTCTGTGTTTTTTTCGGGATACTGACTTGGGGGTTTTGCTCTTAGTATCGATATTTGCTCTACTCCTTTGGCTAAACTTTGGGTGTCTATTACGATCTTCATGTCGCTTGGGAGCTGGAGTTTAGGAGGATTATTGTAGAGATTGATTCTCAACTTGTTGTTGGTTTCTTTAGAGGTGTGAATGACGTTCACCCCCTCTCTTTCCTAATATGTACGTGCTATGACTTTCTTACAAGGGATTGAAATGTTTATTTTATTCACGTTTTTAGAAAGGTCAATGAGTGACGTGTTATCATTGTAAATTTTGCTTTCTCTCTTGATTTAGGCTTTTTCTTTTAGAGGAACCTCTAGATTGTGTCGAGTCCATCAATAGTGATGACGTTAGGGATGTGGCCGAATGACTCTTAAGTCCCGTTTGGTTTGTCGTGACATATGAAAGCGTAAACGGAAACATAATGAATCTAGACCATTTTTAGTTTCATAAAACATTTATATAAAAAAATCATCCAACAACTTTTCCATTGTAAAAGTGATTTAGAAGGGAGTGATTTTACCCTTTTGTTACTCTCCCCTTTGATGAAAGAATGATTGAGGTAGAGCAAACCCCCTTTTTATAATGGATAAAAGATTGTGCAAATAAGTTATTTTTTTTTGTCAATGTATTATGACACTTAAATGGACTACATTTATTTTCATTCCTATTAGGTTTTCATGAATTGCAATCAACGGGCCCTTAATTAATTAGCATTTTGCTTTATTTCGAGTATCTGTATAACCCTTATTATTTTTTGGTGCGCTCAGGATTGTATTTTTCCCATCATTGATTCAAACCCGTAAATAATAACAGACGATGTTGCGACCTCAAATTATACAATCCACTCCGAACTTGGATCTGCGCGGGCAGGTTGGTTCCAACAAATTATTCTCTAATTCCCAATTATGGTCGCCATCGCATGGTTTTACGACATCAAGAAGGGATCGACAGAGACAGATCTCGCGGGTTTCCGCTCGATGGATGTTTGGATTTTGATTCCGCAATCAACCAATCGTCTCCAACAAATGTGTGCAAGAACCCTAAGAATTTTTATACAACGTAGTCGTAGAGAAAAGAAAGAATCGCTCTTGATTTGTTGTCGTTCTCTCATTCGTTGCTTGTTTATTTATTATTATGGCCCGGACTCACGGGGAGATTCTAATCTCTTTTTCCGTCAATGCCAATGGCCGAACCCAATGAAATTAGGTATTTTCTTAAACTATAAGTTTGTTTGTTCCGCATTGCATTAGGATGCCCTAAATTTCTGCCTTTTTCATCATTTAGATGCTTATTTAAGTTCCACTAGTGATAAAGCAAGATGCAATTTGGATTTTGGATTTGCCTGTTTCATTTCACACTTTATGGGGCTACGATTTGCCAAGCAGAATTAGAATTTTATGTGTTAGGTATCCTGTTTCTGCGGCAATTTGTGTCCACTCGAAATTTTTAGGCATTGTTTAACGAACAGCACAAATTTGAAGGGTTTTTGTGTGTTTGGAGGATGGAGACTTTCTCTATATTACTTATTCATGACATTCTTCAAAGGCTATACTTTAGATTACTTGTTAGGCTAGAGGCAGCGAGCCTGATTTTGCCCCCTTATTTTAGAAACTAATGAAGGTTGCTGTATTCTATTTTTGATTAAATAATAAACTAATAGTGATTATAAAAAGGTGAACGTGTAGCAGACATATAATATGGTCAATTCAAGAAGCATCTGGGGTTTTGATGCTTTCAACTATGAGATGGATGGTTTGGCTTATTAACAAATGCTTCAGAAGGAAACTCCATGTCATACAGCTATACAATTTGGATCCATTCTTAATTTTGTTTATTGGAAGAATTCTCAGGTTTAATATTTTTTGTATGTGTTTCAAATATACCTCTTTTGTTGGGACAAGTACAATCTTAGCTTATTTTAAATGAAGCTTTATATTATGGACATGGACTTTATCCGCAGGTGAACGGATAATGTTTTGCTGCCTTCAAGTATATAAATGTGTCTAATGTGATTTAATATCTTAGCTCTTAACTCTTAAGTTGTACTTTGAATCTTAAATTAATTCGACAATCACACTGTTGTTTCTTTCCTTTCCAGAAAATTTCTTCATACTGTCATGCCTCTTTTCCCAGATGCTGAGTTTCTTAAAAGGAGTAGCAGTTGTTCCCAATTTGGTAAGAATATGCATATATTCATGTATATTATTTCAACTCATTGTGATGCATCATGGTAAATTTCATACTACTCCATGTGTGGAATCATTTAAAAGATGGTCTGTGGCTGTGAATTAATGCCAGAATCTCACTTGACACTGTCAATCTATTGATGCCTTTAAAAATATTCTTCAACCTGCTAATGCTGAAGACCTGGTTTTTTAATTATCATCCTTGTGTGGACCCATATTCCCGGCCTCTTTTTTATTACTATAAATGTAGCTACACATTTTTTTTAATTGTCGATTATGGAGGACTTGGAAGCACAATGAAAGCTACTATTATTATAATAGGCGCCTTGGTTTTATTATATAGTTTTGCCGTGTTTTAGTGATTTATATTTCCTTTTGTTCTATGGGGTTTGTCTTGGTCAATATCAAAGACTCTCTTTCAATAGCTTTGTATTCAGTATATGGTGTTTGGAACATTGTTCCATAGCTTGTCTTTCAAGTCTTGTAGAATATAAGGAAAGAATTTTGATGGTACAGTGTCATTTCAACATCTATGTTGCTTACAAATCTATTTGCATCTTCCTTTCTCATCTGTGTGCATTCTTGTTCCTCTTTTTTGTATATGAATCACTGGAGAACAGAATGAGAAAGAAAAAATTCAAACAGTTTTTTGGTTGAGATAGGTTTATAAATAAGTTTTCTGTTTTCTGTTTTCGGTTCTGTTTTCAGGATAGGTGTATTATTCTTCAGAGATATGTAAATGAATCCTAATCAGAAAATTGATTTTGGAGGCCAAATTCATCAGAGTGATAGGATGATGAATGATTCTTCTCTGGATTTTGCCACCCAAGATTCGCAGTTCATTTCTACAAGGCAGCCTTGGAATATGGTAGTTTGCAGTCAACCACCTGGAGGTGTAGCTGGGAATTTTCAATCTGAAAACCTTGTTCCAACGAGCCTTTCAGGCTCCATAGTTAGCAGATTTGGGTCACAGGTTTCTTCCTTTTGTCCACCTGAGCACTTCACTGGTCATCAGCAGGAAAATTATAAGGTTGACAATGGTGTTTTGTCATCCCAGATGGAAAAGAGCTATGATGCAGATGTTCAGTTATATCCACGCTCAGATGGTTTCTCTGTTGTTGAATTGGCTGAGCAAGATGGTGGGAATTTCCAATCTAGAAACTGCTTGCAATCAACAAACAGAGCTCTATCGTATAGTGATCCATTTTATACATCTGACAAGCTTTATAGTAGTTCATGCAGCAGCTATCCTGAACATGAGCACCTTCAGCAGTTGAAGAATAAGCTGGTAGCTGACTTTTCTCAATCAGATGGAAGAAGCTACTCATTTTCGTTAAACGGAAAACAAAATGATAAAGTAAGCTTCCCTTGATATTTGACATGTAATCAGTTGTTTGTTTTAGCACGTACTTATGCTTTTATTATTTCTATTTCTTGGTTTGTATTGATTTATTGCAGATTTTTAATAGTTGCTTTGATACTCCACATGGTGAACTGAACTTCTCTTCTCAAAAAGAGAAGCATGATCCAAGAATACCAGGCAGCAATTCTCTAGGTGTGGGCAATTCAGTTTCATCTGGAGTTTCTTTGTCAAGTAAAACACGAATTAGATGGACTCCCGACCTTCATGAGAAATTTGTGGAGTGTGTGAATCGCCTAGGCGGGGCAGACAGTAAGTTTTGTTATGAGCTTTTATTAGTTTCTGATCTAAGTTTTTGACTGATATTTGACTGTCATCTCTATTTTCTTAATTTTAGAGGCTACACCAAAGGCGATACTGAAGTTGATGAATTCGGATGGATTGACAATCTTCCATGTTAAGAGTCATTTGCAGGTATTGATTGTATTCGATAATATGAAAGCTATAGACTGTTAACAGGGTCTTCACTGAATCACCCAATCACTTCTTCCTTTGCAGAAATATCGAATTGCCAAATACATGCCTGAATTTACAGAAGGTAACAATTTCTCTACTCAAGTTCTTATATAATTAACATTTAACACTATCCTATACTTCTGAGTCTTGTGTTGTTCAAGTTTTTGTGCCCTTGTTATGGCTAGTTGACGTGTCACAAGTTTTAAACATGGTGGGAATCAATAGTTTCCACTGAGTATGTAAATACTAACTGCAATAGTTTCCAGTTATCTAGCTAACATCTCAAATGAAACATGTCTTTTCCTTTTTCTTTTCATTCAGGTTTCTGTGGCAAAATTATCCTTTTTTGGCATTTATGAATATTAAACTGTGTTCTTTTGACTCCTTTACCATTAGATTTTACCGTACAGCTCTATTGATTTTCTCTTTTTATATTATGCATTTCTGCCCTTCCGTAGCCTTATCTGTAACCATAAAGTTTAAATTTCCTGAGTTTAATGCTCATTTTGAACATGACATGATGTGCCAATCATATAATAGAACTTTGACAGAGACTTGGGGAAGAGGTTTTAACAAATCAGAAGATCAAACTTTATTTGTTTTTGAGATAGAAAATCAGTGGACTATGGCCATGATCTCCAGACCCACATCACCCAAAAAACTGGAAAGATCTCAAATTTAGAAAATTGTGCTTTATGACAAACTATAAGTGCCTTCCAGGACAACATGCTTGTAGAAGGTGCTATGGCCCATAGACAAATCACAGACACTATATGCATGTATGTTTTTTTTTTTCAGAAATTACAGAAGAAGAATATGTTTTATTTTTCAGAATATTGATAAAGTTTGTTCTACAAAACCTTTTAGAAAAGTAGTTGATTGAAAAATATATCCACAACCAACCATTTGGCTGGAGACAAGACTATTGCCAATTGATGCCTGAAAAAGTTGAAGTGAAAAATCTTTCTTATCCTGATTGGTATTGAGAGGCATTGTAGAATCTCTGGGCAGGAGACAAGACAATGCCAATTGATGCATATAATCACATCTTGATTTGAATATGAAACTTTTTCATCCCATCTTCACCTGCTTTTATGAAAAGCCCACGCTGGGTGGAATTCTGAGAGGCCATTTATCAATTTTATCATTCTTTTAGTTTTCTGGCAAATGTTGCCCACTGAAGAAGGTGTGCCATACCAAAGTGCTCTCCACTTTCTCCAAGTCAGCTGTAAACATTCTTTTGCATTTCTTATTATCCTTTTTTTGTTTTCTCAGTGTAATGTATTTTGACATCTTTCTCACATTGTTTTTCTTTTTCCCATGACTGATATTCTGAGAGAGGCTCTGGAGCTCTTTAGCCGATAGTCCTCTTAGATACAATATATTCCAAATCATTTGCTGCTGATTTATATATCACTGTTCTGTACACTAGAGGTTGTCAATCAATCCTGTGCTTTTTACAGTTCCTTCATGTCATCTCCTTTGAAGTCAGTCAACTTGTTTAGAACTTCCCTTAATAACTGATAAGTTGAGCTGGTTTATGCACTCTCCTAGACAAAACATTCCAATCACTCAAAGTCTAATTAGGTATTGTGCCATGAATCCATGAAGACCTAAATCATGAACATGTCGTAATGTTGAGGGTCAAAAAGAGTGATCATGAAAACTACAAATCAAGGATAACTTCTATTTACAAGTTTTTTTTTTTATACCTAGTCTTTTTTTTATATGTAGCTTGTGCACATGTGGCTAATTTAGATATCAACTGCTAACATAAGGACTTTTCTTGCCTACTTAGCTCATTTGACATCAACATGGCACACAAAGGGGAAAAAAGCTACTGCTATTTGACAATCTATTCCTGATTTTACAAGCAGTACATTTGCCGACTCTAACTGATGTAATTCTTGCCATAAAATAATGCAGGAAAGTCTGAGAGAAGCAGCAGCATGAATGATGTGATGCAACTTGACATGAAAACGTAAAAAGCATTCTTTGACCCAGAATTTATTTAAACTTGACTAGCTATTATTTCCTCATATCTCAACCACATTAGTTTAAAATGTTTTTTTTTTTTGTACGACAGTGGCATACATCTTAAAGAGGCATTACAACTCCAACTGGATGTCCAGAGGCGACTCCATGAACAATTAGAGGTAAAATAAGCTTGAAGGGCAGATATATATATTCCCATGAATTAAAGCTTATCTTAGGCTTGAAAAAAAATGGAAGGGCAGATATAAATGTACCCATGAACTAAAGCTTATCTTAGACTTGAAAAAAATGGAACACACAAGCATTCACTGTCTCCATTTTGTCGGGTCGGAAGTGTAGTTTAAATTGTAGACAAATTCTTCATTAAGGTCCATATGAATAAACAGCTCACAAAGCCTTTATACATGGTATATGCAGATTCAGCGGAATCTGCAGTTGAGGATCGAAGAACAAGGAAAACAGCTGAAAATGATGTTTGACCAGCAGCAGAAAATGAAGAAGGTTTTAGAGGAAGATTCTCAAGAGGAAGGCTAAAGAGAAGCCAATTTCCCACATGGAAAGAAAAAAAACAGCACTTAGCACTTAGCACTTGGCACCTTTCCTATCTCAATTGCATATAGTGAATTTCTCCCTCTTTTCTCTCTCTTGTTTTAACACACTTAGAAACCAAAAAGCCCCTCATAAATGTCAGCAAAAGCATAGAGAACCACATACTCAGGCAAAGGACATGAATCATGGCTGGTTTTGGTGCTCAAGAAGAGCATTTGGAGAGGATGCAGTTGTAAGTGGTGATGACATGCTTTTTGCAATATCCAAAAGCGGCGGTGTCTTCTTCTTGTCTTCATGTTAGATTTTGGGTTTTTGATTTGAATACATTTTATGCACAAAAAACAATGCCTAGTGGGGAGGTCTTTTGGTGTTTATGACTGCTGCTATGTTGGTTAAAGCTAAAGGCTGTTGGTTTGAAATCACTAACAATATGTTTTTACTTGTTTTTTTTTTGTTCCATTGATTTGTTTTAATCTAATCTAGGTAGAAAGCTGATCAACACCCTTGGAAGGACTGTTTGAATTCCGGTTTGGACCAATGTACCAAGTTTAGTTTTCGTTTTGGTTTAGTTCTGGTTAAAGTTTCCTTTTTGTTTCTTTAAGTTTTACGTTCTTAATGTGATGAATGGGTGTATCTGGTTGAAGTTTCCTTTTTGTTTCTTTAAGTTTTACGTTCTTAATGTGATGAATGGGTGTATCTGGTGTTTCAAGTGACTTGACACATGTAACATAGCATTTTCGACCTCTTTCTCTTATATTATGGTAGATCGGTCTTCCCTTGACTGCTCATTGAATCGCTAAGCACTTAAATAGTTACTAGTTTATTGGCTTATTGCTCGTACCATGAACGATTATTAACTTTGTTTTGGAATCAAATAAACAAACTTATAAATTATACATGATGCAACATCTCAAGTTTCATCATAACTTATTTATATAATAATTATTGTAGTAATATGATACTAATATATTTATTGATTGGTTCGAACTTCAAACCATGTTTTAATGACTATATAGCCACAAACTTAGAATCGAATCTATCTGTGTGAGTCTTTTGCGACAATTTGGCCACAAATATAGCCCCAAACTTTGATTTCATGACAGTTTAGCCACAAAGGTTGAATTTTGAGGCTGTTGTTGTGGCAATTACCCACAAAATTAATCACACCGTGATTTGTGGATATGATTTCCTGGCTATTGATGCGTTCCCCAGCAGTGGTTGAACTGCGTATCCCTCAAGTGAATGAAACTAAAGAAGTCAATGACTTGAAAATAGTCACTAACAAAGAGATTGATGATGGTGTCAATGACAAGGTTCCAAAAGAGAACACACCCTTTAATCAACAAATCAATCTCTTTGAAGAAGGTACTCTTTCTGATCCTAAGGTTCCTCCTTCTGTTTTTGGGAATATAGTTAAGGCATAGAGGAATATAGAGAAAGATCTATTTGGTGATGACTCTAATCTGCTGAAAGATGATGAAGTTGTTTTTTCTGAGTCGTTGTCTCGCCCTAAGACCAGATCATCCATTGTTAGGGCTGCAACTCTGGCTAGAAAGGCTAAAGCCAAGGGGTTGTTGGCAACCCATGAAGCCGGGTTTGAGGGTGGTGACTCTTCTTTCACTAAGAAGGTGACCAAGAGAAAAAGGGTGAGGTCGCCGACTAAGTCAGCAGCTAAAGTGAGTGGAAATGCGAGCAAAAAGAAGAAGGTTGATGGGATAAGTGACATGTCGTCAATAGAGTTCACTAAGGAGTTAATCTGGGAAGATAACTTCCTGGAAGAGTATAAGTTGAAAAAAGTCAATGACTGGATGAAAGAGAAGAACTGGGACAATCTAATTCAAGGGAGAGTTACTACAATCCTAGGATGGTCAGGCTGTTTTATGAGTCCCTAGTGATAGAAGATATAGTAAACATGACTATTGGGACTTACACCATCGAGAAGAAGAAGTACTCTTTCACTAGCAAGGATATCGCTGAAACTTTGGAACTTCCTCACGAGGGCTTTGCTGCATGCTACAAGGGGTCTTGGCCTGTGGGAGTCGATGACTCGAAGATTGTCAGGTTTGTCACTAAGAATGATGATCCTCCCTCTAGGCCTTATCTGGTCAACAAGTTGGGAATTGAAAAGAAGGTGCTCTTTAACTATGTTATCAACAATCTTTATCCCAAAGAGCAAAGAGAAATACTGCCTATATTCAAGATCTGTTGGTCATGGATAAGATCCAGAAGGGGGAAAAGGTCTATTTGCCAAGGTTAATGATGCTTCATATGAAGCATGTCATGGAGAGCCCAACACGTGCTCTTCCTTATGGACGGCTCATCAAGTTCATCATGTTTGATCGCATAGTCTATGAGAATGGAGGTGAGATCACTAATTCTCGAACTTTGTCGAAGGAGATGCTCATAAAGTTTGGCTGGAATCTGGTGGATGGAGAATGGGTCTCCAAGACTACTGAGGTCGGTGACAAGGATCAACCAGGGAGGGACATCAACCCAGGCTTCTTATTTCTGAATTAAGGGCGCTAAGGTCTCACAATCAGGATTTGAGAGGCTTAGTTGAAAAGGTTCAGAACTGAGGCAATGCATTGCTTGCATAGTTTTAGGAGTTCGAGGAAAGGCTTGGCGGTCTTGGCGTCTAAGTCACTGACTATTGCTTGTCCATGACTTTCTCTTTCCCTCTCTTTCTATCCCTACCACTTTATCTCCCCAGTTTACAGACTTCTCTTTAGTTCAATTTGTTTGTAATCATATTTTGATTGTTTGTGGTTGCATCGTACAATTTCTATTTTATTGTAGTGGATGACTATTTTGATATCTTTGTATTATGTTTTTAAGCTTCTATGGTGGCCTCAATTTCTATTTCTTTTTAAGTAGTCTTTTTCGATGATGCCAAAAGGATGAATAACCAGGGAGATAGATTTATAAGGGAGGGATCTTAAACTGAATCTTATGTGGGTATTAAGCTTAGGGGGAACTTTTTATGATTTTTGTTTTTGTTCTATGTTGTGGATTTTCTTTGTATGCATTCAAGTCTTAACTAGGATAGGTACGTGTCACCATCAAAAAGGGGGATTTGTTAGAAGTTTTAGTTTTGGTGGTTCCAAAGATCAGTGACACAGAAGTTGCATGGAGAGTCCGCGATATCAAGTGATGTAATCAAGTCGCTGACACGAACAACTAGTAAGAAACTATTTTTGGAAAGAATACGCAAATTGCATCGGATTGTTTAATGGCCAATTGGATCGTCTATTTAAGGTGAAAATCAACGCAAAAGAGTGAAAAAAATCAAAAGATCATGTCGAGATCATTATGTGATATTTCTTATGTTCTTTAACGATATTTTAGGAAAGATCTTGTGAAATTGCATGGGATGTCATTTCCTTAACATAATAGGAAATGATATCACACGAAATCACTTTTCTTCTAGCTTAAATATTGCATTGTTTTAGGTTAGATGATGTGAATCTACTTGGTCTACTACAAGGTTGCTCGTCATATCGATGCCATGCAGCACGACCCGAAGTGGCGAACCCCGATTTGGCACGATGCACGTCGCAGGGCCAATGCTTGTCTTCAAACTACTTTACAAATGGAGGGTATTACATTGGAATTCTTCTTGGAACATGTATTCTACCAAGCCCTGCCTCCTTTTTGTCACACCCGTGCTTGGCCAAGTTGCTTAGATCCTCCTGGTGCCACCCTCCTCCTTGGCATAGTGCCTTATGTTGGCATGCCGTACGGTATAACGACTCGCCCACGCCTCAAATCTCGGGGTCTTGCAACAACCTATGATCCTACTATGGCCATGCTTAAATGTGCCACAAGATGCCTTGGCTTTGACCTCTTGGTGCTTACGTGTCCTGCCCCACCTTGGTCATGCCGTGCACATGCCTACCTCGGTGGCAACGTTTCTAGTTTGCCTTTGTATTTAAGGATACATATAGAACACTTAATCAAGTGAGATGTTTTCAATGAGTCATTCAATACAACATTTCCAAGTTCCTCTTCACTAAATAAACACCAAGTTATGGGATGCCATTATGGAGCCACTTGAAGACTGCCCTTTCACCTTCCTTTAGAAGTCCTTTCATATTGTTTGTAATTGCTATTTAAGTTGGTTTATTTTTTTGACGAAGAAGGATGTTTTTGGCTGAATGAAAGTGTTTATTTTCTTCTAGTGAATCTGAATTTGTGTGAATAATATCGTAGATTCAAACCGAGCTTTATGAGTAACATCAAAGTTCAAGATCTTTGATTAATTCAAGGTGAGTCATATCCTTATATTATTCGACTTGTTTGGCTAAGAATTGGTGTGTCATATCCAATCCTTAGATCAAACACTTATCCCTCCAATCCATGTCATTCCATCCCTCAAAATTCCTCCATCAAACATCCCCTAAAACTCCACAAAAACTATAAAAAAAAATAGTAAGCAAAACCATCACAACCACAACATCGACAACAAAATTTATGTGGAGGTCTTCAAGGTTGGATTCCTTTGAATTGCTTGGCACCGAAGTTATCTAGATCCTATAGAGGTTTCTCATCATTTGGTATCAGAGCCCGGCCTTGCAAGTTCCCACACGAATCCATTCGTCATCCACAACAAAAACAACAACAATCCATAAGGAGGTTCTCTGTTTGGAAGTCCTCTGCGATGCCTCAGAAGAAGTGCAATAACTTTCAGCTTCCACAACTTCAAATTTTTTAATTTGAAGGAAAGAAACTACACTTCTAGATCTAAATCTAGGCTTTTGAATCACCCAATTTGGAGTTCAAAGTTGAAAGAAACACCACAAACAAGAACGAGCAAAATTCTGGAAACAGAATTACCGAGAAGGTCTCTCAAGTTGTTCAAAAAAAGAGAGAAAGGATGAGATCCTTCCATGATTTGGAACAACTCATCACTATCAAGTTCCCCATATAAATGATGCACATATTTCAAGAGGAGTGCTCTATTTTTTTTGAAGGGCCAACCCATTTTGATGAGCCTTTATAAGAAAGGGATGAGCCACTTTTTGAAGAGGAGGAAGTTGTAGAGCCCTCACCTTCGACTATAAGAACCAAGTGTCCACCCACTATTGTATGTATTTCACTATATTCATTGGCTACTCCATGGTTGGATGCATATCCAAGACTTCCAATATTCTTTCCTTGGATTTCGTTGGCAGAAGAAGATAACCCGCCGAGCTTAACTTAAGATGATTTTGGTGCTACGATGCTCAAGTGGTATGGTGCTCAGGATTCGAGGTCGAATCCTTTTGAATGGAGGGAGAATGATGTGAATCTACTTGTTCTACTACAAGGTTGCTCGTCATATCGATGCCATGCATCGCGACCCGAAGTGACGCACTCTGATTTGGCATGATGCACGTCGTCAGGCCACTGCTTGTCTTCAAACTACTTTACAAATGGAGGGCATTACATTGGACTTCTTCTTGGAATGTGTATTTTGCCAAGCCATGCCTCCTTTTTTTCACACCCGTGCTTGGCCAAGTTGCTTAGAAAGCATCAAAGCATATCGAGAAATCATCAAAGCATATTGAAAATCATCAAAGAATATTCAAGGTAAGATCATCACTTATTTGCTCACTTTATTGCATTTACATGTATATTCAAGGTAAGATCATGTCTTATAAGTATTGCATTTACATGTATATTGAAAGCATAATGTCAATAACATTTAGATGCCTCGTGATGTATGGACCACTGAGCACAACAAAACGATGCTAAGAATCTGCCAAGACGAGTTGAGGATGACTTCTCTTGGCGAGTATCCTCGATTGAGAGCCATGGCGCATTCGTTTAATGAACAGACGGGCAAGGGTTTAAGGCCTTCCATATGATTGACTACAACAAGTATGTGTGGCGCCAATGGTGCGAGTTTAAACGATATGGGGGTGATAGCGCATGGGACATTAACTCTGGTCGAGTCGTCGCTGATGTTGAATGGTGGCAGCGGATGCTCCAAGCATGCCTAGTTGCCAAAAGGTTTAGGAACTCCACTGTTGATTATGAAACCACGGAGCTTTGGGATGAGGTGTTTGCGGACTCCCTTGGTTATGCACCATTCGTGGATGTTCCTGGAGGGGCAACAACCATATCCGATTCCGGGCCATCTGATTATGAAAACAACGACAACTAGCTATGGGTAATGACGTTGTATTTCGTAAGGCCGGGGCTCCAAGTCCATCGTTGTTTAACGTAATATGTTCTACTTTTGTTTCTAGTGTAGTGCTCTTGTGCACTCTTTTTAAGTTAATTTGTGTAATAATTGGTACGAGTTCCAGTTCTACTTGTTTAGAGTATGTGCTAATGTGTTGTACTATCGCACTTGTTTAATGTAATATGGTGTTCTGCAAGTGGTAAATTTTATAGAAAGAGGGGGAGAAATCAGTACAACCGGATTTTAAAACACAAAATACAGCACATACCTAAATCTCCCTAAATCCGGAAAGGTCACTATACTATATCTCCACATGTATCCAACACTAAACATAGCATAATGACTCAATGCAACTCTGAAGATCACACCCTCTTTTTGTGTCCTCACAAAGCTACCTTAGTAGCTTTGTTCCACAAAAGGAGAGGTGGGGGAGATTTTACAAGATAATCTACCCAGAAAACTAACCACCAACCCAAGTCAGAAGAGCTCAAAACAAAAGAAAATCAGAGAGCAATCCAGAGCCCTGCATGGGTATCTTGTTAAATGCTTGTGGAGCGTCCTTGGGCACTGCATTTTGAAATTGAGACTGATGATACTTCACTTTGGAGTAAGGAACCATGTACCCTTTCTTGTCAGGATATCCTTTATCAACCAAATAATACCACCCTACATACATACATCGCTACAGAATAAGTTTGCGATCAACCCTTTGTATGTAAAACAATCGATTTCTTATTTGCATACCTGGAGGAGGGTGTGGGAAGTTGAGCTCGGGTGTCCTCAAAGCATGATCAAATACACTGGTATCTTGAGCGCTACCTTCCCAACCAGTAGAGATGAACGTAAAATACATGTCAAAGTCACATACTGCCATGATGTTGAATGAGCAAACTTGTTTTCGGTTTCGAAACGACATTTGCTCTGCGCGTGGTATACAAGTTGTAATATGTGTACCATCTATACACCCTATTGCCCCCTATTAAAAAAACATGAACAACACGTATAGATTAACATAAAACATCAAAGTATTTCTTTACCTCGAAGACTTGGTATCGTGGATCACTTCTAATTTTCTCAGGAATTTCAGAAAAGGAGGGATCGCGAGGTCGAAGCAGGAGACCCGCAAGTCCTTGTCTGCCATGTTGTCTTCCTGTGATTGCGTCCACGACCTCGTGCAACACTCGACTAATCGTGTCCCCGGATCTTTGGAATCTTTCAAAAGAAGCTCTGTTCGACGCACCAACTACAAGAGTGTGTAACAATATTCCAACCTTTTTCAATACGCTAACATTTCTTGGTGGTCTCAATCCATGGTGTTGTTGCAGATCATCGCAAAGACTTTGGAGGATGATTCGCTCCATTCTAAATGAATTAATGCACCTCACTTCTGAACCTGATTGCATGACCTCCCTCATCCACACAATCCCCGTAAAGGGAGAGTTGAAACAAGGGGTTTTGCATAAGTACCTATTTTGCAAGCACGTTTAAATAAAAGTTCAATGCTAACCCACATAAGAAATATTGGTTGTAATATATTCAAAAATACCTATGGTAATAGGCGGACATGACCGATGCATGGTTCCTCATGTGCAAAAGGAATAACACAATGATCTTGGCCCGCATTGACAAATGGTTCCTAGACATTATACCTACACAAATACACAAACATAATGATTGAGATATTACACTAATGGCTATCCATAGCCCAAGATTGTTGAATGACCAAGGAATGCGTCATTTCTAACCATAAACTTAACACCATAAAGTGGTCCACGTAAAAATTCATAACACACAAAACAACATAACAATCTGAGTCCAAAAACAAACATGTCAAACAAGTCAGATATGCAAAGAAAAAAACATAACACCAAAGACAACAATCCAGAAAAACACTACACATTTGTCAATCCAAACTACGGAAATCAAGACTGCTTCTTGAACTTGTACTCCAACCACGCCATCTTTTCTTGATCGGATTGGAGAGTCATGAAGAGGCATCGACTATGATAATTGTTGATCTCATCCACAACATAACACCAAAGAGGTGACACGTTCTCTATCACCCCCTCTGCCACAAACCGACTAATCACTGCAATTGCGTCATCAACATCATAAGTTCTCCTGTGGCCTGTGTTTCCCGTACTAACCATATCCCCCTGCAAATAACTCAAGAATTTTTCACTCTTCTCCTCTATGTAAGCCATGTGTGCAACTACATCTCTAGGCATGGAGGGTCGCTTTTTCTTTGGCTTAGGTAATTGTTGGGAAGTGCTAGGAACTTTGGACCTCTTGAGTGTGGCAAGAGAATGATGGGAGACTCCAACAGATGTTTGTTGTGACATTGGCGGGACAATAGGTTCAATGAACCCTTCAAGGTCAACATCTTGTTCATCTAAAAGGTAAGCATCAATGTCATCAATGTCACCCACACCAACATCAAATAGAGTGGAGTGGGTATGGTCCATGTTGGAAGACACACAATGTTGGCCTGTAGCACAGATGCTATTGTAGACGGAATTCCATAATTCAACCAAGTCCAAATCAACCGGCTTCCTTCGAAATCTCCTGTATTTATCATTCTCCTACACATTTCAAACCGAACGTGGTACATTCATAAAGGGATGAAAACATTCATATATGATCAAGTACACAAGCAATACTTATGAACTAACCTTTATTTTTTTCTCCCACCATTCATCCGAAGCCTCAATGGTACGGGACGATTCGTTCCATCCACAACCTGTCTCCTTGTATCGTAAGTCAACCCATGCCCTCCATACACTCCTCATGTAGTCGAATTTGTTTTTGCACTCTTTAGGTTTAACAACCTTCCTAGTCTTGTCCAAAAAAAATTCAGCAATTTCATCCCAATTAAAGTGCGTGTCAATACCATTTTTCTTGTGGTACTCTCGGCATATGACAAGTAAACTCTTTTGCTCAGAATCCCTCCAACGACACTTGATATCCTTTTTTGGCACATCAGCCATTGTCCTATACCTTATAGTATTATTTCAATTTACAAATATTTAGGCTAAAACATACAAAGAAGTATACAATATGAAAACCACATGCACCTAACTAGCAAGCATTAACTAGCAGCTTCATGAGATTTCGAACAACAAGCATTATACAATCAGGCTCATTAACAGCTTCATGAGATTTCAAACAACAAGCATTAATTTGTGCAGCATTAACAAGCATTAACTACCAATCAAATTACATTCTCAACTTTCCTAATATATGCCACTTGATTTCAATGTTGTTAAAACAATGACTATATTTATCATTCATGAGATTTCGAACAACTAACATGCTCATCTTCATCTAATTTAAACCAACTAGCAGGCTCATCGTCATCTAATTTCGTCCATTAACATCAGAAATTAACATCTCATCATCCTTGGAATTTCGTCCATTAACTGCTTCCATTAACATTTGATTTTGAACCAACAAGCAAGCATCATCTTCATCTAATTTGAACAACTAGCAAGGTCATCATCTTCCTTAATTCAGACAACACAAAATGGAACGCTACCTCAATGGAGCTGGGGGGGTGACGTGTTCGGACTCGGCATGGTTGGGCTTGACAGCTTGGAACGATAGGGCTCGGTGTGAGACACCGTCGTTGATGTTCTGTCCGCCGGAAGCTAGGGGTCTGTTCTTGCTACCCGCCTTGACGAACGCTATGGCTCGGAACCGCCCACAAACCAGAGCAAGAAGAAGGAGACGATGGAACCTTCACGAACGTGTGTTTGTATGGTGCTCAGATCTGGAATGAGGCTTCAATCCATTCTCCTAGTAGGTGGGATGATTAATGATAGGTTGAAGGGGTAATTTTTATTATGTAGAAGGGTATTATGGTCATTTTCGGTTATAAATGAAGCCCAATTTGGTAATATATCTATCTCCTTTTTTTCTCCAGCTAGTGCAACCGAACAATCATTTTAATTTCCAGCTCATCTTCCGGGTTCCAGCTCCTGCACAAATCCAGCTCGGGTTTCCAGCTGCAGCTATAAAATCCAGCTCGGGTACCAGTTCCAGCTAGTGCATCCGAACGGAGCCTCACTCATTTGACAGACGGTTTGGAGAGATCCTAGTCGGATTAAAAATAATCGCATTCCTATGACACCAAATATACCACCATAAGAAGCATAACTAAATAGAGTTGACATTATATTTCATAGTTGCAGTTAAATTATCCAGGAAATCAATAAGAACGTATCATTTGAATGAAGGCCGATATGGACATTTTAATTATTTTTTTTCTTTTTTTTTTGATATCCCAGGATCACACACATTCTCACGGCTCACATGCAAGTGCAGAGTGCGCCCATTTGTACTTGATCAATTATTGATATTAGTATTATTGTTAGTTATTAACCGTCGTATATATCACTACATTATTATTGTTATACATTAATGTTCAATTATATATTTTTTTGCTGGTATTTTGGCCGAGATAGAGATCTGTGGAGCCTACCAGGAAACTTATTTTTATTTAATTTTAAAAGTATATGTCCAATTATCTTGGACAAGCCAATGAAGAAGTGTGTACATCCATCTTTACAAGTTCTACCCAAATATATCAAATTGCAAATTAAGAATCAAGTAACACTACTCCCCAAAGTAGAAAAATCAATTAAAGAGAAACTACTCTTCCTTGTCCCTAGGCGGCTAGCTCGACAAGTACTCGGGACAACTAAATTGCCTACAACCCAAAAACATGAATTCACAACCACTATAAAATATAAATTAATTAGCTAGTGTATGGGAGTCATATCACAATTCACAAACCATGCATACATATCATAATTCATTGCTTTGTTGTATATTACTCCATGTTTTCTCAATCGAGTGGATGTCTAGATATTTTCAGCTTTGACACGGATAAAACACTTAAAACTTAAATAACGTAAATGCTCATTTTTTCAGGGCAATTGCTATAATAAAGGCTATAAAATCGTACAGGTTGGTTGAGTGAAAATGCTATTAAGTTAATTAATAGGTCATTGAAAATCCACTTTTTTTTTAATTTCGCTTTTTTAGGAGTGGTAAACTTCAACATGTACCTTCAAATTTAAACAATTTAACTTTGATGTAAGGTAACTTGTCAGCTTCTTTGCTTTCGCTTGGGGGCGAAAGTTCAATGCTATACTGATCAATCTTTTCATACCTAAAATCTAAACTTGTACCTATGTATATTTGTTATTTGTCATTTGTTATTTGTTTCCTAGTTAAGGCTTGTGTATATAAACCTTTTTACGCTAATGAGAAAGTAAGCTTTCCTAGCGAAATCAATTTTTTATGGTATCAGAGTTTCGGGAAAATCTTCGATCCTATCCCTAACTCTTGGCCACCACTCTTCGGCCGCATGTATCCACCGGAAATTCACCAGAAATTTCGAGCATCACCGCCCTCTCGGCACAGAAATCGGCCTTCCTTCTCGTTTGCAGTTATGCTGGGAAAGGATGAGAATCTCAAACTAATTCCCCATACTATCTTCATCCATCGAATCATCCCGAGATGAAGATCTGCCATGTCGTTCTTAGAGGCGACAATTATCAAGAGTGGGAACTATGTATTCGCAATGCATTATGGGCAAAGCAAAAAATCGAATTCATTGATGGCTTGATAATGAAACCCGAGGAGTTGGAGTTGATAGACGACTGGTGGTCCGTCGATTATATGCTTGTAGGATGGATAATCCATTCTATTGAGGAATCTCTTCGATCGACCATAACTTACTTTGACTCCGCTAGAGAGTTGTGGGAAGATCTAAAGCAGCGGTTTTTTGTGGGAAACGGACTGCAAGTTCATCAATTGCCCACTGATTTGGCACGATGTGTTCAAGGCGGAAAGATTTTGGCCATTTACTTTGGCGCTTTGAAGAAGATTTGGGACGAATTGTCCAATTATGAAAGTGCTCGTCATTGTACTTGCGGGAAGTGCGAGTGCAAATGGGCGGAAGATTTGACGAAGGAGCGGGATGAGGAACGAATCAATCAATTTTTGATGGGTTTGGTTGACGTGTT
The DNA here is from genome assembly GCA_964016875.1 of Fallopia convolvulus. Classification (NCBI taxonomy): domain Eukaryota; kingdom Viridiplantae; phylum Streptophyta; class Magnoliopsida; order Caryophyllales; family Polygonaceae; genus Fallopia; species Fallopia convolvulus. The sequence continues at coordinate 25,890,155 of OZ024733.1, forward strand.
CAGGACGGTACGATCCCACATCCTCGCTCAAGAACCCTTGCCAAACCTAATCGGGCCTATGCCCTAGTTATCTAAGGCGAGTGACAGCTCACCGTACGTAGCATTGGGCCGAGAGACTCGCACCGAGGGAGGCGCCTTCGCTGCGCAGGCGGGTCGCGGCTCTTACCAGTAAGACAAGCACCAGGATGGCGCCGACATGGGATCCGAGTCACGCGACAACGGGATAGGATGTGTCGATGGGAAGCGCCAATCTGCGGGCAGTGCGAACAGCTGCGGCAGGAGGCACACAATTGTTTTCGGTTGATCGGGTACCCCGATTGGTGGTCAGAGGACCGGATCGCGGCTGGCTAGTGAGTCTGATGCAGCAGTCGATCGCTCCAAGTCCCGGGGGCGCGGTCACGGCCTTGCCAATGCCGCACAGGGAAGCAAGACTTCATAGATTGGGATGGGCGATTTCGACAATTTCTCGGCAGCTGATCGTGCCGACACGGGGGTTGTCCAACACACAGTTTTAGCACTTGATGAGTATGTTTTAGTCTAATTCCGGTAATGTCGGAAATAATCCGGGTATGTTTTCCAACTGGATTTTGGATACCGGCGCATCATTTCATATGACGGGTGATTCATCATTGATTTCTGATTTGAAGAATGTTGATACATCGACAATTTTGTTTCCAAATGGATTGTCTAATATGGCATGTCGTGCTGGAATTGTTCGTTTCAGTGACCGTTTAATATTACGAGATGTTTTGGTTGTACTTCAGTTGACTTGCAACTTGATTTCATGCTCTCAATTGTTAAGGCATCAAAATTGTATCGTGACAGTAATTGATAAGCTATGTATTATACAGGATCGCACTACGATGACCTTGATTGGAGCGGGTGAGGAGCGAAATGGAGTCTATTGGCTACGTGTGGCACCTATGATAGCACTTGCTTCGCGGATTGAGGCCGATTTTACAACCCTTTGGCATTCCCGTGTTGGTCATCCCTCCCTTTTTGTACTTCAACATTTACCTAATATTAAAATAAATGGTCACTTAGACCCTTGTGATAGTTGTCATAGGGCTAAACAAACTAGGTCTAGTTTTCCTATTTCTCAGTCACATGATGTGGATTGTTTTGAACTTGTTCATTGTGATGTTTGGGGGCCTTATCGGACTCCTGTTGTTACAAGAGCTCGTTATTTTTTAACTCTTGTTGATGAATTTTCTAGAGGAGCCTGGATTTATCTTATGGTTAATAAAAGTGAAGTTGCTTCTTTGATTGTAACTTTTTGTGCCATGACAAATTGTCAATTTGGTAAATAAGTTAAAAGTTTTTGTTGTGACAATGGAACTAAATTTACTTGCCTGCGTCCCTTCTTTAATCAAAACGAGATTGAATTTCAAACATCTTGTGTTGGAACACCTCAACAAAATGGTAGGGCTGAAAGAAAGCATAGACATATTTTGAATATGCTAGGGCTCTTCGCTTTCATGCTCTCCTTCCTTTGGATTTTTGGGGCGAATGCATTTTGACAACGACTTATTTAATTAATCGAACTCCAACTCCTCTTCTTCACAACAAAACTCCTTTTGAAAACATGCATGGTCGTTTGCCTACATATGGTCGTTTGAGAGTCTTTGGTTGTTTGTGTTTGAGAGGGAGTAGGGTTTTTTGCTTACATATGGTCGTTTGAGAGTCTTTGGTTGTTTTTTTTTGAGAGGGAATGGGGTTCGATCTCCTTCTGATTTTGTTCAAATCAACTTTGATCCTAGCTCCAAATTAGCCCCAACGCAGATAGTTGATGGGGGAGGTGGGGTTCAATCCTCTCCTGTCGCTATTCAAGAAATACCCTGCCCTTCTACCCATGATCGGACTCCTTCTATGAAGCTAAGAGGCTATATTTGTAACATTGTGCGTAGCTGTGTGGCTTCATCGTCTTCTTCATCTCAATCGTCTCAGTTATCAAGTTCATCCTATCTTATAGCTAATTATGTTAACTGTTCATGTTTTTCACCTGCCCATGTTACTTTTATTGTTGTTGTTCAGTCAATTTTAGAGCCTACTACTTTTACTGCTACTACTTCCGATCCTTTATGGAAAGCTGCTATGCAAGCTGAGATTGATGCTTTGAAGCTGAACGGGACTTGGACCTTTTATGATCTTCCTCCGGGTAAGAAACCCATTGGTTGTAAGTGGGTTTATCGGGTTAAGTACAAGTCTGATGGTACTATTGAGAGGTATAAGGCTAGACTTGTGGTTCTGTGTAATAATCAGAAGGTTGGTATTGACTACAAGGATACTTTTGCTCCTACAGCCAAGATGTTTTAGTTCGTACTTTTCTTGATGTAGTTGCTATTCGGAATTGGGAATTGCATCAGATGGATGTTCATAATGCTTTTCTACATGGTGATTTGCATGAGTAAGTTTATATGAGACCTCCTCTTGGCTTTTCTAGTGCTTCTGGCAAGTTTTGTAGGTAGAATCGTTCCCTGTATGGGCTTCATTAGGTGCCTAGGAACTGGTTTGCTAAGTTGGCCACCGCATTGCGCAGGTTAGGCTTTACTCAATCCCAGGATGACTATTCTCTGTTTTCCTATACTTATTATGGGGTCTGTCTTCATGTTCTGGTGTATGTTGATGACCTCATCATTGTTGGGAACGATTCTGCTACTATTGCCATGTTTAAAGGGAAATTGAGTTCTTGTTTTCTTATGAAGGATCTTGGTCTTCTTAAGTACTTTCTTGGTATTGAGATAGCTTGCTCTGCTGAAGGTTTGTTTCTTTCTCAACGGAAGTATACGCTTGATATTCTAATTGAGGCTGGTCTACTTGGCGGTAAGTCGTGTGAGTTTCCTATGAAACAAAATCATAAGCTTGCTCTTTCTTCTACAACACTGTTTGAGGCTCTTGATCGATATCGTAGTTTGATTGGTTGTCTAATTTATTTGACCATCACTCGCCTTGAGATTTGCTTTAGTGTGCATAATCTTGCTCAATTTATGCAAGATCCTATTATTGATCACTGGAATGCTGCAATTCGTGTTCTCTGGTATCTTAAGAGTCATCCAGTTCAAGGCATCTTCTTGTCTTCCAGTGGTAGTCTGGGCCTTACGACTTTTTGTGACTCTAATTATGCGATGTGTCCTCTTACGCGTCGTTTTGTTATCGGCTACTTTGTTCATCTTGGATCTTCTCCAGTTTCTTGGAAGACTAAGAAACAGCACACTGTCTCTAGGTCATCTACTGAAGCTGAATATCGTGCTATGGCAAGCGCCTATTGTGAGCTCATCTGGTTGAAAGAGTTGCTTCGCTCTCTTGGCATCACTCATTTGGCTCCTATGTGTTTGTTTTATGATAGTCAAGCAACTCTCCATATTGCTGCTAATCCGGTTTTCCATGATCGGACTAAGCACATTGAGGTTGATTGTCATTTTATACGAGATCTCCTCCTTGTTGGCATTGTTTGTACTTCTCACATTAGTACTCATTCTCAACCAGCTGACATTCACACCAAAGTCCTCGGTTCTCAACAGTTTCATCTTCTTTTGGGCAGTTGGGCATTCGAGATCCTCATGCTCCAACTTGAGGGGGAGTATTAGCGTATATTGTATATTTTGTATTTGTGTATATTTGTTATTTGTTTCCTAGTTAGGGCTTGTGTATATAAACCTTTTTACGCTAATGAGAAAGTAAGCTTTCCTAAGCAAATCAATTCTTTAATATATAATTAGTTTATAACCCCATCGATCTCCTTTTTTTTCCACAAGTATATATATATATATATATAGAGAGAGAGAGAGAGAGAGAGTTTGGTTCCAATGAAACAAAGTCTTATCCTGAAACGAATGCACTTTTCCTAATTCATAGCGCACTTTTCCTATTTTGGATTGCACTTTTCGTATTTTGCAATGCACTTTCGTATGAAAAGTGCACTACGAACTAAGAAAAGTGCATTCGTTTCATGTTTCAGGATAAGAGTTTGTTTCATTTGAACCAAAATCTATATATATATATATTATCGTTTTTCTTAACAAGGAATAGAGCCGGACGCATAGAATAATTAAAGTGGGGGCACAAGTTAATATGGTTGCCCACCTGAATGCATCAAGTGTGAAGTTCAAAGTAAGTAAAACACTGCCTTTTTGACCGTGAATTCGTCCGAGGTTCTATTGTTTTCGATATTCAACACATTTAAAGCTAAATATTTTTTTATCAAAAGAACGTCATTTTGAGATTCCACAACGATGTTCTAGCCTTGATAAAAAAAAATATGTACTCCCTCTAATTCAACGAATTCAAATATGCCTCATAAATTTGATAAAATAAAAGCCCTACAAATAAGCTAGTAGAACTAGAAATGAATTTTCACCCTTCAAAAAAAGAAACACAAAACTGACTAGATAAATATATTGAAAATAAAATTTAATTAAAATGCCCATACAAAATGGTGATTTGGACACATGAAAACCTAAACCACATCCAAGTACGTCCAGTATAATCAACCTCTAAATAAACTTATAGCTAATAATATAGTGGTGTACATAATAAATACTAATATTTAACAAAGTTATTTTTTTCAAGAAAATATCACGTAACTCAATTACAGTTTAAAACGGAAGTTGGGGGGGGGGACATCGGCACCCGTCGGCCTCCACTTGGATCTGTTTATGACGAGGGATCCGGTCTGTGTGAACTAGTCGGAAAAGTGCACGAACCAGGTAAACCGGTTTGCATTGGCCGACTCGACCTAGTGGAAGGAAGAATTGATTGATGAGCCTTGATTTTTCACCCAAGTAAAGAGGATGAGGTAAATATCGATCTTAAAATCTTCTAACATATTAAATGTTTTTTTATCACTACGCCATCCCATGTGGGACTATATATGTATTATCATGCACGTACATGAAGTGACCTTAATTTGTCAACCAAAATTATTATTATAGTTATTATTATAGTACCTCTTCGGGCCAAGACAACCTAAACTTGTGGATCGATCGATAATTGCACACGTTATCCAGTAGTCACATATTTTATATTTCCCCGATAGATTTATCTATCACGCATTTAAAAGAAAACGCATTGTACTCGATAACTAATGTGAGGACTACGGTTGTCTAAGGTTAGTTAATTAATACATCTCTGTGTACATATTTGTTGCGTAAAGGGATTTTGGCTACCTATCCGTTAGCTTTTTTTGGTACGAAAGTGCCATGGCTACATTTAAAAGTATTGAACTGTCCGTATTACACATATTTACAGAGAGGCTAATGTCGTTGCTGATGGAGTAGCTCAATCTGGTTTTTCTCATTCATTAGGTTTACATATTTTAGATGAACCTCCTAATTATAGTGAAGTGTTTTTATTAGATAATATAAGATGTAATAAGAGGTGTTGTTAGACTTTGTTTCTTTAGATACTAGCGGTTTTTTTTATCTCAATGAGCACAGACTCTCTTTCTGGCCCAAATAAAAGAAAGAGAAACATCAAAGTCTACGGGGTTTTTTTTTGCAAACAAATACGTAGTAATTAATATCGTTAGGTACCTTTGTTACTTTCATTTAGTTGCGCCCCATAAGCAAAAATAAAAGGTAGAAAATGGGATTATATCACTCTTATGAACGAGTGTAGCATAAAACTTCATTATATTATTTTATTTAGTTAACTTTGTAAGTTGGTGGGTAATGAAAAGGATGTAAGAAAATACGAATAAATTATAATAAAATTTGTAGTGGTGTTTTAAATGTGACACCGGCACCCATCGGCTTCCACTTGGGTCCGTTTATGACGAGGGATCCGGTCTGTCTGAACTAGTCGGAAAAGTGCACGAACCAAGTAAACCGGTTTGCACTGCCCGACTCGACCTAGTGGAAGGAAGAATGGATTGGTGAGCCTTGATTTTTCACCCAAGTAAAGAGGCGGAGGCAAATATCGAACTTAAAATCTTCTAACATATTACATGTTTTTTTATCACTACGTCATCCCGTGGGACTATATATGTATTATCATGCACGTACATGAAGTGACCTTAATTTTTCAACCCAAATTATTATTATAGTACCTCTTCGGGCCAAGACAACCTGAACTTGTGGATCGATCGATAATTGCACACGTTATCCAGTAGTCACATATTTTATATTTCTCCCATAGATTTATCTATCACGCATTTAAAAGAAAACGCACTGCACTCGATAGCTAATTTGAGGACTACGGTTGTCTAAGGTTAGTTAATTAATACATCTATGTGTACATATTTGTTGCGGAAAGGGATTTTGGCTACCCATCCGTTAGCTTTTTTGGCACGAAAGTGCCATGGCTACATTTAAAAGGATTGAACTGTCCGTACTACACATATTTACAGAGAGGCTAATGTCATTGCTGATGGAGTAGCTCAATATGGTTTTTCTCATTCATTAGGTTTACATATTTTAGATGAACCTCCTAATTATAGTGAAATGTTTTTATTTGATAATGTAAGATGTAATAAGAGGTGTTGTTAGACTTTGTTTCTTTAGATACTAGCGGTTTTTTTTTATCTCAATGAGCACGGACTCTCTTTCTGGCCCAAATAAAAGAAAGAGAAACATCAAATTCTACAAGGTTTTTTTTGCAAACAAATACGTAGTAATTAATATCGTTTAGGTACCTTTGTTACTTTCATTTAGCTGCGCCTCGTAAGCAAAAATAAAAGGTAGAAAATGAGATTATATCACTCTTATGATCGAGTGTAGCATAAAACTTCATTATATTATTTTATTTAGTTAACTTTGTAAGTTGGTGGGTAATGAAACGGATGTAAGAAAATACGAATAAATTATAATAAAATTTGTAGTGGTGTTTTAAATGTGACACCGGCACCCATCGGCCTCCACTTGGGTCCGTTTATAACGAGGGATCCGGTCTGTCTGAACTAGTCGGAAAAGTGCACGAACCAGGTAATCGGTTTGCACTTCCCGACTCGACCTAGTGGAAGGAAGAATGGATTGGTGAGCCTTGATTTTTCACCCAAGTAAAGAGGTGGAGGCAAATATCGAACTTAAAATCTTCTAACATATTACATGTTTTTTTTGTCACTAGGCCATCCCATGTGAGACTATATATGTATTATCATGCACGCACATGAAGTGACCTTAATTTTTCAAGCTAAATTATTATTATAGTACATCTTCGGGCCAAGACAATCTAAACTTGTGGATCGATCGATAATTGCACACGTTATCTAGCTAGTAGTCACATATTTTATATTTCTCCCATAGATTTATCTATCACGCATTTAAAAGAAAACGCATTGTACTCGATAGCTAATTTGAGGACTACGGTTGTCTAAGGTTAGTTAATTAATACATCTCTGTGTACATATTTGTTGCGGAAAGGGATTTTGGCTACCCATCCGTTAGCTTTATTGGTACGAAAGTGCCATGGCTACATTTCAAATGATTGAACTGTCCGTATTAAACATATTTACAGAGAGGCTAATGTCGTTGCTGATGGAGTAGCTCAATCTGGTTTTTGTCATTCATTAGGTTTACATATTTTAGATGAACCTCCTAATTATAGTGAAGTGTTTTTATTAGATAATGTAAGATGCAATAAGAGGTGTTGTTAGACTTTGTTTCTTTATATACTAGCGGTTTTTTTTATCTCAATGAGCACAGACTCTCTTTCTGGCCCAAATAAAAGAAAGAGAAACATCAAATTCTACGAGGTTTTTTTTTGCAAACAAATACGTAGTAATTAATATCGTTTAGGTACCTTTGTTACTTTCATTTAGCTGCGCCCTGTAAGCAAAAATAAAAGGTAGAAAATGAGATTATATCACTCTTATGATCGAGTGTAGCTAGACCTGTCGATCGGGTCGGGTCGGTCGGGTTCGGGTTCGGGTTCAAAATGGGTTCGGGTCAATTGGGTTACGGGTTAAGTCGGGTCAGGTCATGGTAGGTTTTCGGGCGGGTTCGGGTTGACCAGTGGGTCAATAACATAATTTTTATTTTTCAATTATTATTAAAATAAGTTTAAATAATAATATAAAAATAAAAAATTATATTAATTGATATTTTAAAATTTAATTGAGAATAATTTTCCTAAACCAGTATTTAAACTATATTAAACTATAAGTTCTAGGGTGTTTTTAGCGGGAATAAGTTTTCATTTCCCGCTATTATACAGTGTCGGGAATTAGAGCAATAAAATATGCAATAACAATAGTTACATAGTATGACACATTATGACATCGTCGCAATAATATTTGACCCAGCGGGTTCAACTCGACCCTAACCCAAAAATTTTCGGGTTTAGCGGGTTCGGTTTATTTTGGGCTTCGGGTTTAAATTTTCGGGTCTTAACCCAGAAAAAATCGGGCGGTTCGGGTCGGGTCATGTTTTGACAGGTCTGAGTGTAGTATAAAACTTCATTATATTATTTTATTTAGTTAACTTTATAAGATGGTGGGTAATGAAACGAATGTAAGAAAATACGAATACATTATAATAAAATTTGTAGTGGTGTTTTAAGGGCATCTCCAACAGATGCTCCAAATTCTTGAATTTGGTGCATTTGGGGATTCTGGACCTATTTTAAGGTCCAACAAATTCTCCATTACATTCTCCATTTTGGAGAAGACCTCCAAAAGTTGAATCCCTTTCTCTAAATTTGGGGATATCCCTAAATTTTTTTGGAGAATGCATTAATTGTATATTAAATCATGTCTTCTCCCAATTGGTCAATTTCAAATTTATAATAGTAGTTTATATATAAATATAATAATGATAAAAATATAAATCTTTAAAATGGAGAATTTGTTGGAGTTATGACATAAAATTTTTGGAGAATGTGGGACTTTCTTCCCCATTTTGGAGAAATTTTTAGAGCATCTCTTAATGTGACAATCATTAATTTAAAAAACATTACTTCTTATGTTCTCTATATTTTTATACTATTTTACTAAACTACGTACCTCACAAGTTTGCTGATCGAAAATTATAATAAAACTAGAATGCTTAACCCGTCCGTTGGACGGGGCAAATTTATGCTCTATGTTTATTATTTGAAAAATGAATATATTTTTGGTAATCATAAGGTAATTATACATGTATTGACTAAAATCTAAATATTATGATATAAAAGATTAAATAAAAATAAATCGTGAAAATTTTAACTTGATCGAAGTAATATTATTTTGTGTATGGTATGTAATATGTTTCTATTTAAATTCTATTATTTTTTCGCAATACCCTCTCGAGCAAAATCTTGTCCTGTTCATTCTTTTCTTGCAAATTGGGTTGTCTTTTTTTTGGGTAATAGTAAATGAAATACATATGTAAAAAGTGAAAGACTTATAATGAGAAAAGAGTAGAACATAAAAAGTTATACATTAAATTACAACTTATCATTTATTTTTTAATGTCAATGGTTGTCTTGTCTTTTTTTACTTTTATTTGTAATCTCAAAAGTTATAATTTAATAATTTTAAATTACTTATGTAATACTAAAAGTTTGATGTTATCATTGTGTTTAATATCAATTATTGCTAAATTAATGGTGTAATGCCAATGGTTGATATTATCCATTGTGTATAATACCAAAGGTTGATGTCATATTTTGTGTCTAATACCAAAAGTTGTAAAATTAAGATTGACCATTATTGAGCAAAACCTTCTAACTTTAACATATACGTCTTAAGTTCAAACCTTCTAATAGCAGTATATAATATAATAAATTTCTAGAATTAAAAAAATAATTTGGCAAAATAAAATGCTCTCAAGAAGATTTGAACTTAAGACCTATTGGTTATTAAGAAGCACCATTACCACTATGCTATAGATGATTTTTTTTGAATTTTTATCACCTAAATTTATATTATACATAAATTTGTGATAAATAATATGTCATTTATGTGGCCTTGAGAATAACTTTTAAGTTGTTATGATTTGTAGTGGTGTCTTAAATGTGACAATCATTAATTTAAAAAACATTACTTCTTATGTTCTCTATATTTTTTATACTATTTTACTAAACTACGTACCTCACAAGTTTGCTGATCGAAAGGTAACCAGAAAATACTTAATATACTTGTATAGGTCATATGTAGACCTGGGTCCGGTTCCGGATGAACCGGTGGGAACCGGAACCACTGGGTCCGATTCCCGGTACGGTTCCGGTTCCGGTTCGTCCACCCCCGGAACCGGCGTATCCGAACCGGGTGCAACCGCCGGTTCCCCAATAAAAAATATAAATAACCAAACCGCGATCGCGGTTTGGGTAACCGCGACCGCGACCGAAAGGAACCGGCCTTGGAACCGGGACCGGAACCGGGGAACCGGCCCAAGTCCGGTTACGATTCCGGTTCCATGGTTCCGAGGAACCGAAACAGCCGATTTGCAAACCGGACCAGGTCTAGTCATATGTCACACCCAAATAATTAAAGGTACTGTACTATTGTGGGCTAGCTAGCTATCAACCAGTAACCACATTCTCTTCACTCTAATTAACCCAAAATATTCCATGTTACCCCTAATGACCTATATACTTTTGGTCCACCCTTCTTTAGGGCAAGTTTAAATTACAAGGGCAAATTCATAAATTGCAGCCAATGACAAATTTACCCCTAAATCTATGAATAATATAAAATCTATTTTAGCCCTCATGCAAATGCAAGTTTAGCAAAAACGCTTAAACCTGACGTACATACAATGGGTCTAGTTTAAGTAGGCTTTTTATATAGCCTAAATCTCAAATCTATTGAATATATAGCTCAGATTCGGACTATTATAAGCAAATGTATAATTTGAAATTTAATAGTAGGTGACTTGAAAAGTTAGTCATAAAAATTGTCAACTCGAAGTTGTAGCTTTAGGTTTGTGCAAATTACAGAAAATAATTGCAAAATTAAAAACCAAATTGTAATGTATAAGGGATATGTCTAAAGCTAGGTAATCACATGTTAATTAAACGTAACTTAGTTTATATCGTTAGTCGTACTGTTAACAAATATTTGGTTAACCGTATTTCAGTTTAGTTTCTAGCTTGTATACATACTGATTAGATTGACCATGTTAAAAAGGTGAATTGAAAGTTTGAGACCATGTGTACGTAACAACTCGGTTCGATTTCTCCACCAACAAAAAAAAAACAACTCGGTTCGATTAACCAAAATACCAAATCATTTAATGCGAAAATGTCAGTCCAGACATTTTTTTTTAATCAAAAACTCCATATCATTAATCAAGCTAAATCCTTGTTTAGAATACAAAGAAAGTAAGACGAAATAGAAATAGAAATAGGATTCAGTAACATGATAGCATCACTAGGACGTTTTGACGCCATCCAATGCGCTGCCTCATTTGCTTCCCGCCGAGCGAAATTCCAATAACACCTCTCGAATTCCCATGCTTTAGCAAGTATTCTGACAATAAGATTTCCTACAATAGTCCTTGGCAGTGCACCCTTTTGGATTTTTGAGATTATTGAAAGACAATCTGACTCAACTACTATGTTCTTGACTCCACTCTGTATAACAATCGTCAATCCCCACAATATGGCTTCAGCTTCAACAATCTCAGCCTCCCCACCATGTTTGATCTGTTTGGCTCCAGCAAAAACTAACTTTCCCATAACATCACGATCGACGACACCCACCCCACACACAGCGTTAGTGACAGAACCATCACAATTGATCTTCACCATTCCATCCTCAGGTTTTGCCCACACTACCAATTCTCGGGCTTTTTGTAACGTTATAAAACCATTACGACAAGGCCAAAATTCATTACAATAGGTCTAATGTAATAGTTTTTCGAGATTTTTAATCCGCTACCTAAGGCCGCGTTACCCTAGACCTAACGTAACGGATGTTTAACCTATTGTAATGGTTTCATAATTTTGACTAAAACCATTACAATAGGTAAAAAATCCGTTACCTATTACATCTGTTACATAACTATTACAATTGACACAATCATTACATTAGCTAGTATGATGTTACCTTTTTTACAACCATTACTATTCACATACATCCGTTACCATATTTGCTAAATATACAACCGTAATATTAGATAATACATATGAATTATATATTTTAATTTTTAATTCATATGCACCTGTACAAATCATATATATAAGCTTCTAATACGCATTTAAACAAGACATATTTCAAATAAAATTTCATATTAATACTTAGAATGTATATACAAAATTCAACCATCCAAATCCACATGTTCTGTAGCTATCTAAATCTATCCCATGTGCACATACATATATCAATTTTTTTTTATAACTCTACAGATTATGTCCCCAAATAAGTTGTTGCATTCACTCTAATCATCTTGAAATCACCTTCATCCTGCAATTATAATGTAGCAATTGTTCAATTAATCAACTGATGTAGCAGGCAAAACAACACACAAGCAACAAAAACATAGTGAATAAAAAAGGAATAATGCATAAATTAACACAACAAAAACCAGTATAACACTATTAGTAGCAAAGTAGGAAAGGAAACAAGCATAAAGAGAGTACTAAAATCACAAGCAAGGATAAGAAAGTAAATGATATTTGTCATTCACAAATTAAAGCTCATTCGAAAATTCAATATAGAGAGACAATAATTAATCAATTTTTCAGTTTCACCACTCTTTGATCAACTCTCATCAGATTTGATTCATGAAAATTATGCGGAGCAATATTCGATCAAGTCAATTCCAGATGACATGATGCACAGATTTGAAATTAGTCACACCAGCAAGAAACCAAAAGTCACAACTACGAACCATTAACAAAGTACTAAACGGACGTAAAAGAGGTCTATACCTGTGGTGTTGGATGTGGTTCAACATGAGTAGGCAAAGTATTATGCTCCTCGCTGACCACTTCACAACAAGGATACCTTCACACTCCTCATCCTTGAACATCAAGTATCAACTAGAAATCTATTACCAAATTGTTTGCCCTCAAGAATAGCATCCACAAACAACACAAGTGAACTGAAATAATACTTCTAGATTAGCTTCTTAAATTGTTTGCCCTCTATATGAGAAAGTTTTGATGCTACTTTGCCTAGAATATTGGTAAACATAAACTGTAACATGACTTATTCACTTTGATCTACCTTCACAATTCTTTTTATTTTATTGGCTTTTTTTAACTAGTCAGTAACTATAACACAAAATTCAGTAAATTTTCTTCAAAAATTGCATGGAACAGAGAGATTCTTTTTCTTTTTATAAACTGTAACATGATTTGTTCACTTTGATCTACCTTCAAAATTCTTTTTATTTTATTGGATTTTTCAACTAGCCAGTAACTGTAACACAAGAAATTCAGTAAATTTTCTTCAAAAAAATATATGGAACAGAGAAAAGAATGAAATTCACACTAGGTGATTCACCAAATAAGGGAAAATTAGGCAATGTACAAACCTGAAAATACTTGTTGGTGGTAGGCACATGATGCACTGTCCAGTAAAAGCTGGTGGAAATTGTCAAAGAGGTTAAAGGTGAGAATGTCAACACTACTCTTCTTTATTGTTCTTTAAATGAGAAAATATGTACATGATGCAAAGTAAAGAGTGAACCATTAAGCACATTAAACATAGAATTTCTGAATTGTAACTAGTAAAAAAGAATCAAATAACAAGTTTGATATTTTCAGCTGGAGTTATTCAAGGATCATATCTTTCCATTCAAGATGAGGTTAAATGTAAGAAAAAAAAACTAATACATATAAACCAATAACTATCAATGACAAGAGTTTATAACTTGTTAAATTAGGAAGAAAGCTAAAGAATTCTTCTAATCTTAAGGCCATACTCAAAACTCAACCTATTGTCATACTTGTCATAGGTGGATCAACTTATAATAAAACAGAAAAGTTTAAAAAAAATTAAAAAAGATAACATTCTGAAGCACTTGAACTCAATCTGATCAATCTTAATACAACTATGCACACACACCTTTCAAAGGTCACACAAACTATTCAACTTTGATCCCAATTTTTGATATGTCATCTTCTTTTGAAATCTTAATGCAACTATGCACACACAACTTTCAAAGGTCACACAAACTTGGGTTCCAAATTGTAAAAGCTATAAACCATAACATTTTGTTAGCAATTTAACACCGACAAAAGCTTTTATCCTTATTAAGACATTCAATAAAATGGGATATACCAAAAAACTTCAGCTTACAAACATAAAAACACTAAGTATACATGAGAGATGTTTTGGATCTTAATATAAACATGAATCTGGTGGATTATTAATATAATATGGTTAATTTATGGTTATATGCAAAGTGTTCTAAATTAGGTTCAATTTCATTTAGATTACCAAAATGAAAATATTCAAACTACTTACAAGTAAAGGGTAACACATGCAGTGATGCAGAGTGCCTAAAGCTCTAGTATTTGGCCTTTAGTTTTAAAATGCATCTAAAGAAGACAATGTTTGCTTACTGATTACAAAGTAAAAGCATAAAGCCTACAATATGACTTGAGGAAATGAGATTTTTAACTAAAGTCATAGTGCATGTTCATAGGTTTTATCTTCCATTGTAACTTTACATTTAAATCGGCTTATATGGCAAGGGCCTAGAGTACACAGTTAACTCAAGATAGTATAACATCAAATCGGCTTATATGGCGAGGGCCTACTTTAAATTTAAATCGGCTTAAGTTGTAGTAGTATAGCATCAAATCTACACAGCACAATTGACACCTAGAACAAAAAGCGACTTTGGTGGGCAGGGCTATGTATATGCAGGTGGTTTTCTACTGAAGTAAGGAAATTTACATAGTGAAGGAGCATTTTCTTAGCTTTTTCATATCATTCTGGTGTATCAACAACAATACTCAACGCAACCCAAATTAAATTTTAAAAATTCTCTACTCCCTCTACTAACCTATTCAAGCAGCTACAGCAGATTGCTTCCTTGGTGTATCTTGATCCCCTATTCAAACACAACAAAAACAGTATTTGAGAAGTTAGTAGGACTGAATAAACAATCATTTTTATTTTAGAACAAATCATTTTTATTTAAAAAATTGAAGAAGTCCATGTAAACTGATTAAGGCAATGAAACATCAAGAAACACCATTTCAGAACAATTCAAGTATTCACCCAACCCAACTTTTAATCCATTTTGGTTCGTTACTAAATAATCTAACTTTGAATTCATTTTGGTTCGTTCTACAAATCCAGTCAAAGTTTTTGTACAAAGCTAACAAGAAATTAAAAGCAAACCTTTTCCAAAATTAGTTTGTCTCTTCAGTTTCTTCAAACAAGTCATGATCATCCAAACGATTACCTATATGTACAAATTATAAGACAATGAAAGAAATGAATCTACATTCTTTATGTACCTTCTCTAAAGTTGATCTTGAAGCGACCAAGACAGAATCTTGTCGATCCGAATCGCATTATTCATTGTTAACAGAAAGTCTATTCATGTCTAGGTTTAAAACAAGCCCACTCTTCAAAATTTTGTGCAATAAATATGAATGCTAGTCATACACACATGCAAGGGTAAAAAAGCACATTTGGGTGATCCAAAGCATGGAGCATGCAAAGTCAAGTAGCAACATTAAACTAAAATCAAGAGTGAGCTTGAACATATTCATCAAAATTTAACTCACCTTGGTTCCTTGATCCTCTTTAAATTTCAGATTCTGAAGCCCCTATCAAAGTATACCAGCAACAAATTGATTAAACTAAAAGGGGGATAAGGGCTAGGTTGGGGGAAACTGGAGACTCACGCATGGGGGAAACTACTAGGATCAGTTTTTCCTCCAACTAGAAGAGCTTACTTACCCCCAAGAAACCTACAAGAGGGCCTACGCTACTCAAAAGGCAATATGATAAAATCATTTGCTATGATTTAGGTTTATTTTGAAAAGTCTAAGAAGAGAAAGAGCTGTAGTAATACCAAGCTATGGCCCTTGGATGATTGTATCTTCAAGGGCAAACCAGTTGGTGAAAAATAAATCTTTGAACAAGCCGTTGTCCATGAAAATTTAACAAAATTTAGCACCTGAATTGATTCAGTTTTTTAAAATCAGCACATAATACAATATGTTCATATTCCTCCCCAATAGGCAACATAAGATTTCTCAAGAAAAAAATATAGTTACCTGTACATCATCTAATGTTAAATTCCCACATTCCCCACCAACCACCACCATCTTATTCCCAATTACAGTAGCTGCATGCTGTAAAGGAAAAGATTGTTAACTTCTTTAGTGACCTTAATTGAATGTGACATACAATATTAAAAATTCAAGTAATTGTACATTAAACCGAGGCATTGGCTTGTCACCAGCTACTGAAAGAGCCATCCACCTTTCCATGCTCCCTGATCCATCCTTGTTCATCTCAGATTTAGCAGATGAACTTTGACACTCATGAACTCTGAATTGTCAATTGGTGGGCTGATAACTTCATCCTGTCATTAATCAACATGTTTAATACGTGAAAAAAGAACTTCTTTATTGTAAATTGCATGAATCAAAGGAACAAGATCATACTTGAAGGTTTCCAGCTTG